>CM052444.1:100866776-100912666 GCA_028533085.1 Varecia variegata | reverse complement strand
CTGGTTGGATGAGGCCCACCCACATTATGGAGGGTAATGTACTTTACTCAAAGTCCACCAAGTCAAATGTTAATCTCATCCAAAAACACCGTCACAGAAACACCCAGAATAAAGTTTGGCCACATATCTGGGCATCATGGCCCAGTCAAGTTGACACATAAAACTAACCATTACAGGGTCCCCAGATGCATCTTGTTCAACTCCCTCATGCATAGAAGAAGAAACAGAAGTTCAGAGAGGTCCAGGGGTCTTCCCAAAGTCTTACAGCAATGTAATAGCAGATCCTAGCTGCCTCCATCCTGACCCCCAGCTCAGTGTCCTCTGGACAGCCCCCCTGCTCCCGCATGGCTCCTGGGAACCCAGGGACCATATGAGAACAGCAGCCACAGGCAACACACCTGAGTAGGTGGCCTGAAAGAACAAAAGCAGGCTGGCAGGGAATTTACATATCATTTACATGTTGTGCTCTAAAGTTCAACATACACAGAAATTCCCCAGTTCTACCTTTTTCCCTATGGCCTCCTAGTTTCAGCCGCACCTGTTTGGAAGGACCCCAGGGAGCACTGATTCTCTGGGTTGGTCACCAGCCACCTGCTGGTTCCTATCCCCTGACGCTGGCCCTGAGGCTGCATGAGCCACAGGTCAGAAAACCCTTTCTTCCATCTGATCCAGGCTTTCTGCTGTGTAAATGCACCTCTGCCCATGTGGGAGCTGCTTTCAGGTGGTGTACGAGTGGACATTTGTTATTTTAATAGTCATGTATTCGTTTTTATGTTGCTCTGAATTTATGACTGGGGACGCTGGTTTCCCATGTATGGTGGTGATATAAAGATTCTCTTTAAAGTAAATTTCAGTTTTTTAAAAGTGAGTCAATGGAAATAAAAATAGTGAGTAAATAATAGAGCAGGCAGTATGTCAATATGGCCAAAACAGAGATGAAATGACTGAGATTTTTGGAAATGCTGGACCGGTTGAAATGTCTCCTGCCACCATGTCAATCTAGTTCCACTGGGCCTCTCGTCAGTGGGAGTGAAGGCAAGGGGAGGTGGTCGCACGTGTCGGGAGGAAGTGCCTCGTCAGCTTTGAGACACCTGGCCCAGGCTCCATGGCATGTCCAGCCACTCTGCCCTAGAATGCCAGAGTCCCAGGAAAAGCGTCCCACCACCAGGTCTTGGGATCCGGCATCCACCAACGGAGCATGTCACCAGGACCCACTTCCTCCCATGCCTCCCAGCAGTGGAGTCATATTTTCCCACCCAGACCACCCACCAACACGGAAACAAGCCATTTCTCTATACATAAAAGCCTGCAAGGTAATTAATATCCCCACCATTTAACTCGGCTGTAATACTCTCACTGTTAATAAGCTAGCTAAGAGCTCCGCTTGAAATTAATAACTTGCAAATGACCCAAGAGCCCTAGTTTCATACCTTCTTTTTTATAAAACAAAAAAAAAACAGAATTTAAATAGAAAAGCAATTTTCATTTATGAGCCAGTATCATTATTCATAACTGGAGAATTGTAAGGAGTAAAAGCCTCTTTCACTTAATTAGAGTTTCGAACATCACAGGAAAAGGGGGCAGACCGTATCTAGCACCGGGGAGAAGGAGGCAAGGAGTACAAATCAAAAGGAAAAAAAATCCCCCCATGTCTCCTCGGCGGCCTGAGGAGCAGGCTCCGGCACCTGTCCCTCTACTGCAGGGACAGAATCCGGCGCTTGCAGTCACCGCAGGGCTGAGGCTGGCAGGGGAGAAATATGCAAAGATACCAGCCTGTCATACCGGTGTCCTCAAGACACAAGCGATAAAGTCTAATCTTAAACTACAAGGGAAGCTGGAAGGCGGAGGCGGAGGCAGCGAGTGGGGAAGCAGAGGTGAGATTAGGGGCTCCGGGAGGAGGGAAGATCTGAGGTAGGGGGGCAGCAAGAGAGACAACTGCATGCGCTCTCCCATACCGATGGCCTGGCCTCACTCCCTCCAGCCACTTTGTCCTGGGTGCCGGACACTTGGCATCTGTGATCTCATTTAGCCTCACAGTAATAACCCATATTTGGTACAGGTGAGGAGACGAGGCTCAGAGAGGTTAATGAATTTGCCCTGGGGTTGCCCAGCCCGTGAGCGACAGAGCTGGGAAGCCAGCTCAAGTCCCTCTGATTGCCTGCCAGGCTGAGACACCAGCGCCTGCCATCTGCACAGCAGCTCTGCTGCGTTCGTCCTCGCCTCTGCCCTCTGCCTTCAGCCGGTGAAGCAGCCTTCATCATCCTCGCACTGCACAGATTTGGAAACCGAGGCTCAGAGTAGCCAAAGGCAAGTCTTGGCCAGGGCCAGGGCTGGGAATTGAACCCAGGCCCTGGGACCCAAAGGCCCGTGCTTGCCTCGTTCCAGGGCACAGACATCAGGAAAGTTGATGGTTGAACCAAAACACACGGGCTTCGGCTGAGCCCCTGGGGGCGGCATCTGGGCCTGGGGCCCTGCAGGTCCTCTGCCCTGACGGGTCCCTGCCAGGCTCCCCGGGGCCTATGTCTGACCCCATGTCACTGCCCCACAGCTGGCTGGAAGGTCCAGAGCCCACCTGCACCCCTCCCCCTGGAGCTCACAGGAAGACATGTGGGTGACACTGTTGACACACAACCCAGGTCAGCCACACACACAGCGACACCAACTGCTGCTGGTTTTGAGTCTTTCCCACGGGCGAGGCCCCATCTAAGCCTGTTACCCAGATCACCCCGTTAAAGACTCACTCTAACCAAGTACGTACTTCCTCCTTTCAGAAGGGAGGAAACTGAGGCATGGGGAGGTCAGGCTACAAAGTCACTCGGCCAGTCAGCGGCTCAGCGTCCACAGCCAGCTCGTACCCCGAGTGTGCGTGGCCCCCGCGCTCATCCTGTAACCGCAGCAACCGCGGCCAGGTGCCCGCCGAGTGCCGAGCACCATCTACACCCTTCACCTGTGTCGCCCCGCAGTCCTCATAGGACCCCCGAGGGAGGTGCTGTTACCATCCCCCGTGTTATGGGGAGGACTGGGGCACAGAGAAGGAGCGTGGCTGGCTCAAAGTCACACCACTGGAGGCAGAGCTGGGATTCGAACCCAGAGAGAGCGGCTCCAGGGTCTGTGTGTTTAGCCCCTTTGCCCTCACGCAGGGACCCTGGGACCCTCAAGTCATCCTGTGGCCCTCCCAGGCTGCCAGCAGAAGCATTTCTGCCTCATCCGCCCCTCCCCTCCTGAGCTCTTGCTCCCCTACCCCTGCCGGCCAGCTGCCCACTGGCTCCTGCAGGCTGAGCCCCTCCTCCGCCGCTGCCCTCCCTCCCTCTCCCCTGTGTGCCCCCTTCCTGCCCCACCCTCTCTAAGGACTAGAGCAGACTCAGAATGTCTGAGCTACAAGGACCTGGCAAGTCTCCACGCCCACGCCCATTCTGCAGGCAGGAAGACTGAGGCCCCAAAGAGGATGACCTGACTTGCCCAAGGCCACATGCCGCTCCCACTCTGCTGGACTCAGGCAGCCTATTCCACAGCCTCCTGGTGCCACCCAAGCCGGCACCCTCATCTTCCCCACAGCTCCTCCCCAGCACGGCATGGAGTGAGACCTCCTGCCAGGGTCCCAGGAAGAGCTCCCAGCAACAAGATGCTCCACCAGCTGGCAGGGCCGGGTCCCCATATGGGCCACCTGCCGCATGAGGCTCGCGGCCCAACCTGGGCTCCACAGCTACGGTCTCTTGCCAACTGTTTGCAAGACATGCCCTGTTAGCTTTCAGGCTGGCAGGGGAGGCACGCCCAGGTGCCTCAGCCAGGAATCAGTTCTTGTCCTTTTTGAGGGACCAGATTCCTTAGGCAGTGGTTCCCAGGCTCTGAACCAGCCACCTTGGAATCATTCCTCAAATATAAAGCTTCCTGGGCCCCACTCCCAAAAGAGTGTGATCCAACAGGTCTAGGGGAGGGCCCAGGAATCTGCATTTTAAAAGCCCCCATTCCCACCCAGGTAATTCTGGCAAATGGGCTTTGGAGCCTCTGCTCAGAGCACTTCACTCACACAGGGTCAAACTTAGGGACAGTTTAAGGACCTTTTAGCCTAGCCCACCCATTGTGCAGATGGGAACACCGAGGCTCATGGGGCTTGTCCAGAGTGACTCAGTGACAGGGCTATGACCCAAATCCAGGTGTCCTGGCTCCCAGGCCAAAATGCTTACCCTTTTGTTAAGACTTCTTGGGGGACAGCAAGAAAGTCCTAGCTCAGGGCAGGAGGTCATGCTTGGCACAGAGCAAGACCTTCATGGAAAATTGTCACACAAGAATGGAGAGCAGTGAATTAGGGACAGATGCCACCTCTTTCTGCTCATCTCTCCCCCATTCCATGAGGTCCTGGTGGGGCTTAGTCACAATGCTCCGCACAACCCACTCATAGGAACACATGCTGTGTGGGTGTGACGCTAGGCCAGGCTGCACAGAGCTCTCAGCCCCGATCACACTGATTGGCTCAGGCATGAACACCTGACCCAAGAAGACCAATCAGAGTTTCTCCTGAGATTTGATATTTGAACCCTGGCAGGGAAGATCTCTCTTCCTTTTGGGGAACAAGTTGTAGGGGTGAGACTTGGAGCTACCAATGCCCTTCTTCCCTAACACTTGGAGAAAGCCCATGTCAGAACACCCACAGGGAAGCAGACTCAAAATATGGAAGATGGTGTCCTGAGAATAGCATTTGGGCTCCTGGATCTAACCTTGCCTGAAGCTGCACAAGCCTGAACACTCAGTTACATGAACTGATGAATTCACTTTTTGGCTTAAACTAGTTTAAGGCGGGGTTTCTGTCGCTAGCAACTGAAAGAGTGCTGACCAACAGAGAGGCTCTGGACAGACATGTTCGGAGGCAGAAAGTGGGGGCAGGAAGGTTAGTTGCCCTCAGCCTCTTCCCACGTGACTTTCTAGGGAGACCCTCCACCCTCTGAGCTGGTGAGGCGTGTGTCAGTCCGTGAGGAAGGCACGGAATCTTGGGAGAAGCCACCTGAAGACAGACGGCCAGAGGGAAACGCACCGGACTGACAGCCAGAACTTCTGGCTTCCTCCGCTCCTAAGCGGCGTGACCTTGACCGGGCAGGTAGCATCTCTGTGTTAATCATGTCTTTTATTTGCTGTGCTCTGATACTTTGACACCAGGGCCCCTTGCTGACCCTGGAGGGTTAGCCAGGTCCCAGAGACGGCAGACAACTTGCCCGTGAGCCCACTGCCTTTAAATGCAAACCGACCAAACCGACCCCTCCACCTCCTCCATCAGGCTGTCATCCTCCAAACCTCTGTCCACCTGCCCTAGTCACCCCAGGGCCAGCCATTGGATAATGAGGGACAGCCCCTGTGTCCCAGAGCCCACTGAAATTATTCGAAGTAGCCGACCGTGAGCCGGCTTACCCTGCCTCATCCGTCCCTCCCCCTGGAAACCACAGTACAGGCTCTCGCCCGCAAACGCCCCCACCCCTCTGCCTCCTGGCTGGCCCTGGTGCTTCCCTATGCAGCCCCCCATGGCTACAAGTCCCCTCCTCTTGGGATCTGTGACTATAACAAACTATCCTGTAAACGGCAGTTGTCTCCCAATCTACTGGCCTCACCATACCTGAATAGTAATAAAGCCTGTATTTTTAAAAGTCCTCTGAACCTCAGTTTTCCTATTTATAACCCAGGGTTGCAGCCACCCACCCCACCTCATACAGTCGGCAGGAACCAGGCGTGATAATGTTGTAAAAAGCCTCAAAACTACAGAGGGCTCGGCACGCGAGAGATGGTACGTTCAAACCCAAAGATGGTCTTTCAAGGACGCCACTGTCAGACTGCCTTTGGAGCAGGTAGGGCTGGAATTATCACCCCACTCTCCAGACGGGTAAACAGAGGCACAGCAAGGTAAATGACTTGCTCAAGGACACACAGCTGGTTTTCCAAATATCCAGGACACGGGAGAAAGTGTAATCGGGGCCAGCTGGGGTTAACCAAGGAGAGTGTCTTGGAGGAGGCGGAGCAGCAGGTAGACAAGCACACGCCACACGCATGCACATGCATGTAAGCACACACACACGTGTGTACCCTCTCTTCTGCCAGCCCTGGCTGAATTAAGAATGCATGCGGTGTAGAGGACTGGCTAGGCAATTTCCCTGTCACTCCCGCTCCTAATTTCTCCCGCCTCGTCCTTGGACACAAATGGGAATCTCTTTTAGGTTCACAATTAGGCCCCTTCTGCAACGGGCATTGTTTCCACAGCTCCCCACGTGACCCTCCCTCTCCCCAAGCTTCTTGGTTGCCGTTCTCTCAGCCCAGCAAAGCCTGACAAATCCCTCCTGCAAACATGCATGTCTCAGGCTCGGCATAACCTCCCAAAATAAAATACAAACCCTTATGAAGTGATTCCAGGTGACTCACGGGGTTCTGTTCACAGTGGCATTTCCGGCGTTGCTTTCTCCCCAGATCACAAACATTCCTCATCTGCAGCAGCCATGCAAGACAAGTCCAAAGACATCCAGGAAGGCCCACTGCTCCAAAGACCCCAAACAACCAGACCCCGATGATGAGACGCTCCCCACCTTCCCATCAGGCATGTTTTGGGGGCCAGGGAAGGAAGACGTCGGTTTCTTGTGCAGACAGAGAGTAACACCACTTGTAGTCATTGTCGGTGCAGGTAATCGCTGCTTCCCATACGCCCACACTGTTCTAAGCACTTTGCATTTCTTCGCTCATCTAGTCCTCACACCAAATCAGTGGGACAGGTATTATTACTGTGCCCATTTTATAGATGGGAACACTGGCAAAGACTGAGACATTCTGACAACCCAAGATCAGCACCCTCCCATGGCAATGATCGCTGGAGCAGAGAATTGGCTGCCGTGGTGGGTGGGGCATGCCATTCCAATTTGCCACAGTCCCCACCACCCCCTATTGTGTTACACCCGTCTGCCTGGCTCATTTAAGTCACTTGCTCTGGCCCCATGGGTGTCTGAGTTTGCAGCCCCTACACCACACTGACACTCCCAGTGCTTCCTCCACTCCCATCTGGATCTTAAGGAATCAGGATTCGGGGCTGCAGATCTACAGAAAGCTCCACCCTTCCTCTTCTTCAGACCAACTCCTCCAGGAAGCCTTCCCTGCTTAGTCATCAGCTCCACAAACGTCTGAGCTGAAAGAACTCTTGGAGGTCATCTGGTTCTGACCCATCAGTGACAGATGAGGGCACTGATGCTCAGAGAGACAGGAAATGCTGCTCCCCTTGGCCACACCCCTAATGGTCATCAAGTCCTGTCTGCCGGCAAGGCCTCCGTGCCCGTTCCTGTCTGTGGGGGAAGCAGGGCTGGTGTCGTTCTCATGCCCATTTTACGGATGAAGGAACTGAGGTAGGATGCTGGGTCTCTCTTTGCAACACTTGAGGCTGCTCCCGCTTCCAAGGGCCAAGGCTGTTTTCCCTCCCATCATTCCCGGCTCTTCCGTCAGTCCCTGAGCTCTAGGACCAGGTCTGGGCCCCTCAGCTCGCCTGGCAGAGGCCTCAGGGAGCCCGGGCCCGGTGTTGCCCCTAGGGCTCCCGCCCGATATTCCAGCCCGCCGTTCTACCTCCTCCTTGTCACATCTGCCCCAGCTACACGCCCCTTCCAGGCCCAGGTGGGGCCTGGATTCTGCCCCTAATTTCCCAGCTGAAGAAGGAGCATCCTAGAGAGGCTAAGTGTGACCCAAGGTGACACAGTGACTTCTGGCAAAGCTGGGATTGGTACCTGACCCCAATCCCTATCTTACCATGTTTTTCCCTCCACTCTGTGACCATTCCTCCTGCTCAGACCTCCCTCTGGGGACCCTGACCACCTGGGAGATGTCCCCTTTTCTAAGGTGGGCAGTGGAGTCTTGGACCCACCCCAAGATAGTCGTAGTCATTCTCTTAGAGCCTTTGATACACATGCCCTGGCGGGTCCCTCAGCGCCCCCTCCCTCCTACTCCCAGCACTCTGTCTATCTCTGGATACCCCCAAGGCTGCCCATACAGCTGTGCATGTTGTGCACTGCTCACCCAGCACGGCCACATGCTGCAGTGCTAATTGTCACTCACGAGGCATCGCCACACGTCCTGTGCGGTGCAGCTGCCAACTGCAGGAAGTGCTGCAGCAGCTGGCCGCTCCCGGGGACCGGGGAGCCTCTCCTTCCCCACCACGAAACTCCCTCCAGCAACCCAGAGGGGCCACCAGGCCTGGCAGGAAAGGTCCCCTGAGTAGGAGAGATCTTGCTTGGCCATAATTAAACTCCACTGCTGCACAGGCTGCAGACAAAAGAGAAGCCATAATGGGATTACAACTGTCATAAATTAAAATCATAAATTCAATAAACGCCTTCTCGGCCTCCCTCTGGAAATGGTTGGCCCACAGCAGCTGGCTTTGATAGGCATAACGGAGGGACTGAAGGAAGACAGGCCAGCGCCACCAGGCGGGCTGCAGGCTCAGCTACCAGCCCAAACTGGCTGGCATCAGGTCAGGGGACCCTTCTCCACAGCACACTCCCACAAGGGCGGGCCACGACAGCCAGCAGTGCTCCAGAACCAGCAGTGGCTCCCTATCACCCCTCGATTTAATCCAGCCCAGGTCTTTACCAACTTCCTGCCTTAGGATTTGCTGGCACATACCTCTGCCACCCATCACCTGGGCATCCATCAGATGGCCTTTGGCCTCAAATGTATGGGGTGGTAGAAAAGGCATATTTGACACAGGTTAAGTTCTGGGTTTGAATCCCAGCTCCAGCACATGTAAGCGACAAGAGCCTGGACAGGCATGTGTGTCCGAGAGCATTCTCCCTCCCTCCCTCCCACCCCGAGAGGACCACCCAGCCACCCTTTGCACATCCTCTCACCCTGCATTGTTATTGGGTGCCGGCGTGCGCAGACTCCACGCTCATCACTGGGGAAAGGACAGCGAGGCAGCGAGCTTGTGTCACTGACGTTCCAACAGGGAGACCCACATAAATCCATGAATAACTGATTGTAATGGCCGAGGGGCCATAAAGGAGACCCAACCAAGTCGGGAAGGAGGCACGTGGTGAGACAAGATTTTCGTGAGGAACTAAAGGCTGGAGCTGAAATCTGAAGGATAAGCCAAGACAAAAGGGTAAGGGGGCCGTGGAGACTCTCAGCCCGGGGTGAGTGCGCGCAAAGGCCCGGGTGGGAGCCGCAGAGGGTCCTCGTTTTGTGCAGCTTGAAGTTTATACAGCTTGGGTGGGTGGGGAGGGCTTTAAAAAAAGAATGCAAGATTAGGCACAAAAGTTAATGCTTGCTTAGAATGAAAAAGTGTTAAAAATGACACTTTTTTTTTGAGATAAGGTCTTGCTCTGTTGCCCAGGCTAGAGTGCAGTGGTGTCATCATAGCTCACTGCAACCTCGCACTCCTGGGCTCAAGTGAGCCTCCTGCTTCAGCCTAGGACTACAGGTGCTGCCACCACACCCACATAATTTTTTATATTTTTGTAGAGACGAGGTCTTGCTATTGCCCAGGCTGGTCTCAAACTCCTGGCCTCAAGCGATCCTCCCGCCTCGGCCTCCCAGAGTACTGGGATTACAGGTATGAGCCACCTCGCCCAGCCTGATGATACATTTTCTAAAGCTGACAAATATCACAAAATACAGAAAAAAAAAGATTTTTATTAACTGCCTGACACACTTCTGTAGTTTTTTTTTTCTTACATTTCGGCTGCATACTCTTGGATTCCCTCTTGATATGTCAAGGTTTTATAATATTATTTTCTAGAGAGAGAGAGAGAAGATAGATAGATAATTCCTCCAGCACGGTGGTGTGAAATACACACACATGTATATATAATACATCTACATACATGTATAATAAACATATTTTGTTACGCAAAATGCACAAAACACTTGGCTTCACACACAGGTGCAATTTTGTCGGTGAAGCTGCTCTGGGTTTGCGCCCTACTGTGGCTGGCAGCATAATGCTCCCCGAAGAGGTCCACACCCTAATGCCCAGCACATGTGAGTCTGTTGGGTGACACAGCACAGGGGAATTAAGGCTGCAAATAAACTGACCTTAAAATAAGGCGATTCTCCCGCATTATCCAGGTGGGCCAGTGTCATCACAAGGATAGGTCCTTAAAAGCGGAAGAACAAGAGAGGAAGGAAAACCGGAGAGATGGTGGCACGAGAGGGACTCAGCCCAGCGTAGACGGAGGTCGGGCCCCAAGCCAAGGATCGCAGGTGGCCTCTAGAAGCTAGAAAAGGCGAGGAAATGAATTTTCCCTTTAAAGCCTCCAGAAAGAAACGCAGCCCTGCAGACACCACACCATGGCTTCAGCCCGGGGAGACCCATTTTGGACTTGGGACCTGCAGAGCTGCAGGTTAACACATTCGCATTGTCCGAGCCCCTGTGTGTGTCTGTTACAGCAGCAGTAGGAGCCTAGTACACCTACAAATACGGGAATTCTGGTCAATCCCATTTTATATGATTACCACTGAAAAAAATTATATGTATCTCACACATACGCTTGTCCATGACGCATCCTCAGCTCCCGTTTTGAGGAAAGCCTGATGGGAACCAAATCCTGCACTTGCAAATGTCCACAATGACCAGCTCCCCACTCCGCACACATCGCACCTTCTGGGCCGGGCACCGTAGGACGTGATCACCTCGTGCATCGACCCCTGGCCCTGCGTCTTCATGTCCTGGCCTTGCACAAGTCATGGGCAGATGGTAGGAGCACTCCTTAAATAGACTCGGGGACGGTGACCCACATACGTTATCCTGTTGAACCCGCACTAAATCAATCCCCCGCTCAACTCTGCCTTAGATGGACTTGAAAACTGCCACGGTCACTCTAGTGCCCCCGACCTGATGGCACTAGAGTAAATGTGGAGGAGGACGGTGGAGAAGCCTGCGTGGACAGACAGTGGTCTTCACGGGTGACATTTGCCAATTTTACAAACACACACGACCTTGTGGAGCCAACGCTAGGGCTCCTCTCAGGGCCTCGGAAGGGACCTATACAACAGAAGGCCCCTGAGCCTCGAGGGCCACCAGAGTGTGGCAAATCCACAGCTGCCTCATCCAAACGACCCGAAGCAGGTGTGGTGTCGGGGGCACAAAGCCTCAAGGAGGGGGGCCGGGACCAGACCAACCAGGGCTCCGTAGCTCAAAGTGGGGTCTTGGCCCCGTCCGATTCCCCAGTGGTGAGCGGGGCAGTGCCAGGCTCAGATCGCAGCGGCTGCCAGGTGGGTGGGCTGGAGGAGAGGGGTGGACGATGGGCAGGTCACTGCAGGGGTCCCAGCGAGGGCAGGGGACGATCGGGGCAGTGGGGAGGGTGAGGAAGGAGAAGCGTGGAGAGCCACCGAGCAAGTGGCAGCCACAAAACTGTGACAGGCTGGAGGTGGGCTTGGGGAGGGGCAAAGTCACAGCTGACCCCAAGCTTCTGGCTAGGAGTTGGGGCGATTCCAGGGGTGGAGTGGGTGGGGGCGCTGAGGGAGAAGCCCACAGGACAGAGACAAGCAAGTCTGTCCTCTCTTCCCCACAGCGCCAAACCGCCACACTGGGACAGCACTAGCCCAAGGATGCCCCTGCAGGACCCCACCCGGCCCCAGGCCCCTGCTCACCCTACCTCTTCTGCTCCCCACCCCAGCCCTCTGGGGGTCTCCATCCCTCCCACCCCAATGCCCAAGCCAAGCCCAGAGTCGCTGTGAGCACCTATTAAGCCACTAATTAATTGAATTTTTCCCCCTCATTGCATGCTGTTAATTAGTTTCTTGTAGTAACAGAGACTATTATTCTTGGAAGTAATAACTTGGTCCGGGAGGCAGTTTTAATGCTACTTATAATTACTGGAGGAGGCAGGGTCCTGGGCTCAGGTGGGCAGGGCTAATTCAGGAAAGAAAAGCAGTGAAGGCAACACAGTTCTCTCTTGTCTAAAAGATGACTTTCATTTTGTCTCAACATTCTTCTGCATTTTCCAGATTTTCTCCAGTGGAAAGCATTATTTTTCTAATATCAAAAGTAAATTTTTTTAAGGCAAGGAAGACCTTGCCAGAAAAGGTGTCCAGAAAAGTTGTCCCCTGGAAAATGGAACACCAGGGGGTTGGGCTGGGGCCATTTGCTCCACAGCTTCTGTTCCAGGCTGTCCTTTCTGTTCCCTCCCTGTGGTCCCACAGCTAGTGGGCACCAAAACCAGCATGCAAAGTCAGGGCTGTGGCTCCAAGTCTGGGGACCTAACACTGATGCTGGCTTTCTGATGAGTAGCGAGTCAGGGGAAAATCCACCGGGAGTGAAGTCTTGCCCACATCAGACATCGGGAGGCCACGGGGAGGAGATGCTGAACAAGCAGCATGAGAAATTGCAAATTGCAGGGCTGGCTCGGTGACTCACGCTAGTAATCCTAGCACTCTGGGAAGCCAAGGTAGGAGGATTGCCTGAGGCCAGGAGTTAAAAACCAACTCTACAAAAAATAGAAAAACTAGCCAGGTGTAGTGGTGAATGCCTGTAGCCCCAGCTACCTGGGAGGCCGAGGCAGGAGGATCACTTGAGCCCAGGAGTTGGAGGTTGCAGTGAGCTACCATGACGCCACGGCACTCTACTCAAGGCAATGGAGTGAGACTCGTCTCAACAAAAACAAACGAGGCAACAGAGCACCCCTCCTCACAACTCCCCACCCTTAAAAAAAAAAAGAAACAAGTCAACAGAAAATAAACTAAAAGAGAAGATCGTGGGGGCAGAGAAATGCACCATAGATAGGATGATCAGAGTCTCCTTGAGGAGATGACGTTGAAGCTGGGATCAAAAGGATGAGGGAAGGGAAAAAAACCACCAGCCACATAGAAAGTGTATTCTGGAGGAAGGTCTGTGTCAGTCTCTGAGGAGGGGACTCGCCAGCCCTGGCCAGGTTTCCGCCTCTCCCAGAGCCCAGCGAAACACATCGCTCACACCGATAAAAACCCTGTTAGCCTCGAGCGAGACCTCGATTAGTAACAAGGTCTTCCCTTCATCATTAACCTGGGCAATGGGGCGGTAGTGGTGGCAGGGAGCCACATCTGATTCTTAAAACAACCTGTGATGTTAAAAAGTGGCCAAACAGGCTGAAAACTCCTGACTCCTCAAGGGGAATTAATCTGACTCTTCCTCAGTTCTTCCAGAACAAAGCAGCCACTTACCAGCAGGAGGGACAGCCTCTCCTGCTCCAATACGACCAACTGTCCTTTGCTGCTGCTCCAGAGAGGAGCATCAGTCCACACGCGCAGGTGCGGCGGTGGCCGGACAGCAGCTCTCCAAAGGGGAGAGGGCTGATTGGCAGCATCTGCCAATTTCTATGGTGTAAATGCTCCCACCCCGGCCAACCTCAAACCACTAACCTGCAGTCACAGAAGGCAAGTGGAGAAGAGGTGCACGCTGGTGCAAGCCGGCCCCAGCTCACCACTGCCTTCCCTGCGCTGCACTTTACAGATGTGGGATCAAAGGAGATAACACAGGTAACCGTGGCGAAGGGCCCGGCCCCCAAGGAAAGCACAGGAGTCCTGGAACAGAGTTGGGAAATGTCCCTGGAGCATTTAGGGAGTGAAAATCTTGTTTAACCCCCTGGGCAGAGGTGGGATGGGTGGAGGTGGGGATGGGAGGGGGGCAGGACAGGGAAGGTAGGAATCTATTCCCACCCCCAGCCGGCGCCCAGAGCAGCCTCCCCTGCCAGACGGTGGCAGAGAGCTGGAAACTGCTTCAGCTCCCAGCACAGGGATGGCTCGGCAGGTGCACCCTGCATGCCCAGCCCCCAGCCCAGCACACAGCAGGAAACAGCAGCTGTTCAATAAATGTCTGCCCAAGGAATGAATGAATGAATCACAGCGTCCTCTCCAAACGGAGGGTGGTCGCCTCCTCCCCTCTCTCAGCATCCCCGGCACACAGACGTGCCCACGCATGTCCCTGTCGGGCAGCCTGAGTTGTGGGCCAGGCTCTGGAATGATCTCCAGGCAGCCGCCCCCTGGGACACTGGGAGAGTGTCTCGGGGCCCGCGGACGGCCAGCAGTGCCGTTCGAGAGCAGGTTGGAGACAGCCCTGTGATTCATGGCAGCAAATGCCTGGGAAATAAATATCACACTGCCCTAGCCCTTCCCACCTCAGCCTCTAATATCCTTTCCGCGGGAAGAGGCCTGATTATTCAGTGCCCGTGGTGACAGCGAACGAGTAAATCAGTGGCCTGGAGATGGCTCCCTGGGGAAATTGGCTGTGGCTCCTGGTGACGGCCACTCCACAGAGCTGCAAGGGAGTAGGAGGGGTCCTATGGGGGCACGAGTGGGGGCAGAACCCCCCCCATCTTCCTACTTCCCATGAAGTGCCCCTCACTCCACCACCCCCAGTGTGGTCACCGTGAGTGGGAATGTCCCCACCTTTGTCTGTCAATGGCCTTCCGGGGACAGAACCAGCTCACAGGTGAAACACAGAGGCACAACTCAAAGGGGGCATCATATGTTCTCGTGGGCGCTGGTCCCCCAGAGCCTGCCCCCCCGGCCCCAGATCCTCCCTCCTAGGCCGGGTGGGTGGGAACCAAGTTCACCAGTGATGGTGATAATAGGTCACATCTGCCTTCCCAGCGTGAACACCTTAGTCTTCACTGTTTGCCTGGCACGTAGTAGTCCCTCAATAAATACCTGCTGACTAAATAGATGGATAAATAAAGGCATGAAGAAATGGCTACAGAACAGAACGGGCTTGGGTGTGCATTTTTCATCTATTTCTCTGCCTCGTTATGTTCCTAATCTTCCCAAGGACACACCACCCCTTTTCATCACAGCAGCAATGTAATTCACTGGGTCATACTAATTTCTTGCTTCAAGCACTGCTTGGTTCTTCTTCCCTTCCTCCTCCTGTCAAAATGACACTCCCCTGAAGTCCTCTTCCCCGCTCCTGATGGTGGGCATCCTTGGAAGCTGACCCCTGTGTCCGCTGGCCTCCAGGACAGCACAGTGTCTTTCCACGTCCCTGCATGGTCCCAGGGGACACCCTCGTGGTCAGAAACCCAGATGCTGGGGCAGGCAAGGAGACACTCTGGGGGCAAGAGGGCTTCCCTGTTGCCTTGGAACCTCACACAGGAGTAAAGTTCTGGGACCGGTGCCCACAGGGCTTTGCGGAGAACAGGAGCCATGAACTTGGTAAGAATTAAAGGCCCAGTTCCAAGCCCTCCCCAAGGTCAACAAGATACAGGAGCACCAACCCCGCTGCCTGCCACTCTGGCAAATCTTTCTCCTAATTATATCTGAATTATGCAAATCAATACCAACGTCGATAGACGATTTCCTCTAACAAGTTGGGAACATGCAAGAAGTGAAGACCTGGGGAGACAGAAACCCATCTAATTAGGAGTGAGTTTCTCTGGTTTTCTCTTGGCTCAAGGAATAAATGGCCACACGACAACCCCAGAGAAGAGAAGGTCAAGGATGCAGCAGGGCAGAGGCCACACAAAACAGGAAGACGGGCTGTGGGGCGGGGCAGCGAGGAGACCGGGGCCATGCTGACAGCGTGACAGGTGCCGCACCAGACACCGAACAAAAGGTGATCTTGGAAGCTCCCTTTCCACTGAGCGGTTTAAAATGCCCCAAAGCTGGAAGCTGAGAGCCCAGGATCACAGAGCAGGCACAGTCTCTTATCCCTGGACGTGGGCTGAGAAGGAAAGAAAGAATGAATGAATGAACATTACAGCTGTCGTACGTTGGGCCTTTGCTGTGTGCCTCTACTAAGCACTGTACCTCCATGACCTCACTTAATCCTCAACACTGAGTTAGGCGTTACTGTGAGCCCATTTCAGAGATAAAGACAGCGAGGTCAGAGGTGAAATGTCCTGCCAAGGGCCCGTGGCTGTCAGCAGCAAAGCTGGGGCACCAACGGTGGTTGTGCAACTGCACCCCGCTGCTTCATGACCGGCAACTGGGGGATCACAGGCAGAGCACGGGGCAGGCAGAGAGTTGCCTAAGGAGGGATGGAAGAGGGGACCAAGACTTCCCCCTTGAAGCCCTGGCAGCTGAGGGCAAAGGGACCTCCTCTTGAAAGCTCCTCGTGCAACAGGGCAGTGCCAGGACTTGGTTCCAGGAACAGGAAGGTCATCTCAACGGCCAGCTTAACTCCCCTGGCAGTTTATGCCCAATCCCTCGGTTACGGCATCTCCTCCTGGGTAGTGACCAGAACACACCTGACAAGCCCTTTATGTGTTCAGTGAACTAACATTGTCTATGCTGAGGGCCCTGGAGGAGGCGTTACAGCACAGCGGTTAAGAGCCTGGCCTCTGGAGGCAGACGGCCTCCGTCCAAGTCCCAGCAAGTGCTCAACAAATGTTAGCTATTGTCACTGCTCAGGGCAAAGGACTGGGTCTCAGAAGAACAAGACACCATCACTGTCCTTGGGGGGCTCACGGTATACAGAGAGCAGGGAATAGACAGCCCCCTGGCAAGTCAGCTACGGAGATAAGCAAGGGACAGTGGGAGACCAAGAAGGAAGCACTTCACCTGGCCTGGGTCAGTGCTTTGGAGAGGCCCAGGGCACTCAGGGAAGGCTTCCTGGAAGTGGTGACACTAGGGCTGAGTCATGAATGATAAGTGGTGCTTAGCAGGTGGACAAGAAAAGCCATGGCTTTCCAGGCAGAGGACTCAGCATGTGCAAAGGGGCATTCAGGATGTCTGCAGCAGGCAGCCGCGGGAGCCAAAGCCAGAGAGGGAGGCAGGGCCTTGCCTTCCAGAGGCCTTGAATGCCAGGCTAAGAGGTTAGGATTTCACTCCAGAAGGGCCAGCGAGACCCTGAAGAGGAACAAATGAGTCTTGCCCTTTGGAAAGGTTGCCCTGCAGCTGGGTGGGGGATGGTGCAGGGGTGTGGAGGGGGCGAGGCAGGAGGCGGAGTCCTGGAGCCCAGGCCCCAAGCTCCCAGCTCCCAGACTCCCTCTGTGGGGACGGCAGTGGGAGCCAGCGCTCAGCGGGACCAGAGGTTATTAATCGCTCCACGATGCTGCAGGCCATGGTCCATTTGCTGCTTTTCCTGGCCTGTTTTGAAACTGTGAAATTAGCCCCAGTCTTCAAGGCGGCCGTAATAACCATCCCGATTCTGACATTTAAATTACAGATGGCATTTTCAATTAAACAGGAGCTCTCAGCAGGTTTAATTTAGCTATCAGTTCTGGTCTGTTCTTTAAGTGCTTAAAAAAAAGGCCAGCAGTGAATTCTAGGTCTCCTTCCAGGAGGCGGGAGGAGGGAGGGTCTTCAAGATGTGACACCAGCTCTCCTCGTCTGGCTCCCATGGGGACGCACATGGTCCCCAGTAAACAGTCACACTCCACTAAACTCACCCTCATGCGCACCCAGAGGCACTCACAAAACCAAACCCGCAAACGCAGATCCAGCCTCCCAGCTACGAATGTCAGCAGCTTTCAGGTCGTCATTACCCCAAGTGTTCCAAGGCTGTGCCTCTCTCGTCTGATTACAGAAACAGCAAGATGGAGATGCTGGAGCCAGATAAACCTGGACTGAAGCCCACGCTCCCCCACTAACTAGCTGTGTGACCTGGGCAACCTATTTAACCTTGCTCAGCCTCGGCTCTTTCCGCTGTAAACTGAGAATAAAAATGAGGCCGGATGGGATAATGGAGGAAAGTGCCCAGCACCAGTGCTGGCTGATGTAAGCGCTGGCAGCCCTTGTGCCTCCCCTCTCTCCTTCCCTGAGGGCAGGGACTGGGTGACCCCTGTCAACCTGGGGCTCTCCCATTCAGGATTTCCGTTCCTCAGCTCTCTGGGTCTTATAGGCTGGCGGGGTGCTGTCCGCGGTGCTGAAGCACACCTGTCTCTTGGTCTGGGTTCTAGATGGGTCCTCTCCTTCCTCCAACCTGGCCAGCTCACTCTAAAATCTCACCCCACCCAAGGCAGCCACTGCAAGTGACCTGAGTAGCAATGGCTCAGATTTTTCCCTAAGGTTCTGCCTCCCCACATCCCAAAGTGACTAAAACCCAGGGGCAGAGGTACCCGAAGGGAAAGCATCGCTGGTCCCTGACCTCCGGCCCATTTTTTCAAATGAAACCCCCCACCTTCAGCTAAGCAGAAGTGTGACTTCTGGGCTCCAGCAGGTTCCGTCTGAGGTTTCTGTTGTACTGGGCTGATGCCTGCCCTCCTTTAGGCTTCTGGACAGGTTGGACACGGGCTGTGTTCTCTGGCCACAGTGTGTGCTGAGTTCCAGTATCTCAGGGGGAAGCTGGCCTTGGAGAAAGCTCAGGTGGCCACTTAGGGTGTATCTGCATGGCCTGCCTGTCCCCTCACCCCCAGAACAACTCTTGTTCAGGCAGAGTTAGGGCTGAGGGAAGGAGAAGGCAGGGATTATCACGTTCACATTAAAGTCTGGCTAAAAAAGGCCCAGGGAAAACCAGAAATCCACCCAGTGTGTCAGGTCTAGAGCCCCAGCCCACCCACAAGGCTAGAAGACGGAGTGAATGTCCTCCCAGAGAAATTGGAGGCTGGGGTGAGGACATGAGGCTGTAGCCCAGAATCTGGTTAAAACCGTATCCCCGAGTCTCCATGTCTGGGGCATGCTCGTAGTGTCGACAGAGGGTTTTACAAGTGAGAAAACTCTGAGTCTGGCAACCTTGCAGCAGCTCCATTTGGCAAGTACGACCATCCCATTTCACAGGGAAGGAAACTGAGGCTCATAGAGGAGGACTGACTTGCCCAGGGCCTCCCCGGGGGACAGCAACAGCGTGTGGACCTGAACTCCGGGCTTGAGACACCCATTGTCCTTGTTCCCGTGCCCCAGGCCGCCTGACTCAGGAGTGAAGGGGAGGTAGGAGGAGACAAGGGGAGCCAATGCCCGCTCAGGGCAAAAACACGGGGGCCTGGAACTGCAGCTCCAGGGATTCAGGCCCGACTCAAGAAGGCAAACGGTGTGTGCACCCCCACCCCTGCACACCTGCAAGTGAAAAGGGCCCTGTGGTGATTCAGGACTGCGTGCACCTGGCCTCAGGTAAGGCTGAAGCACCTTTCACCTTGTCTCCCCAGGCAACTCACCTCCTTTCACCCTCTTGCTGACCTTTCCGGCATTTCTAATTGGACCCTCTGCCCTCTGTTCTCCAAACCTTCGCGGCAGCTGTGACCAGCGAGGCTCCACCTCCCTGCCATGTGCTGCACCCAGGAAGGGGTGTGACCCCCACTCTGCACACCTCAAAACCAGATCAACACCAAAGTCTTTAGTGAGCACCTGGTGTGCGCCTGAAGTTTTACACGGAGTAAACTTAACCCTGTGGGGTAAACATTATATGTCCATTTAAGAGAAAAAAAATTTAATTGGGACTAGGAGAGGTAAATAAGCTGCCGGAGGCCACCCAGCTTGCTAGTGGCGGAAACCAGACGTGAAGGCAGACACTGCCTGCGCTTTCTCCAGCCACAGCCGCTGCTCAACAGTGGCTGGGAGGTGGGGGCGGTAAGAGAGGGCAAAGGGGATTCTGGAAGGGCTTCCTGGAGGAAGCACCTTTCCAGTCCCTCCTGCCCAGGCCCCACCCCTCCTCGGTCCATTGGTCTGCCCTGCTCCAGGCGAAGCCTCCCCTCCCCGCCTCCTCCTCCCTGGGAAGGAAGCCGCTGGGGAGGGCCTGGGAGAGGCGTGATGAGGGGCGCAGAGGCAGGAGCTGCTGGGGGGCGTCATGGCAAAGACCTGAGACACAGGGCGGGGTGGGGGAGAGAGGAAGTGAAGTGCAGGGGCCACTAAGAATGCCAAGAAAAAGGACTTGGGACCACCCTTAGCAGAGACACTCTGTCTTCCCAGAGGGTTCAGGGATGTCAAGGAAAGATGGGAGGGGGTCATCCCCCCAAAGCTCCCCCAGCCCCTCCCTCCTCCTCCCTCCTCTGATACGCCCCCTCTGCCTTCCCAACTGCCTTTGTCCAAAGTGGAAACACTCCCTCAAATTTCCAATAGGCAGTAAGAGGGTCCCTCCTGAGTCCCTTTCTGGGGTCTAGGGACAGACAAAGCATGGCCAAGGGCTTGGCCCCGCTGGCCTCCCGCCTGAAGCCCTGTGGGCCACAGGAGGACGCCCTGGCCGCCCCCACTGCCTGTCCGTCGCAGGGCCTCTTGCCCGTGCCTCTCGCCCGTGCCTCTCTTCCACGGAGCAGCCTCTGCATTTCAAGGGTAAATGCTAATAAAATCTAATATGTGTTCCGAGCACTGAGTGTGCCAGGGGCCGTGCTGAGTGCTTCACACTCTGTGTCCAATTTCACTCTGGTGACTGTCCAGCAAGCGAGGGCCAATCCTTATCCCCATTTCACAGATGAGGGACTGATGCTCAGAGAGGCCTGAAGCCTGTCCCAGAGTCACGCAGCCAGGAAGACACGGAGCTGGCCGCTCTACACCCAGGCCTCGGTGGGCACTTCAGTGCTCTGCTGCTGCCTCTCAGAATCCCAACTCCTGGGGGTTCTGTCTCCGGGGGTTCCCTATTCCCTGGTGGGCAGGGTCCAGGCAGTCGGATCAGGCACCTGAGGACCCCCGAGAAGCCATGTCCCTGCTGGCTCCAGAGCCCTCCCGACGCCTGCACCCCCCTCCCCAGTCTGGGTTCTTCTCCCAGCTCCTCCCCCTGCACCCCCCCACCCACACCCACATCCACACATGCGCGCGCACACGCACACACCCCCACACCCCTGATGATCCCACAGCCAAGGGCAGGACCCAGGAGCAGGCTCTCAAGAGACCCGCGTTCATTCCTCCCGCAACACAGCCTTGGTGTCCTCATCAGCACCGGGGCAGGCGCAGCGCAGGGCGCAGGAAGGGAAAGCCCCTAAGACAGAAGCAGGTGCTCAGCAGCGAGTGTGAAACAAGACACTCCCGTTTCCTCGGCTCCATCTTCTTCCTCCCCTTCCTGATGGCAGGGGGCGAACATTCAAGCACAGGGTAGAGCAAAGTGGAATCTCTCTGGATTGTGGGGGGCATGTAATATAAAAAGGCAAGTGCAATATTATAACATGACTTTATATTTGGGGGAAAATAAGCCGGATCCCCAGGTTTTCACAGCACAGGCTGGAGATAATAAAGCTTGGCAAACTCGTCTTGGCCAGTGGGGACATTTCCTGCGTGAGGAGGCGGGGGCAGCGCAGTGAGCAGTGCCTCTGTGGGCTGAGCCAGCGAGCTGGGGGCACAGGGCCCCCCATCGCCCCCTCCCCAGGCCCCCACTCGCTCCCCTCTCACTGGCCAGACCTCCAGCCCCTGCAGAACCAGAGCCCGGACCAGATGCAGCCCCCGCCCTCCCTCCCTCCCTGGCAACTCCCGTGGCCCCAGCTCATTAGCCCTGAAAAACCTGCTCAATCCAGGGGGACGGTTTTCAGCTAAAATAGCTCCAACTCGGGCTGGTTTCTTGCTCTCTTCCCCACATCATTAGTGAAACTGCAGCCTCTGCAGCTCCCAGGCTGTGTGGGGTGAGGTGTGCCCCACCTCCCTGGGGACCCCTGGCCAGCGAGAGGGCCGAAGTCCGGCACCCAGCCTGGGGAAGGGGCTGAGGGAGCAGATGCAGTGGAGCCCAAGGGGGAGGCAGGGGGAGTCTAGGGAGAGCCCTTCACACCTGCCCAGGAGCACACTGCATCCCCCTCAATGACAATGGGGACAGCCATTGTCCGTGGCTGACTGAGGGCTTGCCCTGTGCCAAGCACCAAAGTGAATACCACCCATCCATGCTCGGGGATGTGAGGGTGGGACCTGTGTTGGGTTTCCGACCCAGCACCCAGTCCCTCTTCTTCGAGCCCCACCTCCTCAGCCCCCTTCTCTCAGCCACATGGCTACGTGACTCTCACTGGGTGACCCCGCCAGGCCTTGCCATTGGGAACTGGCTCGGAGGTTGTCTCATGAACCCACTGGGCTTAATGCGGGAAAGATGTAGGCCTGGGGGTGGCCAACCCCTTCTGGAATGAGCCTGCCTGCGATGAAGCCACACAGAGATGAGAGACAGAGAGAAAGCTCTGAACACGGCATTGGAGCCTCTGGATCCAGCAGTACCTGAAAGAACCCTGAGATGAATCTATACTGAGCTTCTCCACTACGTGAGCCCAAAAATCTGCTTTTGGATGAAACCACTTTGAATTGCCTTCCTGTCATTTGTAGCCGACAGAGTGGCAACCGGTACAAGGATTATAGTCAAATCTGGATCAGGAGATTGAGGCCCAGAGAGGTTAAGCTACTTGTCCCAGGTCACACAGCTATGGATGGGCAGAACCAGTGCTCCAGAGTGGAAAGCTCCCAACCCCAACTTGTTCAACCTGGGGTTCCCTGGGAGCAGGGAAGCATTTTCAGCAAGAACCAGAGAACGGGGACATAAAGGTTAACAGGTTGCCATGGCTACCAGCTCACTGTGCGGCCTCAGACAAGAAACTTCACCTCTCTGAGCCTCAAGCTGTGAATAAAACATCTGACCCCTGCAGAGTGCTGGGGACCTGGGGCAGGCAGGATGGCCACGTCTTGCTCCCCACCCCAGAGGACTGGGGGGAAGGCTGGCAGAAGCCCCATGGCTGTCAGACACCCCCAGCAACACACACACACTCCACCTGGCTCAAAGACCAAATTCAATTTGGTATAACTCTGCCAGCTCTGCAGTGCAGAATTCATCGGATGAGGAGCCTGCTTTTCAGGGAATAATTCATTTTTCCGGTGTCTGAGAGGAAAGTAATTGATCCGGGGGGCTGACCCTGCCTTCCCTCCTTCTCTCCTCCCCAGGATGCTCTGATTCCAAATGCAGACCCGACACTGTTAGGTCGAAGTCACAGCAATAATAGGAGGGGGGCTCTGCTGTAATATATTGGATTATTCCACTCGGTGGTGACGAAAAACAAGATTTAATTCCCCGAGAAATGCCAGCTGAGAAAATCATTTTCCCTGCCTGCTTCCCCTTCCTTTTTTTTTTTTTTTTCCTTCTTTTTTTTTTTCAAAGATGTCCTTGTCTTTGTGAGGCTTTACCCCCCTGGAGACCTCCCCACACGCTGCCCACAGCAGCTGGGACCCTGTTCTTCTGTCTTGGAAAAGGTAAAGGACAAAGGACCCTTCTTCCTCCCACTCCCCTAAATCATGGGTCCCTGAGGACAGAGATTTCTATTCAAATCCAGATGCCACTGTGGTTCTTAGCACATTGACAAATTATGACAACAAAGACCAGTTAGAACCACAGCTCCCACTGACAGCACAGGAAGCTCAGAGCTGGCTTGGGAAGCAGTTCACCCTTCTACCGTCCCTCAGGTGAAGAGTCCAGGCACTGCCTCCTCCAGGAAGCCTTCCCTGACCAAGTCCAGGTCGGATGTCTCTCCTCTGAGTTCCCAAAATATAACAGGCTTTCCCCTCACAGCCCTTTTACCATCAGACTATAGTTCCAGACTTTTCCATTTTATTTATTTAACAAACTTTTTTTTTTTTTTTTTTTTTTTTTTTGAGACAGAGTCTCGCTTTGTTGCCCGGACTAGAGTGCCGTGGCGTTAGCCTAGCTCACAGCAACCTCAAACTCCTGGGCTTAAGCGATCCTCCTGCCTCAGCCTCCCAAATAGCTGGGACTACAGGCATGAGCCACCATGCCCAGCTAATTTTTTCTATATATATTTTTAGTTGGCCAGATAATTTCTTTCTATTTTTAGTAGAGACGGGGTCTCGCTCTTGCTCAGGCTGGTCTCGAACTCCTGAGCTCAAACAATCCGCCCGCCTCGGCCTCCCAAGTGCTAGGATTACAGGCGTGAGCCACCGTGCCCGGCCTATTTAACAAACTTCTATGTAGCACTTTCTATGCGCAGGCTCTGATCTAAATGCCTTACAAATATTAATTCATTTGATTCTCATAACAGTCCTATTTGGTAAGTAATATGATTGTCCCCATTTTACAGATGAGGAAACTTAGGCTGGTTAAGTGACTTGGCCAGGATCAGTCTTTAAAATGGGAATAATAGTGCTCAGGGGACTAAATAAAGCCACACACAAACAACGCTCTGAACACACCCAGCACATGGCGAGCACTCAGCAGGCGTGAGATATCATGGACTATAAAACTGGACTTTGGGGACACTTCTGCCACACTCAGGAAATAAGAAAACCTTATCAATCCAAGTAAATGAAGCAAGCTCTGAGATCTGGCTGGGAGGGTGGATTTTTCTTAATAGTAGTAGTAAGATGGGTGAGTTGCCAAGAATTACCAAAAAGAATTTCACAAATCGCACACAATCCATTTGCTTCTGGGAGTTATCAAGACTTGGAAGAGTAAGAGACAGGGACTTACTGGACCAGAAATTGCACTTGCTGCGAGTGTCGTTCGTTCGGCAAGCACGTGCTGAACGCCTTCTGCGTGCACGGAGCGACATGGCCATGGGGAAGGCACAAGCTCTGGGGCCCCTCGGACAGAGGCCCTGTCCCAGCTAGCCCCGCAGGCTGCAGCTCTGTGACCTGGACAAGAGACCCACCTCTCTGAGCCTTGGCTTCCTCTTCAATAAATTGGGATGACAAAATGCAGCCTCCCTAGGAGGGCTGCTGTAGGGGGTGGACAAGATAACACAGTGCAGGAGATCAACAAGGGTCAGTCCCCCCAGCCTGTCAGCAACAGCCGCACAGCAGTCGCCCGATGCATTCAGCCTCACGCCGTGTTCAGAGGATCGGTGGGCGCCGGGAACTTCAGGCGCATTAGTGCCTAGGAGCATCAAGCCAGCCTGGCCGGTGGGGGTTGCAGGTTCCATTTGTGCAGATAAGGACAAGGGACAAACCAAGTGAAGCCCAAGTGTTTCTGTCTCCAAACTCATGCTCTAAGCCTCTCGGATTCCCAGGAGGAGGGAAAGCAAGGTGGGGAAGAGACCCCGGAAAGGCAGGGGAGGGTCCCAGGGGGCCTGGGATGGACATGGCCAGGTGGTCCAGGGCCTCAGAAAGCAAATGCCGGGTATGTGCAGAGGGGTCCAGCAACTTCCATGGAGCCTCCCTCCGTAACTTGCAAACGTCACCTGGGTGGGTGATTCCACGCTCTTCACATCCCCCTCCTTGGTGCCAGTCTCTTCCCTCATCCAGGCAGTTCTCCCTAACATCTGACTGAAGACTTTCCTGCTGCATCACCAACAGACCCCAGCTGAAGCACCCGAAGCTGGCCCCCGGCCCGATTCCACCCTGTCTGCAGAGCTGGTAGCAGCTCCCGGCTCAGAGCACTAATCCTACTGGCAATTAATTGGCTCTTGTTGGAGGAGAATGAATACCATCTCATCTTAATCTTCTTCATTATTCTCCTTGTTCAGCAGAGTCAACACAAGATTAGGTTTAATTTACAGGGGGAAAAAAATGGCAAAGTCATTACTCACCAGGAGATCAGGGTTGGATCCACCTGGGTGCTCTGTGCTCACTGCCGGCAAAGGGCCTCAAGGAAGGCCCAGGGCTCTGCTGAGGTGGGGACAAACTGGGGGGTCTAGGCCCCCAGACCCACTTTGGGCCAGACCAGCCCTTCCCGGTCTTACAGGACTCAGGCCTCCTACATGTTTCTCAGGAGACTCTGGGGTAAGAGCAGCTTTAAAGCCAGCGCTGAGGACCCAGACCCAGTGCCACGCAATGGAAAGAGACCAGGCTCTGGATTCAAATCCCGGCTTCAGAGGCCCCTTGCTCTGCAGAGAACTGGACGGGATCAGCCCGGCTTGGGGACTGCCTTGACAATGCTGACACCCAGTGGCGCTCAGAGGAACTGGCCCTTCCTTCCCTCCTACATCCACAGCTGAATACACCGTGAACACAAAATCCAGATTTACAAGGTAAATACACCAGAAAGGGGAAGAGGGACTTTTCCCATACCAAACCTGTTAAATAGAGCTATCCACCAAGAAATCTAAGAGGAAATGCATTTTACCTTCCTTGACCCCTCAATCAAAATTGCCCCCAAATACTTAGCACCCCCTCCTTCTGCCTGGGGTAATGGTATGCACAGAAGTGCTGGTGCTCAATATCCTTGTCATCCCCAACCCTTCCCACTCTTCCCCACCATGGAGCCCCTAGCTTCCAGCCCTGCTCTGTCCCCAGGATGTGCCCACCTCTGATCCGATATCACAACGAGGTGGTTAAGCCGAGCCAGAGGTCTGGTTTCAACTCCTCCCTGTGTGACCCTGGGAAAGTTACCCAACCCCCTCTGAGTCTTAGCTCTTCTATCTGTAAAATGGGAACATCTGCATCTGCCAGAGAGGGCCACTGAGCAGATTAAATGAGTCTGTGCACTTAGCACTGGAATTGGCACCATAAGTCCTCAGCAAATGCCTGTCTCATTGCCATCATCACTGTCATCAGCATCACCACCATCATCATCATCCTACTCATCCTACTATTACTCTTGGGAAGTTTGGTGTCATCAACCAGACAGTAAACTGCTGAGACCTAACCCCCATCTCCCAGCTCCTGCTGGACAGAGCAAGGTTTATCCTCAACAGAAACTGATATACTCTACGGGGCTCTTGGGGTCACCTGCCTACACCTCCAAGCTCATATCAATCCCTGCCTACTTATTCACGGCTCCAGCCATGCTCACTGTCTTCCTGATCTATCAATAAACTCATTCCCACCCCAGGTCCTTTGCACTTGCTGCTGCTACAATGCTCTGCCCTCAGATATCTGCATGGCTGGTTTCTCCTCATCGATCAATTCAAATGTCACCTCCTCAGAGAAGTCCTTCCTGATCACCTTGACTACAGTAGCTCTCCCACCCTCACTCTCTGCTCTGTTTACTGCACTATAGAGTGTCAAGTGCTGAAGTGGCTGAGTAGAATTCTAGCTCCACCACTTATTAGCAGCGTGGCCTCAAGCAAGACTCTCCATCTCTCTTGTGCTTCAATTCTCTCATCTATAAGAATGGAATTATTAATAACAATTTTCCACTTCCTGAGGTTATTATGATAAAGCAATAGATACAAAGTCTGAGTGATGCCTGGTATGCAGACTAAGGGCTATGTCACGTGGGCACTTATCTTGTTCATTCATTTCATTGCTTGTGTTTACATTTCTCCACCCAGGAGAGCAGGGACCGTGTCTGGTCCATCCCTGCCCGACACATGGTGGGCACTCAATAAATCGAATGATGAGAAGGGATCTCAGGAGACACGCAGGCCCCCTCTGCTAGCTCTGTCAAGAGAGGGCCCTGGGGTGTCCGCTGCTGGATGGCACACCAATCTTTTCCTTACCATCTCAACAATCAATCAATCAATAAATAAAATTAGCTGGCATGCACCTGTAGTTCCAGCTACTTGGGAGGCTAAGGACGGAGGATCCCTTGAGCCCAGGAGTTGGAGGCTGCAGTGAGCTATGATGACACCACAGCATTCCAGGCTGGGTGACAGAGCAAGACCGTGTCTCAAAAAAAAAAAAAAGAGGCTGTTATCTGCCTCCCCATAATGTTCCCATGTGGGTCTGGGCTCTAGAGGAGAGGACAGAAAAGCTGGGAGGGATTAAGAGTGTCCACCTTGGAGCCAATGAGCCTGGACTGGAGCTTGTGCTTCTGCAGCTACTGTGTGTGTCATCTGCCTGGAAAGCCTTGTCCTGAGTCTCCTCATACGCAGAGGGGATGACAGTGCCCTCTCCCCCACGCCCACCTCTGACGGGACTGCATGGGTGACGTAACAGGAAGTGCCCACCCCATCCAGCCCTCTGATGGCTCAGAAGCAGCTGTCTCATCTTTCTGAACTAAACACCACTGGTGTATCCAATTGCCCCTCCAGTGACAGGCACTCAGGGGGAACGTGTCTGGGGCACCCATTATTTGAGCCCCTCCAGGGGCTCCTCCAAGGGCTCCGTGCCCTGGGGAGAGACCACAGCAGCCTTGGGGCCTCTGGGCTTCTGGATCCTTCCTCTGAGACCAGGCAACTGGCCAGAGGTGGCCTTGCCGGGCTTGTACCACCCCAACGTCCCCCTCCGACCACCCTGCCTCCCCTGTCCCTTGTCTGTCCTTTGTGGCCACTGAGGCCCTCTCCTGTCTCACAGCGCCCTTGGCCTTGCTTGCTGGACACATACACTGCAACTCCTACAGCTACATGTCCAGCCCAGAGCCCCAGATTCCCCGGGGACCTCTTTCCTGGATGCCCCATGGGCACCTGAAACTCTGGGGAGCTCCCCCACCACCTCCACACCCCCCACATTCCTGCCCTGACACCCAGTCCTCTCACAGGCACCCTGACCCAGCCCTCGGCCCCTCATGCCCACTGCCTGTCCCCACCCAGCCTCCTCCCACAGCCCAGCGAGGTTCTGGTCCTCCCCTCACTCCTCCCAGCTGGCTCCCACCCTGTCCTCAAAGCACCACCTTGCCTGTCATCCATTTATTCCAACAGGGGAGCTCATGGGTGAACCTCTTCCTCCACAGCTTCCCTAGTCCAACTGAGCCTTCCCCATCAGACTGAAATCCGCTGGAAAGGACTGAGGGTGCCCTTGGGGCAGGGGCCATGCCTCCCCCTTTAGACTGAGCATGCTCTGAGGTCAAGGTTTTGCCTCCCCTGTCAGACTGAGGATGCCCCCAGAGCAGGGACTATGCCTCCGCCATTAGACTGGAGGACCCAAGACACTGGACATATCCCTCCCAAGGGTGTTGCCCCCTGGATGTGGCCAGGCTGCAGGTT
This sequence comes from Varecia variegata, assembly GCA_028533085.1. Taxonomy (NCBI): domain Eukaryota; kingdom Metazoa; phylum Chordata; class Mammalia; order Primates; family Lemuridae; genus Varecia; species Varecia variegata. Next base: position 100,884,107 of record CM052444.1, on the reverse strand, counting down.
CTTCCTGGGACAGAAGACCCTGGGTCTTTCTCACCCTTGTAATTTCAGGGTCCTCACACAGGCTGGGGTTGGGGGTCCGGGAATTGTGAATGAATGAATGAGTGAATGAACGAACCGATGAACAATTGCAGGCAGACCCCAGCATGACCCGTGCAGTCCCACCTGAGCAGCAGGGAGCATCAGGGTTCACAAGCAAAGCAAAGCTGCAGGGTCACAGTGATTTTATTGGTCTCCACTTCAGGAGAGGAAGGCAGATGTTTCGAGCCCTTCAAAGGCCCCCAGGACCAGCGGCTGAGAGTCCTGGGAAGGGGCTGGGTTTGAGAGCTGCTGGGGAGGGCAGAGGAGAGTGCCCAAGCACAGAATCCAGAACAACACCCTCCCCTCCCCAAAAGCAGTGCCAGGGGCCAGCCTCTGGGCCAAGCTTGGAAAATGACCAACGAGACCAGATGCTAATGACTCCTGTCCAATCCAACACCAGGACAGCACGGAGTGGGCACGAACTGAAGAGGGATGACAAACTGGTCCTTTCTGTGCTCCCCCCCCCCCCCGCCCCCTGCCCCGCAACTCCCAGACCCGGGCCCAGGAGAACTGGTACCTCAGATCCAGTGCCACCACCACCTCCACCGCCCTGCCTTCAGAAAGGGATTGGGAGGCAGCAAAGCGTAGGATAATCGCTGGGCCAAGAGAGGCCTGGGGGGCAGCCCCCCCACACCCTGTTCTGGCCTCTGGGCAGCTTGGGTGTCGGTCAGGCGCCAGGCCCAGCTCACCCCTCCTCGGCCTCACAATCCCAGCCTTTGTCCAGCCCTGCCGGCCCAGGCCTGACCGGCTCCATACCGGCCCAAGGGCCCCTGGAAACCGGAGCAGCTGGAGCCCCACCAAGTGTTTTTCCAGGCTGGGCCCTTAGAAGACAGAAAAGGATGGGAGGGGAGAGGTGTTCATTCATCCTTTGTTCATTCATTCCTTCCTTGGACAAATAATATTTATTAAGCGCCCACTTTGAGGTAGGCACTGGGCTAGGTGCAGGAGATTCAGCAGGGCCCACGCCCTCACCGATCGTACATTCTAGAAGCCGGCTGCCGAGAAGGTGCAAACAGAAGCAAATGTATGCCAATAAACCCCTCTCTCCCCGCCTGGGGGCTGGGCTTGTAGCAAGGGGCGTGAGAGAAGGAGGGTCCGTGGCTTGGGGAAGGCGAGGATGCTACGACTAGGTTAAGGCCTATCTATCCCAGCCTCTGCCCCTCCAGGCAGCTGGGGCAGCTTGGAGGAGGGTCGCTCAGGGCTCCACCCACACGCTGCTGTTGGTCACCCGGGCCCCAAACCAGCCCTTCCAGTAGACGGAGTCCTGCCCCCCGTGCTCGAAGCGGACGAAGCGGACTCCTGGCCCGTAGTCGGTGAAGGTGTGGGAGATCTGGGGACCGGAGGTAGGGAGAGTCAGCCCCAAGGGTCCCGAGGCCTCCCCCTGCTCCCCCACCCGGGCACGCCGCCCGGCCTCCAGTTCCCCTGGGCTTCTCCGCGGGGAGTACGCACGTTCCCACCGCCCCTCGGCCGCCCAGCCCAGGTACGCCGTGGGTGGGGTCCCCACGGGCCCCACCCCTCGAGCCCAGGCCCCACCCCGCTGTCTCCGCCCCTCCAGGCTCACCTCGATCCAGCCCTCGCCGTCACTGTCCTGCGGCACTGCCACCTGCCCGCTGTTGAACTCTGCCAGCACGTCCTCGTGCTCAGACAGCAGCTTCACGGTGAGCTCGTACAGGCAGCCGGCGTCGCAGCGGCCTGAGTACCTGCCCCGAGGGAAGGAGCGAGCGCGTCCTAGGGACCCGGCCTTCTACCCAAGTCCTCATTTACACTCGGCGCCGGTACCACCCATGCTCCCATTTTACAGATGAAAAGCTAGACCAGACAGAGAAAGTGGCCCAAGATCCAAACGCAAAGACTAAATCCCAGGTCGGCCACACCCAACCTTGGGGCCGAAGTCAGCCCTGAGTCACATTTTGTTTGCACCGCAAACTGATTAAAAAATATATATACACACACATACGCTTATATATATATATATATTACAAACACGTGTGTGTGTGTGTGTGTGTGTGTGTGTGTATTTGCCAACACTTGAAACTCAGGAGGGGAGAAGCTGTCAACCCACGTGGCCAACCCCTAGTCGGGAGGCGGTGGCCCCGCGGCAGGGCCCCCCTCTGCTGTGGCTCCCTCCTCGCTGTCCCGGCCCCGCCCGCGGCCTCACCAGTCCTTCACCACGATGGCCGGCTGAGTCGTGTCCAGCAGCTCCTCCCAGTAGCCCTCAGCCTGCAGATCAATCACCTGCGCTTTGCGACACCACCTGGGAGAATGTGAGTTAGGAAGGAAAGGACGCCCCCTCCCGCCCTCCCCGCTTCTCCTTACTCGAAGGAGGAGGCAAAGAACTTCTTGACGCTGTCATCGTGGGTGAATTCCACCCCACAGTCTCCAGGCAGCTCCTCCACCCTCCAGCCGTCCCCGCCGTGCTCCACGTCGCTCCAGCCCTCCAAGTCCTCTGTAGGGACAAGACAGGCCCACCCTGGTCTCCCAGTCACTCCCTGCTGAGGCTGGGGCAGGGCTTTTCTTGGCATGACAGAGGGGGGCTGGGCGAACGCGGCACTTCAGTGGCGTCGGGGTGGGCACGCGATGGATGGTGGGGCTGAACTTCCTGATTCTCCCTCCTGGAGGACTGTCGCCAGGACCCGTCCTGCCCCAGCTCACGGAGGCTGGAAGGACCCGGGACAGAGACCCAGGGCGCAGGCGGCCAGCGAGGTATAGTAATAGGTAGGAATTATTGGGGCCACTCCGTGCTGGGCACGGAGCCAAGCGCTTTGCGGCATTTAACCCTGAAAAGGCCGCCACGGCCCCTTCACAGGCGGGGACGCTGAGCTTCCGCGGGGCCTCTCACCTTCCCCGCACGGGTTGCGCAGCAGGTTGCGCCGCCGCTTGCTCAGGAAGTAGAACTGCTGCCAGTGGTCGCGCTCGTCCTCCGCGCCGCCCTCGGGCACCAGCCCCTCCTGCTGGCACTTGAGCAGCCACAGCGGGGCGCCGTCCACCAGCTCCTTCCAGCGCAGGCACACCAGGCGGCAGGCCCGCACCAGCTCGGCGGCCGGCAGCTCGGCCAGCACGCGCAGCAGCAGCGGCTCGGGCAGCTCCGCCAGGTACGCCGCCGCCGCCGCCTCCTGGTCCTCCTCCTCCTGGTCCTCGGGCCGCTCCTCCTCGGCGCTCGCCTCCGCGCACGTCTCCTCCGGCTGTTCCTCCGGCTGGCCCACGCTCTCTGCGGGCGGGCCAGGCGGTGACTCCCCCAGCCTGTCCCCTCCACCGCGCGGACCGCAGTGCGCCGGCACCCGCCCCACCACCCACCCTGGGACGATCCACAGCTGGGGCCAGAGAGTCTGTGACTCCAGAGGCTGGTGCCCAGGCAGGAGGCCCAAGGGACAGGGGCCACAGAGCAGCTCCTAAGTCCTAAAGCGTTGCCTCAGAGGCCTGTTTCCCCCAAGGGCAGGTAAACCCCATCCCTGGGCAGATAACAGCAAGGATAATGTCAATGGCAGCCATCTAGACCATTGTCCTAAGGCTTCACACATGAACTCCTTCAATCCTCCCAGCCAGCCTCTGAGAGCCTGCTCCCCTCACCTCCTCAGGAAGCCCCCCCTGGGCTTCCCCCATTCCACCCTCTCCCAGCTTCCTAGCTTTTGTCCCCAGGTGTGGTCGTTTGATGAGCGCCTTTCTCCAGACAAGACCAAGCCTCACAAGGGCGGGAACCGAGTCTGGGAAACCCTCTGCTTCACCCCCGGTGCCTGGCGCGCTGTCGGGGCGCACGCTTATTGGGCACTCAGCAAGCGCCAGGCACTGTCCTGAGCATTTCAGTTTCCTTTAGGCTAAATCCTCACCCCATGTCCTCCGGGCTGCCCTCAGCCATTGCTGCCCATGCTTCACTGAGGAAGATGCTGAAGCACGGGAAGGGGAAACAGCGGATCACACTGCTAATAAGTGGTTGGAGCCTGGCTGGGAGCCACCCTAAACCACCACAGCCTCGACAACATAACTCGTGGAAGTAGGCACTGTTAGGATTTTGATTTTGCAGATGAAAATGCTCAGGCTCAGAGATGAAGTGACTTCCTGAAGGACACACTGCTAGTATTTAGGGGAGGGGACACAGGACCTGAGGCCTGGGGTTGGGGGGAAAGAGTGGGGGCTGCAAACCCAGCTGTCCAAAGCCAGCCTCTGCTGTGTGACTTGGGGATGGAGAGGGGCTTGTTAAAAGAAACTCTGTACATCAAACAGGGGCTTAGGAAAGGACGGTTTCTTCACCTCTTCTTCTCCCATCCCTGGCCCTCAGTGTCCTCATCTATAAAATGGGGTGATCATTTTGTAGAGGCCAGGTTCACAGTGCTGATGCTCAAATCCCCTGGGGTGGGGAAAACGGCATCTGAATCGTAAGGAGGTGAGCAAGTCAGCAGCACTGTCTCTTGGATCTGGGCCAGCTTCAGCTGGGCCACCGGAGCCTTGAGTAAGCAGATACAGAGTGCCCAGTATCTCTGGCGGAGGGAGCGCCAGTGAGGAGAAGATGGGGCCAGGGGATGGGGGATGGGGGAGGCCACCGCTCTCAGACTAGGATGGGGGTCCCTGAGGGCTGGGCCCTGGAAAGCCATGGCAGTGGTGGGAACAGGCTGGACCCTGGGGGAGGAGACAGGTGGCAGGGCCCAGGCCTTCCAGCCCCAAACCTCCTCACATGCAGCAGCCTCCTCACACACACACTGTCGGGCCCTTAAGTGCCGACCAGGGTTTACCTGTTTCTCAGAGCCCAGAGCACACAGTGAGTCCTTAGTGTGCCTTACTGAGTGAATCTCACTGAGCACAGCACTGTCCCTCCATTAATAGCATTTTTTGGCCATATCTTTATGATATGGAAGTTTACACCCTCCCTTTCAGCAAAGAGGAACCGGAGGCCCAGAGAGGCTTACCGGCTTGTCCCAGATCACACAGCAGAACAGCAGGAAGGCAGAGAGAAAAATACTGGGCCCTGAAGCCACATCGCCTGCCCACCCACATGCCTACAGCTCTCTGGGGAGTTGGGCCCAGTGTCCTCACCTCTCCACCCCTCCCCCTGCCCTGCCCTGGCCCCAGCGGACACCTGATGCTCCCCCGAAATGTGCACCTCACCCAGTCTGTTCTGGCCCTCAGGCCTGGCATTCGAGGCCCCAGATCCGATTACAGCCCCCACCACCCTCTCTCGCACACACAACTCCCCACATTGTTGCTGTTGGAAAGTTATCTGGCCCCTGGAAGCCGCCTCTGAAGCTGATTCACTCACCTGGATGGGGCCCCAGAGTCCCAGGAATAGCTGGGCCCTGGGAAAACGCAGGAGCCGATTCTGGGGCTCCACAGAGGGTGTGGCAAGGGAGCTGTAGGAGCTGGGATTTTCAGGGCTGGAGACCTCCCACAGGCAATGCCCACCCTCAGCTGGGCCCGTGAGGAAGGGGGAAGGCAGTCTGCAGGCAGGTCTTGTTCCCACCCTGACTCAGCAGGCAACCCCTACAGGCCCAACCGGGAGTTGGAGGGATGGGGGGGCCCTTGGTGCCAGAGATGACTGGGCAGTCTCAGAGGGCCAGCCAAGAGCTGCCCCCAACTCTCCCTCACCGCTGGCCTGGTGCCCACTGAGCATCCTGCCCCCCAGGTGAAGGGCAGCCCCTCCAGAGGAGGGAGCCCAGAGGGAAGGCTGGGATGGGTGGGGAGAGGCAGGTAACCCCAAGAAAGCCATCGAGATTGAGGCCACTGAAGGGCCAGAGCTGGCAAAGGGAGGAAGGTGATGAAGAAGACGGCTTGCAGCCTCCATCCCAGACCGCCCCAGCCCCCTCCCCCGCCTGACAGACCTTCAAGAAGCTGTCCTCCCATGCTACTTCCTGGGCAAATGGGACCCAGGAGTCCTTCCTCCCAGCCTGTCGCCTCTCAAGGCCTCCCGCCAGACTAAGACACCGGGGAGAAGGCTGTACTCTTGCGTGAAAGTTTGCCGCGCTGGGTCTCCGGGCCCCTGGCTCACTGGTGACCCCGCTTTGTGGTACCCGCGCGCCTGCCCCGGTCCCCCTCCCAGCTGGAGCCAGCGAGGCCAGGCGGCGCCGGCTACCTGGGTCCCCGTCTCCGTCCATCGCTGCGGAGGGCAGTCGCGAGAGGAGGAGGAGCCGGAGCTCTGCGGGCTGCGAGAGGCGGCGGCGGCGGCGGCGGTGGCGAGTCCCGCGTCTGGGTCGGTCCCGGCGGCCGCGCCTCTTAAAGGTCCCCGCTCCCGCCCCGCCCCGCCTTTGGCCCCAGGCCCAGCCGCCCCGCAGTCGCAGCAGTCGGCCGAGGCCTAAGGCTCCGGCCTCCTCGGCGGACCCAGGAGGCCGAGAAAGGTCGGGAGTCGGGTTTTCTTAAGTGGGGGCTCCGATAGGGTCGTCCCTCCGCTCACTCCTGGGGGGTACTAGGAGGAGGAGGCGAGGGGGGCAGCGCGAGTCTGGGTCAGGCGGAGGGCGCGGGAATCGCGCGGCCCAGGCGGAGTTGCGGGGGTAGGAGGCCCGCTCCGCCCCCTCCCCCAGGTAATTTTCCTGCGATGCGGTGGGGGGCGTGTCCCTGGCCCGGCGCGGGGCGGGGCCGGGGCCGCGGGGGCGGGGCCTGGGCGGGACGGCTTCCCCCCGCGACCGCAAGCCCGGGCGGCTGAGCTCTATCGCGCCGCGGCGGCCGAGCGCAGGTGACCGGCGGAGGGGCGCGCGGGAGCGCCGGGGAGGGGGCGCTGCCGGGCCGGGGCCTGGCGGGCGGGCTCCGCGGCTCCTGGCCCCGCCGCAGTGTGCCGAGGGAGGCCTGGCGCCACCAACGGGGCCCGGGCCGCCGAGCTTACCCCAGACGCACTGCGCGGCCGCGAGCGGCGGCGGGGGCGGGAATCCGGGCTCGGGACGCCACTGATGCGCAGGGGTCCGAGCCTCGACTTTTGGGGACATTTTAAGGCCACAGCGTGGAAGGGGAGGCGCAGGCGCGTCGGCGGACCTGGGGCTGGAGCCCAGCCGCGGGGATGGGGGTGGGGAGCTAGGAAGGGCCCTTCCCCATCGCCCACCTCTCGCCAGTCCCAGCTGGGCAGACCGTTTCCTCTGTGATCTTGAGAAAGTCGCTTGAGCCCTTTGACCTCCGTGGAAGGCAGTGATAATTATTCCCCAACCCCCAACATCACGTTTTGAGAATGGGAGGGAGGATGGTGGAGACAGAGCAGCCTGGAGTGCTCTGCAGGGCTGGGCATTATTTCCTCTCTAAAGACTGTCTGGTCTATTTAAAAAGGCTCGTTCTAGAGTCAGAGAAGACCCCCAAGCCGCTTCCCCCCTGCCCCTGTCCGTTTGACCTTGGCAGTTCCTTCTACCAGTCTGGGCATTGTGAGGTGCCATTGAAAAATCAGAGCTCAACTTTTATTGAGCAAATGCTGTGTCTGAAACTCCTTGGACGGACCCTGGAGGTAAGGGGAGGAAACAGGCTCGGAGAGGCATAGTGACTCCCCCAGCTAGTAAACGTTAGAGCTGGGATGGGACCTCCACCACCACCAGGTGCTGCAAATGAAATGGTTCGGGGAGAGGGCCGGGTCTGTAGCATAGCTTTTCCCTAACCACAGGAGGGTGTCCAGAAGCCCCAAGCCATGGCTGTGGGGAACATCAACGAGCTGCCGGAGAACATCCTGCTGGAGCTGTTCACGCACGTGCCCGCACGCCAGCTGCTGCTGCGCTGCCGCCTGGTCTGTAGCCTCTGGCGAGACCTCATTGACCTGGTGACCCTCTGGAAGCGCAAGTGTCTGCGCGAGGGCTTCATCACCCAGGACTGGGACCAGCCCGTGGCTGACTGGAAGATCTTCTACTTCTTACGTAGCCTCCACAGGAACCTCTTGCACAACCCGTGTGCAGAAGGTGGGGCACAGAGGGGGTCTGGCCTGCCGTCAACACACACTGTCATGAAATCAGCTAACATTTATTGAGCACATACCATGAGCCAGGTACTTTGGATGCTTAGCTTCTTTAATCCCCTCACAATAACCCTAGGAAGTAGATACTGGTAGTGCACACATTTTTCAGATGGGCAAGCTGAGGCCAAGAGTATTGTTTCTTTTTTTTTTTTTTTTTTTTTTTTTTTTGAGACAGAGTCTCGCTTTGCCCTGGCTAGAGTGAGTGCCGTGGCGTCAGCCTAGCTCACAGCAACCTCAAACTCCTGGGCTCAAGCGATCCTACTGCCTCAGCCTCCTGAGTAGCTGGGACTACAGGCGCGTGCCACCATGCCCGCTAATTTTTTTTTCTGTATATATTTTTAGTTGGCCATCTAATTTCTTTCTATTTTTTAGTAGAGACGGGGTCTCGCTCTTGCTCAGGCTGGTCTCGAACTCCTGACCTCGAGCGATCCACCCGCCTCGGCCTCCCAGAGTGCTAGGATTACAGGCGTGAGCCACCGCGCCCGGCCAAGAGTATTGTTTCTTATTCCACTCTTAAGATTATTTCCCCAGTGATCTTGCCTAGGAAGGGGAATGTTGGCCAGTTGCAACTAATTGTGCTCAGGACACAAGACCAGGAAGTCAGAGTCACATTTTGTTGGCCTACGTCCCAGACTCCAGGGCTAGGCCTACTGAGACTGTCCCAGACGGAAAGGGCGGTTTTGCTTCTAGAAGAATGGGAGATCCAGTCTTCTTTCTAGTATGTTACAAAAACAGGTAAAACAAGGCATCTACAGTCATCCGGAAGCCCCTTCTTCCCTCGCTATGGTGCAACATGTCAGGTGGATACAGGAATGGGATAGGAACCTCATTCTCCCTCTCATGGCCAAATTCCAGAGCAAAATTATAAACTCCTCCAAACTATCCAGAGCTTTCAGATGCCTGCTTCACTTGACTCCCCAGTAGCCGTGTTCTCGACCAGCATTTGGCAAACTATGGTCCTTCCACATGCCAAATCTGGCTGAGGAGTTAAGAATAATTTTTATCTTTTTTAAAAACAGAAAAGAAAATAACAAAAACTATGCAGTAGAAACAGTATGCAGCCCACAAAACCTAAAATATTTTGGCACTTTGCAGAAAAAGTTTCCCAGCCACTTTTCTTACTCCAATTTACAGAGGAGAAAACTAAGGCTCAGAGAGGGAAAGCAACTTACTAAGGTCACACAGCCCAGTATTGGTAGAGCGGGGACTAGACCTAGGTCTCTCTGGCCCACGTCAGAGCATTCTCCATCACGGAAGGGGTCTGCTCATTCACATCATCCTGCATCTCAGGATTCCCAGGGAAATCGCTTACCTGTGCCTAGGACAGAGGAAGCGGCGAATACAAGGTAGGCACTGTTGATCTGCAGTGTCTCACGGCAAGGGCAGCCGCCAAGATCCAGGCAGAGGAGCAGGGAAGAAGGGACACTTGGGAGAAGGTGGCCCCTGAGGGGCCTCCCTTCAGTGCGAACTCTGCTTTCCCACCAGAGGGGTTCGAGTTCTGGAGCCTGGATGTGAACGGAGGTGATGAGTGGAAGGTGGAAGATCTCTCTGGAGACCAGAGGAAGGAGTTCCCCAATGCCCAGGTCAAGAAATACTTCGTGACTTCTTATTAGTAAGAGCCGGGTCTCTTGGGGTGGAGGGAAGCCCAAGTCACTTCACCCTGGGGTCTCTCCCACCTGGGGAGGGCCAGTCCTAGCCCCCCCAGTGCCCTAGTGGTGAGCCCCAGCCCCCCCACCCCTCCGCCCACCCCCAGCACCTGCCTCAAGTCCCAGGTGGTGGACCTCAAGGCCGAAGGGTATTGGGAGGAGCTGATGGACACCACACGGCCGGACATTGAGGTCAAGGACTGGTGAGTGCCTGAGCTGAGGGTCTGGGGTGGGGGGCCTGCCGCTCAGGTGCCCCACCTCCACCCTGCCCCTATCTCCAGGCCCTGATGGGCCTTCCCTCTCCCTGCAGGTTTGCAGCCAGGCGGGACTGCGGGTCCAAGTACCAGCTGTGTGTTCAGCTCCTGTCGTCCGCGCATGTGCCTCTGGGGACCTTCCAGCCAGACCCGGCAACCATCCAGCAGAAGAGCGATGCCAAGTGGAGGGAGGTGTGTGGGCCCCTGAGGGGCAGGGGACAGAGGGAGACTGCCCAAAGCTGAGACTGCCGTCACACAGGCCTAGGTTCAGACCCAAGCTCTGCTCCTTCTTGCCTTGGCTGCCCCTGCTCCGAGCTTCAGTTGCTTCTGTAAAATGGGTATGATAGTGCTGCTCTCACCAAGCTCGCAAAGAAGTCAGTGGCATGATGCTGGGAAGGCCAGGTCCAAAAAAAGGTTCAAAAAGGTTAACTGTTACTAATTATTAGGATCAGTTATTACTATTTTCTAGACCAGAGTCAGCAAGTGTTTTCTTTTTTTGTTTGTTTGTTTTTGTTTTTATAAGTAGCATGTATTTTTAATTTTTTTTTTTTAATTTTTTATTTTTTGAGACAGAGTCTTGCTCTGTCACTCCCAGCTAGAGTGCAGTGGCGTCATCATAGCTCACTGCAACCTCAAACTCCTGGGCTCAGGTGATCCTCCTGCCACAGCCTCCCGAGTAGTTGGGACTACAGGTGTGTGCTACCACACCCAGCTAATTTTTCTATTTTTAGTAGAGATGGGGTCTGGCTCTTGCTCAGGCTGGGAGGAACTGTTGGGCTCAAGCAATCCTCCCACCTCAGCCTCCCAGGGGATAGGATTACAGGCGTGAGCCACCGCTCCTGGCCAGTAAATGTTTTCTTAAAATGGAAGATACAAATATTTTAGGCTTTACAGGCCACACTGTCTTTGTCACAACTACTCACCTATGCTGTTGTTGTGTAAAAGCAGTCTTAGACAATATGTAAAGAAATGGACTTGAGAGTGTTCCAGTAAAACTTTATTTACATAAACAGGCAGTGTGCCTGCAGGCCATAGTTTGCCGACCCCTGATCTAGACCAGCACTGTCCGATAAACTTTCTCAACAATAGAAATGGTCTGTGTCTGTGCTGTCCAGTAAGGTAGCCAGCAGCCACTTGTGACTATTGAACACTTAGTAAGAGTCAGTTCCTAACACAACTGAGTAACTGAATTTTTTATTTTATGTAATTTTAATTAATTTTAACTCAAAGAGCCACACATGCCCAGGGATGACCATATTGGACATCCTTTAGCAGCATGTGGTGTCTTTCAGTTCCTGTAAGCCACATGGTAATCCTGTGGCGTGGACCCAGCATGATTTTGCTGCATGTTACAGATGAGGAAACTGAGGCACAGAGACGGGAGGTGGTCTGCTCAAAATCGCAGAGGGAGGACTAAAACAACATTCCACTGATTCCTGATCCAGCACTAAAAACTCTGCCCCATCTTGCTCCCCTGGCCCCACAGGCAGTGCCACGCTCAGGGTCAGTGCCCTTGACCTGTCCCCCCTCTGCCTGCTCCCCACCCCAGGTCTCCCACACATTCTCCAACTACCCACCGGGCGTTCGCTACATCTGGTTTCAGCACGGCGGTGTGGACACTCACTACTGGGCCGGCTGGTACGGCCCCAGGGTCACCAACAGCAGCATCACCATTGGGCCCCCGCTGCACTGACGCCCCCGGCACCCCCACCCACCGAACCCTGACTGGTAAACTGCTGTCACAGAAGGGCCGGGCTTGGGAAGGGGAGGTGGAGACCAGCCATCCCCAGCTCTGAGTTCACCCTTGCCCCCAGTCGCCTCTTCTTTGTGGAGCCCCTTAGTTTGGGCAGCCCTCACGTGCTGTGGGGGGCCAGCTCGCCACCCAAGGTCTTGACCCGAGTGATGGCAGGAGAGGCCTTCATGGGTCCCTTTAAGAGATGAACCACTTGAGGTTAGGGCAGTACAGCGTGTTCCCCCGGCCTCCTCTTGAGAGTGGGTCTCCAGCTTGGATGCCACCTAGATCTGTGTCTCTACTTTCCCCTCCTGGGACCTTTCTCCCTGTGTTGTCTGGGGGCCCTTGGAGCAGGGACAGACAAGACATCTGGCAAGCTAAGCTGCCCTGAATAGTACAGACGCAGGGGTGACCGACCATGTTACTCAGAGAGATCTGGGAAGTAGAAGGCGGGCTCTGCCTGCCTGCTCAGCAGTGGCTGTGGTCCACGGGCTCAGGCCCAGTCTGAGATGGGCAGACCCAGGGTGGGGTGGGGTTCAGGAAGCCAGATCAATACCAGGTGGGGATAAGGCTCCCAGAGGACCCAAGGAATCCTGCACAGGGTGTCCCAGGGTAGGTGGGGGGCAGGACGAGGCTCTGATTTCTGAGAGCTGAATGTATGAGCTCTCAGCGTGAGATGAGTGGGGCAGAGGGTGTTCAAAGACCACCTGTCCGCCTCCAAGCCACTCCCTGTGGCTTGGAGGGCATTCCAAGCCCCACCCTACCCTTGGAACTGCCATTCCCGGGACCTCCCCACCCCACCCTGCTTCTGCCTCTCCCTCCTGCTGGAAGGACAGCAGTGTTCTCCTGACCTTGTCCTGTTGCATGTGGCCAAATAAAAGGTGTTCCCAGCCCAGCCTGTGCCCTGTGGTTTGTGGAGGGAAAGGCAAATTCCCTCGGTGGTCCTGCCTGGACCTGCAGGAGCTGCGATGGTGTGGCTTCTGTTGAAGATACAGAGAGGGGTTGACATTTCAGGAGCCAGACCATCACAGAACCAGGGTCGTGGGACCCTCAACAAGCTGCAGACATCTCGCCCGGCAGCCCTTCAGTACTGCCAGCTTCCTCTGTAGGCCAGGCTGGGGGCCACAGGGCTGGGGGCAGGGTGTGTGGATATCCCTGGGCAGCCCTTGCATCCACATCATGCTGGGTCTCTAGTGCCACTCAGACACTGCTTCCTGGTTTTCCTCTTCACCAAGAGCTTTGCTGACATGAGATGAAGCCTGGCACATAGTAGGTGCGCAATAAGTACTCACTACATCTAATTATCTCACTCAACGGTGAGCTACATTAGGGCTTCTGCCAGGCTGGGACCACCACCCACCAACTGTATGGCAAACTGGAAAAAGACGCCCTTGCCCAGAGAAGATGCAGCCCTGACTGCAATTAACAATGCGGCCTGGGCCAGCCCCCTTGCACAGTGCACAGCCTGCACAACCTTTGGTGGTTGCCTGAACGAAGTGCTTGATAAATATTTGTTGAATGAAGGAAAGAATTCATGACTAAAACCCGAAGAGGTTTTTTTACCTTTGAATTAACTGAGGCCTGCCGAGATCACGCCCTAGGGAAGGAAAGGGCGGGTGTCAGCTGCCGCCTCGGGGGAGGGGCCCGGGATCCGACCGAGAGCTGGCCCCGCCCCGTGCCTCCCTCGCGTGGAAGGACCGGGTTGGAGCAAGTGGGAGGAGGCGAGAGCAGGTGGGAGGAGGTGGGAGCGGGTGAGAGGAGCGGCCGCGCGGGAGGCGCGGAGGGAAGAGGTGGGTGCCGGCTGCGGGGCCGCCCGCCGCCTGGAGGGGGAGCCTGGGCTTCGGGGAACGCGGGCTGCGGCGAGGCCCGGGCTTCCGGAACGCGGCCGGGCCCAGGACCCGAGGCTCGTCTTCCCGTGCTGGCCCCGGGGTGGCTGTGGCGGTGGCGGTGCGGGCGGCGGTGGGGGCGGGCGTGGTGCGTGACGCGGAGAGGGGCGACAGCGGACGGCGCCAAGGCCGCAGGCTCCAGGCCGACTCCGAGCTCTGGTCCCGGGCCCAGGTCGCGGCCCAGCGGGGGACCGGCAGTGGGTGGCGGGCGAGTGGCGCCCGGGTTTCCGGCGCGAGGCTGTGGGGCTGAGCCGAGCCCGCGGGCGCCGTGCCGGGTGGCTCGGACGGGGACCGGTCGCCCTGGCGGGGCCGCCCTGCGCCTGGTCGGGAACGCCGGGCCCTGCCTCTGACTCGGGGCTGCCTAGGCGCAGGCTCGGTGTCTGTGGTCACCCGGGCCACACCCCGCGGCGGCGCTCGCCTGCGGGATCGGAGATGGGCCGAACTTGCCTCAGCTTCTGCTTCCCAGGGGCGGGCGTAGTAAGAGCCTCGAGGGCCCGCCCGGAGGGTCCCTGCAGAAATGGCGAGCGTGTGACACCGGCGTGAGGTGGCTTCTTAGGGCTGGTGTGGGCTTTACCACCACAAAATGCCCTGGGATGGCCGTCACCCCCTGCCCCACCTCTCCGCTGGCAGGGTTCTCCCTAGGCGACAGCAGAAACTGAAATGTGGGGGGAGGGTGATAAAATGCGACCAGAGCCAGAGACCAGGCTTTGGATGCCACGGTGGTAAGCTGTTTGTACCTAAAATGCCTCTAACTTGAAGCCTAATGACCTGTATTTGGTCTAGAGGATGTTTTTAGAAGTTGTCAACATTTTTTAAGTGACAGAGTTCATATTTTTAAGTGTTTACAGTTGCTCCTGAAGAGATCTGGCCACACTCAGGGTTTTTCCCATCAAAAGCGTTTTTCACAAGGCATAAGTACCTTTCTTACGGGTGGTTTCTCTTCTCTGCCATTTTAAAGTTCCCTTCTCCGGGCAGCAGCCCGAACGCATTCCCCGCCCGCATGTTTTGTGGGATGGGCGCTTTAAGAGAAGACTATGCACTGCTTCTCTGGCCAAGTCTCTATGGAAAAGCGGAAGCAGCCAGCAACTTTCTCTGTTTCCCTACACGTAGGTGAACATCCTACCCACATGTGAGCAGATCCAGCCCATCGGAGTGACAGTGCAGAGCCCTGGCTGCCAGCCCACTCCCACTGACCTGGGGCAAGTACCTGGGATTCCCCTGTGCAACAGATTCACGTGAGGGTGGTGGTACTGTTTGGAAGTTTCCCAAAACCTGTGTGCAGTGCAGAGGTAGAGAGAGGAAGGTGTTCTTGGGGGCAAGTTCGTGCCCTGGTGGTGGCAGGGATGTTAACAGCAGCTCTCTGTGCCAGCCTGGGCCAAGTGCTTCACTTATACTCAGTACTCCCGGCCCTTCTGGGGTCAGGACAGTTCCCATAGCCTTTTTTTTTTTTTTTTTTTTTGAGACAGAGTCTCGCTTTGTTGCCCGGGCTAGAGTGAGTGCCGTGGCGTCAGCCTAGCTCACAGCAACCTCACACTCCTGGGCTTAAGCGATCCTACTGCCTCAGCCTCCCGAGTAGCTGGGACTACAGGCATGCACCACCATGCCCGGCTAATTTTTTCTATATATATTTTTAGCTGTCCAGATAATTTCTTTCTATTTTTAGTAGAGACGGGGTCTCGCTCTTGCTCAGGCTGGTCTGGAACTCCTGACCTCGAGCAATCCGCCCGCCTCGGCCTCCCAGAGAGCTAGGATTACAGGTGTGAGCCACGGCGCCCGGCCAGTTCCCATAGCCTTTTCACAGCTTCCCAGCTAGTCACTGCAGGCCAGGATTCGAACCCAGGCAGTCTCCTCAGGCACCCTCCACCTGCTTCGTCTTCCAGCCATTTCCAAGTGGACTCGCCAGACACCCAAGGCAGCCCGGCCCGGAGCTGTGTGGCCTTCTCGTTGGGGTGTTTTATCATGTCACATCTGGCTTCCGGGCCAAAGCGAGCATTTGAGAGGGAGGAGGGTGTTTCTCAGCACTGGCCCCACCACTGAATGAGCATTTATGAGTCCGGGGATGTAACAAAGATGTCATATTCTCACAGTGAGTTCACAGCATTAAAATAACAGATCACCAAAACCTCACAGAGCTTGCAGGACTCGCAGACAACAGAGAGGCCTCCACAAAGTCTCACAGTTCACCGGCCCACTGGCTCTAAAATTAAGCATTTTTTTTAATGGGGCGAGAGACCTTTACAAGAATTTGTCCCTAAAGACTTTTTATTGTACTCGTCCAAATGTGCGTGACCTGTGACCACTGTGTTTGTTGAGGGCCTCCTGTGTACCAGAAGGACCCTCACAAATGCTGCCTGTCTAACCCCTCTGGTTTTCACGGAAGATGAGACCATTAGAGAGGAGTCCCCGGCCAGGTTTCCAGGGATCTGAGGGCCCACCTCCCTGGTCAGGGCTCATAACCGCTGTCGCCCCTCGCAGGCCTGTGGGTGCACCCCACCCCAGCACGGCCATGGCCCTGGTCAGCATCAACGAGCTGCCCGAGAACATCCTGCTGGAGCTGTTCACGCACGTGCCCGCCCGCCAGCTCCTGCTGCGCTGTCGCCCCGTCTGCAGCCTCTGGCGAGACCTCATCGACGTTGTGACCCTCTGGAAGCGCAAGTGCCTGCTCGAGGGCTTCATCACGGAGCACTGGGACCAGCCCGTGGACAACTGGAAGATCTTCTACTTCCTGTGCAGCCTCCGCAGGAACCTCCTGCGCAACCCGTGTGCAGAAGGTGGGCTGGGGCTGACGTGGGGGCTGCCATGGGGCTGGTTCCTTCCCACCCTGAGCCTCAGGGCTTTTGCACTACCTGGAATGTTCTCTTACACCCCTAACACCTACCTCACTCTCTTGGTTCCTCCTTTTTCTTCAGGTCTCAGTCCAGAGACCTACCCTGACCCCCCCACTCTAAAAACAGCTCTCCCCACCTCCATGTCACCCCCATTCAGTGCCCGATAGCACTTTTCATAATTACCTTACCTTTCTCCGTCACAAACTTCAAGTTCCAGGGGCCTGATGGACCTTGTCTGCCACTCTACACAATGTCCATGATGACACCTTCACATAGCAGGTGCTCAGGAAACGTTTGTTGAGTGAACGAACACACTGCAGATCCAGCTGTCCCCGTGGTTCAGTCCAAGCTGCCCAGTGTTCAAGGGCCTCTTGTGTCACGTCTGTGTGAAGTCTTTACAAAGAATCCCCCACCCTCCCATGATCCTCATTGTACAGAGGATTTAGAGGTGACTGTGATCATATAGTTTGAGGTCCCTGTTTAGCCTGGAATATTCTATTTGCCAAGGGTTTTTCCCCATCATTCATTCAGCACCTACTGTATACCAGGCACCATGCTTCTTGTTGGGGCCACAGCAGCAGCAGATTACGAAGCATGGTTTGTGCACTAAGAGTCCCTTTCATATCCCTTTTCTCCCTTTGGCCTCACGAGGATCCTGGGAGTTGGCCAAACACTTAGGATGGGCTCCATTTTACAGATGGGAAGCTTTAGGCTCCAAGATGAGTGACTTGCCCAGCTTCCAGGGCCTGGTCCTGGCCGGTAAAGGTCTTGAGCTCCTCCCAGAGACCCCGTAGACACCACCCCAGACAATCTCTCTCCAGATCCCACTCAGAAGCTGCCCGCTCAGCCCACGCTGTGTGACAGCTGCCTGCGGCCCTGCCTTGCCCTGGGCCCAGCAATGGGCAGGCCAGGCCTTGCTCGGATTTCTGCCCAGGCCTGTGCTCAGCACCAGCCCAGCTCCTGCATGTTACTCCTCTGGCTGTCTGCTGGGGGTGCCCAGGGCT
>CM052444.1:100833554-100866276 GCA_028533085.1 Varecia variegata | reverse complement strand
TCACCTGGGCCCGAGACCAGCTCTTGGCCTCCCGGGAGAGCCCCAGCGTGAGTCAGGGTGCTGGGGTGAGTTTGGCATGTTCTCCCCCAGCTGGTGCTCTCAGAACAGGATGTTTCTTGGCCTCTCAGGGGTCAGAGTCCCTTCCTGCCCAGGTTTAACAGAGGGCGGCTGCCTTCAAGTTTCTTGTGAGCCCAGAAGGGTTAGAGTGTTTCCATGGAGAGGGGCATTTCAGCACTGAGCTGTGGCCAGGGGAGAGGCAGGAATCAGGACCCCTCCCCATCCAGCCCCCCTACGCCAGCAACTTGCATCCCTTTCTGAAGAGCCCTTGAAAGATGGAAGTGCCCCAGTCACCCCAAAGAAGCCCTGTGCTGGTCTCAGGGTGCCCCTCCCATCAGCTGAGCCAGTAAGGGTCTCACCTGTACCCAAGGGCCAGCTGGAGTTAGGGATGGACAGAGAGCAAGGCAGGGCCCCTCTGAGGGCTAGTGAAAGGGACAACTGGCCCAGGAATTGGTTATTATCGTTGTATTGTGGTTTGTCTTTTAATATTCACAAATATTTCCCTTGAATCCATGCTAGCTCAGTACATGTCCTTAGTGCCTGGAGACTCAGTCCAGACCCTACAGGATATTAACTGTCACCCCTCCCCATAGGGGGCTGGCAGTTGGACAGACAGACAGATGGAGGAGTCTTGCCATCATGGACCCTAAATTCCCAGGCTCTCCTGGCAGACAGGGCCTCTGAGACCACCTAACCCAATCAATGGTCCAGGGGTCCTCCTCCCCTACCACCTGCCAAAAAAAAATATGTTTGAGGAGTGCAAATCTTTTCCCAAATGAAATCTAACCCACAACCCCAATATGCAAAACCAACAAAAACTGTGTTTTATAAGCAGTGTAGCATTCCACCACGACCAATTAATTCTTCCTCCAAATCAAAATTTCCTCTGTTTTATGCAGACACAGCTTTAAGCCCTACTCATAATCAGACTGACTCTCTTCAGCCTCTCCTACATGCATTCTGTGCAACCACTGTTATGCCTCAATTTACAATATTTACTTATTTTAATTTATTTTTATTTTTTAATTTTTTTTTTTAGAGACAGGGTCTCGCTATGTTACCCAGGCTGGTCTTGAACTCCTGGACTCAAGCGATCCTTCCACCTCGGCCTCCCAAAGTTCTGGGATTACAGGCGTGAGCCACTGCACCCAGCTATTTACTTATTTTAAAGTAAACCAATGAGAAAAAAAAAGAAGCTGTCCTTAATGATATAAAATAATGCAATGGGTGTCAGTTACACTCATGTATATGAGGCTGAGCTTCTAACTGGCTTTGATTTTTCACGTTCAGAAAATCTTGGAGCATGCAATTAAATAGTTGCAAATGGCAGCAGTTCTTTTTTCAGACTGCTCACCTTGCATCCCTGGAATACTCTTCAGTGAACCAGAAGCCCAAGTTAGGATGGGGCTGTGCCCGTGTTAAAATTGGGTAGAGAACACATTTGAGAGTGTCTGTTATTTTTACTACAGTTTTCAAAATAGTTTAAAATATATGTTCGAAAAATGAAGTTAGAATCAGATGCTTACAGAGCCCCTGAAACATCTCTGCCAAATACAGTGGCTCAAATTTGTCACGTTGGCACATGAGGAGCAGACTGGGGTAAGGCAGGGAGGGGGACAGGTTCGAGGTCCCCGGCTGGGTGGTTGTGTGGTTCACAGCCGCCACACACTGTCATCCCTCAGCGCCATCCGAGCATCACTGATATCCCTGACCCAGCGTTCCCATCGGACCCCCAGCCAGCGCCCCTCCCTCCTCCACTTGCTGTAGCAGGTGGGCTTGCTGGCCCTACAGCTGTCCCGACAAGCCTGGTGGCTGAGCTCCACAGTTGTCTGCCAGGCGGGTGGGGCAGGAGCCCCCCATGTCTCCTGGCCCCCATATGCAGGGCTGTTGGCAGGGAGGAGCTCAGGAATCGAAGCAGGCTCCAAGCTTGATTAATTGCCTTCGTTGGCATAGACGCTGCTTCCCTGCCTCCTGGACTGCGATAGCTCCGGCAGCACTGCTCTCCGGTCCCCCCGTAGGATGGGGGCAGGAGATAAGCCCCTTACCCCTCCCTCCTCAGTGTCCTTTTCCCAGCTGCCAGGGCCTCCTGGGCCCTGACCACACGCAAGGATCAAGATGCCTCTCACGCAACGAGGGGCGATTGTGGGGGAGACAGGTGACCCCGCGGGCGATGGGGGCGGGGACTGTGTCCCACGTGGGCTGGGCGCTGGGAGGACCCGGGCCTTAGGTCGGCTTCCCCACTTACCAGTTGTGTCATCTTGGGTTTGTGACTTACCACCCCACCCCCAGCCTCAGTTTCCTCATTTTAAAAACGTGGCGAGCTCTACCTGACGCGCAGGGCGGTTGAGAGGAGAAACACGACGTGGACAAAACGCGCGCTGGAGCCGGGGCCCCGCAGCTGCTCAGGAGCGCGGCGGCTCCTGCTATTACAGTTAGACTGCTTTTGTTTCATCTTGTTTTTAGCGATTCGCTATTAGACCTCGTTGTGAAGGGCCGTCGCTGGGTTGCAGATGTTTCTGATGTCCCTCAACAACTTGTCCAAGGTGACTCTGGGCTATTGACTGTCGCCAGTCTGGGGGGATTAGGCCCAGCCCGGAGCGCTGCTTTGTGAACAAGCCTGGGCAGAACCACCCAGGACTGACGGGGAGGGAAGGGGCGCTGCCTCCCCCTCCCCCCTGGATGCCTGGTGCTTTGTGACACAACCTCCAACTGGCTTCCACAGTGACAGAAATGGATTGGAGCCTTTCATCGCTGTGGATCCTTGGCACGACTTCTGTAGCAGCCCACGTTTCCTGAATGGCTCTCTGCCAGGTTGGCATCTCGGCTGCTGAGCTGTGCCAAGGTCTGTGTACAAATCCTTGGGCTTGGAGGGGGTGGTCCATGCAGTCTTCCCGCAGCCCCTACTCCAGCTCTCTCACACACACACACACACACACACACACACGCCCACACACTCTCACAGTCACACACACATCCTGGGGATCTATTCATGATCTGCTCAGGTATAAATTCGATTGTGCTCCATCCATTTCCATTCCGATCCATGGGTGTCAGCGCCTGTTGTGTACACGGAAGACTGAGGCAGATCCCTTAGTGGCGTCCACTCTAGTCGGGGATTTAAAAGCTGATAGTCCCAGCACAGAATGACACAAGAGGCCTTCAAGAGCCGGACAAAGCCGTGTGGCAGGACCCGGGGGAAGCACATCGAGTTGGGGGACTGCACAAGGCTTCCTGGAGGAGGGGACATTTGGGATGATCCCAAAGGAAGGGCAGGATTTGGATGGAGAGAGACAGGGGCGGAGAGGAGAGGTTGTTCCAGGCAGAGGGCACAGCTGAAGCGAGAACAGAGAGACTGGAAGGATGGGATGTGTTTCGAGCCCAGGGAACAGTTTCTGGGCTGTTGGCTGTGAGGGGAGAAAGTAGAAGTCAGGGCTGTTGGGCTCGGTCGGGACCACATTATTCGAGGTCTTGAGTGCCAAATTGAGGAGTCTGTGGTTAAACGGGAAGGCCCTAGGGAGCCATGGGCAGTTTTGAGCAGGTATGGTCAGAGCAACATGGCGGCAGTGGGGGCAGGTCTGTGGAGAGGGATGGCACCCCCATGGGTACATTGGCGCTGCACTGAAGTCCTTGCCTCCTCTGCCCCGGGCTGGCTGCTTGTGTGACTCATGAGGTGTGTAGAGAGATGGCGCTGAGCTGGGGGTTCCTGTGTACAGTGAACAGACCACAGCCAGATAGCGGCTTGGCAACGGAGCTTGGGAAGATGGCGAGCCTGGGTGGGATCATGCTGCCTGGGGGTGTTGGAGCAGGGGGGCTGCGTCTCCAGTTCTGCAGAGAAGGAGCTGTCCTCCAAGACCAGCACCCAGGCTGGTCACCACACTCAGAAGCTGGCTCTGAGTGTCACTGACAGACTCCTGTATGTCCCTGGGGACAGCAAACTGCCCTAGGGCTGCCCACCTCTCTTGCCTGCACTTTCTGGCTTTCCTGCCTCATTGTTCTTGATGCCCAGGATGAGGGGGGAGGGGATTCCATTTATCGGCCAGCGTCCCGAAGCTTCCCTGTCATGGGCGTGCTCTGTGGGCTTCGCCCAGGCTCTCACTGCCCTGCAGGACAGAAAGGCAGGGCTGGGTCTTGGACGTAGACAGCATCGGACACGGCGCCTTTCCAGCCACGGGGGAGCAGAGAGCGACGTCTCACTCCCATCAGGCTAAATGCCAGCCTGGAGAGTAGCCCCGGATCTGCCACTGGCCCTGAAACAGGCTGAGGAGTCCCTCCGAGCCAAACAATGCTTGACTGACAGCCCTTTACAATGGGCCTCTCCTCCCCGCGGGGCTGCCTCAGGAATTCGGAGCGGGCTGTGCGGAAGCTCACAGGCAGGACTGCAGGGCCTGCAGTCTTAGGAACCAATGCGTGTGCCACGGGGAGACAGGGTTGTCACAACACGTCCATCCCAGTGTCCCGCACCCCTCAACAACCCTCACTCAGGATCTTCAGGCGGACCCCGTGATCAGGGACAAGATAGAAAACGAGGGATCCCCTCGTTGTCTCAGCCCGTGGCCAGAGGCGGCACAGCCCAGGGCCCAGGCTCCGGGGGCCGGGGTACAGCAGAGCAGGGTAAAGCCCAGTGGGAGCAGACCCCACGAGGCAGGGGGAGGTGTTTCCTCCCTCCCCTCCTTGGGTGGGCATCCTCCCTGCCCTCCAGCCCTCACTCCGGTTGGTCGGCTAAGGGGAGCCTGGGACAGGCTGGGCTGGCCAGTGTGGGGGCCGCAGGACTGAGCCCGGCAGAGGAAGAGATGCCGGAAATCAGGGCGTTTCGAAGGCCCGGGCAATTATACGGGCACAAATCACAAAGAAACTGTGGCGTAAGCACCTTTGTGAGCCTAATGGAATACTCGGAGGTCTGAGGATGCTATAAAAATTCAATCGGCTCGGCTAACCTGATGTCAGCCTGGACTCAGGGAGGCAGGTGCAGTGGAGGGGTGGGAGGGAGGGGCTGCAGGCAGGGGGCATCTCCAGAGTGCGACAGACACCCCCACCACCCCCAGCGCTGCTTCATCCTCTGGCTGAAGGGGAGACACCGGGTCTCCCAGGAGGCTCCACTGCTGGGGGGCAAGGGGGGCTGTCCTGAGTGGGGTAGGGCTGCTCATCCCACCCCACAGGGCGCAGAGCCAAGTCTGCAGAGACATCCCCAAGGCCCCTCAGCCCTGGAAGGGACAGAGTCGGAACATCCTGGGGCCTAGCGCTCACTGTGGGATTAGAAGGCAAGGGGCGTGGATGGAGCGGGACAGGAATGACTTAGGCTGCTTAACAGGTGTGACTTCACCTCCTTGAGCCTTAATTCCGCTTCAGAAAAATGGGGAAATAACAGGAGCCATTTCAGAGGGTTGTTGACAGGGCTAAGTGACATCAGCTCACACAGAGCACGTAACACAATTCCTGCGATTGCAGCCTACAGCGTGTGCTCAGACGCTATGATTCCACTTGTGTGAATTTAGGCCTCGAGTCAAGTCTCAGGGACTAGAGGCGTATTTCTGAGCTCTGAGGGACTCAGCTCTGTTCCAGAGGACTTGGCAAAGGGCAGGGGTTTGTGCAGAGAGAGGAGTTCTAGACTAATCTGGAACCTGGATGCTGCTTAAACATTTAAGACGGGTTCTCAACCTCGTCACAGTTGTCTTTCGGGACAGGTGAGACTTTGCTGTGGGGGGCTGCCCTGTGCATTGTAGGGTGTTTAGCAGCATCCCGGCCCTCCACCCTCTAGATGCCAGGGGCATCCCCAGGTTTGACAGCTAAAAAATGTCCCCGGGCATTGCCCAGTGTCCCCAGGGAGGCAGCAGTGGGGAAGGAGCAAGATTGAGCTATAATAACAGGAGTGAGGGGACTGGGAGTGGGTGGCAGAGAAGCGGCTGCAGCACTGCCCCCTCATAGAGCTGCTTCTCTTGCAGGGAGGAGCAGATGGCCAGGCCTGCCGTCCACGCTGCCCGCATGCTGTTCCTCGTCCTCCTCGTGCTTCTGGGGCTGAGCCTGGCAGGCTCCCTTGCACCTGGAACCCCTGCTCGGAACCTCCCTGAGAATCACATCGACCTCCCAGGCCCAGCACTGTGGACGCCTCAGGCCAGCCACCACCGCCGGCGGGGCCTGGGCAAGAAGGAGCGGGGCCCAGGCATGCCCAGCCAGGCCCAGGATGGGGCTGCGATCACTGCCACCAGGCAGTCCTCCAAGATGCCAGGGGCTGAGGGGCTGCTGCCTGGGCAAACTCCTGCAGGCCTGCTGAGGGACAAGGACCTGCTCCTGGGGCTGGCGTTGCCCTACCCCGAGAGGGAGAATCAGCCTCCAGGGTGGGAGAGGGCCAAGAAACGTGGCAAGGAGCACAAGAGACGCAGGGACAGGCTGAAACTGCACCGAGGTAGCTGGAGATCTGCGAGGACAGGAGGGGGCTGGAGGGAAGGGTCAGCGGTGTGGGGTCCCTGGGAGGACATCCAGAGGCCCCAAAAGGGGCAGGCAGTGGGCACCCACAGGAGAGGAGGGGTCTCACTAAAGCCAGAGGGGTCTGGTAAGGGGAGGGGCCAGGGAGAGGCCTGGGGTGGGCATGGAAGGAGAAGAGCGATGTGTAGCAATGGAAGCTCAGTCTTACGAATAGATCGTCCTCCTAAGTCAGCCTGTGAGCCACCCAGCCACCCTCTGTCCCAGCCTCTCCCTTCCCAGCCCATGCAGCCTCTGAACAAACACATCCAGCAGCTCCACCCGGAGGGCTCCTCCCCAGCCTCACCTGGCCCTGAGCCCAGGCAGGCAACTCAGCTTCTGAGTCTCTTCATGTGACAAGACTGCCTCTAGGGGCACACCTAGTGCCACAAACACGGTGGTGGTGTTGGGGGAAGTGTTTCTTTGGCAGGAGGGCGATGGAGCCTCAGCCCCCTTCCCCTGCAAACAGCTGGGGCTCGCTCCCCTGCCGGACCTACTGAGACCTCCCAAGTGGGCAGAACCCAGTTGGGGCCCCCAGCTTCGACTTTCAACCTTCCACCCCTGGAGGTCATCTGTGTCAGCTTGGGGAAGGGATGCTGGCATCTTTGAGGACAATCTAGCGGGCACACCTGGGACATGGACTCATCCCTGCTCAGCTCCAGTGGAGCAGAGGCCCCTCCTAGGAGTGTTGGTATGATGGGCAGGAGGTGGGCGACAGAGGAGGCCTGCAGGTTAGGCCCTGCCCTGCTGTGAAACCTCAGGCCAACTGGCCCCAGTTTCCTTGGCTGCAAAATGAATGGGATGAATTTAGTGGTCCCAGACTCCGCTTTCCACTCCTAGGGTGACTCCAACTGACTCAGTAACTTCCTCTCACACTTACCCTACCCCATGCCTGTGTGTTTTGGAAGGCAGCATCAGTGGTTTAAAAGGTCAGATGGACCTGGGTTCAAATCCAGGCTCTGCTACTCATGAGCTGGGTGTCCTTGGACAAGTCACCTAACCTCTCTGTGCTTCAGTTTCCTCCCCTGTAGATGAGGCTGAAGGAGCACCCACTTACTAGAGCTCCTCCAATAGTTAGATGAACAATGCTTGCAAAGCGGTTCATCTGGGACCCAGCACACAGCAGGTGCTCAATAAATGGAGTGATGACTAATTATCACCATGTAGGAAGCACTCACTTGTGTGTGATAAGGTGTGGCTCCCACCTCCCAGCTTTCTCAAAGGTCTTTTCCCTCTGCAATGCCTCTTGGCTTCATTGCATTGCTCACCACTCAAACTTCACCTCCTCCAGGAAGCCTTCCATGGTTAATCCTAACAGTACCCATTTGTTATACTTACGTCCCTGGCTGCACCCAGCCAACCAAGACTTGGACTTCCTTGGAATGATTCTTTACAGAGAGAACCCTTGGGTCATCTCCCTAGCAACACTGTGCGTTCACCCAAGACATTTCCCCCCTTGAGTTCCCTGTTTCCACCTCCCCAGGAGGGTAGGCAGCAAGGATGTTAACTGAACCATGGACTTGTCACCTGGTCCCTGCTGCCCCCTGGTTCACAGCAGAAAATGTGGGTTCTACTGTAGGCGGACACGAGGTGGCAAGCAGATAAGTCCCCTACACTTCCCGCCCCATGTCTCAGGCCGAGCCCTGGTCCGAGGTCCCAGCTCCCTGATGAAGAAGGCGGAGGTCTCCGAAGCCCAGGCGCTGGAGGCCGCAGGGGAGGAGTCCTCTACCAGCCTGGCCCCCACCATGCTCTTTCTCACCACCTTGGAGGCGGCACCTGCCACAGAAGAGTCCTTGATCCTGCCTGTCACCTCCCTGAGGCCCCAGGTAAGGGGTCCCAAAACAGACTTGGAGCTGGAAGGGTCTTGAGACCATGTCGTGCAAACCCCTTAGTTCACTCAGGGAGACTGAGGCACAGAGACAGGAGGCCACCAGGCCTGCATTGGAACCAGATCTCTGGACGCCTGCCCAGCCCAGCTCCATCCTGAGAAAGGGCTGCCACTGTCCAGGAGAAGGTGGTCCTGGGGGCTCACTCTGGGGACAGTTAAGGAAGCAAGTGGCAGTTCAGCATGCTGGTCTCTGCAGGGAGAGCAGGGGCACTTGAGGAAGAACTTTAAGTGTACAGAAAAGTATAGAGCATAATAATGGTAATTTTAAAACCAGTGTCCCAGAATGAGCAAGCATTAGTTAGCCCCTGGATTCATCTGCTTCCGATCTTTAAAAAAGCCACATGGAGCGAGAGTTAGCAAGCCACAGTGGCAAAAATGCTACCCACTGGTGATTCTAGAAGAAGGGTATATAGGAGTTAACCACATCATGCTTGCACCTCTTCTGTGGCTTTGAAATTCTTAAAAATAAAATCATTTAAGAGGATCAGTAGTATATACGTTATATATATGTATAAGAAATAATACATAAAAAAGAAATAAAACTTCTTTTAGCAGTAGATTTTTCCTATCTTCCTTTTGGGTCTTGCACTCCCTTGAGATTCTGATAATAGCTGGGGACCGTCCCCCCAGATTACATGGTTGTCCACTTCATCTAGGCCCCCTGAAGCCCTAGAACGTGGGTTCCTGCCCATGTCCTACCTTGCATGGGCACCGTGGGCAGATCCAGCCATGGGCTCTGGCCTCAGCCCTGCCGGGGCCACTGGCTGGGGCCGGGCGTGGGACTGAGCCCTGGTCATGGCCTCGAGGGTGCACAGAGAGGTGGTGACTTCTGCAGGGGGAGGAAGGGACAGGAGAGTGAGTAGCGGGGCTACTTCCAACTCCCTCCTCATGGGCTTAAAACCTTGAGCAAGCAAGATTGAGCCGCTCCTCAGAGGGCCTGGCCGGTCACCCGCGTGGCTGGCTTTGTCTGCACCAGCTGCCTTCAGGCGCCATCCCACTTGGGTGGTGGCTGCACCGTGAGGAAACTGCCCTAGTGGCTGCTGGAGCAGGAGCCTCAGACACTCCAATGTTCTCAGGCTGGGATTCCAGGCTGCCCAGCAGAGGACGAGGTGGCCTCTGACAGATGGCCCTTCCTTTACCCTCTGGCCTTGGGACCCCACCTTCCTGCTTCCATGAATTGGAAGTCTCCAGGTTCCCCTCCCCGCCACCCCACCCCCCACCGTCCATTCTCTTCTGCAGGCACAGCCCAGGCCTGACGGGGAGGTGATGCCCACGCTGGACATGGCCTTGTTCGACTGGACCGATTATGAAGACTTGAAACCTGATGTCTGGCCCTCTGCAAAGAAGAAAGGTGCACCCACCTGCCCCAGTGCCCCCACGCCTGGGCTCCCCTCCCTCGCCCACCGTCTGTTGGGGAGGGGGCCCCAGTGAGCCCGGTCTGACCTGCAGATGTCCAAAGGCAGGGGGCTCGTCAAGTCTGAACCAGCACTGACCCTCAAGTGGACAGTGCTACCGAGTGCTCGCTGTGCGCAGAGCTTCCCGCGCTTGAGCTCACTTTACCCTGGGGGGAACCGGCCAGGTCTGAGCTACTGTTGATCCCATTTTAGAGAAGAGAAAACTGGGGCAGAGAGCAAGAGGTATCGGGCCTGATCCCGGCCACGCTGTTGGGGTGGCCGCATGGGCACCCTGACACCGAGGCCTTGTGCTGACTCTCTGCTCGGCTGAGCCTCAGCTTCTGATGACAGATCTTCTTGTCCCCAGAGAAACACCGGGGTAAACTCTCCAGCGATGGTAACGAGACGTCACCGGCCGAAGGGGAGCCATGCGACCATCACCAAGACTGCCTGCCAGGTACTGACCAGCACCACGTTCAAGGCACCAGGCCCAGTGCTGGGAGGCAGCCCGGGTGGGGGAAGGGGTGGGGGTCCCAGGCACATGAGCAGGTCCGTGACCCTTTACTGATGATCAATAATAACAATAGCAGCTACCGCTTTCCTGGGAGTTGCTGTCATATATTAATTCATTTAGCATATTACTCACAGCAACCCAGGGAAGGGGGACTGTCATCCTCCCTTTTCAGGCAAGGCAACTGAGACCAGAGAGGCTAAGTATCTTGCCCAAGGTCACACAGCTAGGAAGTGGCTCACCCCAGAGTTAGCCCTGTTCCAAAGCCTCTCACCAGGGCCCCACGCCACCCTCAGGGTGAGCCTTTCTTGCTGTCTTCCTCCCAACACCTGGCAGGGCTTAAATCTGTCCTTGTCCCATCACGACACTGCCAGGCTTTCTGGGGGTGCTTTTGACGACATCCTCACTGTCAAGACAGTCTGAAAACAAGCGGCTTGATGTTTTGACTAATGCCCTAAACTGCTGGCCCTTCTTGGGCCCACCAGACCCTCCGAGAAGCAGGCACTAAGGGGAGTTAGAAGCGGAAGAGGTTTATTCCAGGGGAGGGTAGCACCTGTGAAAGATAAAAGGAGGAGGAAGCAGGACTGGACAGAGAAAGCTCCAGATTGTGATGTGAAGTCCCAGCCAGAGCTGGCCTGGAACCTCCTGCTGGGGAACCTCATGCCACAGGCCTAGGCGACCCCTGCAGGTGCAAACAGCTGGAGGCTGTCAGCTAACTGCCATCTGAGTAGCTGAGTGGCACAGTGGCCAGAATATTCTACAAAACAGCAACCAAAGCAGCAATTTGCATCATATAAGCCAGACCACCAGCTCCCTGGCAGGCTGGTTTCTTTCCAAACCATTGTTTTCACCCT
Organism: Varecia variegata; assembly: GCA_028533085.1. Classification (NCBI taxonomy): domain Eukaryota; kingdom Metazoa; phylum Chordata; class Mammalia; order Primates; family Lemuridae; genus Varecia; species Varecia variegata. Next base: position 100,855,116 of record CM052444.1, on the reverse strand, counting down.
GAACACAAAGAAAAGGCTGGAGTCTGGGCCAATTGGAGAGTGGCTCTGAGAGCTGGCCCCGTGGTGAGGTCTTGGGCTTGGCTGGGACCATCCCGCAGCTGCCTGCGGCTTCGGTTTCCCCATCTGTCAAAAGAGGACGTTGGTATCAGTGATCCCAAGGCCCCTCGCAGCTCTAGCAGGCTCCAGACCCGGCAGTCCCCAGCTGTTCCTCCTGCTCTCCCTGGGAGGTGACCCCCACACCACCTTTGCTCTTCCCACGATCAATCAGTTGCCCATCTGGGGCAGCTGGGGTCTCTGCCGCCAGCCCCTGGGGCCTCTGCCATGACACGCGTGGGCGGTTCTGGCGGTTCTGGCTGGGAACCTCGTACACCAGATGGCCCCCCTTGCCGGGGCACAGCCTGCCACAGGGATGATGGATCTCCCGTCCGGTGGGACTGAGTGCGGGGCTTCGGGGAGGGCCCGCTCAGCTTGGCTGACCGCGTGCGCTTGCTGTGTCTGCAGGGACCTGCTGTGACCTGCGGGAGCATGTCTGCACGCCCCACAACCGAGGCCTCAACAACAAATGCTTTGATGACTGCATGTGTGTGGAGGGTGAGTCTGCACTCCTTTGTGGCGGGCTCCCCTCGCTCCAGGAGCCACAGAGCTCTCCCTTTCTCCAAGCTGGTTCTGCAATGAGGCGGGGACAAGATTTCCCAGCAGGTGGGAGAGTCCCCTGGGAGCTGAGGACAGGAGCGAGAACAGCTTTGCACGGTGCCTTCCCAATCTGTGAACTCATTTAGTCCTGATTCCTGGCATCGTTTCTCAGATTTGCTTTTCTCACCTCTTGAGAAAACACAAGCTGGCGTGATGCTCTCCCACGATCTGGAGGAGGGAGAAGGGAGGAGACAGGACTGTATCTCTTTAAATAAGATCCAACCTTAGAAGGCTGCCGCTTTCGCACTGGAATTCTACCCCAGGGGAGGCATTCCAAGTGCTTAACCACGGCTGGGGGTGGGTTTCCCAGCGCTGTCCCAGGGAAGGATGCATCTGGCCGGCTGCCCCTTTAACTCCCCTAGGCTCCCTCCTCGCCCAGGTGTGCCAGGCTCCGTGCCAAGCACGACCACCCTCGGAAGGGAGCTATCATGATCCCCACTTCACAAATAAGCAAACTGAGGCACAGAAAGCTTAAGTGACTTGCCCAAACTTACCCAGCTAGAAAAGTGGGGGGATATTTTCAATTTTGCATTCCGAAAAATTTCAAATATATACTAAAGTCGTCGGAATGGTATAATGCACCCCCACTTCCCAGCACTCAGCTTCAATAACGACCCGCTCGTGGCCAGTCTATGTTGTCACTCTGCCACCCGCTTCCCTCCCTCCAGTATGATTTGGAAGCAACTCCTGGGAGTTTACACATATTTCATCTGTGAATATTTTAGCACATAAAAGAGTACTAAAAGATAAGTACTCCTTTAAAAAACAAAATGTCAAAAATGAACAATAATTAGTACAGTACATGCAATATCCAATCAGCATTGCCATCTCCTGCGTGGGAGAATTTGGTCCCAGCCCCTCTGTTAATCCGAGACACATGCCCTATTTTACTCACATTATCCTCAAAACTTACCTGCTGTGAAAGCAATATACCTCTTTAGTTCTGATCATTCCTTCATCTAGTTGGTTAAGAAATATTTATCAAGTGCTTACTATGTGTCAGGTATCATCCTGGACACGGGAGATCCAGTGGTGACAGGAACTGGCAAGTTCTGCACCCAGGGATTACATTCTAGTCAGATGAGCAGACAAAAAGCAAATAAGTAGATACGATGTCTTTGGAAAGGAATACAGGCTCTAACGCAATACCAAGATAATGAGTCCTGGAGTTGCTTCAGAAGCGTGGGCAGGACTGGGCAGCGGGGCCAGTTACCTGATGATGGGAAGACAAGGACCTCGGCAGGAACAAGCCAGGGGAAGATGGTACAAGGCAAGCGGGGAGAAGCTTCTAGAAGCATCACACAGGACCTTGTGGGCCTTATCTGGATTTTGTTTTGTTTGTAATTGGATGTCATCGGCAGGTTTTAAGCAGAGGAGTAACATGGTCTGATCTATAAGTTTAAAGGCTCACCACTCTGGCTGCAGGACTGTGGTGGCCAGAAATGGGGACAGGGAGGACCACCCGGGTGGTGAGCGAGGACGCAGGCAGGTGGGGTAGGGGATGCTGGGAAGCCACCTTCTGCAAGGCACAGTTACCTGTGTGCAGAGTTAGGGTCCCATTTCACAGAGGAGGAGACTGAGGCACAGAGAAGGCAGGAGGGCACTCCAGCCCAACCAGGACTAGGGGGACATGGGTGGCTCAATGCATGGCCCCTCTGCCCAGGTGGGAGGGGGCATACGCCGTTTCCCAGGCACCTGAAAGGTGTGTCTGCATCCAAAGCCTGTCTGCTGGTTCCCTCCTTCTTGCACTGGTTGGACCCACTAACATTCTTGCTTTTTTCCTGGAGACTCAAGATCCAAAAAAAAATGGAAAGTGGAGATCACAGCTTGGTCAGCTTGTTAAAATTGGTCCAAGAGGGGATTGTCACCCAGATGCCACCCACAGGGATCTGGGGAATGCCAGGAACCCTTATGGGGACCGAGAGTCTTGAGGACTCCTGAGAAATCCCAAAATGTTGGACACACAGCCCAGGGCTGAAGTCCAGCAGTCAAGGCCAGCCAGGGTTCTGGAAGGTTCCAGAAGGGTTTCTGCAACGACCAAACACTCCTGCTCATGAGTCCCCTGTCCCTCCCACATGTCACTGGTGTGGCCACAAGTCTGAAAGCCCAGTGGCCCAGGTGTAAATTCTAGGTCCCTAAGCACTAACTTCCCAGCCAGTTCTTTACTCTCTTGATGATGACAAGAGTGGCTCTTAACGTAGAGATGGCTCTTAACTCTTTCCCTGTGGTCACTCCTAACCTGAAACGTAGGGGCTTCTCGGGCCACACACTGGCATATCTTTCCCCTACCATCAGAAGGCTGTGACCTTCTGTGGCCTTAAATGGAAAATATGTCTCCCCACATGTCTCAGGGCATGACTGTGGTATGATAGAGAAAGCCACAGCCATGAATGCTCCCACTGGTGGGCCAGGAGGGCCACACCTACTTTAATTAGGGTGGCCAGGAAGGGTTTGAGACCCAAAGGCTGTGAAGGAGCCAGCTACGTAAAGAGCTTGGGGAAGGGATTTCTGGCTGAGAGAACTGTCTGTGCAAAGGTCCTGAGGCAGCAAATGGCTAGGTATGTGAGGAAAAGCAAGAAGGCTGGGTGTGGCTGGGGTTAGAGAGCAAGGAGGGGACTGGGAGGTGAAGACATCAGACAAGTACTAGGGTGCAGGTCCCAGAGGGCCTCGTAAGCCAAAGTAGGAAGTATATATACATGACATATGTGTGTGTGTATATATATATAATCTTAACAGATTTAGGGGGTACAAGTGTTTTTGTCACGTGGATGGATTGTACAACACTGAAGTCAGGGCTTTAGTGTACTCCTACAGTAGGAAGTTTAGATTTCATTTTAGGTGCAAGGGGAGCCATGGGAGGTTTTACAGGGAAGGGCAGAATCTGAGTCATTTTTTAACAAATTTTAATAAACTTTTTTCTTCCCGATTTTTTTATTGGAGACTATTTTCAGAGCAGTTTTAGGTCGAGTCGACAGCAAAATTGCACAGAATGCACGGAATTCTCATATACCCTCCTTCGCCCCTGCATGCCGTTTCCCCCTTACTAACGTCTTGCGTTAGCGTGGTGCATTGTTAGGATGGACGATCCAATGGCGGTACTTTCTCATTGTGACCTAAAGGCCGGTTTATGTTGGGGTTCCCTCTTTGTGCTGCGCACCCTCCGGGTTTGGCAGATGCCTGCCGTACCCACCATGACCGTGTCATACCGGATATTTTCACTGTGCTGCATTTTCTCTGTGCTCCATCTGTTTATCTACCCCGCAAGCGCCCCTCTCCGCCAGTCTCTCTGAAGCTGCTCCAGGCCGCTGCGGAGCCGGGTAGTCGGGCAGAGAGAAGCAGGGTGGGAGAAGACGCGGCTGGCCCCAGAGGATGCGGGGAAGGAAGGGGTGGGGTCTGGCCTGTCGCGTCCCTGACCCCCTTGCCTCCTCCCTTGGCTCAGGGCTGCGCTGCTACGCCAAGTTCCACCGGAACCGCAGGGTCACACGGAGGAAGGGGCGCTGCGTGGAGCCCGAGACGGCCAACGGCGACCAGGGATCCTTCATCAACGTGTAGCGGCCCGCGGGCGGCGCCTCCCCACCGCCTGGGGACCGGGACCCGGAGCTTTGGGGGAGCCGGGCCATTTGTTTATAACTTAGCAGTGGGAGATCAAATGGGGGACCAGACGCTGAGGCTGCGGGCTCAGGCCAGGACATTCAGCCCCAGGAGGGGGGCTGCCGGGCGAGCGAGCTGCCCCTGCCCGGGAGCCGGACAGCAGCGCACCCGCACCCACCGCCGGCCCCGCCTGCGCCTCCCGCGCGGCCCGACTCTGCGCGATGGCAGCGCCGAGAGTGCCCTCTCCTGTCCCACAGCAGCACTGCAACAGCTTCAAGTTCAAAGCCAAGAGATTTTTTGAGGGTAGAAAAGAAACTCCCTGAGAGAAGGGAACCAACCCAAGGGCAGGAGATGACCCTGGAACACCTCCTGCGGTCCAGGCACTGTGCTAACCGCGCGGAAATCATCACTGAATCTCCACAACCTTTTCGAGAAGCATTATCACTACTTAACAGGTGAGGACACTGAGGCGCAGTGGAGTTATGTGACTTGCCCGGCGCCCCAGATGAATGCCACTCGAACCTTAACGCGTGTGAGTCACCCGGCATCTGGTTAAAATGCGGATTCTGATCAGTGGGTTCTGACACTCTCCCGGGGTTGCCCACGCTGCTGGGACCCCCACCAAGAGGGCCTGGGGAGGAAGTAGATGGCAGAGCCCAGATCTGGCCCTGGGCCAAGGCTATAAAGCTCCCAGGGCCACTTCTTGCTTCCCCACAACTAAGAATTCCAGGCCGTCCCAGGCTTTCAGTGGGAAAGCCACACTCCTTGCTGGTTCCTTTCACTGTGGCTGGAACAACTTGACTGTGCTCTGCCTTCCCTGGACAAAGGTGTATCGTCTTTGAAAACAGAATGTACCTTAAGCACCTGCTTGCTCGTAAGGAATGAGTTGGGCAGATTGGTCCCTGCTCTCCAGTAGCAGATATTTTGAGATATGAAGTGTTTGGGAAAAACAACAATATTGTCCCTTAGGTGGCTGTGGTCCTGCTCACCCAGTCCTGGGACACACACTTTCAAGTTGCCCTGAGAGCTTCTACCCCAGGGATACCGAAGCAAACATGGACTCTAAAAAAATATACACATTGCCCATGTGCACCCACTTTGCATGCCACTTAGCGGTTCTCAGGCCCCCAGAACCATCCCTAGGCCCCACCCCACACTTCCGCAACAGAGCCCACCGGGAAGTTGGGACAACCCTGAGACTGAGGTGCCATCTGAAGCTAGCTGCCCCCAACAGGCCAGACCCATGATGCCCACCCAGAACATCTGTCCCAGCAGAGGTGGCTCCAGGGGCCACCTCAAGAGAACCATTTAAATCCCCCCACCTGGCATCTTACTCCTGGTCAACCCTCCGGTCCAGGGCAAACCAGGTTGCAAATGACAAAAGCCTTCTCCATCCAAATTCCCCCATGGCCTGGTCCATGCCCGTAGGAGGCCAGGGCTGTTGACTGCTCTGGGAAAATCAGTCAGGGTCAGGGTCAGGCACCAAGGAAAACTGTTAGATCTAGAAGAAACCCAATATGCTTGCTCTTCTCTCCCTATTCAAGTTTGATGGGCATGGGAGTCTTGTGGGGGAGAGGAGAGGGGAGGAGACTGAAAGAGATCAAAGCCGGCTAGCAGGAAAGCGGATCTGCTGGCTCTTTTGTACTTGAACCAGACAAACTGCATGCTGTGTGTGCCTCATGTGGGGTGGCTGAATCGGGACTGTGCTGGCTCTGTGGGGGTAGAACCCTGGGGGCAGCTGCAGGCAGAATGCGGGGCAGTGGTTAGGATGGCCCCAGGACACCAGCAGTGGAAAACACAGGAGGTCTGGATGAAAGGCCCACAGAACCATCCCTGCCTACCAGGGGAAGTCACGTGGTTGGAAATTCAAGGTCATCTCTCTGCCCTAGCTACCTCCGTTTTGCATTTGCACAGCAGCGTGTATGGTTGGGAGCCTCTTAACTCCAGAGCTGGGAATCCCAAAGCCCCCTCAGGTGTTTAGTCAACCTCTCTGCCAGGAAGTTCTTTCTTAGGTCTGTCTTAAACTTCTTCTGCTGGTACAGAAGCCAATTTCCTCTAATCCAGGGTTTGGCAAACTTTTACCATGAAGGACCAAATAAATATTTTAGGCTTTGCAGGCCACCCGATCTCTGTCACAACTTCTCAACTGTGTTGTAGCTCAAAGCAGCCACAGACAATGTGCAAATGAACTGGCATGGCTGGGTTCCAATAAAAACTATTTATGGGCACAGATTTAAATTTCATATAATTTTCACATATCACAAAATATGATTCTTCTTTTGATTTTTCAAAACCATTTTAAAAATATAAAAACCACTCTTAGCTTGCTGACTATGGAAAAACAGTCAGTGGATCAGATTTGGCCCAAGGGCCATAGTTTGCCAACCCCGGCCCACGCCTGCTGGTTCTCAACCTTGGCTGCACATTGAACTAATCTGGGGGACTTTCGCAGGCCTGGGGCCCACCCGCTAAGCTGCACTTCGGTCTGAGTCTGGGCTTCATAGTTGTTCAGAGCTCCCAGGTGACTCCCCTGTGCAGCCTGGCTGAGGACCTCTGCTGTCTTCCCCCCATCTGGCGCAGCACAGCTGGTCAGAAATTAGCCTATTCCACCTCTCAACTGCCTTAGTGACCTTAGGAAAGTCACTTAAGGTCTCTGTGCCTTAATTTTTTCATCTGCAAAATGGGGGCAATAACTCTTCCTTCACAGGAGTGTTGTGAGGAGTTAATGACTAATTCTTTTTTTTTTTTTTTTTTTTTTTGAGACAGAGTCTCACTCTGTTGCCCGGGCTAGAGTGCCATGGCGTCAGCCTAGCTCACAGCAACCTCAAACTCCTAGGCTCAAGTGATCCTCCTGCCTCAGCCTCCCAAGTAGCTGGGACTACAGGCATGCGCCACCATGCCCGGCTAATTTTTTCTATATATTTTTAGTTGTCTGACTAATTTCTTTCTATTTTTAGTAGAGATGGGGTCTTGCTCTTGCTCAGGCTGGTCTCGAATTCCTGACCTCAAGTGATTCCCCGCCCCCCCTCCACCTCGGCCTCCCAGAGTGCTAGGAATGACTAATCCTTATAAGGTGTGGAGAACAGTGCCTGGCACATAATAGACCCCTAGTGTTAGCTAACTACGTATTTTGGGAGAATTTTAGTAGGCATTCTCTTCTTCGACAATGATCTGTCACATACTCAAAGATAATGTCTAAGTCACCATTCAGGCTCCTTCCCCAAAGTGTGTTCCATAGAACATTGGGGCCATGAGACGCTCCACTGGAAAGGAAGGGGTAGGGTTCTGTGGTCAATGAGGTTTGGAAAACTGTTCTGGCCTCAGCTCTGGGCAACGCATGCAGATAGAGTCTAGGCACTGAGGCAGAGCTGGAAGAGTAAGTGGCTTCGCAATAATAGGTGCACAAGTCTAAAAACTGGGGGAGAGCTGAGCAGGGTGCCCAGTGGAAACCAATAGCCATTGGGCCCATCACCTGAGCCCCTCACCTGGGCCACCTGCGTCCCTCCACTGGGGTCTTACAGCCGTTCCCAGAGATACCCACTCTTCCCACGGGGCTGCATTTCCATGGTTTGGTGACACCGAGAGTGCTCTCTGTGCCTGCTGAGAATGGGCTGAGGATCCGATGACATGAGGGCCAGGCCTCACGGGAAAATGACAGCTTTGCAGCTGCTTGAGGAGGGACCGAGCCACAAGTCAAATCCCAAAGCCACAACCCCTTCCACCACTGAGATGCTGCAGGTGGGTCCTTATTTTAAGCCACATTCAACCCACCCAATAAAACCTAATGCTAAGTGGGCACGCGGCTCCCTGGGATGGGGTTCACTTTGCTGGAGAGACAGTCAGCAGACATGTGACCTACAAGGTCCATGTTTGGTGCTGGGAGAGACGGTGGAGAGGTCAGAGAAGCAGACCACTGGGGCTCCTCATTGCGGGTGACATGGGGCTGGATTGGGCGGTGTCACCTCCACAATAATCTTCACTCCCACAGGCAACAGCGAGTGCATGTTTGTGCGTGTGTGTGTGTGTGCGTGTGTGTGTGTGCGCGCGTGCACGCTGGGGAGGGGGTCAGCAGGGATGAGCAGTTTGCAGAACCAGGGCTGTATATTGCAGGGAGTGCATTTTCTGAATTCTAAGTCAGAACAGGTGGTCTGATGCCGGATCTGAGGTCAGGACACTTCTGCGTGCAAGAGGCTTTCTAGCCCTTTGCTACTCAGAGTGTGGTCCAGGACTAACAGCAGCACGTGGGAGCTTGGTGTAAACGCAGAATCTTGGGCCCCACCACTTGAGTCCTTCTGAACGAGACTCTTTGGGCCTTCTGGCTTTTAATAAGCCTCCAGTTTCTTCTGTGCGTGATGAGGTTTGAGGGTCACAGGTCTAGGATACAGAGGGGAAAACAGAAATGGGGGCTATAGTCAGGGACATTTGGATGGTTGGGCTATTTGCATTCAGGCATGAATTGGCAAGTCTGAGATCCGGTTTGCCCAGCTAATTACCAGCAACGACAAACACACAGGTTCTGAGGCCCTGCCTCCTGGGCTGGAGTTAGTCTTTATTTTTAGAGGAAGCAGAGCGCCTGGACTGGGACCCTAAGTTACAGGGTTTTCTGACTCTTAGGAAATTTCTTGGGGAGCTGGGGTTCCTCTTTAAATGCAGGAGCAGCAGGGGGAGGGGGGAGGTGCTACGCCCTTGTAGTCCTATGATGTCACATTGCATGTGCTCTCTTGAGCTGTAAATAAAGAGATAATGGTTAAGCCTACTTGTTGCTTTGTTGTCTCTGTTGTCTCTCTCTGCTCCTCCAGGAGGTGGTCTGTGCTGGCAGTGAGCTCCACTGGAGGATTTGGAGGGGACCCTAAGCTTGGTATTTCCCCTGCCACTTCTCAACACGTCTGATTGAGCATTTGCCTGAGCTAAGCAGCAAGGGTCCCTGCTCTCACCCAACCTCACCACGGTCCCTTAGCTAGAACTCTTGGATGGCAGTCTCATATTTTCATCTCCCTTCCCATTTTAGATTAGGGCAGCTAAGGTCCCAAAGAGATTCTAAGGCTGGTCACAGCAGGCTGGTCTCCAGAAACTTCATTTGGGGACTTGGAGGCTGAGAGCAGAGAAAAGCAGATGCCAACTTCAGCAGGATGAGAAAGAACAAAGCACCACCACCTGAAGCCCAGTCTAGGCAGGCTTAGATGCCATCTTGAAAAAGGGCATGAACTGGCGAAGGGGTGGCCTGGCTTGGGACCAGGAAGGACATCTTTTATTGCAGTGGCAGGTCCAACCAGCACCAACCAGGCCCTCCTAGGCTTGGCTGACCAGAGCAGGTTGTGTTATGGCTCCCAGTCGCCCTGGTCCTAAAGTCAAGGCAGGGACCAGATGACCCTGGGGTCCATGGTGACCACAGACATGGGGCAGCCTAAAGGCCTGATGTCTATCCCTGCAGGGATCTCCCTGCCCATCTGCCTTTCTTACAACATGGGCCCTTGGACTCCCAGCATCAGAATCTTCTAGGGAGCCAACCCACCTGGACCTCTGACTCAGAATCTCTGGGGCTGGGCTTGCAAATCTACATGATTGATAAGTCAAGCCTGAGAACTGCTGCACCAAACCTCCTGAGAACTCAGTGTCCTCCCTTCTCAGGCCCCAGGTGGCTGGGGAAGCTCCCACTGAGGATGGTTCCCTCTCCTGTAGGCTTTGCAAATCATCCCTCTCTGCCCAACTGTTCGACTCTGCCATCGTAGTGCAAAAACAGCCATGGACAACTCGGGGACAGATGAGTGCAAACGAATGAGTGCAGCTGTGTTCCAATAAACCTTCACACAAAAGGGCAACGGCTGCCCTTGTCCCTGGAGCTACAGTTTGCTGGCCCTTAATCTATGCTGCTGACTCCTGGGTTGGTGATTGCAGAAAGGCATGCTGGGCTTCTAAAAACCCCTCCTGTCCTGGGATGTCAACTTGAACCCATTTCTACTAATAAGGGTCAGAGCAGTGCTGAGATAAGGGGTCCAGACCAGTGGCACCCAAGGCCATGGGGATGTCAGCTCTCTGTGCCAGTAGCCTGGGCACAGCACTCAGCGGGCAGGTGGCTGCACTGGGGGTGGATCAGTCAGGGTTCACCAGAGGAAAAGAACCAACAGGGTATTATATTTATGCATCTTCAAATACCTATGTATTTATATCTCTCATATATAGGTATATATAGCCACATACCGCATAACAATGACAAACTGGCCAATGGGTCAATGACAAAGTGCACATACAATGGTGGTCCCATAAGATTATAATACTGTATTTTTACTGTACCCTTTCTATGTTTCGACACATTCGCATACACAGACACTGGCCATGGTTCCAGTTGCCCACAGTGTTCAGCACAGTAACATGCTGCACAGTCCGTGGCCCAGGAGCAGCAGGCTACGCCACAGAGCCTGGTGTGCAGCAGGCTCTACCGTCCGGGCTTCTAAGTACAGTTGTCCCTTGAACAACTCGGGGTTAAGGGTGCCCACCCACGCACAGTCAAAAATCCGAATATAATTTTTGACTCCCCCAAGACTTAATTACTGATAGCCTATTGTTGACTGGAAGCCCTCCCGATAGCATGAACAGTGGATGAACAGGTGTTTTGTATGTTATATGTGTTATATCCCGTATTCTTACAATAAAGTAGCTAGAGAAAAAATGTTAAGGGAATCATAAGGAAGAGAAAACATATTTACTATTCGCTAAGTGGAAATAGTTCATCACAAAGGTCTTCATCCTCACTGTCTTCACACTGAGTAGGCTGAGGAAGAGGAGGAGTCAGCCTTGCTGTTTCAGGGGTGCGGAGGCAGGAGAAAATCTACGTCTGAGTGGACCCACGCCGTTCAAGTCTGTCGTTCAAGGGTCAGCTGTACACTCTACGATTTCCGCACAATGGTGAAATTGCCTAACAACGCATTTCTTAGAACATATCCCTGACATTTATCAGCATATGACTGTATATAAACAGATTTATTTGAATGAAGTAGCTCACACGATCGCAGGGCTTACTAAGTTTGTAGTTTGTAGGGCAGGCCGGCAGGCCAGAAACTCAGGCAGGAGTTAATGTTGCAGTCTGAGGCTACATCTCTTCTCCCAGACCTCAGTTTTTGTTTCTTAGGCCTTCAGTCAATTGGATGAGGCCTGCCACATTATCGGGGGTCATCTCCTTTGCTTAAAGTCAGTTGAGTGTAGTAGTTGAGTGTAGATGCGCCTTCACAGCAACACCTGGACCAGTGTTTGCCTGCCCGAGCTGACACAGAAAACTGACCACCATGGAGGCTTCTGGAGCTCAGCCCCTGGGCACGCGGCAGAGTCGTTTTTGGCAGGTCATGAAGCTCGGGGCTCCCTCCCTCCGTTTGGCAGCTTGAGCTTCAGATGGTAGCAGTGGCCAACCCCAGTCATGTACGTGGGCACACGTGCCCTGGTGTGCCCAGACGAGTGTCTGCTCAGTGTCAGGACATAAAATCCCGGTATGGGGCTGACATGGATGGACGCATGACTGGGTCAGCACATGGCCAGAGGTGCTCCTTTTCCTTCATGGTAACACACACACACACACACACACGCATGGCATATCCTGAATCACATGTTGTGCTGAGGGCTAGAGTCAGGAAACCTGGCTCCTTCCGTGCCAGTGATTGGTCAGTGCAGCAAGGATGTGTTAGACGGCTCTGCACACTGTGGTCCCGAACCGTTGCTCTGTGTCCCTGACCTTGACCTTGCGTCAGTGCTGGGCACAGAGCAGAACACTTGTTCGGTGAGGGAATGCATTCGTCCAGACACAGCCCTGGCCTCGTTCACGGCGTGAGGCACCCATGCTCTTGTGTAACTGGAAATTTTAGCCTCCCTTTCGCAAAGGAGGAAAACAAAGGACACTGGCCCAAAGTGGTGCCAGAGCTGGCAGCAGTGCCAAAGGGCCCCCCAGTCTGTCTCCAAAACCCCATCACGTCCGTGACCCCACATTGCCTCTCGGATGCCACACGTTTCCTGAGCACCTGCTGGGAGTCGGTCACTGAGCCCACCTTGGACTTCCCAGCCCAGAAGAGCTGTGTAGCTCATCCAGGACCCCCAAGGCTGCTGGCAGGTGGGGGATGCGGACTGCAGGGACCAAAGGTCACACATTCACCTTCAGGCTGCCTCCTGGAAGGCCCCTTAGGGAGGAAAGGGGTTGGTTTCCTCCCAGGGACTTCCCAAACAGTGGAGCCCAGGAGGCGCCCTGCCCACCACCGCCCACTTCCTCGTTCTTCTCTTATCTCTCGGGCTCCATGGCCACTGCCCCGCCAAACCCCAGCAAAGAAGGTGAGACCTCACAGAGCCTGTAGGAGCTGGACATGAAAGCCTTTGCCAGGGAAGCGAAGAGCAGTGAAAGCAAACACCCAGATAGACCCCACCCACGGCAGATAGGCATCTTGGAGGCTCCAGGGCTCCGGGCCACATGTGGCCCTGTCCCGTATCTGAGCCATCACTCGGTGCAGCCAGAGCCCTCAAATGCCCCCCCTGCAATTCCAGCACCACCCACATGGAAAGATGGAGGCCTGACAGAGGGACGGAGGCAGCTGCCTGAAGTCCAGCCAGAATAAGGGCAGGCGAGGGGAGTCCGGAGGTGGGCAACACACATTCAGGAGGGCCTGCTCCGTGCAGGACTCGGGCTGGGGGCTGGAGTTCAGCACTGAACAAGATGCTCAGAGTCAGGAGAAAGCACGAGAGCACCCGCACGCACACGCACACATGTGCACACACACATAATGAAATACAGGGGATCACTGCTATAGGGACAAGGGGTTGAAGAAAAGGACACAGTGGGCCTCGCCCTCCTCTTGGGCAATAGCCTCTTCCATTCACTTTCGTTCTGGCTGGTTTCTGACACAGCCACGGTTTCCCGGAATACAACAGAACACAGGCAATTTCCTTTTCTGCCTTTTCCATGATCACCAAGCGTTCCATAGGGCATTTTGATGGCTTCCCTGATGCCTGAGTTGAGCACATGTGTCTCTGGAGGGCCAAGGCAATATTACTAAGTGTTTGGGGGCCTTGCCAGGATGATAGTCACCCAGCAGCAATTGCCCTGATGAGGAGCAAAGCAGCAGGAACATTAGGCATTATTTTGGCATTTAAAGCTCAGGAGGAGTATGTATGGAGCCTGCTGGGGGTCTACAAACATCAGTGAGGACTGCTGCTGTGAGTTTGAATTCTGTGCCATTGGGACAAATGTTTCAGAATCAGCTCCCTTTAATTTTCAGTAGTCACAAAAACAAAGGTCTTCTCTGGAGGGAGGGGCTCTCTCACCTCCCACCATGTCCAGGCTCCTACAGAAAACACAGGAAGAGGGAAGCAGAAGAACCAACTACACTGACTCCTCCATGCCCATGTTCCCCCCAGTGACATCTCCTCCCTGGCCACCAGTAAATGGCAGCGTGGACACGGCCAATTTGACTGACAAGTCCTCATGGTGTTTGTTGCTTTAAGAATCTTGGCATCAACCAGAGATTGGGCAGAAGGTTGGAGGGGGGATGAGGTCTGGGAGCCCAGGGACGCCCCCAAGACATCCCAGCTTCAATCCTACAGGGTTCCATCCAGTTCCTTCGCCTTTCCCTGCCCGGGTTTCCTCCTGCCCTGCTGCATAGGCAGCTGGCCTGCAGCAAGAGAGACAAAGACCCTGTCCACAGATGCAAAGAACAACACTGACCGACAAAACATTCAGGCCTTCTCCAGCCCTGCTAGACCTCAGGCCAAGAAACACGCAGAGCCAGCACGTTTGTAACGAGCTGTTTCTTACAAAAACAGCCCGGGAAAGGGCTCGAGATCAAACCCCAGCAACAGGTCCTGTCCCCAAGGGGCCACGACTCTGCTCTGGGCCCTTCCCGGATGTGCTTCTTATGAAGGGCCTGCTTTGTCACAGGCCTCTGTGACTCTTCACTCCTAGGCCTTTGCCCTGGTAGGCGTTCAGTAACCATGTGCTGAATAAATGAATGAATCTCCTCTACATGTCGGTTTCTTTATTGAAGGTACAAATATCAAATTTGGCTGGGACAGGATTGGTGAGGGACAAGATAGATCTATACTGGAATCCCCAAAAGGGACAGGTGCTTCTCAACTTTATGTCCTGATAAACCCACCGTAAGTGGAAAACATCACAAGTGGAAAATGCATTTCATACACTTAACCTTCCGAACATCACAGCTTACCCTGGCCTACCTTAAACATGCTCAGAACACTTACCTTAGCCTACAGTTTGGCAAAACCATCTAATACAAAGCCTGTTTTATGACAAAGTGTTGAATTTCTCATGTGATTTATTGAATACTGTACTGAAAGTGAGTAACAGGATGATGAGATGGGTACTCAGAAGTACGATTTCTACTGAATGTGGCTTGGTTTGCACCATCCTAAAGCTGAAACATCCTAACTCAAACCATTGTAGGTTGGGGACTGTCTGTACTCACTAAAAATATGACCCGGAAGCCTTGTGGACTGTGCTTCGTGGGGGACCATTCCTCCTTCCAAGAATAGGTCAGGACAGGAACTCTGGCTCCTTTGAGAATACGGACAGTTTCACTTTCCTTTGTTCCTCTGTACTCCCCACCCCCCACCCCTGCACCCTGTCCCCTCAGCCTGCCCAGCCAGCTGGGTCCTCTTGTGCCCTCCTCCCCACGCCTCTGGGCCCAGCTGTCGGGATGAACACAGTGTCAGTGTGTGAGCGTCAGGGACAGTCCACACACACAGCCTCGTGCTTCCTCGGGCTCTGTCTTCCCGTCCTGCCTCTCTCCCCTCTTTCATCTCAACCCGGGCTGTGTGTTCCTGCTATGTAGGCAGCAGTTAAATGCCAGCGTCCTGGAGCCAAGTCCTCCTGGGTCCCAGCCTAGTTCCAGCACTGACTAGCCAGCCATGTCCCTTGACTTCAGTCGCCTACTGTAAGCAGGGATCAGAGCAGGACCTGCCCTGGGGTTGTGAGCATTTACTAGGAAGCACTTTTCACACTGTCTGCCTCAAGATAAGTACTGTTGGGGCTCAGAAAATGTTACCCCGAAGTCTGGAGCTTTGGCATGCTAAGTATTGTGAACTAAAGGAGGCTGGACAGCCACAGAAGCAAGGTCTCTGTGACCTTCTCCTGTCCTCCTGTCTCCCGCCCCAATCTCCCTGACATAAGTCACAAAGACCAGAATTCCTCCTTCCTCAGGGCAGGTCATAGAAACTAGGACCCCTGTCCCCCAAAGCAAACCAGAAAATCTACAAAGGTCACACTCTCCCCTCTCCTTTGAAGACCCTCATTCCAGAGGGGTCCTGCCCCATACCCAGGAGGAAGGCATGAGACACAGAGAGGCCAAGAAGACTCTGGACAGGCCTTGCTGGGTCTCTTCACTCAGTCTATTGTCAATCGCATTTCCATTCTTCATCGAATCTAGGCACAAAAATGGACAGTTTACCCTGGGTCTTTGGGTCTTCATTTCTGAAGGTTCCTGTGTCATGGAAAATTTTGATTAAAAAAACTTGTGCTTTTCTCTTGTCTTTTTTGTTGGCTGTGACGCTTATGGTGGGTGAGGAAAGGTATCACATCTTTCTGCCCCTATAGTGCTTAATAAATGTCAGCCCTAATCTGAGGAGTTATTTGTTTTGCATTTTGTCCTTACAAAGTGATCAAATTTTAATACATACCTAAAGGCTTGGGTTAAACAGATCTAGCATCTGGAGTGGATAGGAAATATTTTTAGAAGGAAACTGATTAATAATAACATAATAATGTTATAATATCACCATTTATTGAGGAATTACTCTCTTCTAAGTACTTTGCTGATAATAATTAATAATTAGCTAATAATTAATAATAAAATGGCAGCCAATCCTAAATCCCAATGGATGTAGCCATTTGGCTGGTCTCTGCAGCTTACCAGCTGTTAGTTACAAGGGCAGACCTGGGCTGCACCACCCCCTGGGCTGGAAGCCTGTGCCTCCAAATGGGGCATTAAGTCAGGCCGGTGGGCCCTGCAAAACCCCCCTCACCCATCCAGATCCTTTCTTTGTATCTGGAGAGACTATGGGTCTTGATATTACCTGGGGACCCACCCAGGCAGCTTTGTGGGCTCCCACATGGTTTCTCCCCTCCTGGAAACAAGAACAAACACTTTCCTAGTGTCATCCCCAGAAAAGTTAATGTTTTCTCTGTTAATGAGCGAAGGATGGGGTGGGGAGGGGGCTGGAGCTTGGGGGGATGAAAGTTCCTGTTTGGAGGTGGGGACCAAGAATCTTTAAGATGCCAGGTGAGACAGCCCTTTCTTTCCTCAATTCCTGCATGTACTGTTGAGGGTTTGTACAGGGAGAAATTTCTGCTGATTTTCCCTAGAGTTTTCTAAACTTTTGATATGTTGTCTTAAGTGGGCTCCAACCAGTAGGCTCCTTGTGTGTTGATCATAACAACAGCTTATGCGTATTACCCAATTACTAAGTTCCAGGCACTGTCCTGGGCATTTTACATTGATACGGACTCTCTCCTTGGCCAAACTTTAGTTAGACTGCTCTGAGCTCCCTTCTTCTTCTTCTTTTTTTTTCTTTTGGTAGAGATGAGGGTCTGGCTATGTTGCCCAGGCTGGTATGGAACTCCTGGGCAAAAGTGATCCTACCCCCTCGGCCTCCCAAAGTGCTGGAATCACAGGCATGAGCCACTGTGCCCCACCCTACCCCCAGCCCTCTTCTTAGTAGGCCTTGACCTTGACCTTCTGTATCCTCCTGTCCTTGCTGGGCCTGCACAACCCAGTTTTAGCAAGAATCCTGCTAATTTAGCAAGAATCTCCCCCACCCTTGCTGTCTCCTCCTAGTGATTTTCCATCCACTGACTCCCTCACTCTGCTCTTTGGCTGTAAACCCCACTTGTCCTTGTTGTATTGGAAGCTGAGCCCAATCCCTCTCTCCTGTGGCGATACCCCTGATGTGATAGTTTTGAATAGTCTTCCTTGCCTTTGGGCTTTAACAAGTGTCAGAATAGTTTTTTCTTTAACAATTTGAATTAGCTCCTTTATCCTCACAAGGATCCCGTGCGGTAGGTATTGTGAATAACCCGTCTACACCGTCTACACCGGGACGGAAAGAGAAGAGAGGGTGCCCCCAGGGATGAGACACCAGCTGCTGCCACCTGGGCAGTTTGCACCTGGACGGCCCCCAGGCCCTCCTGGCTGTAGGTGGTCCCATCAGCCCGCCTCTTGGGATAGTTTAGCCAGGCAGGATGTTGCGCCCTGTGCAACACGAATCCGGAACTTGTGAATTTGTGCCAGCCTCCCCCACGTCCCACCCGGGAGGTGGCGGGAACCTGGAGTCGGGAGGAGGGCGCGAGCTGACGACGCCGTCTCCTAGCGACCGCGCGGCGGTCACGTGACCCGCTGGCCCGCCTCACGTGGCCCAGAGCAGAGCCGGGGTTGGGGCTGGAGCAGTGGGCGGGGCGGGGCCGGCAAGTTTGTCCCTCGAGTTGGCAGCCCAGGAGCCCCCGCGGCTGCCGCGCAGGTGCCCTCCGCCTGGTCGCGATGGAACTGCCCGCGGTGAACCTGAAGGTGGCGGCGGGCGGGGCGGGGCGGGTCTCCTCCGCGGGAGGGGCGTGGGGCGCTTGCTTTTTAAAGGAAGGTGGGAGGACCGCGAGTTTGGGGCGAACTGTCCCTATTTGGGGAGGTAGGGGGGAAAGAATGCACAGACCTCCGGCGAGGAGGCGGTGAGCCGACAGGCCGCAGCAGGGAGAGGGATCCAGGCGAAGGGACGACCGAGAGTGGCAGCTGGAGGTGGCAGGGGGGAACAGACCCTCCGGCGGGGAGCGGGGTCCCAGCTTGGCTCTGGCCTGCGCCCCCGGAGTTCCCCTGGAGGGGGAGGACGGCGCGGGGAAGTGGCCCCCGGAGCCCAGGGAGGGGCTTGGCGGCGGACCCCTCTCCTACTAGGACAGAGGGGCTAGACCTCTCCCCGGGGTCCCCGTACTGTCCTGGGAAACGCCTTTGTTTGCTACATCAGGTTAAAAAAAGCAGGTGTTCCCAAACAATTGGTTTCCCAAAGTTTATAAATCTAACGTTCTTATTTCACAACTGAGAAGCACGAACTCCGATAGAAATTACCTAAAAACAGAAAACCCCAACTTTGTGCACTTGGGAAAACGCTGCAGGGCTTCCTGGAGTGTCTTCATTTCCTGAGCCGCGCTCAGCTCACGGGGGTGACAGCGCTGTTCTTTTCTCCGCGCCCAGCCCCAGTCGCCCTGTGTCGTGGCTCATTTGCAACAGAGGGGCTGGGGACTCTAGCTTTGGTCTGGAAAGTGTGGACTTTGGACCAAACCGGCCATTTTGGGTTTTGGTGCAGGCTCCTTTGAGACTGTATCCAGGAATGCGCTCTTACTCATGAGTGACAAAGCATTTATTACCCCGTTGGTGTCTGGGACTAAAGGAATCTAAAAGATGGCTACAAAGTAACAGCATAATCCATGTTTGGATTGTTACACACAGTCTGTGCTATGACTTGCCCTGGGCGGTTTTCCCTTCTTAATCGTACTTGCTTCAGCAAACCTGCCTGAAGCTGCCAGTCAACACTACGGGACAGATGGCTGGAGCCAGAGAATGGACTTGGGTGGAAGGGTTAGCTGGAAAGAAATTTACATGAGGGCAACTGAGGTTGGTAGGTAGCAATACTCACTCTGTACCAGGCAATGTGGGGTTAACACCAACTGCCTTTTCTCTGATTAGAGATTTGCCTAAAATAATTGCTAAGAAAGGATCAGGTGAGGGGTAGAGCTGCAGGAGTTGGAAGGGAAGAGAGCCCTCATTTATGTGGCATCTGTGGTGTGCCAGGTTATTTAATCACAGCAACCTTCTGAGAAAGCTGATATTGTCATCTTTTTACAGATGAGCAAACTTCAGCTCAGCTGGGGTAAGTTGCCAGGTTCCCACAGGCAGTAAGTGGCAGAGTGAGGATTTGAACCCACAGGGATCAGACTCCAGTGCCCTGTTCTTTCCTGGTACCATATTAGTTAGGGCCAACTGTGACCTTGACTGTTTGTGTCCCTCCGGAGGGTTTAGTCTGTTAGGGCTTTTTAGAGCAGCTTTATGGGCCTGACAGGCCCAGGTTGAAAAGGCTGGTCCTTCCCTTGACGTGGGAAGCAGGACCCCATGTCTCCAAGGGTCTTAGCCACTACCAGTCAGATTAGTAAGGGCGGGGAGGCCCTGAGGCACTAGGGTTGCCAGGTAACATACGGGACATCCCCTTGAATTTGGATTTCAGATCAGCAACAGTTTTGTAGTATAAGTATGTCTCAGGCAATATTTGGGGACATATTAACAAATTATTCATGATCTTTCCCTGGTGACCTAGTGGCCAAAAAAATTATTCATTATCTGAAATACAAAATTAATTGGCTGTTCTGTATTTTTGCTTGCTAAATCTGGCTGCCTTATGGAGGGTAGCTGTTGACTCCTTGCTTGCAGGCATTTAATGTGGACTGTTCTGAGGCCAGAGCCCCTCAGGAGCTGGGAAACTGCACCCTGGGCCTGTGCCCCCACCCACTCCTTCATTGCATACCTTCCTTGGGCATTGGCTGACTGCCTGCTTGTGCCCAGCTCAGCCGGGGTGGGCAGTGCTGCCAGCTGAGAAGAAACAGCTGCCCTAGGCCCTTTGCACAAAGGGCAGTCCCTAACCAAACCCCATCTATGCCTCTCTTAAATCAGGTCCTGAGCTGGAAGAATGACACTGTGACAAGCTTAGAGAGGACTAGGCTTAGAGAGGACTAGGCTTTCTGCCAGGTGTGGCTGCTCACCCTGGTTATCCCAGCACTTTGGGAGGCTGAGGGGGAGGATCATCTGAGGCCAGGAGTTCAAGACCAGCCTGGGCAACATAGCCAGACCCCATCTCCACAAAAAATTAAAAAATTAGCTAGGCGTGGTAACATTTGCCTGTAGTCCCTTGAGCCCAGTAGTTTGAGGCTGCAGTGAGAAATGATTTCACCACTGCACTCCAGCCTGGTCAACAGAGCGGGAGCCAGTCTCTTAAAACATAAAAACAACTCAGGAAGCTGACTTCCCAGTCGTAGTAATGAGGACTGCTGCCTGTCTGGGGCTGACTTCCTGGCAGGCACCGTGTTGAGCACTTCCCGCACCTCTCTGCCTCCCTGCACCACTGGATCCACACAGCAACCCTGTGAAACAGATGTTTTTATCTCTGCAGAAGAGCAAACAGCAGTTCTGAGAGGTCGGTCGGGTGACCTGCCTAAGGTTGCATAGCTTCTAAGTCATGGAGCCAATGCATGACTCTGCTTCCCCCGTGTGGCAGCCCTGACTGGTGTCCCTTAGCCTCAGCTACGCTGGGGGAATCTCCCTGTCTCATGGAACAGGCTGCCAGGTGTTTGCACGGGACGGGTAAGAATATGTTCCGTATGTTGATCTGTAGGTTGATGGCAGTTCTGCCCACCACCTGTCTGGGAGGTCTCAGCCTAAGTCTTAGTCTGCATAGCCGCTTGGTTTCTTATAAGCCTTTCCTTCTCCAGGTTAAACTCCCCCATTCCCATCCGCCCTTCCCTGGCTCTTTTAGGTGCCGACAGTGTGCACGATGCATAGAGCACAGGCCTCGGGCCAGACAGACCTGCGTGCAAGGCCAGGCTTTGCTGCTTATTGGTTGTGTGACCTTGACTAGGTCTCCTAACCTCTCTGAGTATCTGTTTCTTTCCTGTAAAAAGAGGATGCAAATAGGCCCTACCTTCTAGGGGGATAGGAGGACCTGGTAGTCCAGGAGGTATTGTAGAATTAGGGTTAAAAACTCAGGCTGTGTAGACCAAGTATTCTGAGATTTGTATCTGGGCTCTGTTGTTTAAAAGCTTTATAAATTGGGCCAATTTACTTAATCTCTCAGAGCTTCAGTTCTCCCCCATACGGTTACACGGATGACCTGGGTCAAGTGTTCGGTACAGTGTAGATGCGTAGCAGGCAGGCACTTGTCAGTAGCAGGAGCTGCTGCTGTCGTGGTTACAGGAGGCCTGTCCCGCATAGGTACTTATGGTTATTAAATAGATGCAGGCAGTGACCGTCCAGACACCTGTCTCTCTGGGGGTTGAGGCGTCCCCGTGGACAGACGGGTACCGCCATGACATATGCTGCCTCCATTTCACGGAGAAGGAGCCCGAGGCCTTGGCTCCTGGACCAGCAACCTGGTCTCCTATTCCCAGTGCAGTGTCCTGTGACCCTCTTCTGCCTCGGCCCATTGGCTCCTGTCAGGGGAACAGCTGGGCAGCCTCCCCTGGGCTGAGCACTATAGTTAGAGTCCAGGG
>CM052444.1:100806242-100833054 GCA_028533085.1 Varecia variegata | reverse complement strand
GGAACTGAAGCACAGAGAAGTTGAGTGACCAGCTTGAGGACACCCAGCATGAGAGGTGCCCATCTGCATTTGGGTGACACTGACCCTGATACAGGCCCACACCAGAGGCTTGAGTGTTGGAAGCAGATGTCACTTACTCAGGCACCAGAGATGGGGAGGTCCAGGGATGGGTGCGACTGGCACCCCAGGTGTCGGTAGCCCCTCCTGGCTCTGATCCTCCCCTTTGCTCGGTCTCTCCTCCCTCTCTCCACAGTCTTCCTCCTGTGGTGCCATCAGAAGGAACAGGCCAGGCAGGACAGGGGGGTCCCGGGGGAGGCCACCGGGGCCACGCAGAAGACCTGGAGGACAGGGAGGCCCCCCCAGGCCTGGCACTGTCATGCTGCCCATGCAGCCCGTGTGGACCCCCAGCAGCAGAGAGCCTGGCTGTGCAGGTAGGAGGCCCCTTCCCTTTGAGTCAGCTCTCGACTCCTAGTGTTGAGAGACGAGCACCCAAGTAAGAAGTGAACACGCTGCCGTTGCCTGGGCAGGCCTGAGACACGCCGGCCCGCCCCGGGCTGGGATTCGGCCATAGCACGGGTTAGCGCCGGCCTCCCGCCTCTGCCCGCCACGGGCGTGGAACCGTGGCCGGTGGGGGAACAGACGAGAAGTGAGCGGTCACAGGCTGAGTCTAGTGCTGTGGCAGGAAGGAACACAGATCTCTGCGTTTTTTCCCCTGGTGGTTAACGTTTTATTATGGGGCACTTTTATCTTACACAAAAGTAGAGCGGATGGGACAATAAACCCCAGCGTGCCGATCACCCAGCTTCAACACAGTCAGCCTCCTTGGAAAGCGTGTTCACGTGCGCCCCCGACGCGTCCCCTCCAAATCCCAAACATCAGACCATTTCATCCCTAAAGACTTTTATGTGCATTTCTAAAAGGCAAGGACTCTTTAAAAAAAAAAAAAAGAAAAAACAGCCACAATACCATTCTCGCACCTACAGAAATGAACCATAATTCCTTAACACCCACAAATATCCGGTCAGTATTCAAATTTCTAGTTGTTTTGCAGTATATATCGTGTCAGGGTTTGGATGGAGATCCACTCACTGAAATTGGTCGATGAGTTGTTAACGTCTTTTTAGTCTGTGGGCTCCCCCCTCCCCGTTTGTTTTTCTTGCGTTTTATTTGTTGAAGAAACCAGGCTGCTTGTCTGCTGTAGTTTCCCACTGTTGGCCTTTTGCTGCCTGCATCCCCCGGCCTAGTCTTCCGGGGAACGTTTAACACAGGGAACTGACCCGACCGCGGCCCAGCGGGGTGTGCAGGAGGAGCTCGGCGCAAAGGCCCGTGGTGGGGAGCGCGCAAGCTCCAGGGACAGCAGTCTCCAGCTGGAGCCTTGTTAGTCCAGGCTGGGGGACTGTGGGGCTGGAAAGGTCCGTGGGACCAGATCATGTAGGTCCTTGTAGGCCGTGCGGAGGGGCTGAAATGTTACAAGACCAAGGGAGCTGCTGCCGGAGGAGGTGGCAGGAGAGTAGTATGATTTGATTTGACATTGGGAAAACACCACTCTGGTTACCGAGTAGGAACTGACAGGAGGGGTCAAGCGTGGATGCCAGTGGCCAGGCTGGAGGCTGCTGGGGCCATCCAGGCGCCCAGAGGTGATGGTGTCAGGCCTGAGCTGGTGGCATGCCATGTGTGCTCACAGCAGCCCCATTCGACAGATGAGAAAACGGAGGCTCAGAGAGGCGGTGGCTTGCCCAGGGCGTCGGTAGTGCGTCTGGCAGGCGGCTACTGCCATCGGTCCTTACGATCGGCCTGGGTACTTTCTCCCAGGTGCTTTGGGGCCTGGCAGCGGTTCGTGCAAAGAGGGTCCCGGTACCGGGACCACCTGGCTGACCGCCGGGCGGGGATCCTGAGGACGTGCCTGGGACAGTGGATGCAGATGAAACAGCTCCGGGTCTCAGATGAGGCAAAGGTGACCCAGCTGTCCCTCTGCCTGCAGAAGGCAGGTGAGTAAACGATGGGCCGAGGGGCTCCCACCCCAGCAGACTGTGTCGCTTGAGCCCCTTCTTCAGCGGGCCCCAGTGGAATGTGTGGGTTCTTGTCGTGGGAGGTGGTAGAACTGGGGGCTTTCCGGAGTGCACCCTGCGAGCCTGGGAGCATCCAGGAGGGGTCCTGGAGTGGGCAGGTCTTGGCGGGGACACATCCCCACCCCCCATCACGAGCTGCTCTGGGCGAGAGAGACTTTGTCCCGTCTCCTGCCACTGCAGGTAACCCTGGTTATCTCACATCCCTCCCGGAAGGGATGTGTCCTTGCTTTTGGGAAGCTTCTGCTCTGATGGGGGACACACAGCCCTGCCCCCCACCCCAAAACCTGACGGGGGAAGATGGGATCTTTGAGACCTCCTGGAGGGGGGAGGGTCTGGAGGTGGTGGGCGGGGGCAGTGCCCATGAGGGAAGAGGTCCCACGGGGGCCTGGGGCAGCAGCTACCGATAGCTCTGGGCAGAGGGAGGTCGGTGGGGACCTGGCTGACTCACCCCTTCGCTGCTTCTCAGGGCACGTGGCCCTCCGCAGCTCAGCCCCTGGAGCCACCAAGGCGCATGGCCTGGGGACAGTGGCCCAGGCACAGAGGCTGTCCCGGGAGCAAGGCCGGGGCTCCCTGCAGGAAGCCTGCTGGAGACTGGCCCTCCACCGGGCGCTGCTGCTCTGGAGGACGCGGCTCTCCCAGCGCCAGCGGGCCAAGTAGGTGTCTGCGAGCTTGTGACCTAGGGTTGGGCCGGGGGCACAGGGTGGGCCCAGCACGGGGCCTGTCACACTGTGGTACCTGGCAGATGCCAGGTCCCAGGAGGTGGCCTAGGGACACTGAGACTATGATCGAGCAGAGAACCGCTGGGGTCCATGGGGCTGCCTGGGTCCCAGACAGGAGCTCCACCGAGCTGGCCGGAACCTGAGTGGGTGCCGTCTCCACACTGAGGCGAGCCCCTGTGGCTGGAACCATGTCTGGCCTTCCCCACTGCCTCCCCGGCCGCCAGCCCGTGCCTGGCGTGGGTAGGCACGGAGCAAGTACCATACACAAGTGAGGGAAGGAGCCAGGAGCAGAGCTCTCTCCCCCTGCCCCAGCTGCCTCGTTACACAAGTAGAGAAACCGGGGCTCAGAGGGGTCGGGCAGCTTGCTCTAGTCCCAGTGTGAACCAGGAGCAGGAAGGCCCCCGTGTCAAGACCTTCTTGGTGCTGCCTTTGCACCGAGTGGTCATTGCTGGGGTCAGAGCCAGGCTGAGGCTGTCGTGAGGGGAGGGTGGGCTCAGGAGGGGCGGCTTCCCTGACAGGATGTCAGGAGGAACAGAAGCCGGTGGGAGCAGGGTTAAGAATTCTGTCCTTGAAAGCCACACACCTGGCATCCATGATCCCCACAGCCACTTGGTCCACTTGGACCCTCAGTCTCTTTCAGTGTACCCCTAGAACTCCAGGAGAACCCAATTCACTATTGTCCTTCAGAACATAGCCCTCCCTCCGCCAGTCCAGCCTCTGGCCTTCGGGCATCAGGGCACAGTTGATGGCGCTCTGCAGTGTACTCGGGACTGCCCTGCTAGTCTGAGATGAGGCCCAGGTCTGCCACTGTTTGGAGTCTGGGGAGATAACCTTCCCCCAGGCCCTGGTTTTCTTATCTTTATAACGGAGTAGAGGCAGAAGTACTGGTGTGGTTGTGCATGTGGGCTCTGGAGTCGGGGTCCCTGGGCCTGGCTCGGCTCCCCCCCAGTCAGCTGCGTGGCCCCCACCACGCCCCGGGAATGTGGCGAGGACTAGCCAAGTTAAGGGGTAGAGCATCAGCCCAGCCTTAGTGCTCACTGGAGTCACCCGGGGGCTCTGGAAAAGTCCGGAAGCCCCAGCTGCACCCAGACCGTTAAGTCAGAATCTCTGGGGGTGGCACCCTGGTGGGCATCAGTATTTCGTGAAGCCCCCTTTGATCGCAGTGTGCGGCCAGTGTGGGACACGGCGATGCAGAGCGCTAGCCCAGTGTCCACGGTGAGCACCTCAGCTCTTTCCCAGTGGCCAGGTGGGGTGGCCTCCGCTTATCTGGGCCTCAGGGACTCAGGGACTCCCTGCCTCTTCTGCAGCTCCTTCTTCCAGAGCATGCGGCACCGGCTGATGCGGCACATCCTGAGGCGGTGGCGCTTGAGGACGTGGGGCCCGGGGACCACCCCGTCAGGCTGTGCCAGGATCGCCTTGGTCCTGGAGCCACCGGGCAGCGTCCTGGGAGGGCAGGCCTCGCTGGGCCGCAGCACACCCTGCAGTTCACTGGAGAAGGTGAGGGGCAGGCAGGTGGCGAGGATGGGGACGGGGCAGGGGACAGGGACCCAGGAGGCCACACCTCCTTCCTGGGCTCCTGGAGACCCTCGGGGGAGCTTTCTGTGGCAGCTGGGCAGCAGCAGGCGCTGTGCCTTCTGCTTTGGCAGGTGCCGGCCCAGCAGTCCCGGGGCGCAGTGAGGTGGTGCCAGCGCACCCTCCAGAGGCGGTAGGGACCCCTCCCCAGGTCGGGTGAGCCCTGCTGCCCACCACTCTGTGGACTTGCCGTGTCCTGTCCGTCTCTCCCAGCAATCCTCAGCCTTCACAGCAGCGGCCCCTCGGGGTCCGCATCCCGTCCCGGGCACGGGAGGCTCCCCTCTCACACCCTAGTCCGCTTGGCCCAGACTCAACTCCATCTGCCCTCCCGGGAGGGGGGCAGGGCTGAGGCACTCTGCAGGGTCGCTCTTCCTCTCGGAGATTTCACAGCTGTGGTTCATGCATTTATTCATTCACAGCACAATGCGTGAGAGTTGGCCTGCCTGGGTTCTAATCCCAGCTTTGCCCCTCAGGGCTGTGTGATCTTGGGCAAGTTGCTTAACTTCTCTGTGCTTCTGTTTCTCTATCTGTAAAATGGGGGAAATAATAGTACTCACTGCAATGGGACATCAGTGAGGTCGGGGCACAGATGTCCCCTAGCACAGTGCATGGCACGTAGTAAGCACTCGGTCATAGTAATATTTATGGCTAGTGGCTGAGCACAGGACTGGGCATTGGGGGTCTGAGTCCCATCCTATGTCCACCACCTGTCATGTGACCCTCAGAGAGGTGTTTGGCCCCTCCAGTCCCCAGCAATGCACCCTCCCCCATGGCGGGAACAGAGAGAAGAGTCACCCTGGGCCCCTTCCTGCTGCCGAGGGGAGGGGAGAGGAGGGCTGGGCTGGCCTGGGTGGCAGTGCCCATCCTCAGGGTGCACACTCCCCTTGCCAGCGTCCTCCTCAGCTGGAGCCACTGGGCCACAGCCCAAGCGGCCAGGAGAGAGCTGGCTGCCCGCTGGGCCTGGGGTCGGAGCTGCAGGGCTGCGCTGTGCCTGTGGCGGCGGCGGCTGGCGCAGTGGCAGGAAGCGGAGCGGTGGGCTCAGGAGCGGGGCTGGCGACTGGCGCGTGACGCCCTGTGCTGCTGGCACTCCTGCTGGCAGAGTGAGTGGAGGACTGGGTCGGGGGCACTGTGGGTGAGGAAGGGGCCAGGGTCCATCGGTGAGACCCGGGATTCCATATCCTGTAGCAGAGTCCGGGGATGGGACCCCCACGGGGCACACCCAGGACTGGGGTGGCAGAGCAGACCTGGGGGCTTGGGCTCTTCAGGGTGAGTTTGAGTCCCTGCTCTCCCATTCCCTTGCTGTGTGGACCTTATACACACTCCTTACCCTCTCTGAGTCTCAGCTCTGTCATCTGTGAGGGGGGGATAGCATAGCCCCCCCCACCATAGGGTCACTGTGGGGATCCTGTGCAGCACTCCACATACAGTTCCTGGTAGGTGTCACCATCATCCATGTCACCATTGCCTTCGTCTTCGTCCTTGACATCCTCCTCATCCTCGCCTGGCCTCCAAGAGCCACTGGTCACGGCGCCCTTAGAGCCCAGCAGAGTTCGTGCTGGGGGGGTCTCCAGGAGGCGACGAGGAGGGCAGAGCATCGGGGAGAGGGGCTGAGGTGGCGGGAAAGGCACAGGCCAAGGTGCAGGGGGGAGGACCTAGGTGTGCTGAGCTGGCTGAGGCTGCACGTTGCTGGAGAGGCCTGAGGAGTGTGGCCAGCGAAGGGGGAAGGATTATTCCCAGACAGGTTTGCTCCAGCAGGTTGAACCCA
Organism: Varecia variegata; assembly: GCA_028533085.1. NCBI lineage: Eukaryota > Metazoa > Chordata > Mammalia > Primates > Lemuridae > Varecia > Varecia variegata. Next base: position 100,826,929 of record CM052444.1, on the reverse strand, counting down.
GCGAAGTCAGGGTCAGAGCTGGAGAGGTCTCTCTGATCAACTGCATTAGTTATCTATTGCTGTGTAACAAATTCCCCAAACACGTGGTTGTTTTTGAACCACAAACCTTTACTGTCTCACAGTTTCTGTGGGGCAGGAGTCCAGGTGTGGCCTCCCAGGAGGCTGCAGGCAAGTTGTTGGCCAGGGCTGCAGTGTCACCTGAAGGCTCCGTGGGGGAGGGACATCCACTTCCAAGGTCACTCCCATGGTTGTAGGCAGGCCTTGCCCTGTGGGCCTCTCTCCAGGCCACCTCATGAAGGCAGGGGGCTTCCCCCGAGGTGAGCCACCTGAGGGGAAGTGAGAGTGTGTCCAAGCCAGAAGCTAGTCTTTTTATAACCCAATATCAGAAGTGACATCCCATGACTTCTGCTGAATTCTGTTTGTTAGAAGCAAGTCAAGAAATCCGGTCCCTACTCAAGGGGGGCACTGCGCAGGACATGACCACCAAGAAGAGGAGCCATCAGGGGCCATTTAGAGGCTGCCCACTACACCAATGCATCGTATTAATAGGCCGGTGGGCGGGGCCTTGATTGTTCTAGAAAGCCCATGTCCCGTCCACTGGGGACAGTTGCTTCTTCAGCCCAGTTGTTGCCCACAGTGTTGCCAGACCTAGTTTTTAAAGAAAAACTGAAAATCTAGATTTTTATCTGAATTCTCCTGATTCCTAAACGTTGTCAAGAAATTTTTAAAAAACAAAACCCCAACAACTCTGTGAGTGGGCGGGGGGGGGGGGGGGTCGGCCTGGTCCCCAGGCGGACACTTGTAATGGAAGCATTTTAACCCAGACAGCTGGGGCGGCCTCCTCTGTTCCCACCTGGCTCGGGGCAAAGGGCCGGTGGGGCAGAGGCCCACGGCACCCAGGGCACAGAGGAGAGGCCAGGATGAGCATCCAGTGGCACTTTGGCATCTCTCTGGCCCCAGGGCAGCAGTTCCTGCGTGAAAAGTACCGGAGGTGGGTGCGGGTCCACCTCCAGCGCCTGCAGAGGGCTGTGTTCCAGGGCTGGCAACAGGCGATGGTTCAGCGGGGACACACGGTGGCCCAGCCAGAGCAGCTGCTACTGCAGAGGTGGGTGGACCTGGGGATGGACACAGAGCCCAGGGGAGGGGAAGCCCAAAGGGCAGCCCTGGAGGTTTGGGGCCCCGGAAAGGAGGGGGCCGTAAAGGGAGACCCCAGCCTGGAGATGGAGGGCCGTGACCACCAACACCTCATTATCTGTTCTGGGGGGTGGTGGCCAACCCCATCCCTAACCTTTGGCCCTAACAAGCCCCAGGAGTCCAGCTCCTGGCCAGGTCAGTCCCTTTGTGTCAGGGGATACAATCAAGACGGGAAAGCGACTCCTCAGACATCGCCCATAGGGCCTGTTGACAAAGGTCGTAGCACAGGAGAATCCTGCTGCTGCTGCCAAGAGAAGAGAGCGAAATCTTCACTTAGACGGAGACGTTCTGGTGGAGCAAGCAGACAGCTCGTTCATGCATATTTTAAAATTAAGCAGAGGGGACAGAGGACGCTTCTGCCCAAAGCTCATTACAAATTTGCAAGTGTTCACAGTGTCCCCACAGGCACAGCTGACTGACCGCAGAGTGGCTGACGTCTGTGCTGTCGCTCTGAGGGGCGTCCACGTTTCCCGGGCCCCTCAGGGAGTGGGGGTTGTGTTCCTCCTTTCCCTCTCAGACACTGGGGCATGTGAGGGGATGCAGGACATGGCTATTGTGGGACTTGAACCCACAACTGCTGGTTCCCATCCTGCCCCCCAAGCCTGAGGTTCAAAGACGGGGCGTCTGCGAGTGCCGAGGCCTCTAAACGGCAGCCGATGCTTTCAGCCATCGCTTGTCAGTCAATACTTTGTGGGCGTAAATTTTAATAAATGGGACTTTTGACTCTGAGAGCCAGCAGCCCCCTCCTTTGCCCATTTTGCAGCCACTTCCAGGCCTGGCGTGAGGTTGTGAGAGACCCAGGGGCGCACCAGGACCGGCATCGAGACTTCCAGCATGGCCTGAGGAGAAGGGCACTGGCAGCCACACCGCCCACGTGGCGGGAAGCCCCTGCGGCTGCAGCCAGGGCACAGGAGCAGCTCGTGGCCCAGGCGTCCCTTGCCCGCTGGAGAAGCCACGTGCAGCGGGGCCAGGCAGACAGGCAGCTGAGGAGGGCCCGGGCCCGGCAGGCCTTCAAAGCATGGTGAGTGGCCCTGGGCTGGCACCGTGGGGCCCAGCAGCCGGCAGAATGGACAGCTGGGGCCCAGGCAGCCCTGTGCTGTTCCCCGGGGCTGTGCCAGTCCCACCTTGGCCAGTCCAGCGGAGCCCTGAGTGCCCGGTGAGTGCCGTGCCTGAGGGCAGCCCCAGCTGTGCTCCCGGGTCAGGCCTGGAGCTTGTCTGTGGCAGGGCTAGAGCGTAGTTTGTGGCTGGGGCAGCGCAGAGGCTCAGGAGCGTGGTTGGGGCGATAGGGACAGGCCATCCTGGCCATTGCAGCTGGTGCTGGCCCACATCCCAGCTCTGCCACTTTCTGGCTGCGTGGCCCCTCCTTGGGGAAGTCTCCAACAGCGGGTCTTGCAGGCACTGGGCACGGGCCAGCACTCAGCGAGCGTGCCGTAGACTGGCGTTCTCGTGAGCGGAGGGGCAGTAAAGTGGAGCAGGCAGGACTGTCCTCTCTCTACCCCTAAACAGGATGCTTGTCCCCATAATGTGAAATTCTTCTGCCTCCAGGCCTCTCCCCATGCCTGTTTTAACCCTATTCTTCAGAAGAGGGGTGGAGAATGGGGTGGGCCCGGGAGTGGGGGCTTTGCCCTCGGGGCCCTGGGGAGGGCTCTCTGCAGGGCTTGCCAGTGTCCTGGCCCTGATGGCCCTGGGTCTGGGCTCATCCCTCACCCCCAGGGTTCTAGAGGCCTGGGCCCAATCGGTGGCCCAGGGCCGTGTCCAGCGAGCTGCTGTCACCCAGCTCCAGCAGGCTGGGCTCGGGCGCCTCCTGCAGACCCACTGGGCGCAGTGGCGGGCAGCGCTGCTCAGAGTGTGGCCGGACCAGCAGGCTGAGGCCCAGGAAGCCAGCACAGTCTGCCCCAGGCCCCAGGCACTTATGCACTGGCCCAGGATGGCCAGCAGGGGGCACCTCCTGCTGCTGCTGGACACCCCAGCCCCGTGGAAGCAGGTGAGCGGCGGCCCAGGTGGGTGGGAGGTCCACAGATGACCCTGAGGCCACTGGCTTTAGAATCAGCTTGTTTCGGCCCATGGTGGCTGCACGCTGGATGCTTCTCCAGGGGCCCAGCAGCCTCGTAGACACCACCCCTCCCCGGTTCTCGGTCAGCCTCCTGGCTCTGCACGGAACTCTGGATCCGTCAGCATTTGCCGAGCACCCACCCAGTGCCAGGCCAACGTGGGTCTGCCGCAGACAGACGTGCTGGGGCCACAGCCCATTAGGGAGACAGACGCTTAAATTCATTACATATCACGGTGCCATCTGAGATCAACATAGGTACGTGAGGACAATAGCAATTTTTTGTCAAGTTTTTTTTTCATATTAGAAAAGTGACATATGCTCATTACAGATAGATCAGAAAGTATAAAGTGGGAAAAACCCCAACATTTCTTTCATAATTCGCTCCACCCAAAGGTAACTGTCAGTCCCTCCCCACACCAGAACCAGTTAGTTCCAACACCGCAAATGGTGAAAAGTTGACGGCCTAGAGGGAGAAAGAGACCACAAAAGTCAGGCGCAAATGACGCTGCCCCACAGTCTGGGGACATGGCAGTGAGGGACATAGTCCCAGAGATACCAGCAGGCAAGACAGTTCCTAAGATCAATTGGCATCACCGCATATCCTATTTCAGAATGCTAGAAAGAATATAATCGATTTTAGAAAGAGTCCAAGCAAAAAAATGTTGTGACGGTTTTTGTTTTTTAAAATGGAATTGAAAGACCCTAGCTTTAGCTCTGTGCAGAATTCACAGGTGTGGGGCTATGGCAACAGCAGATTCTGGGGCCTCGGGGTATTTTATTTTTAGATATGTGTTACGGCACAATCTTTTTTCAGAGCACTTTTATACTTTCATTCCATTCCTGTCAGCAGAGACAAGGATCCCAAATACTGATGGAGAAACTGAGGCTTCTAGAAACTAAATGCAGGGCATGGTACCGAGGGCTTGATTTCCCTCCCTTCTGCCGCAGTGCGTACACGCCCAGGCAGCGCATCTGATGACACATGCAGGCATCAGGCCCTCTTTGGCACAGAGTCCCCTTGGAGAGCCCCTTCTCTGTGTAGAGTCCCAGCCGGGGGCTCGGACCACTCCTAGGAGGTCAGGCCTCCGACAAGCAGTTCAACTTTGCGAAGTTTAGGCGGGGAGAGTAACATCAACCTCCCCGGGCTGCACCTGGCACACGGAAGCTCTCACCGAGTTGTAGCTATCATTGGCCACCGTCTGCTTGAATGTCCTCAGACACACGGGGCGACGGGCAGAGGCAGTGGTGTGTCCTGCTGGCCACACTACTCTTGGGCACCTTCTCTGTCTCCTGCAGGAGGCTTGGGGACCACGGGGGACATGAGGCAATGTGAACCACCCCATTGGTGCACACGCAAGTAGGAGGCCCTGCTACCAGGCGCAGGGCAGGGCAGGAAAGGACAACTCCCACCCCCTGGCCTGGGCCCCACGAGGCCCAAGCCTGCTGGGTTCAGGTTTTCCTCTCTGGCTGTTCCCTCAGACCCGCAGCTGCTGGACGCAGGCCAGAGGGCCAGTGCTGCCCGGGCCAGCACTGCAGCACAGCCTCGGTGGACAGAGGACGCAGAGGGAAATGTCCTGGGCTCAGAGTAAGGAGACCTTGCCTTGGGTGACACGTGCAGGGGTGAGGCGTCACCAGCCCTCAGGGGTCTAGAGTCAGCCCCTTGGCAAATTGGTCTTCTGGGTTTTTACTCTGTTCCCCACCCATTTCCTCTTAAACAGCTGTTTTGAGAAAACACTCGGTTTTCCTGTCCCACCCTGTCAGTTCTGTTTGGGCAGCAGCCCGGAGCTGCGGGAGGCTCAGGAGGTGTGGGGAGAGGGGGCGCCATGCTTAGCACTACACCGTCGTCGACCCTCTTCTTTGCTCTCGGCTCCCAGGTGCATGCCAAGGCGCAGGCTGCCTTGCTGGACCACTGTTAACCTCTTCTGACTCCACTCCCCTTTCCAGGCAGGTTGCAGCGGCCTGGCTGCTATAGCCCACCCCCGACAGGACCAGGAGGGCACTGCAGCCCCGAGCCCGGGGCCCTCAAAGGCCAAGGTTGGGCCCATAAAAGGAGGTCGGGGTAAGAGCAGCCGTGTGTGGGCACTTGGCGGGGCGAGGGCTGGGGGGCTTGCCTGAGCCATGGCCAGAGCTGGGCCCTCCCTGGCCAGTGCTCGCAGCTGCAGGGTCCTGGAGGAGCAGGCCCAGGCCCGTGGCTCTGCCCTTCCTCCTGGCCATGAAGGTTCCTGATGCTCTTGGCCATCAGGAGGAAGTACCTGCAGCGCTGGCGCCCTGAGGCACTGCAGGGCTCCCAGCCGGCCAGGCGCCTGGCAGCGATGCGGCAACGCCGGGCTGATGCTCAAGGGGCAAAGCAGCTGGCACAGAGCCTGGTGAGCGGGCACAGCCCCTCCCCGCCCCACTCCTAAGGAGGCTGAGAGGCCCTGGGCACATCTCCCGTTTCATCCCATCCTCAGCCCTCACCCCTAGAAAGTGTCCCTCTAAGTATGGTCTTTGGACCTACTGAGTCTGAAGCCTTGGGGGATGGGCCCAGGAATCTGCATTGTAAACACTCCTCAGATGACAGCCCCCTCGTCACAGCCCTTTCACCCTGGTGCCACAGGCATGCAGGAGAAGCAGCAAGAGGGCTGGGGCTGCTAGGGAGCGTGGGCATGGAAGCCCTTCTCTGCCAACTGTCCCCATAGCTCAGGGAGTGGCACCTGAGAAGGGCCTGGCGGACGTGGCGGCAGCGGATCCTGAGACTGCGGGTGGCTCAACGGTTACAGCAGCAAGACAGCTGGGTCCTTTCCCAGGTACTGGCATCTCCCCACCCTCCTTTACCCAGCCAGTCCTTCCAAAACCAGTGACACATCTGGACATTGCTGAGCTGGGGGTCTTCCCGCTCGCCACTCCCGGGGCCCCTTTGTTTTCAGGGAAGGGGGTTCAGTCAGTTACAGAACACATTGCCTGGATGCTGGAGCCGATTGACTCGGGCCACAAGCCCAGCCCAGTCCCACCCAGACACCCAGTTTGGGAACAAGGCTTGGCCCGCAGTGCAGCTGCTGCTGACACTAGCCCACGTAGGGTCTGGGTCCCTGAGCACAGCTTCCTGGATCACACGTCAGATCTGTTCTGAGCCTGTGCACTTGGCCTGGGGCGGGGCTGGCTGGCTGCATGGGGCAGAGGGGCCTTGGGGACAGGAGGAGCTGGGTACAGGGGTTGCTCTAGCAGGCACAGCACAGCCCCTGGAGGGAGCTGAGACAAACAGCCTTTCCTCCCCCTCTGATTCCAGGCCTTTAAGAAGTGGCATCAGCGCCTGGCAGCCAGGAGCCCAAGGAGAGGAGCCGCCAGCAGCCCAACAGCCCTGAGCAAGCCAGGCCCCAGGACCCCTTGGAGCAGGCGGGAAGCTCCCGAGTCCCCAGGGGTGGTGGGCTTGGGGGCCCAGCTGCAGCTGTAACTTGTTCCCATAGAATAAAATGCAGAACTAGGAAAAATAAAAAAGAAAGAAAGAAAGAAAGAAAAAGAAAGAAAGAAAGACAGACAAAGGAAAAAATTAAAAAAGCAGAACTGAGCCCATTTTTTTCAGAAAAGGAACTGTGCCCCACACGCCCAGGGAGAACAGTGATGGACGGACAGCTCAAGGAGCTCTGGAGGACAGTAAAGTGCCCTCCTCAGTGCCAGCGGCTTCTCTTGCTCAGTCTCTCGGAAAGGCTGCCCTTCTGCCCCAGCCGGCGGGGCCGGGAAGGGAGAGAGGAGGGAGCCTGGCAACTGTGCCCACCTCCTCTGCCATCAGGCTGCTCTGGCACACCCCACCCCCATTCTGGCTGCAGTCCTCTTTTCTGCTGAACTACTGACCCAGGACAGGGGACAGCCCATCTGCACCTGCCAGTCACTGCCCCAGGGAGCCGTGCCAGCAGACAGCTTCTGAGCGGAGGGGAGGGCAGCTGGCAGGAAGAAACCTACCACGCAAATAAGCCAGGAAGCGTGGCTGCCGCACAGCCCCACACAGAGCTGGGGCCTCTGCTGAGGTGAACCTCATCTTTGCCTTTGACAGTGAGGGGGCAGATGATGCCTCCGTGGCCAGGGGAAAGAAGGGAAGGCCAGGGCTGCCACCAAGCTGAAGGGGTCAGACTGCTTCAGCCCTTAAAGGGGCGCTTTTTCTCTGGAGCCATCAGAATACAGAGACAACTATTCCAAACAGCTGCATTGCAGAAAGGGGAGGAGCCCCGCCCGGCTCTCAGGGAGGAGGTGGCAGAGCTGCTTGCATTGTTAGGCGTCAGCCCAAGCCCATCCAGGGGCCTGGTGCTGTGGACGGCAAGTACTAGGCAGGGCAGTGTTTGCCCCTTCAGTCACAAGCAGGTGGGGCCTGGCTGCCAACGTCTAGGAGGGGGGAAAGTGCAGCACCTTCCCTTTGCCACATCTATGATGCCACCAATGCCTGCTGCCCATGTGTGCTTTGCCTGTATTATATGGGCCCCAAGTGCAAGTTCACTGGGAGTACCAGGCTGGCTCCTAGAGGCTGCCTTGGTTCAAGGGCTCAGCTGGCAATGGCCAGTCTCCCTCCTTCTCAGGGAGGGTGGTGTGCCCCCCCACTGTGGTCCTCTGCAGGGTGCAGGTGCACCCACCAACAGAGCACACACTCCTGGCTAGTGCAGGGAGCACCTGGCTCCTGTGTGGGTCCGACTGAGGTCCAGCCAGAGCCTGGGAGCCTCACTCTAGTCCAGCTGCCATCGTCACGTCTGGCAGTGCAGGCCAGGGCTCGGGAAGGAACAAAGGAGAGTAGGGTTCCCGGGAGAACCAGGACTGGGAAGGAGGAAGGTGGGACACGGGCGCCCCCCAGCTCGGGATGTCAGGACACAGGGTCACGGAGCCTCCGCCTCCCTCTGACGCTGGGTGGGCCTGTTGAGAAGCTCAAGTGCATCTTCTACCACCTGCCACAGGCAGTTGTCCAGCGGGAACTCGTTGTCCACCAGGTTGACCAGGAAGTAGTTGTCGTGGATGTACTGGATGATCATGCGGGACGGGGACTCCTCGTCATACAGCTTGCCCCACTGCTCGATCCACAGGGCGAAGGCCTCGTCCTGCACACATGTGCATGTGCGCACGCACACACACACACACACACACACACACACACACATACACACACACACAGGCAAGGTTAGCAGGGCTGCCCTCGGGTCAGGCTCCATGTGCTCAGCGCTCCAAGGGCTCGGAGCTACCCAGCAGGACATTTCCAGGAATAGAACAGGCCTACTTCCTGCCCCCGCTGGGAAACAAACACCACGTGCACATGCTGACCCTGGTGAGTCAGTGCAGGGCATGTCTGGGGGCTGAGTCCCGGGCCCTGGGGGTGTGGCCTTTAGCCACACACTTGGGACCCAGCCAGACTTCCTGCCTGGGGTTTTCAAGGTGGCCGGGGCAGGCTAGCGCCCGGCTTCTTTACCTTCCAGAACATGAAGCTGATGGGATCCACCACCGTGGGCTGGATGATCTCTCGCCCGGGGAAGATGCCCCAGGTAACGGCATTCGGCTGCAGCTCCGGGGCATTGGTTATGTTTTCACCCTGGGGGCGCAGGGCAGGGGTAAGAGCAGACCTGGGCCAAGGACAGCTGCAGTCCTCTCGTGCCTGGAGAGCCTCAGGACCATCTAAACTCAGTACCCTCTACCCGAGACCCCACTGTCCCACCTTCTAGGCCCACAGGCCGGGACCCACAGGTCCTCCTGGGTGCTCCTTTTCTCCTCACTGTGCGCCCATCTGCCCCACATCCAGTTGCTTCAACTCTGATCTGTTCCCTCCTGTCCAGCCCGCTGCCGGCCGGGGTCCTCCCTGGGTTACCACAAGGGAGTCTCCGCTGGCCTCCCCTGCGCCTAGCATTTGCACAGCAGCCCACTGCAATCTGCCTAGAATAAAACAGAACCCAGCCACTCCACTGCTGGAAAAAGGCTCCCTCGCCCTTCGGGAAAACCCGAATTCCAAGCAGGACAATCAAGAGCCCTGCAGCCCTGCTGGCCCCTGCTTAACACTCCCCCCACCCTTCCCAGCTTCAGCAGACGTGTGGCTCGATGTCTGTGCATGTCCCCTGCCCTTTCCTGGGAGTGCCCTTGTCCCTGCTGGCCCACTCCTCTCAGTCCTTAAAGATTCAGAACACACATGACCCCTCCAAAAAGCCTTCCCCGACCGCCCAGCTGTCCCTCCTCTGGATCCTACAGCATACCACACTGAGCTTGACTTTCCTATCACACTGGCTGACAATTATCCATTTATTTGTCTCCCTCACTAGGCCGGGCGCTCTTTGAGAGCAGGGCCCGGTTTTGTCTGTCTGTGTCTTGCACAACACCTGGCCTGGGCTAGGTGCTGGGCGATTGCTGACTGAAGAATAAATGTGGGTGCTCCCGGGCCCGCGCTCTGGCCGTGCTGAGCGCCACGTGCTCCCGGGAGCTGCCTACCTTCACGTCCACGATGTGGTAATTAACCCGCAGCTCGTACTTCTTCAGCACTTGCAGAAGCGCTTCGGCTGTCTCTCGGGAAGTGAAGAACTCTAAGTAGGCCTGTGGGAGACAGGCGCCTGTCATGTCAACCCCAGTTCCTTGCCAGACACCCTTTCACAGACACACACGGCAGGACACCTAAGGCACCAGGACTAATGGTGGCCACACAGATCAAGTGCAAATCGTGGAGCTGCCCAGCACATAAGCAAGGGGGGAGGCAGCAGGTGCAGAGGCTTCTCAGTCTGGACGGTGTGAGGGTGTCTGCCACCTCCCAGTCCGTCAGGGACGGCTCCATGGAGAAACCACTGCAGGAGCTGCACAGAGACACCCAGTTTGACAAGGTAAGGCACGGGGGAGGTCCGACACGTCTATCCTCTCCAGTGACTGGGTGATGACAGTGACATCTCCTCTAGCACCAGTGCCTACTGGGGATTAAGCTGAGTTTACTTAAATTGATTTGCTGTCATGCTCATAATACTGCAAGGCAGGCACAAGGAGGAAAGCAGGTTCCACCCGGCCACCCTGACAGAAAGTGGCAGGGCTGGGACTAGGTCCCAGGTCTTTCTCGGTCCAGAGCCCATGGGCTGTTAGTCCAGCAGCTCCAGGAGGAAGGTGTCAACTCAGTATAGTACCAACAGCTCTGTTTAGTGAATGCTTCCTAAGTTCTTCCCATGTGTCAAGCACTTTGCATAGCTGCAGCCCCAGAATGTGCGTTACATCTCGTGCTGAAGACAAGACCTGCCTGCCCAGGTCCGTCTGATTCCGAGTGTAAACTCCTGTCTGCTCTGATCCATTGTTACTCAAAATTACAAGCCCGGGAGAGAAACGCTGCTCTGACCCAAGCTCTGGGGAACACTGGGTGCCGGCCAAGGTGGGGTAGCCCTACGCATGCCGACCACACCTTCTGGAAGACGTAGCCCCCACTGGGGCCCCAGCCCACGACGGGGTCGGAGGACGGCTTCCCGTTGATGTTGGGCTGCGAGTTGATGGTGAGGATGCCCTGCCGGTTCACCCGGAGCAGCTCCTCCTTCATCAGGCTGGTCTCGGCCGCCAAGGGCTCATCGTTCCAGGGCAGGCAAGTCACCTGCGGGACAGAGCGAGCTGGGCTGGGGCGATGGTCAGCTCTGACACCCTGGGTCCTTGCCTCCCACGGTCCCCGTCGGAGACCCAGCCTGTCTTTGCCTCCACAAGCCCCTTCCAGGTGGAGAATTCCCGACTCACCCTCCTCCCTTGGCTGCGGTGCCACGTCCACAACACGGAGAGGAGGCGACTCAGGCTGGGGAAGTTACAGCCCCACGGCCTGGCCCACGGCTGGAGTCAGGGCAGGGGATGGGGCCAGGGACCCAGCCCAGGACAACTCACTTTATGGCCGTTCCGGTTTGGCTCTCCCGAGAGGTAGTGGACAAAGACTTCAAAGACACTTTCTTCACTGGTCAGCTCCTCCCCCCACATCTTTAGCAACTCTTCCTTGGGGGACTTGCTTTTCAGGTAGAAGAGGTAGTAGTCCTTCAGCTCCCCAAAGGCTGGAGAGGAAGAATTGCCCCTGACAGAGGAGGCACCCAGAGGTCAGGGTACACTCCTGACCTTGGGCTACTGACAGAGGGCAGTTGTCGCCACAGGCCCAGGAGGCCAGTCTTGTAAATCCTGCCCCTGACCACCCCAGGGCTCGACCACGAGCACGCAAACTCCTGCCCCTTCTTCCTAAGAACTAGGATGTGTTTGCAAGGAACGTCTGCAGGCCTCACCAGCGGCCGTTGGGGAACTCGTCCCACTCCTGGGTGCGGTAGATGTAACTCCTTGGCCTGGAGGCCCAGAAGATGGGACGTACATCTTCCTCCCGGCGCTTGGGGTGGGCACTGACAGCCCAGGGCAGGGGACGCCTGGGCGAGGATGGAGACAGAGACAAGGGACTGGCTAGAGGGACCCCAGGGAGCCTGGGTTGTTCCATCTGACTCCCTCCGAGACCGGAGCCCTTGGTGTGGCCAGCCAGCCACAGCACAGGCATCCCTCTGTGCCACCGCAAGGGCCATCACTATGGTACTGCGCAAGGACTTTCCTCTGGGGCTCTCTGGGCCACCGCCCTCACCTGGGGTCCTCAGTCCACATGCCCAAGCGCTTCAGCACCTCCGTGGTGGCCATCTCTCGGTTGAGGGTGTAGAAGTGGAGACCTGGCACCAAGCCGCTGGCCAGAAGCTCCTGACACAGGCTCACAGCCAGCTCGATGCCATAGTTGCGGATGGCAGCATCATTGTCTTTGATTGGCTCAATCACGTCCTTGATCTTCTGTGGCACCTCCAGCTTCGACAGCTTCACAAGCTGCCTGAGGGAGTGATAGCCCTGTCCGAGACACACGGGGACCGTGGGGGTCAGCTGCCAGCCTGTCTCCCACCCTGTCCATCCTCCGCCAGGCCTCCTGGCCAATTGCAGCGTCACGCAGAAGGACCCAGGGAAGTCAGATCACATTGCAGGAGTGTGCCCGGGCCGTTTGCTTTCCCCACTCTCGCAGAGCAGAGCAGCTGCCCGTGAGCACTCCTGCATCGGACTGAGCCAGCCTTTTAGTCCCTAGGTGTGTCCGTTGGTAACATGGTGGTCACCTAACCCAGTTGTTCCCAAGCCTCACTGATTGTCAGAATCACCCGTCAATCTCAGGAAGTAAAATACAAATCCCCAGGGCCCATCTCAGATTTACTGAACCAGAACTTTTGAGGGGTGGGACCTGGAAATCCATTTTTTGCAAAAGCTTATCAAGTGGTTCTGATGACAGCCAGGTTTGGGAAACACTGATCTGACCAAATTTATAACAAGACATATAATCCCTTTTAGTGACGCTTGTCAGGAGGTGAAAGTACAAGAAGCCCCTCAAAGGACACTGACGCTGTTTTCTGGGAAATCAGAGGCAGCCACGGGCAGGTGTCGAGGCAATGCGGTGCGTGACTGGGGCACTGTCGGACTGGAAATCTAGTAAGCAACAGGGAAGCACTTTCGTGGGGCCCATGAGCCCTCCTGGGCCCCTCACCTGAATAGGAAAGATCCCCGGGAGGATGGGGCAGGTGACGCCCATGTCGGTGCAAGCCTTAACGAAGCGTAGGAACGTGTCGGTCTCAAAGAACAGCTGCGTGATGATGAAATCGGCTCCTGCGGACACCTTCTCCTTCAAGTACTTCAGGTCGGCCTCAAGGCTCTCTGCCTCAGGGTGGCCTTTGGGGTAACCTGCCAATGGGATGACAGTCGGGAGAGGCTGGCCTCCACCTGCTCCAGGTGAATGACGAAGAGACCAGAGAGCCTGGGGACAGGGAGTCCTCCGTCTCAGGGTTCTGGATTCACACCTGCCGGCAGCACGGCACGGACAGAGCTGAAACGGTGGGTGGCTGGGCTCACGCATGACGTGCCCTGAGCCTGGGGACGATCCCTGTGGGAGAGCAGCCACCCTCCCAAGAGTGGGAGTGGATTGCTGCAAACTCCCCATGCTGTCCTGCCTCAGCCAGCCAGGCAAATCAGGCCTGCACTTGGCGGCCATGGGAAAGAAAATTCTGCATTTCACACCGGTCAGGCAACATCGAGGGTACCGGGCTTGACTCTAGGTGCTGCATTAAAACATTGTTTTTCTTGTAACATTAAAATTACTCAGAGGTCTGAGATAGTGAAAAGTTAGAAGAAACCCAGTTACATGAGGAAGAACGGAAGAAAGTGATGTTTTGCTTGAAGAAAGGAACGGAGAGGACACAGTAACCCCTTTCCCACGTCCAGACGTCTGTCACGGGGAAAGGACCCATGCCAGCCCAGCTGCTTAGCAGTCGCGTTCCGTGTTGCATCTGACAGCAGAGCCAGCATCCATTCCAGAGAGCTGCCCAACGCTGGACGAGCAACCCCACGAGACCATGAGCCCCTGGGGTCTGAACACACTGCGGCAGCGGATGACCATGTGCGGAGATGCCGAAGCTGGGATTCCAGAACTTCAGGGGGAGGTGGTGCGGGGAGCAGATGTCCTCTAGGCTCCTTACTGGCTCTGTGAACGCTATGACTCCCCTAAATGACTGAACTTACTAGCAGCCTTGCTAGGCCAGGAAGGCAGGAAGACCACAGGCCTTAATGGAACTGCAGGGAGAGCACTGGCTTCCTTGGCCCCACCCAGGGCAGGATCCTGGGCCAGGCAGGGCACAGACCCGAGAGCCGAGCGGTTGGGAGGCCAAGCTGCTTTGCTGTGATAAGGCAGTTCCATTCTTAAGAAACCCTGGGTCATCAAAAATGGATATAAAAGCTATTGTTTCAAGGGGTAGAGGATGGGGGATTAAGCACCAGAATCTTACAGTTTCAATAACAAAGGTATTTTTCCAGTAGGAATTTCAGAAACAAATGAGCTTTTTAATAGCTAAAACTGTATAGCTATAAAACCTATAAAACCTATAAAACCTAAATATTGCCAAATGAATCTTGCATGTGATTACATGTGGCTTTTGCTCAGTTTATTATATTCCCTACCATGGCCATCTCGGTGCTTTCCAATCCACTGACCTTCTCTGTTAGCCACTTTATGACAAGCAAAGCACAAAACCTTTCAGCAGCTGTGAGCTCACAGCTTTGCTGGTTCAATCCTGATAGCCTAGCACCCATCACTGGCGCACATGTGCACACCCGCAATTAACTGACTGGATCGTGGCCGGCACAGCGATGACAATTTGCACAACTGGAAATGCCTGTTCTGCTCCTGACTCCTGATCTGTGCTTCCCAGACTGAGCACTTAAACACCCTATTGATAAAAGAGTGGGTATGTAGATGGGGGCCTGGGGACAAGGCCAAAGTCACCCACAAGGTAATTCTTGAAGCTACACTTTTTTTTTTTAAATTCTGATCACTTGAGACACTACTCCATAATGTAGCCTTTTTTTTTTTTTTTTTTGAGACAGGGTCGCACTCTGTTGCCAAGACTGTAGTGCAGTGGCATCATCATAGCTCACTGCAACCTCAAACTCCTGGGCTCCAGTGATCCTCCTGCCTCAGCCTCCTGAATAGCTGGGACTACAGGCTTGTGGCAACACCTCCAGCTTATTTTTTAATTTTTTGTAGAGACGGGGTCTCGCTCTTGCTCAGGCTGGTCTCAAACTCCTGGCCTCAAGTGATCCTCCCGCCTCGGCCTCCCAGAGTGCTAGGATCACAGGCATGAGCCACTGCACCTGGCCCCCCATGGTTGTTTTACTATAAAAATGACAGGACTTCCCCCCCAGATTTGAGAAAAACTGTCATTCCTAGATGTGTCAAGTCATCTAGGGACCTCTTATGTCCCTGGCACACAGTGCCTCACCGTACCCGAGCCCTGTCTGAGAAGGTGAAGGTCCGATCCCAGCTTCAGCATCGAGAGGAGGAGGAAAGGCCATTCCATCCGTTTCTGCCAGGTGAACCTGGCCTGCTGGCTGTGGCCACTGGAACCAGCGTTGAGCCGGCCCATTCTCTCCCCTGGGAATGTGGAACGGACACTGAGACCTGTCAATCAGTCAGGGCTACTGGCTGGAACTGGGCACATCACGTGTGTGGAAGAGTGTAGACATCAGGTCTGCCGGAAGAAGCACGGAGCAGATATGCAGCAAGAAGTACAGATGGGGGACCCCGTGGCCCCAGAGAGAACGAGGCAGGGCCTTGGTTTCTGACAGCTTCCGGTGCCTAGTGAGGTCGGAGGCCGTTTCATGACCTTGGGTTCCCTGCCCCCTGGAGTCATCTTAATAAATATCCGTCTTCCGTTTTAAAGAAAAGAACAGGGTTGGGAAGCAGGCTACAAGCATGGCAAGGGAGAGGAACAAAAACCTAGGGGGTGGTAGCAGGCCCGGACGGGTAGTGTGTGATGGAAGGAGAACAAAGACATTGGGGAATCCCCCCGTGCGCGTCCCTCATCCAGCACAGGCTCGGGCCCGTGGGTGCGCTCCATCGCTGTGTCCCACACGGAATTCCGGCAGGCTCTCTGGGCATCTCAGCCCTTCCCCTCTCTGTTGCCCCCACCGGGACGCTCCAGCCACTCACCTGCCACACAGATGTCAAAGTAGTCACCAAACTCATTTCGGATGTGCTTCACCAGGTCCACCGCGTAGCTGAAGCCTCCTTCCTCCTCTTTCCAACGGTCACCGGTGGGGTCTGCAGGGTTGGTGGAGGTCATAGTCACTGGGTCTTGCCCAACCTTCAGAGAGCCTTTTTGTTTCCCCTACCTACGCCTACAATGGGACTGTGAGTTCCTGGAAGGCAGGGACTTCATACTATTTAGGTTTGGCACAGCATTTGGTAAATAGCAGGAGGGAAGAGGGCAGCCCACCTGTCAAATATTTACTGAGTGCCAACTCCGTGTGGGTCCTGTGCCAGCGGTGGGAACAGGACACAGCTGCTGCTCCTCACTGAGCCCGGAGGATTTGGGACCTCCTCCCTGCTTACACCTGGGCACACTCGCTCTCCCATGGCCGCAGAGCTCCTGCCTCCTGGGAGAATTTGCTACTCATCTCAAGTGACAAGTGGGCTGCTGGTGGGGGGCACGGGACCACAGCATCCCACCCATCAGGCTCCCTCCTCCCACTCTTGGGTGGCCCGATGACAGCAGGTACCAGAGGCATAACCAGCCATTCTCACTCCAGCTGCACTCTGGTTGGGCCAAGCGCTGGGTGCAGCCAGCGATCGATGAAGAAGCTGTGTAGCCAGGGCCAAGGGTTATCAGGCGCTGCCTGCATTCCCGACTGAACTCCCATGTCAGGGTCAAGAGGTGGAAGAGGCGGCTCCCTCTGTGCGGTGGGTGCACACGGTAGACTCACTACCCACAATGCCTCCTGATGCTACTGGCAGGGATGGGACCATGCTCAGTGTGGGACTCCAGGAAAAGTAAAGGACCACTCCAGGGACAGGAGAGGCCTTGGGGAAAGCCAGAACCCTGAGCCTAGGGGAGTGCTGGCTCCACACCTCCCCTCAGTGCCAAGATGTTCTTCAGGCCCAGCTGCTTGGCCTTGTGCAGATGGCCCGTGATCTCTTCCTGGCTCTGGCAGCAGCAGGTCATGTGCAGGATGGTTTCCAGACCACAGTAGTTCACGGCAGTGCTGGCAATCATCATGGAAGAGGTCTCCTTGTCTGAGCCGGGGTCCCCTGCAGGATGCCAGGTCACATCTATGAAGAGGGGGCCACCTGCTGCCATCCGGTCAAATCTGTAGGGAATTTCTTTCTGAAGAGAGGTTCCAGGGGAAACACCATCCCTCACCACCTTCCCAGGGGGCCCAGGAGTTAGCAAAGCATAACGTGGAAGCTGGAGTCAAACCAACCTGCCTTCATATCCTGGCTTGGCTACTTATAGCCATGCAATCTTGGGTTGCATAGCTAATCTCTCTGAGCTCAGTTTCCTCCTTTATAAAATGTGGCAGATATCAGTACCTTCTCCACAACACCACCATGAGAACATGATGATAGCTGGCTCCCCAGCACTTAGGACAGTGCCTGGTACACACACAGTGAAGACTCAGTGCATGGAGGTGCCATTATGGTCGCTGTTATTACAGAGATAATAAATACTAGTAACAGCTATCCCACCACTTGGGGTGAGAGCAGCACTGCAGACTTTTCACAGTGCTTGCACATTTATTATCTCGGGTGAGTTAAGACATCTTAATGGTCAAGGGTTAGGGAAATCCTCAGACTGCCAAGCACAGCCTCATTCCAGGAACAGGAAAGAGAGGGGCAGCAGACACAAATGCCTCCCGTGCCGCCTCCCAGCCTTGGCAGCAGCCCAAGGCCGAGTTCCTGAAACAGACTCAAAAGCCTGGATGGGCATGGGTACTTTTGTTACAAGTTATACAGCCTAAACATCCTTGTGCCTTTAAACTTCAAAACCTTGGGAGCGACACATGAGAAGAAGTACAAACAGTAAAAGGCATGAACTTTTAAAAAGGAACTGCAGTGCTAACATAATTCAGCTGGCATTTTTAGATTTCAGGAGGCATAATCCAAATTCCTAACTTGCTGAAAACATTCTCTAACATTCTCCCTGCTTTGTGACTTCCTAAACGTACTCGTGATCCAGCCCCAAGTTCCGCCAAAGAATACAGTTTGAGAGAATCAACATTTTTAACCCATTGAAGAGTGTGCCTAAAAATACTCAATGCTGCAGAGGGACTCTTACAAACAACTGAGAAGCTGCAGATCAAATGACCTACTCAGCCTTCTCTTGCCTGCCCTCCTCTGGCTGCTTTTCCTACCGGGTTAAAGTGCAGCCCAGCTGCAGGGCTGACAGTTCACTTCCCTGCCACCCCTTCCCCACCGTAACTAGCATCAGTTTACCTTGAGATGAGATTGACAGCTCCTTGAGCAGTTCGAGGAGGGAAGAATTCCAAGGAGAACCACTTGTCACCAGATTCTATCCTCCGCCTCATCTTCTCCCGGAGTTTCTCATGCCGCTCGGGGTCCAGGCCCGGCGTGGAACATCTTGAACTATCTTTGGAATTCTCGCTGCCACTGCTGCTGCCCTCTGAGCGGGGGTTGAGGCCGCCACTCCCTCTGGCCTCATTCACCATGGCTGGGTTCCTGCTGCACGGGGTGGGGCAGGGGGCATCAGGGGGTAGGCAGCCAAGCCCCAAGCACATTGAGGCACCTAAGTAGCAGGTTCAAGTGAGAGACGCTGCATTTCCACGCAGGAAGGCCAGTAAGGGGAAGGTGACACTGCCCCCGCCCAGTGGCTCCACGCTGCACAGCTGTCTGTGCTGCCTCACTCAAAGCCTTGCCCTCCACTGCTTCCTGGCTCCTTGCATGCGAGTTAGCCCCCACCCAGCACCGAAACATGCTCCTTCTGTCCATGAATCCTCAGTGACAGCTACCTGATGGAAGGTGGCACAGAGAATCTCATGCTGCCGGCCTCGGAGGCCCGCATTCCTAGGGAGGGGCAGTGGTGCACAGCTGGGAGGACCTTGGCTTTTCGATGGTACATCTCTGTCAGCTCAGACTCAGAGTGAGTGGGCAGGGAACAGAGGAACCTTCCCCAGCGGGTGTGTACAACTGGGTGGAGCTTTGACAAAGGAAGAGCCTTGAGCCGAGCAAGGGGGCGGGGGCAAGATTTCCAGGCAGAGGAGGGAGGGCTGGGGCTTTAGTAGAAGGCGGCAGATGGAAGGAGGAGGACTAGGGCTGAGACTCCAGGGGTTGGTGGAGATGAGGCCAACAGACGTTCACGGCCACTGGGTTACTCTCCAAAGAAGGAATAGCTCACTCTGGCTGGCACTGCCTGGACATCTCCTGTTACTTTGGAACAGTTTGTGTGCAGGAAAGAAGGGGTGAGAGTTTAACTTTGCAGTCAGATTTCTTCCGAGTTCATCCTACTCCAAAAAGACTGTGTTGTGGGTTAGAACTTGAAACTGGCTGTGTTCCAAAAGTAGCCAGATCCAAGTTCAGCAAGGGCACGAATTCATGTCCAACTCAAAACAAAGGCTAACCCATCTGTGCTAGCCTTGCAGGCTGCTCTCCTTATACACATCGCTGAAATCATGGTGACCTCGGGAGGCTGAGGCAGGAGGATCACTTGAATCCAGGAGTTCAAGGCCAGCCTTGGCAACACAGACAGATCTATCTCTTAAAAAAAAAAGGAATTGGCCAGGCTTGGTGGCTCACGACTGTAATCCTAGCACTCTGGGAGGCTGAGGTGGGAGGATCCCTTGAGGGCAGCAGTTTGAGAGCAGCCTGAGCAAGAGTGAGACCCCCATCTCTACTAAAAATAAAAAAATTAGCTGGGTGTGGTGGCGTGCGCCTATAATCCTAACTACTCGGGAGGCTGAGGCAGGAGGATCGCTTGAGCCCAGGAGTTTGAGGTTGCTGTGAGCTAGGCTGATGCCACGGCATTCTAGCCCGGGCAACAGAACGAGACTGTGTCTCAAAAAAAAAAAAAAGGAATCATGGTGACTGCAGAGCCACCATGGCAACCACAGGCAGGCCAACAGAGTGCGCAGTGCCATTTGGCAGTTTGGTGGAGAAAATAAGACAAATACTTAAAAATGAAACAAAACACTACTCTTGCACAGCAACGGCAAATGCACAGTAGTCAAAATCAATGTGTGGTGACATGGTGCAACAGAGGAATGACCAGGTCACGTTCATTCCTTTCAGGAAATGTCCACCATTAGACCGGTGGACTTAACCATCTGGGGTTCTAGACTCTTTTTGAGAATCAGCTGAAATCACTGCTCCTCTCCCCTGAAACATACACGAACGCACAGAACACAGAATACACAGGGCTGCATCCAAGGTCAAGGCACAGATTCCCGACTAAGAACCCTTGTGCCAACGCTTTCTCCTACTAGGATGCTCGTTTTGATTCTGACCTAAAATTCCAGATTCCCAGTGAGGATGGTGGTGGGGAGCGAGGAAGGGGCCAATGGTGAGAGCAGCAGGCTGGCCTTTCTCCGGCATTGGAGGAGTGCCTCATTACTGCCTGCTGGAACAAACCCTAGAGCGGGGGAGGCGGCTGAACCACCTGCAAACTCTGCTCTTCAAAGACACTGCATTCCTAGTATGTGCCAGACACGTGCCGTATTATTACGCCTTCCCTTAACCAACACCCACCATTTATCCATTTTAAGCCGGGCTCCCACAGCCCCCAGGGTTTTAACTGTGGGTTAACATGTTTGTCTCCCCTCTCTGCCCACCAGTTCCCTGAAACCAGGACCCGTATGCTGCCTGTGGTACGCCCCGTGCTTGGCACACAGTAATAACAGCCAACACTCGCTGAGCACCAAGGGGCCAGGCGCTGTCACTGCGTTCTCAAAATAACCCTCTGCCATTTACTGAGCACTTACTTAGACTGCGCCAAACACCAGGATATTAAGCCCACCCTCCCGGAAGGGTCCCGGTGGACAGCCGTGCGCAGCGGGACGCAGTGGGCGCCGGGACGGCAGTGCCAGCGGCCCACCGCCCGTCTCCAGGTGCTCGCCGGGGAAGCAGCTTTAAAAGGCTGGAGCCAAAAGCCTCTTCGGTGCCCGG
>CM052444.1:100792858-100806142 GCA_028533085.1 Varecia variegata | reverse complement strand
GGGGGTGGCAGCCTTGCGCGGGGGGGAGGGTGCGGGGGGGGGGAATGGTTACAGTAGTCTCGCGAGGGGTGCACGGAGGGGCGAGAGCCCCCCCCCAGTAAAGGGGCGGGCCGGCCTCCAGCGATCCCCGCCCACAAGCAAGTGCCCGCCCCCGGATGGGTGTTCGCCGCCTCCCAGCCCCGCGATCCCAGGCCTCGCCGTCACTCACCCTCCGGTACCGGGTGACTCAGAACGCTCGCTCGCCTGTCGCAGCGGTGGGACAGCGGTGGGGACGCGTGGGGGCGGGGTGTGGCGCAGTGTCAGGTTTCTAAGGGGGGGCCGAGAGGGTGGATACCATTCAAGCAGGCGACAGGAAGCTCCGCCTCCAACATGGCCGAGCTCGGAGGTCTCGTTGGAAGCTGTGCCTTTACCGTCATGTGACGTAAGCCCTCGCCCCACCCGTCTGCAGCCACTGCCTGTCTCCATCCCCAAGCTCGAGAGGGCCACGTGACCATCCCGGGGCCAGTCACGTGAGGCGCCGATCCTGGGTGGGAGGGGGTTGGCAGAGGGGTTCGGGGTGGCAGTGAAGGAGGAAGATGGCGGGAAGCAGGGGGTCCGTGTGCTGCTGCTGCAAATTGTGCTGTTGCTGCGGTGAGCGCGAGACCCGCACCCCCGAGGAGCTGGTGAGGAGCGGGCGGGGCAGTGCTGGGGAGGGGGCGGTTGCTAAGGGACTGCGAGCGGCGTTGCTGGGGGTGGTGCCGGGCCGAGCTGGGCCTGCAGGTGGCAGCGGGTGGGGCCTGGGGACTGCAGCCTGGGTTCTCGAAGCCTCTGCGCTGCGTCACATGCCCGTCTGGGGTCTTTTCTTATAAATCCTGTGGAATCTCAGGGAGAATCCAGGCTAGCTTCAGTTAATCCCATCCGTATTTTATTTTATTTCCATCTGAAAAGAGTTTTGAATGAAACAAGCGTTTTGCAGAATGAGCTCCTTCGCAGGACTTCGTGTTATCATGCAGCTGGCGTAGTTTCTTCAGCCCTTGCTCCCTCTATCCCTCACCCTTTCTGGGTCACTGACAATCCAGCTTCCCCCTGCAAAGCACCCTGGGAAAACTTGAGTTGGTGTGCCCCCAGAGTTGACAGGTCCCTTCTGATTTCAAATTCATCGCATTGTCAGATGGAACGTGAATTTTTTCCCCCTTGAGCTGGCATCAGACATCTTTGAGGTGTCCTGAAGATGAGTGGTTATTTGGAGAATGTACCAATAGAAAGAAGAGCTCAGCTGGATGACTAGATCCTCACCCACGTAGCCCCCCACCCCAAAGGTTTTTCTTCTTTCTTTTTTTTTTTTTTTTAAACTCAGGGTAAGGGGACATAGAGTGATGGGGAGGGGGACTATTTTTTTTTTTTTTTTTGAGACAGTTCTCACTCTGTTGCCCTGGCTAGAGTGCAGTGGCGTCATCATAGCTCACTGCAACCTCCAACTCCTGGGTTCAAGCAATCCTCTTGCCTCAGCCTCCCAAGTAGCTGGGACTACAGGCACACACCACTACACCAGGCTAATTTTTCCTATTTTTAGCAGAGATGGGGTCTCGCTCTTGGTCAGGCTGGTCTTGAACTCCTGCCCTCAAGCGATCCTCCTACCTCGACCTCCCAGAGTGCTAGGGTTATAGGCGTGATCTACCACACCCAGGCACCCCAAAAGCTTCTTTTTGCCATCTTCCCATTTGATGATGGCTGCAGATGATTTGGAAGTGAGCAACTGATTTCAGTAAATACTTCTGCCTCCTTCCACTCTTAGCCACTAAAAAGGGCTCCCTCTATGGATCTGTTTTTCTAGACCATCCTTGGAGAAACACAGGAGGAGGAGGATGAGATCCTTCCTAGGAAAGACTATGAGGTGAGATGCTAAGATGCTATCTTGGGTAACTAAAGTAGTGAGTGGCCTGGTCACTTCAGGTGGAAGCACTGTGATTCTAACCAGTGATGCTCTTTGATCTTCTGTCCCAGGGAGTGAGAGGGTAAGAGACAACTTTCTTCTGGGAAAGGAGCTGTTTAACAAGCCCTTTTCTCACCTTAAACCCAAAACAAGGTCTGATGTCTTTATGCTTTTATAGATCTGTGGCACCTTAACCTGGACAGCATATGTATTTGCCATTAAACTGTTTGCTTTTACAACTTACGGAGACCCAGAGTGAAAGCCACTGACAGTGTATGCTCCTGGTAGGCGTGTGCTCATAACTTCCTATGGAGGCCTTGCTTCTGTTCTGAGAGAGCTTAGTTTTCAGATGATTGTCTTCCAGCCCAAGCAGTTTCTCTCAGAAGTGTTCTTGATTGTAGTTCCCACTTTCCAGTATGGAACTCTTAGAGTACGTGTGTTTTTACTAAGGCCAACGCTGCTGGGCTGGAACTTAAAATGGTTGATTTTTTTATCATTTAACCAGTTCATGTCTTTTCTATGACTTTTGAAAGGACAAAAACAAGCCATGGTTGTGACAGAAAATTCTTAAACTATATACAAAAAGAAGGTAGAGAAAAACCTATAACCCCACTCATTGAAAGATGGCTATTCACACCTTACTAAATGTCCTACTACATCCTTATGCATGTTTATATACATGCTTTTCTTAAATAACAAAATTGAGAGTCTACTAATTATACTGTTTTAACCCATCCTGCTCCTCCTCCACTTTTTAACAATTATTATTATTACTACTTTTATTATTATTATTATTTTTTTTGAGACAGTCTTGCTCTGTTGTCCTGGCTAGAAAGCAGTGGTGTCATCACAGCTCACTGCAACCTCAAACTCCTGGGCAAAAGCGATCTTCCTGCCTCAACCTCCTGAGTAGCGGGGACTACAGGTGTATACCACCATGCCTAACTAATTTTTAAAAAATTTTTTCAGAGACAGGGGTCTCACCCAGGCTAGTCTTGAACTCGCTGGCTCGAGCATTCCTTGGCCTCCCAAAGTGCTGGAATTATAGGATTTGTAGTGTAGTATGGATTTTTTTTTAACTTTTATTGTGGAGAATATCAAACATATACAAAAATGGACAGAATAGTCTACTAAAACCCTCTGTCCTCATCACACGGCTTCCACAGTCATTCAGCTCGTGCCCAACCTTGTTTTGTCTATGCTTTCATCATCTGCTTCCTTCCCATATTATTCTGAAGGAATTCTATATATCATACCATTTCGCTCATAAATAATTTGCTATGCATATCCAGAGGATAAGGCCTTTTTTTTTTTAGCATAACACAATATACCATTATCACATCTAAAAAAAAAAAAGTAACAATACCTTGACAGCAAATACCCATATTTTAGTTTTCTTATAAATGTTGTATGTATTTTAACTTTGTTTTAATCAGGTTCCAAATAAGGTCCTCCCACTGCATTTATTTGATATATCTTTTAAATTTCTTTTAATCTATAGATTCCTCCTTCATCTTTTTCACACCTTGTATTTGACAGCATAATTAGGACGCTGGAATTTTCTACTGCCTGGATTTTGCCAGTTGTACCCCATGGTACAGTTTAATATGCTACTCTAACGGGACTGCTTTTAATGAATCACAGAGCACTGTATCCACTGCTGTATTTTCTCCTATTTCTTAAGTATTTGTTTCCTTGTACATAGTAGGGAGGTTTGCAGGAATTAGTATAAGATGTTCCATATTGTGCTGTCACCTGGCACCCTTTCACTGAGCCCTGTTGTGTACTCCTGACTGTATTAGCACGGCTGAGCCTGTCTCGCAGCCTTCACCCTACTTCCAGGAGTTCACTGAGGCTTCTCCACAGACCCTGCTGTTGTTACCAAGGTTCCTTCACGCCTTCCACTAAATTGCACTTATATTTGTAATACAGTTGGCCTTCAGCTGATATGCATATTCATGTAAATTGTATGGGTTAATGTACTTTCATGTGAGTCATTAATATTTCTCAATTAGCCATCTCCGAGTATGAGCTTCTTAGAGCATTTGCTCTGTGTAAGAGCAAATTCAGTTAGGCACTTAATCAGAAAAAGTCTACTTGGATTTTATTTATTAAGGGTCAACTAAAAAAACCTTCTGTTGAAAATATTTCTAAAATGTGCTCCTTCTCCTTCCTGCCTCAGGAAGAGTTCATTGCACATACTTGACTTTCTTTATAAATTTACAAGATGTTAGAATCCCCGTTTTGACATCCATTCTCATTATAGTTGATTTGAATAATAACAACTTCTCAGCTGTGTGATGTCCCATTACAAACAGTAATGCTTTCGTGCAGGTCACAGAGCCTATATTGCTCCTTTGAGTTAGAAAGAAGCACCCATTAGAGTAGAAGACTTAAAATTAAAGGCCTTCCCCTCTGGACCATAGCAACACCCCTAGCTCATGGCCAGTTGAAGGTGCTTTTTGTGTGAGCACTATGGTGCTCTTGCCCACTTAAATTTGCACTGTGTCACCTCCACTTGCCCTCAATGGCCAGGTGCCATTGTGCTCATAACCATGTGCAACAGTCCTGTAGGACACCTATACAATTTTATTTAAGGTTGGGCACAGTGGCTCATGCCTGTAATCCTAGCACTCTGGGAGGCTGAGGTGGGAGGATCTGGAAGGATCGCTTGAGGTCAGGAGTCTGAGACCAGCCTGAGCAGGAGCACAACCTCGCCTCTAGTTAAAAAAATAGAAAAAATTAGGCGGGGTGGCGCATGCCTGTAGTCCCAGCTACTCAGGAGGCTGAGCCAGGAGGATTGCTTGACCCCAGGAGTTTAAGGCTGTATGAGTTTGAGGACTCTGTCTCAAAAAGAAAAAAAAAAATTATTTAAGAAAAAAAGATGTTAGTCCCCCAAACCAAAGAGCAACATATACAGCAGAAATAAAAAGAAATTAGTCATAGCAAAGAAGAAATAGCAATATCTGGTTTTAATAGGTCATATGTTCCACTGGTACATATTTACAAAGTGTCAAATTCAACAAATTAATTTTGAAAAAAGGAAAAATTCTGGTGTTGCGATTATTTCTAAATGCCCTTTTTAGCAGTTTTATTGAGTTATAATTCATGCACTATACAATTGACTCATTTAAAGCGTATAATTCAATGGTTTTTTTTTTTAAATATATTCACAGTTGTACAGCCATCACCCCAGTCAATTTTAGAGCATTTTCATGACCCTGAAGAAAAGCCCTGCACCCGTTAGCAGTCACACTGCCCATTCCCTTCACCCTGACTCCAGGCAACCACTAATCTCCTTTCTGTCTCTATGGATTTGCCTGTTCAGGACAGCTAAACACCTTTTAAATGTCTACGGAGCCATGGCATTATTACACAAAACCATCAGGCAAATAATTAACAACCCAGTAATTTCTGTACATATTTGGGATGAAGGTAAGAGATAAGAACAAACCCAGTGTTTTCCCCTCTACTCTCCCACACCACTCCCCACAGCACTTTCCCCATATGCCCAGCAAGCAGTTCCCCAGAGGACACCTGCGGGGTATCCTCTAATGCTGTTCTGGCACTGCCTACCTGGAGATAGCATCCGGTCCCACCGGTTGAAGGTTCAGTCCCACAAAGACCGTCACCATTTCAAATGCTAGTTGCAAGTAGGAGGTTGTCGCCTGTACTTCTGACCAGCCAGCTGTAAATTGAGGGTTTCTATCACCCCTTCCTTGAGTTTGATTAATTTGCTAGAGCACTCACAAAACTCAGGGAAACATGTTACTTACATTTATCAATTTATTAAGAAAGTATATAATAAAGGATACAGAGGGATAGCCAGATGAAGAGATGCATAGAGCAGGGCGTGTGGGAAGGGGCACAGAACTTTACGCCCTCTCCAGGCATGCTAGCCTCCAGGAACCTGCGTGTGTTCAGCTATCTGGAAGCCCTCTGAACCCTGTCTTCTGGGTTTTTATGGAAGCTTCCTTATGGAGGCACGATATTTACATCATTGGCCATTGGTGATCAGTTTAACCTTCAGCCCCTCTCCTGTCCCTGGAGGTTGGGGGTTGGGGCTAAAAGTCTCACTCCTTCAATCCTGCCTTGGTCTTTCTGAGGAGCAGCCCCTCTTCTGAGGCTGTCTAGGGTCCCTCAGCCAGGAATCATCTCATTAGCATACAAAAGACACTCTGGGTTTTAGGACCTGGTTGCCAGGTGACTGGTCAAAGACCAAATACTGTCTGGGCGCCTCTAATCCCAGGACTTTTGGAGGTTGAGGTGGGAGGATTGCTTAAGGCCAGGAATTCGAGATCAGCCTGGGCAACATAGTGAGACCCTGTTTCTATAAAAAAAAATTTAAAAATTAGCTGGGCGTGGTGGCACACGCCTATAGTTCTAGCTACTCTGGAGGCTGAAGCAGGAGGAGCACTTGAGCCCAGGAATTCCAGACTGTGGTGAGCTATGATTGCACCATTGCACTCCAGCCTGGGTAACAGAGCCAGACCCTGTCTGAAAAAAAAAAAAATAAGATGAGGTCGGTTGCAGTGGCTCACACCTATAATCCTAGCACTTTGGGAGCCTGAGGCTGGAGGATTACTTGAGGCCAGGGGTTGAAGACCAGCCTGGACAACATAGTGAGACCTTGTTTCTAGAAAAATTTCAAAAATTAGCCTGTCATGGTGGCACATGCCTACAACCCCAGCTACTCGGGAGACTGAAGCAGGAGGATTGCTTGAACCCAGGAGTTTGAGACTGCAGTGAGCTACAATGATGCCACTGCACTCTACCCCAGGCAACAGAGGAAGACTCCATCTTAAAAAAGAAAAAGACCAAATACATATTTTAAAATATTACAAAAGGATATTGGATATTCATATTTTTGCGTTTTTTTTTTTTTTTAAGACAGGGTCTCACTATATTGCCCAGGCTGGTCTTGAACTCCTGGGCTCAAGTGATCCTCTTGCCTTGGCCTTCCAAAGTGCTGATATTATAGGCGTGAGCCACCAAGCTGGCCTCATATTTTTCAACATTTTAATTTTTTTCTGTTTGTTCCTAGAATGTGATGTCACTTAATTGATTTTTAAAAAGTGTGTGTGTGTGTATATATATACATGTATATGTGTAGTTGGGGCTCAGAAAATGATACCTGGGGGCTGGGCGAGGTGGCTCACGCCTGTAATCCTAACACTCTGGGAGGCCGAAGTGGGAGAATCTGGAAGGATCGCTTGAGGTCAGGAGTTCAAGACCAGCCTGAAAAAGAGTGAGACCCCCCCCCATCTCTACTAAAAATAGAAAAATGAGCTGGGTGTGGTGGCATGCACCTGTAATCCTAGCTACTCGGGAGGCTGAGGCAGGAGGATCACTTGAGCCCAGGAGTTTGAGGTTGCTGTGAGCTAGGCTGACGCCACGGCACTCACTCTAGCCCGGGCAACAGAACGAGACTCTGTCTCAAAATAAAAAAAGAAAGAAAGAAAGAAAACGACACTTGGAAATAAGTTGTGTTGACAGGCTGAACTAAAGAAGCAGCCTCAAGGTCTCTCTGACCTGGCTGGGTGTGGTGGCCCACTCCTGTAATCCTAGCACTCTGGGAGGCTGAAGTGGAAGGATCGCTTGAGGTCAGGAGTTTGAGACCAGACTGAGTGGGAGTGAGACCCTATCTCTACTGACAGTAGAAAAGAATTAGCCAGGCGTGGTGGCTTGCACCTGTAGTCCCAGCTACTCCGTGGGCTAAGTCGGGAGGATCACTTGAGCCCAGGTTGCTGTGAGCTGTGATGACATCGTGGCACTCTAGCCCGGGCAACAAAGCGAGACTCTGTCTCAAAAAGAAAAGGTCTCTCTGACCTTCTGACCCCCTTTCCTGTCCTTCAACACTGTGTCTCTCCCAAAGTACAGGATGAGACCGTTCTCTGAAGTTTCTTTGTCTGCCTAGAAACTGGACCCACCAAAGAGGAACACAATTGTCTTTGATCCCTTTCCTGAAATTTAATGAACCAGAGAAGATTAAAACTTATTTCACAGAGAAAGAGACTGAAAATCAGACACCACACCTAGAGCCCAGACAAACTTTGTCCCAAACCATGGCTTGTTCTCTGCTCCCATTCGGTTTCCAAAGAGAATCATCACAAGATGATGTCCGCCTCCTTGGTTCTTTCATTGTCCCCTAAAAATCATTTACTCCTGCTCTCCCTTGACCCCTTCCCCTGTGAAGAAGGGTGTAGAAGCATTTGGACCTCACTGGATCCTCGGGTAGTCATTCTCCTGTGGTTCCCTGTGCTGTACCTGTGAAATAAATCTCTGTGCCTTTTCTCCTGTGAGTCTGCCTCCTGTCAGTTCACTTTGAGCAGACCTTCAGAGGGCAAAGGGGGAGCTTTTCCTCTTGGCCCCTACAGTGTGTATGTGTGTGTGTGTGTGTGTGTGTGTCTGTCTGTCTGTCTGTCTGTAATCACTTATGGATGAGTCTAGTTTCCCAGCAGAAGTATTTTTTCCTCCCTGTGTTTTTTTTTTTTCTAATCAGATAAAAATAAAGATAATTTTTTTAAAATATAAAAAGCACACCATGTGTGCTATGAGAATTTCAAACAATACTCAGATATAAACATCTCCCAAAACATCAACTCACAGATGTTTTCCCAGGTGTTTTTGCATTGTGTATGCTGACAAATAATCCTAATTTTGTTCTATCAAAATGGGATTATGTTATACATTTTATTCTGCAACTTGCTTTATTTTTATTTTTTAATTGTGTCTTTTTTTTTCTTAATAATTTTTGGACATTTTTCCATATCCATATAGACTTACTATAATTATTTTATTGCTACATAGTCTCTATTTGGATGTGTGATGATTGATTAATCAGTCACCTGTTGGTACTCCAGGAGTCATAAAAAAGGAATGTGGAGTTACTCTGGGCAGTCATAGTCATATGAATGGAATAAATTATCACACATCACTTGAGTGTTTGGTTGACTTGAAACTACTGCCTGGGAGTGTGGCTGCCTGGCCAACGTCTACCTTGTGTAGTAGTTGACGGGGGGAGGAACAGCTTATGAGGAGAGAGCACCTGGGAGACCATTTTCCTTAGTTGACAGGCTGCCACTCCTCTTAGAAGACATAGAAATAAAATTATTTCCTTTGACTCATTTCTCTAATTGTGGCATACCTGCAAATTGCAGAGTATCTGTGTTCTGTGAAGCATGGTTTAGAGAATGCTGCTTTAGACAAGTTGTAGGAGATGAGCTAAGTCTGTGGCTCTTCCTAACATAAACTGGACGTTGTTTTTAAAAATAGTCTCCTTATTAGTTTGTCTTGTGACTAACCTCATTTTCATAGAAGCTAACTACAAAAGATAATTAATTGCTTTTCTAATTAATTGGTTCTGGTTGATTGAAGCTTTTATTCACATCCTGTGGAGTAAGTTGGGTAAGGCTGGTGGTACCTGCAGGTCTTAAAATATTTTGCAGAAACAGGAAGTTTTAAAATAGGTAGTTTAAAAATTTTTCTAAAGCATGAAGTATTAACCCAAAGCAGTGCTCCTCAGACTTGAATGCACTTATGCGTCACGTGGGGATCGTGTTAAAAGCGCAGACTCTGATGCTGCAGGTGTGAGACACTGCATTCCTAACAAGCTGCTTGCTCCGCGCATCCAAGTGTCGAATAGCAGGAACCCAGAATTTTGTCCCTTTCCAGGTTTTGACAGTTCTTCCTACCTAGATGTGACTTTTTAACTCACATGTGCCTCTTTCAGAGTTTGGATTATGATCGCTGTATCAATGACCCCTATCTAGAAGTTTTGGAGACCATGGATAACAAGGTGAGTCCTGCAGTTCTCGATCTCTTGGGACTGAATAGGTCTTAAGAGAGCTTTTTTTTTTTTTTTTCCTAAATGCCCCAGTAAATATCCTTAACCCCTTGGGTTTTTTTTTTTTTTAACCTTTTCATATGATACAGGCATACCTTGCTTTATTGCACTTTGCAGATACTGCATTTGTCAGAAATTGAAGGTTTGTAGCAACCCTGCATTGAACAAAAAGCCATTTTTCCAGTGGCGTGTGCTCACTTCCTGGCTCTGTGTCAGTATTTTTTAACAATAAAGTATTTTTTTAAATTAAGGTATGTACATTATGTTTTAGACATAATGCTGTTGCACACAATAGACTACAGTATCCTGTAAACACAACTTTTATATGCACTGGGAAACCAAAAAATTCATGTAACTCACTTTATTGTGATATTTGCTTTATTATGGTGGTCTGGGACCAAACCTGCAATACCTCCCAGGTATGCCTGTATTAGCACTTACTCCTTAGACTTTCATCCTGCCAACCAGAGTACCCACGGTCAGTACGCATGGCCCAGCCCTGTAGAGTTCATCATTCTTGCGTTGTAAAGCTCCTGAGATACACATGGTGCTCTCTATCCACGTGGAATTTAGTCTAAAACTGGTTGACCAAGATGTGTTCCCTCCCCGATGTCAACATGACCCTGTAGCAAACTGAATCATTGTTTTCCTGTGTGAACAGAAAGGTCGAAGGTTCGAGGTGGTGAAGTGGATGGTGGTGTTTGCCATTGGACTCTGCACTGGGCTGGTGAGCAGACGGGGCCTAGCGGGCTGGGGGGCCCAGAGGGAAAGCCTGGCCTGGAGAATAACACTGGGCAGTTGTCATAACATTTATGACATTGTAACACATGTCATCATAACCAAGACAACATTTTCCTTTTTCCTTTTTTTTTTTTAAATTAAATTAATCCTGGCACAGTTTTTCTCTTGCTTTTGTTTTGTCAAGTGAAAATGAGACATGCAACTCTGGTGCTCTTAAAGCATTCAAAGCTTTGGTCAAGGCTTATATTTTATGATATGATTATGGATCATAATCCATAATCTACCTAATAACATCTCTATCTATTGGGTGGATAACATATTATGTAGAATATATAGTGGATGTTGAGGTCACTCTAGGGAAAAAGCAAAGTAGTGGGTATGGACTGTGAGCATCATGCCCTTTATTTAGCATAGTGTGGGAGTCAATGCGATGGGACACCACGGATCTCACTCAGGGAATTTATTGTGCTGTCCTGGGCTCCTCCCTGCACATTGCTAATGTTTTCTAGAAGGTAGAGCCAGCAGTTATGGGCAGAGGGATATGCCTGAATGAACAAAGTTCCTGTGCTCAGCAAGTTCACAGGTGAATCACAGACCAGGAAAGATTGGAAACATGCCAGAGATTATGGTAGCAAAAGGTCTGGCACCATAACTGCTGACCTAACGTTGTTAAACCTGAGGAAGTGAAACTGGGAAAGTCAGCAGTCAGTCAGAAGGACACGTGTCAGCTCCGATTTCCCATCAGCGCAGTGTTCGAACGGGGGTGTGTCTGTTCCTCAGAAGTAGCCTGTTGATCACCTCTCTCTAGAACTGGCTACAAGCCTCATATGTAACTATACATGGTACACCTGTAAAATGTACACACGGATGTACTGTAATGTAGCCACAAGGGCCAACCACAATTTTTATTTTGATGACATATATCAATTTTTACTGCAGTAAAATTCACAAGTAAAGAACATCTCACTAAGTAAGACTAATGGCATTCAGAAGGTCTCTTTGGTGACATTGTGATGAATACCATTGTGGGGGGAACTTGGGTTGATTTAATTGTTTTATTGAAATATCAGAGTGTCTGTTTTGCTATGTACACTTCTAATTGCAAATTCCCCTGTATTAGGCATAGTCATTAGCCACCTAGTTGTTAGTCTTTCTGCTGCTTCTATATCAAACTCCTTTGAACTGCCATTCGTTAATACTACAAGTTGAGTATTCCTCATCAGAAAATCCAAAATGCTCCAAAATCTGAAACTATTTGAGTGCCAACGTGACGCTCAAAGGAAATGCTCCTTAGAAGATTTAGATTTTGGATTTTCTGATTAGGGATGTTCAACCAGTATGTTGCAAATATTCCAAAATCCGAAACACTTCTAGTCACAAGCATTTTGTATCAGGGATACTCAACCTGAAGCAACTTTACACCTCACCCTTGTGTTTTAGGAAGGCAGACCTGCCTTTATGACATAGCACTCTGACTCTCTTGTCCTTTGATCTATGGCCACTTATGACTTCAGTAATAAAGAGCCTCCAGGTGTTGGCTTGAGGGAAGGCCAGAGTTAAAGGCATGAAGCCTTTGATCCTGAATCCACAAAATTAGAAGTCTTTCAAGTTCTCCTTTAAGCCCTGAACACTTAGGAGAGTGGAATAGTGGAACACAGGTTGCTTTCTCTACCCAAGGTGACCACCAACTATAAGATGGTTATAAGTCAAAATAATGACTTGTAAAATATAAAGCACTAACAAACATGCAAAACCCACATTCGCTTAAGTGAATGTTGTCTTTTAAAGCAATATCTTAAGTTTTGTGCTTATCCAGCTAAGAATCACTGGAGACATTTTTCGAATTCTTTTGAAATTGCCTTCAGAAAGCATTGAGTGGTTCTTGTTATTCTTTAACCATGGAATGGTCTTTCTTGGTCTCACATCTTTTTCTGCATCCTTTTCCCTCTTTGTTTAAATTTGCGTCACATATGGCCGGGCGCGGTGGCTCACGCCTGTAATCCTAGCACACTGGGAGGCCGAGGCGGGTGGATTGCTCAAGGTCAGGAGTTTGAGACCAGCCTGAGCAAGAGCGAGACCCCGTCTCTACTAAAAATAGAAAGAAAATGATCTGGCCAACTAAAAATATATAGAAAAAATTAGCCGGGCATGGTGGCGCATGCCTGTAGTCCCAGCTACTCGGGAGGCTGAGGCAGAAGGATTGCTTAAGCCCAGGAGTTTGACGTTGCTGTGAGCTAGGCTGACACCATGGCACTCACTCTAGCCTGGGCAACAGAGTAAGACTCTGTCTCAAAAAAAAAAAAAAAAAAAATTTTGCTTCACATAACTTGGGTGGACCCTTTGCCTTTGTTCTTTGGAGGAGTGATGGGACCAGGCTGGGGCAGGGATCTCAAAAGTCAGAGTGACTAATAAAAAGCTCATTCTTAGGTTACTGGTTGGTCACTTGACCAGCCACTGTAAATGCAGTGGGGGAAGGCAATGCTTTCAGGAGAAGCACACCTGTAATACACCTGGGAATGACGCTGATTGATCTCTTGCTCTTCACAGGTGGGTCTCTTTGTCGACTTTTTTGTGCGACTTTTCACCAAACTCAAATATGGAGTGGTACAAGCGTGTATCCTTTTCATGGTTCCTGGGCTGCAGTGGTCACCAAGATTCTTTCTTATGTAGAAATGGGTTTAACAGTAAACATGATGTTATTAGCTATTCAGCTTTCAGGTTTTTAATCATCATTGCAGGACACAAAAGGAAGACTTTAGTAAATAGAGATATACTCACGTTCATG
>CM052444.1:100751065-100792358 GCA_028533085.1 Varecia variegata | reverse complement strand
AAAAAAAAAAAAAAAAAAAGAGTGCAGGTCCTGCTGTTTGCCCCGTAGGCCCACCAGGTCAGGGACTCTGGGATGGGGCCCAGCCACTGTGGCCTGCCTCCCAGGTGACACTGATGCTCCTGATAAAGAACAGAATTTTCCCTTGATAGCTGCGAGGGGGTGGGCCAGGGAACCAGGGGATTTTGAGTTGATGGGGGTGCCTGTTCTCCCCCACCAGCCCGTGTCGGCAGGTTCTGGGATACCCGAGATCAAATGCTATCTGAATGGCGTGAAGGTGCCAGGCATTGTCCGTTTCCGGACCCTGGTCTGCAAGGTCCTTGGAGTGTTGTTCAGTGTGGCTGGAGGTAAGGAAGGTCTTTCTGACTTTTGTTCTTCGAGTATTCAAGGGGTGAAGAGGACAAGAAACATATGGATGTGAATTAATTAGATTAGCACTGCAGGGCCCGCCCTCGAACAGCTGATGTCTGCATTTTTGTTGATGGGTTATTTTTAAAAGGCAGACACTATTAGTGTAATATGTTGCCATTCAGAGATATCTGACAAACACACCATTCTGTTTTGAAGTAGCATGACCATCTAGTTAGTTTGTAGAATTAGCTTTTAGCAAAGTCAGCAAGGTTTTTGTGTGTAAATGGCCAGATTAAATAGTAAATATTTTAGGCTTTATGGGCCAAGAGGCAAAATTGAAGATACTGTGTAGGTACTAATATAACTATTTAAATGTATCCATTTATTAATAAGAATGTAAAAGCCATTCTTAGTTCTCAGGCTGTACTGAAACAGGGAGCCGGCCGGTCTTGGTCCCTGGCCTGTACTTTGCTGACCCTTGATTTAGAACGCAGAATATTTTTTCTTATAGCAAGACCTTAAATGGAACTTGTTTGATGGGAACTTGGCTGACTCTTTCTCCTATAAAGTCACATGATCATCTCTGTTTTATAGTCATCACGAGAAAGGCCTATGTAGCAAAGGTGTCCTGACCCGGAGGCCTTTCTCTGCTGACTGATGGTCTTGCCTTCTTCATCATTCCCAGGGCTCTTCGTGGGCAAGGAAGGCCCCATGATCCACAGTGGCGCCGTGGTGGGAGCTGGCCTCCCTCAGGTAAGGATTGACGGGCCTCCCGGGCAGGCCTAGGGGCAGGTCTGTGGTTGAATTTGGAAAAATCCACTGGGAGCATACTAGCGTGACTTTGGAACCTGGTGCCATTTTGACTTGCTATGCAAACTGGTCCGTCTCCCAGGAAAGTGCATCACTTAGACTGCTGAGTTTTAATGATGCCCAGCTGAGTCCCAGGAGCAGAAATGGGACATAGAGGGAAAAAAGTGACATAGGCAAATGAAGGTCATCTGACGCTTCCACAGCCATTGCCAAGCACCTCCACGTAGAATGGCTTGGTGGAACATCTCAGCGCTGTGGAATCCCAAGAGGCTGGAAGCATCGCTGAGATGGTTGCAGGCACAGTTCCATCCTGATTCCATTTAGCGTGGCAGAATCATAATACAATACCAGCTGCTGCTTAAGTGGTCTGTGTGCCCCACTCTGCATATACCAACTTCTTTCTTCTTTATAAGCACCTTGAGTGATCAGTTATTTTCATCCCCATTCTCAGATGGGGAAACTGAGTCTGAGAGAGGTTGAGGAACTAGCTCAGAACTCCAAAGCTCCCATTCTTAGGGGCTATTCCAGATTCCTGCACTACAGGTTGGAGAAGTTTCAGTTCCTTGTGAACTGTCACTTGTTGTCCTTTCTCTCTCCTATCCTGAGGGGAGGAAGTTACTGTGACTGTGAGTTGTTGGGGTAGAGGAGGGACGATTCTTCCAGAGCATGTGTTTTGGTCTCTCTCTTGCCACTGCCTCAAGTACCAGGTCTCACAGAAGTGAGCGCAAGGTGGCAGGGGGCCGGGCGTGGAGTGGGTGTCAGCCTGAGACCCTGGGGGACAGACTGAGCAATGGCTCTGTCGGCCCCTTCCCTCGCTGGCCTCCCCTGAGCAGAGCTGACTTTATCTACTGCAGCCGCTTTCACTTCCTCCCAGCCCTTGGCTTGGCTGTTTCCCCTTTTACTTTCTGACTTGTTGACTGTGCATAAAATGCAATTTCAGAAGGTTCTAAAAATTTTGGGGCAGGAAAAATAGGCTCTTCCCAAAGGGGGTAACTTCTTTCTTTCTAGGTTGCTGTTCTGGCCAGACATGATGGCACGCACCTGTCGTCCCAGCTACTCGGGAGGCTGGGGCAGGAGGATCGCTTGCGCCCAGGCATTCTGGGCTGCAGTGCACTATGCCGATCAGGTGTCCACACTAAGTTTGGCATCAATATGGTGACCTCCCAGGAGCAGGGGACCACCAGGTGGCCTAAGGAGGGGTGAACCGGCCCAGGTCGGAAACAGAGCAGGTCAAAACTCCCATGCTGATCAGTAGTGGGATCGTGCCTGTGAAAAGCTACTGCACTCCAGCCTGGGCAACATAGCGAGACCCTATCTCAATTTAAAAAAAAAATGCTGTTCTGGACTCTTCCTTCTTGCAGCACACCTGCCCAGCTGTGCTCCATCAAAGGGGCTTACCCAGGTGCCATGGATTCACGCAGCTTCTGTCCTCATGGGCCCCCCTGACTTTGTCTTCTCTTGTTTTAGTTTCAGAGCACCTCCTTACGGAAGATCCAGATTAACTTCCCCTATTTCCAAAGCGACAGGTATGGAAACGTTAGGAATTGGTTTTTTTGAAAAAAAAAAAAAAAAAAAGAAAGGTACGGCTAGTCAGAGCTAATACTACTCTAGCCTGGCTCTGTCTCCCCTGCTAGGGAGGCTGCAGGTGAAATCTGACTGTTAGAAAATGAGGTGGGGGCCAGGCAGGGTGGCTCATGCCTGTAATCCCAGCACTTTAGGAGGCCGAGGTAGGATTGCTTGAGGCTAGGAGTTCCAGACCAGCCTGAACAAGAGTGAAACTGTGTTTCAACAAAAAATAGAAAAATTAGCCAAGAGTGGTGGCACATGCCTATAATCCCAGCTACTTGGGAGGCTGAGGCAGGAGGATCGCTTGAGCCCAGGAGTTTCAGGTTGCAGTGAGCTATGATGATACCACTGCATTCTAGCCCAGGCAACAGAGACCCTGTCTCAAAAAAAAAAAAAATAATAAAGTGGCCTTTGAATTATTCTTCTATAAATAAGAAGCAAAAGGACCAAGTTGGCATCATGACTTTATTTTATCATGTCCTAAGTCCTAGAAACATCCTAGGCAAATGAAGATGGTTCTAGATTGAAAACCCAACCAGGAAAGGCCACAGGCAGGCATGTTATCAAGAAGGCATTTGTATTCCCAGATGGTTTACTTGGTCACGTGCCTCCCTGGGCTGGAAGGTGCTCTTCTCGGTAGGCTTTCTAGCCCTGTGGATTTGAGCATATTACCGATCTGCACGCTTTGTAAGGCCCTTGGGATCAGAGGCCTCGTTCAGTGTTGCAGACCACCATCTCCTCTGTGTATTCCTGCAAGTCATTGTTCCCCTGCTGCTCTACGTGTAACCAGCAAGCACCCTGCCATCTTCACTATGCTGTGGTTTTCTGGAAGGAAGATCTGGTGGGAACCTGGCTCAGCACTGACTGGCAGCAAGGTTTGATTTGCCGTCTGAGCTGGGGCCTGAGATTCTGTGATCACGGAGTGAACACATGTCAGGGAGCTCCCGTCCCCAGGCAGAGGAGCCGCTGGGCCTGACGGGGCTCTGGTGCAGTGGTGGCTGTCAGGGGAACTGTCCATGCTGCCGAGGCTGCATCACCAGGGCCCTGCCCTTTCGTGATCCCTAACTACCTAGAGGTCGTGAGATAAAATGTTCATGGATGAGGAAGGGAGAAACTGGCATTTGTGGCCTGAGGGCTCTTTTTGGGTGAACCAGCTCTCTCTCTTCTCTCTACAGAGACAAGCGAGACTTCGTATCAGCAGGGGCGTCTGCTGGAATCGCTGCAGCTTTTGGGGCCCCGATTGGGGGTACCTTGTTCAGTCTGGAGGAGGGCTCATCCTTCTGGAACCAAGGGCTCACATGGAAAGTGGTGAGGAGGACCTTCTGTGCAAACCACCTCCTAGGTTTAACCACACCCCCGAAAATTAAACTGGACATCTCTTACTCAGTGCATTTAACGGTAGTTTTGATGAGACTGGGAGGGTTGGCTCAATTAGAAATTCCTTTGCTCTAGTGCCCATAACCTCCAAACGATGGACTTTCTATACTTTTCATATCAATACCTTCCCATCCTCCAGTGAACCCCAAATCAAACTGCTGTTATCCTCTCTTGATGAACCACCCGACATGAAAACGTGAAACTGGCTGTCATTATAAGGTGGGAAGTGACAGAGCCTGGACTTGAGCCTGGCTCCTACCTCAGAGCACAGTGTCCTTGGCTTTGTGTTTACCCTTCCTTCTTGGTGCAGGGTCTGGTCCACTGTAGGCTCTCAGTAAATAGGCACCCACAGCAGGCTGCTTGAATGAAGGCTTCTGAGAGCCCTTGACGTAAAATGTGTTTTACTTGGGGTATGTCTACTGCGGTTGTTGCCAAGTGCCTGTACCACAACCTAGATTCTGCAGGTCTCTATGCAGAGCGGTGGATTTTAGGAGGAAGGGTAGGGGGAGAGTAGGACGTTCCATTATTGAACCTCCTTGTCTTTTTGTCACCTGTCCCCTAGCTCTTTTGTTCCATGTCTGCCACCTTCACCCTCAACTTCTTCCGTTCTGGGATTCAGTTTGGAAGTTGGGGTTCCTTCCAGCTCCCTGGACTGCTCAACTTTGGCGAGTTTAAGGTATGTTTTGCCCTTTTCCCCAGGATTTCTTACTTGACCCATGAAAATTGCTCATAAGTGAAGGACCAGAGAGAAGTGATTGAGAGGGGTAGGTATGGCTTCTAGCAGGGGCATCTCGCCCCTGTAGCCTCTTTTGTGTGTGACTGTGCTTGGCGTTAGAATTCCAGCGGGCCCTGACTTCTATAGAAGAGAAGGCAGCCCTGGCTCTTGCTTCTGTCTCCTCCTCTTCTGTCCCTTCCTGTTCTTACAGCTGCTGTGGTTTCTCTCTCTCTCTCCCTTTTTCCTTCTCTCAGTGCTCTGACTCTGATAAAAAATGTCATCTCTGGACAGCTATGGATTTGGGTCTCTTCGTCGTGATGGGTGTCATTGGGGGCCTCCTGGGAGCCATATTCAACTGTCTGAACAAGAGGCTTGCAAAGTACCGTATGCGAAACGTGCACCCGAAACCTAAGCTCGTCAGGTATCTGCAGTCGCCTCCCCCAGCCTGCTGTGGCTCCCTGAGCTTGGTGTGGGCCAGGCCATCTCTCCCGAGGAACAGACCCTGCTTCCATGGCAGCCTTGATTTCTCATCTAAGACTGAGAATGTAAACAGGGTCATACATTACTCTACTTTCAGGCAGATCAAAAGACTAAGTCTGAGCCTAATTTATGTCAGGGTTGCTGGTTGACTCCCAGCCTCTCTTGGCCACTAGGACACATGACACAGTCAGAGGGTCCCTGTGGCCCTGCTGGAACTTGCCATTGAAGACCATTTTGTTCCTCAGAGAGAGATGACATGGATGCCGCAGCCCACTTTGTTGACAGCCCACGTTTTATGTACAAACTGCTGTAGTACAGCAAGTCACTGATAAATTCTGCAAACATGTTGACCAGCCAGGGGCTGCTCTTTGGGGAAATGAGGGTGGAGGGTTGGTAGGGTTACGTTTTCGAGTTCCTAAGACCAAGGTATCTTTTTTTATTGCGTGATAACAGCTGTTCTTTGCTTCCCAGAGTTTTGGAGAGCCTCTTGGTGTCTCTGGTAACCACCGTGGTGGTGTTTGTGGCCTCAATGGTGTTAGGAGAATGCCGACAGATGTCATTTTCCAATCACGTCCGTAATGACTCATTCCAACAGGTAACCCCAGTGCACCTGCTGCCTTTATCCTATACCCACCAAGAAGAGGCCAGAAATGTATGACTTGCCTCTTTTTAGAGCTAATAGATGTGTTGGGTTCATCCTTACATACCCGTACAAATTGCTAAAAGATAGAGAAATTTGTAGTCGTCTTTTTACCTAAGAGAGGCTACACACCAAATGCATTCTGTCTTTTCCACTTTTGTGAACAACCCTGCCCATCACAGAGGGAAACTCCTATCTGTTGAGCAAAACTAATTGAGACAGCCGCTGAGGAAGCTGACTGCTCAATTCTCCAAGCCCCAGTCACTCTCCCACCTCTCCGTGTCTGAAGGGGGCCCGCCAGCCCAGAGGCTTGTCACCCACTGCTTTGCCTTTGTGATTGTGAGAGTCACCCTTAGGCTGGAGAGAAAAGATGTCTACACAGGGCCAACAACGATCCTCCCTCCCCAGCATCTTCTGGTTCTTACTGGGTTGGACTCCGTACTACATGCATCTTTCTGCATTTCTCCTCTTCCCTTCCTAGGGATGTGTGGTATTTTCCAGAGCCTTTCCCTGAGGAGCAGGGCCCATGAGGAAGGCAGTGGAGCTTACCCCACCCTGTGTTTTTGGTCTAATCCAGTGGGTCTGAGAGCTAAACCTGTGGTTCAGGAGGTCAGCCGGACATGGTTCTGGCACTAGGGTGGTGGTGGGTGGGGAGTGTTCTCTGAGTAAGTCTGCCCTCCATATCCGTGGGTTCCACGTCTGTGGGTTCAACAACCGTGGATCAGAAGTATTAGAAAAAAACAATAAAAAATAGCAATACTACTAAAAATAATATGAATTTTAAAAAACAGTATAACTATTTACATAGCATTTACATTGTATTAGATATAAGTAATGTAGAGATGATTTAAAGTATATGGGAGGATGCGTGCAGGTTATGTGCAAATACTGCACCATTTTATATCAAGGACGAGCATCTGAGGATTTTGGTGTCCACCACGGATACCAAGGGCTGGCTGTGCTCTGTCTTCTTGTTGCTTCTAAGTAGCCCCTTTGGGGCCTTTGTCTCAGAGCCCCTTTGGGGCCTTTGTCTTGAAGGGCTGCCTCTTCAATGTCCCCAGGAACAGTCTGGGAATAGCTAGAATGGATTAGATAGGGGTCAGCAGCTGTGGCTCATGGGCCACATCTGGTCCTTGGCAACTGCCTGTTTTCATATGGCCCCCAAGCTAAGAATATTAGTAGTTTTTATACTTTTAAAGGGTTGGAAAAATAAATAAAGAATATGCCACAGAGATTGTACTGACCCCTGTCACTAGTTATTCCCAAGGCCAGCTCATTACCAGACCAGCATTTTTCAAAATGTGCTCTGTTATTGAACATATATATATATGATTCAAAAACAAGCAAAATTTTATGGTGAAATGGGTTAACCAGAATTAAATAAGTTTCTTTAATATAGGATTTCCTAGGGCCTTTCTTCCAGTCAGTGTTATGAATGTTGGCATATTTATTGTGTGCCAGATACCCCACTAAGCACATCATACAAATGATCTCATTTACTCTTTACTGCCACCGTGCTGGCCAGTAGTAGTATCCCCATTTTACAGATAAGGAAAACTGAGGCAAAGTGAGGTCTTGATCAAGAGTATTCAGGTAGTAATATATAGCATGAGGGGAGATATTATTCCCATTTTATAGAGGAGGAAACTAAAGCAGCACAAAATGAAGTACTTTCCCAAGGTCACTAGGGAGTGGCAGAGTAGATCAAAGCCATCTAATTTTGGGGCCTGTGCTCTGCTTTTAGCAGATGCACTGATTTCCAAAAAGTGCTATGATGCTTCTCAGTGCGGCTGACTGCAGGACTCTTTCCAGAGAACCTTCAGGACTGATGTTCTTCCAGACAGTTTGGGGAACGCTGCGTGTGTTGTTTATTAAACTGTCAATTGAGCTCGTCCGCTCTGCCCTGCGTGCTGGGGCTCTGCACATTCCCTCCTTGCCAGGCTCTGCCAGCAGGGGGCGCTGTCCTGCTCCTACGGCAGCCGGCGTCCGGCTGTATCTCCAGCCAGGTTCACCTGGCAGGATCACACAAACCACCACCTAGTGTCGTTATAATGTCCACTAAGGACGTCTCTACAGCATCATCAATAGAACTGAATCCAGGAAAAACCCACATCCTTAACGAATCTTTGTAATAACACTCCCTATTCACATGTACGTGGTAAGTGAAGTACAACCCTTGTGCTGTTGTACACCATCAACTAGGAACTAAGACATGTCATACTTGAGACACCTTTGCCCTCAACTGAGAACCAGAATCTCATCTTCTCACACGGAATGATGGCAAGAAAAAGAGGTCTGAAATGTACAGAAATAATTATTTTCATAGCTTGGTTCTGTTCGCCAGATGGGGTTTGGGAGGAGAGGCAGCTGGGAGCGTGGGGTCTGCTCCCCGGCCTTGTGTGGAGGTGGGTTTTATTTTGCAGCAAATTCAGGGCAAAGGCTTTTTCCATTTAGAACTAAAGTTGGGGCTTCCGGTCAAGTGGTGCCCTGGATTCTCGTCCCCAAACACCCGTCAACTCCCAGCCACTTGTCTTTCACCGGCCTCGTCTTCCCACAGTCCTTGGGGCTCTCGGGCCTGGCTCCTGGCTGCATCGCTTAGAACGTCAGCGCCAGGAGAGGAAGCAGAGTCAAATCGGTGGTGACTCATAGCCGTAGTGACATTTTCATTATGAGTGGATGAACAAAGGCCCTCATCCTGAATCTTTCACTCTTTGCGTTCAAAATGCAATGAATACCATATAGATCGGGTTTTTGCTGCCTGTTTGATTTATGGGGAAAGCTATCCAGACACCTTTTTTTGGTCTCAGCTAGAGACATCCTACTTCAAGACTCAAGGTCAGGTGCCCTTGTACTGACTTTTTGATTCCTGCTCCTTAGGTCAGAACAGAAGATGTGAATTCAAGTATCAAGACGTTTTTTTGTCCCAATGATACCTACAATGACATGGCCACGCTCTTCTTCAACCCCCAGGAGTCTGCCATCCTCCAGCTCTTCCACCAGGAGGGTGGGTGCCTGTGCTACGGCCCATGCCTGGGGCCTGGTTTCCTCTAAGACATGGCCAGGCTGGCCTTCATTCTGGGCAGGAACAGGACCTGTCCTTTGTGATACCAGCCCAGACAAAGAACTGTTTTCTGCCTCCAGTGGCAGAAGGGGAGCTACTTGGGGCATAGGAGGACCTGGCAGGAGCAGAGATGCGCTGTCCCAGTGTGCGCCCAGGCGCCTGTGGGCTCCGTCATGAGGCTGGGTGGCTTCCCTCCCCCCAGACTGAGGTGGGCCGTGGCCGGCATCGGGTGGTGGGACTCAGGTCAGTTCTTGCCTTGCAGGTACCTTCAGCCCCGTCACTTTGGCCTTGTTCTTCGTCCTCTATTTCTTTCTTGCGTGTTGGACTTACGGCATTTCTGTCCCAAGTGGCCTTTTTGTGCCTTCTCTGCTGTGTGGAGCAGCTTTTGGACGTTTAGTTGCCAATGTCCTAAAAAGGTACTGTGTGTGTGTGTGTGTGTGTGTGCGCGCGCGCGCGCACATACGTGCATATGCACAAGCGTGGGAATGCTGTGTCCTCCCCGTGCCCCCCAACTCACCAGTGTGATTCTAAGCCATGTTCTTGGTTTTGTTCTTCACTAGCTACATTGGATTGAGCCACATCTATTCAGGGACCTTTTCCCTGGTTGGTGCCGCAGCTTTCTTGGGTGGGATCGTCCGTATGACCATCAGTCTCACGGTCATCCTGATCGAGTCTACCAATGAGATCACTTACGGACTTCCCATCATGATCACCCTGATGG
Organism: Varecia variegata; assembly: GCA_028533085.1. Taxonomy (NCBI): domain Eukaryota; kingdom Metazoa; phylum Chordata; class Mammalia; order Primates; family Lemuridae; genus Varecia; species Varecia variegata. Next base: position 100,782,640 of record CM052444.1, on the reverse strand, counting down.
TGAGCACGTCCTGTCCGGGCTGCTTGCAGGGGCAGGGCCACGTTTACCCCAGAGGGCCTATTTTTAGGTCTTCACTTTGTGTTTCAGGTGGCCAAATGGACAGGGGACTTTTTCAATAAGGGCATTTATGATATCCACGTGGACCTGCGAGGTGTGCCATTTCTGGAGTGGGAGACAGAGGTGGAAATGGACAAGTAAGGCTGTGATCTTTCTCGTGTCCTAGTTTCAGAATTTATAAGCTCTGGCCTGTTGGCATTAGGGTAGGAAACAATAACTCACATTTCGTGGGCTGAAAGATACAGCATGTTTGTTCCCAAGGGTGTCTGGGAATGTTGAGCAGCTCAGGGTGGCTGGGAGCTTCGGGGGCGGGGCGGGGACAGAGGGGCGCGGTGGGGGCTACAGGAGGCAGGGCCGCTTCATGGTTGTGTTTGGCCCGTGTGGCATTCTGGTTAGATACGACGTGAGGCCTCTGGGTCAAGTTTGTGATATGAGTGGATATTTAAGGATATGCCAAACTGGTTGTTTCACGAGTGCCTGACACAGTGTCATACTGTCAGTGGTGATTGTTCTGGGCATGATCACCTGATAACCCACCTAATAATCCACAGGTACTTTGGGCTTCCTGTGTCTGGATGTCAGGCAAGGCCCTGTAGGCCAGTGCAGGGCCAGCAGCCTTTTCTGTAAAGGGCCAGAGAGTTGATTGTTACCAACTTTGCGGGCCACGTGGTCTCTGTCACAACTCAACTCTGCTCTTGTAGCAGGAACGCTGTGAGCATGGCCGGAGTGGGCTGTGGTTTGCCACCCCCTGATCTAAAGGGAGACCCAAACATCGTTTTTAAAATTCTAGTAGTAGTGTTAGCAATTCAGTGGTGGTACATGGACTGTGCCGTGGAATGCCGGGGAGGGGGTGGCCACCCCCCAGGCAAGCAGCTGGGGCTCGTGGTGAGGGGATGTTGGTACTGAGCTGAAGGAGGAGGAAAGGCCCACTGGCCCGGCAGGGCGTTCCGGGCATGGGGAACAGCATGTGTGGAGAGGTGGAAGTACAGAGGAAGGCACTGGGAGGTGGTTCAGAGAGAGGCCCGGGGGGTCCAGGCAGTGATGGAGGACCCAGCAGGGCCCTGTCACCACGTGCGCCCAGGGCCCTGTGGGCTCCGTCATGAGGCTGGATGGCTTCCCTCCCCGCAGACTGAGAGCCAGCGACATCATGGAGCCCAACCTGACCTACGTGTACCCGCACACCCGCATCCAGTCCCTGGTGAGCATCCTGCGCACCACGGTCCACCACGCCTTCCCGGTGGTCACAGAGAACCGCGGCAACGAGAAGGAGTTCATGAAGGGCAACCAGCTCATCAGCAACAACATCAAATTCAAGGTAAAGAAAACAGCCTCGAGAGGAAAGCTGGGTGAGAGAAGACACCTGTCCCTGGTGCTCACGGCTTAGCGCTTGCCACGCCCCTGGCTGGAGTGGACTTGGTTGGCTCTTAGGGGAAATCAGCGCCATTCTCATTATAGGTGACGGTTAAGTATAGATTTGACAGCGAGGACAGACTTAATTAGGCCATCAAGACATGGGTTCATTCCTGCCATAGTAAGCATATGGACAGACCTTTTTTTTTTAAGTCAACAGATTTCATTATTCATTATTTATCCTGAGGGAGGGTTCTAGAGTTGCCAACAACAGAAATGGACTTTGACCTATTTTAGAAAGAAAGAAAGTCAATTGGAAGCTTCAGGACTGCCAGGAAAGCTGAAGAACCAGGGCGGGGTGCCGTGGGGTGCGTGTGCTGGGTCTAGTGGACGCCCTATGGGGACCCAGGAGGGACGTGCATGGCCATTCTCTGTCCTTGGATTCCTCTGGATCAGATCCCAGACAGGGAGCGGCCCTTGCCTCACTCGGGTTGTATGGCCCAGCCCATGGCTTTGGGGGCTGGTTGCCCTCTGGAGAGTTGAGGTGCTCTCCCCAAATCAGTGGAGTGGGGATGTCGGGCCAACAGAAACTGTGGGGTGTGCAGCCCAGTCCTTGGGCTTGAACCGTAAGCCACCGTGAGACTTCCTTGCCATTCCCGAGTCGGCGCTGAGGCACTGTTGTGCCCGTGTACGGCAGTCCGTGGCCTCCTTGTAGAAGCCTCTGTCGTCATCACCCCCCACCCCAATCTGCAGAAATCTAGCATCCTCACCCGAGCCGGCGAGCAGCGCAAACGGAGCCAGTCCATGAAGTCCTACCCATCGAGCGAGCTGCGGAACATGTGTGACGAGCACATCGCCTCCGAGGAGGCGGCGGAGAAGGAGGACCTCCTGCAGCAGATGCTCGAGAGGAGGTGAGCACGGGGGGCCGAGCGACCAGCTGCCTACAGGGGTCACGGCAGAGGTAGCTCCTGAGTTTCTTGGGAATTTGGGGTGTGCGTTGGGGGCATGGAGGAAGAGCGGTCCTGCCAAGGATATCCTTGGCAGCATCTGTTTTTTGTGTAACAGATACACTCCCTACCCCAACCTGTACCCTGACCAGTCCCCAAGTGAAGACTGGACCATGGAGGAACGCTTCCGCCCTCTCACCTTCCACGGCTTGATCCTTCGGTCGCAGCTTGTCACCCTGCTTGTCCGAGGAGTTTGTTATTCTGAGAGTCAGTCGGTAAGCCTCTCTTGCTAGCACCGAGGTTCTGGAAGGCAGGAGGGCGGTAGGAACACGGTCCCTGCACTTCAGGGAAAGAGAGGTGGGGCTTTGAGCGTTCACGTGTCAACGGCTGCTGTCTTGCGCAGCGGCATGTGCAGCCTCACGGCTCCTCTGCAGCTGTCGGTGTCTCCAGGTGACGCCCAGCGAGGGGACACGGTGCAGCGAGGGGAGTGTGAGGGCCTCCAGGTGGTCGTCACATAGTCTCTGCACCGTGTGTCATGTGTTCTGCTGGCCTGCAGGTTTGGAATGCAATTTCTGTATTTTAATTTCTGGTCCCACATGTATATTATCAAAAGAAATACCATTCTTCCTGTCTGTTCCACTGCAGTTGTTTTTCCTCTCTTGTTTGGTTTTTAGAGATGAGCAGGGGTGGGCAGGGTGTGTTTGAAGTGGTCCCTGTGGCCACCTGAGCCCCAGTCACCCTCACACACTTTGTCTCTTTAGAAGAAGAGGGACTGAGTCACCCAGAGGCCTCATTTCCAAACGGGCTCTCCCGGTTGGGGTCTTGGCTGCGGGATGTGGTCTGATTGGCCCGCAGGAGGGCAGTTAACATGGGACAAGGCGCAGAGGGTCTGGCTGAAGGTGGGGTAGAAGGTGACGTGCAGCACCAAGCATGAAGTCCAGAGGTCCCGGAGGGCCTTGCCTGGGTGCAGAAACCAGCCAGCCTGGCCTGACAAAGCGCGAGGAGGGCGATGCTGCCCTGCAGGCAGTGGGTGGCATGACAGGGAAAGCTGCGTAAAGGTGAAGGTGTGCAGAGTGGAGGGGGGAAGATCCTGCTACAGCAGCGCGGTGGCCAGTGCTTGTGGTCACTGGGCCCAGCCTGAGAGCCTGTGGTGGCCCCATGTCCAGTGACAGCAGCAGTGAGAACTGAGGGAGAGAGTAGGAGACCCAGAGTGGAGGAAGAGTAACAAGCCAGCTCCTCTCTCCTGTGGCTGATGTAGCAAGTGGCCACAAACTGGGTGGCCTGAAACAAGTTTATTAAGGCCAGAAGTTCAAGATCCAGGTGTGGCCAGGGCCATGCTCTGTGGGCTCTAGGAGAGGATCATCCTTGCTTTTTCCTAGTGCATGGGGGTTGCCTGCATCCTTGGCACTCCTTGGCTATAGACCCATCACTCCAGCTTTGCCTCTGTTGTCACATGGCATTCTCCCTGTGTGTCCTCTCCCCTTCTGTAAGGACACTTGTCTTTGGATTTAGGATCCACCTTAATCCCACATGACCTCATGTTAATTTGAGAATCTGCAGAGACCCTATTCCCAGTAAGGTCACATTCATAGGTACTAGGACTTAGGACCTGGCCATATCTTTTGGGGGGACTCAGTTCAACCCACAACTGCTCCTGCTAGCGCTTTTCTCATTCAAGCTTGGGAGTAACCCATTTGCGTGTCGCAGATGAAGAAAGGGACCTTGAGGGAGATCAGAGTGCCTAGGGTGACCCGCTAGGAAGTGGCTGAGAACTGGCTTTGGATTGAGACGTCTCACTCCAGAGCACCTGCTGCTGGCCCTGGCTCTGCACCGCCTCCCTCTCGGTGGGGCGTGGCTGGGCGGATGCAGACGTAAGCGGGGAGGGGCTCTCAGTGTGACCCTGCCAGCCGCCGCTGCTGCTCAGAGCAAGGACGGCGTCTTGGTTGGAATTGCAGAGCGCCAACCAACCTCGCCTTTCCTACGCCGAGATGGCCGAGGATTACCCGATGTACCCGGACATCCACGACCTGGACCTGACGCTGCTGAACCCACGGATGATTGTGGTGAGAAGGGCTGTCCCGTCCCCCCAACCCAACCCCTGCCTGTCCTGCGCAGAACGAGGCCCATCTCTGCCGTTGGCGTCTGGGACTGCGGGTGATGCGTGCTGTCTCTCCTATAGGATGTCACCCCGTACATGAACCCTTCGCCTTTCACCGTCTCGCCCAACACCCACGTGTCCCAGGTCTTCAACCTGTTCAGGACGATGGGCCTGCGCCACCTGCCCGTGGTGAATGCGGTGGGAGAGGTGAGTCTGAGTCTGGGTGGAGAACAGGGAAGCCGGGCCCCTGCCCCTGCCTTTGAGAAAGGACCCTCCGACCACGACCACGGGGCTGGTTGGGTGGGGGCCTCACCAGAACCGCGCCCGCCCCCCCGCAGGGGAGGAGCTGGCCGGGTGAAAACCCGCCCCCTTGGCCTCCCGGGCGTTGGGACCCTGTCCCCGCCTGGCCAGCAGATGGCGCCAGTTCCCAGTGGCTGGAGCCGGGCAGGGCTGTCCCTCGTGACCACTGCGTCTCTCTTCACTCCTGACCTCTTCTTGGTGTTCCTCAGTCCCCCGCCTGTTACGGGGATTCGGAACATGAAATGAGAGAATTTTAAGCAAAGTATTTTGAGTTTTACAGAGATACAACGTCCAGTAATTATTGCAGCAGACTTTTTAGAACTTCGTTTTTTTCTTATCACACGAATATTATTTCATTGTACAAACGTATGAAAGCACAGATGAGCAAAGTTCAAAAACCAAACGCTCGTGCCCGCCCTGCGGAGTTAGCCGTGTGCCCTCCCGCCCTTCTTCCCGTGCGTCTGCCGTAACCCGCGCGGCGCGGCACGTCCTCGTGCAGGTCCAGTTGCAGGAGATCAAATTGTGTCCCTGAAACGCAACTGCCGACTACACTGACAAGTTCTAACACGGTTTATGGTATGACTTTGGGGTACCCCCATCGGTGACAAGCGGGAACCACCATAAACTGTGACTAAGGACTCGTAGGTCCTTCTGCAAGGTGGGGAGTGTAAGATGCGGCAGGGGTCACGACCTCAGAAGCATCCAGTGGCCCCACCTCTTGCACAGGTTTGTGGAACAGGCTGGGCATGATGGGAGCTAGAACTACATGTGCCCTGTTTAAGAATGTTCCAGAATGTTAGCTGGCCCCACCCTCTTTTGGAGCTAAACTTGTCCCCCTGGTCTCCAGTTTAAGAGCCCTCGTCATCTGTTTACCCTGGTCATGCCATATCTGGCTCTGCACTGGGTCTCTCTCCCTCCACGTTCCGTGACAAACCGACGGGGCTGGCTCTTCTCACCCCTGTTCTTGCCAGTGGGTTTTATCCTGCAGGTGACTTGGGCCTTTTTCTCCTTGTCCTAGATCGTTGGGATCATTACACGGCACAACCTGACGTACGAATTTCTGCAGGCCCGACTAAGGCAGCACTACCAGACCATGTGATGGGCCAGCTGCCCCTCTCCGGGGCTGCCTGGGGAGGCAGCTCACTCACTCCGGCCAGCACAGCTGGCTGGGCCTGCACGGAAGATTCCTAGTCACCCCCCTCTCAGAAAGCCTGGAGTCATCCAACACTTTGCTGGTCAGAGAACCTGGGGAGGGTTTGGAAACGTCAGAATTTGGACTTTCCTAACTTCCTCAGCAAGTATCTTCCCATTCCCTGCTCCCCGTGTTCCTACCCCCTAGTGTTGGCACAGGCCCACCGCAGTCCCCCTAGTCAGGACCAGGGGTGGAAGTCAGGCAAACTTCTGGGTGACACTCCGAGCAGTGTTCCTGCCCCGTCTTTACTGCTTTCCTAGAGATCCCAGCTGTTGCAGTAAACATATGGGAGGAACCTTGGCCAAGGCAAACACTGGGGGCGGGGAGGGGTGCACCAGTTGCAGATTCAGTTAATGACTACATTTAGGAATTGGGCTCTGAGAACATTCTCCATGTTTCAGGAAGGCCTTCCTTTGTTGGGACTCTTAATTCCATATCTTCTCTAGTTCAGTTTAAGGGAATGTTCTGCTTCCTAGGTGTGAGCAAGTGTTCCAGTCTTGCTCCTAGGGTTTGGATCTCCTTAGGACCACTACCCACCAGAACCACAAAGCATTAAAATCCCTCTGATAATCTCTGAATGATAAATTTGACAAGACGGTCAGATTTCCATCCACCTAGTTTGTGACAGTTCAGCTTTCTTTCCCTTTGTAAATTATTCCTGGTCTCCTATTAACACGTTTCTACCCTGATTCTTTTCATCTCCATGAACTACTAAACTTTCCTTAAGATTTTATCCTGTCTTCTGGTGAAACAGCCACAGCTCGATGGGTTTTGTCGTCACCTGCCAAAGTTAGCTTGAAAGCAGGGCTTCACGGAACTCTGGGGAAGGAGGCAGCTCCTGAGCCAGTGACCACCAAAAGGTACATGTTGTGACGAAGCAGATGGTTGATTCGAGGAAGAAGGTGTCTGCCCTTCACAGACGTCTCCCTCCCGTGCTCTGAGCCTTGCCCAGCCTACGCAGAGACTTCAGGAGGGTCTCCACACTGCAGGGAGGTGGGGAGGGGAGATGCTCGCTGCCAGCGTGCCTGCGGGTTTTAGCATTAAGTGTAGGGACCGCCCCCTTTTTCAAGGTGACTTCATTTCTCTCTAGGCTGGTTGGTCCCCTCTCTGACTAGGCCCCCAGAGTGAGCATCCGCCATCAGGCGTTTGCACGTATCTTCCCCTAACTGCTACGTGTCTGTCAGTGTCTTAATCCCCTCGGGCGTCCCTGGGGCAGGCATACTTTGGGACTCAAGATGGCATTGGTCTGCGTTTAGTTTTTTCCAAACCGTAGAAGTTGCCTGCTGCCTCGGTGCCTGGCCCTGGCAATGCTGTCCTCTCCCTCAGCATCACACTGGCTTCCTGGGCCAGGACTGCCTTTCAGCCTGGGCTGGGTGGCTGTCCTGGCTCTGCCAGTCCAGGGCTTGTGCTGAGCACCCTGTAGGGAGTGATCCCCTCAGCGAGGCTGCTCTGGGACCTTCTCCCGCTGACTGTGGCCCCTCCGTCTCCTTGTTTCTTTATCTCTTTGACCAAAATTACTTTGACTTCTAAAGTTTTCCGTTTCCTTGGATGCACGTGACTTGTGAAACGGGGGTGATGCTCCCAGTACATGGTTCAGGAGGTCGCAAGGACCAAAAAGGCAAAGCCCTTGTAAATGTGATTGTGGTCGACGAGCTGCCGCTTTGCTTGACGGCGGTGGTCAGAGCTGGGCCAGCCTTTCTTCCTCTTATCAAGAAGGAAACCAGTCGTCCAAGCCAGGAGAGTGGCGTGACCACCCATCACAGACATTTCACCCCTCTTTCCACCCCTTCCTGGAATTGGCTGAGCTGATGCCCTGCAGGACGACCCCTGGCTCTGCAGGACTGTGCCACTGGCCACTTGCCTCGAGGCTGCCACTGGTGAATGTTGTTGGAACTTATCCCTCGTGCACATCGTGTTGTGTTTAAGTCACTGGATATTTTGTCCCATCAGTTTAGCCAGAGATAGACAGTAGAATGCAAATGCCTCCCTCCCCCTGAACTGACTGGATGGCTGCCAAGGAGGACCCACACCCAGGCCCCTCTGCAAAGGCACGCGGTTTCCTCTCCTCCCTCTGCATCCGCCCTTTCCAGATAAGCCCAAAGACAATACCTTCTCCACTCGTGACAAGTAACCGTAAGCTTTGCTCCTTCAGTCTCTGTACAGTAGAAAGCAGCGTTCGCAGCATCACCTATGAAACCCACCCCGTCGGCTACCAGTGATAAGCATCTCGATAGAACATCGACCCCCAGAGGGGAGTCTGGGGGTGGCTAGAGGTAGTTTTCTGTGTTTTGTCTCCAGCGTGGTATTTTGTGGCCCCCCAGCTGGGGCAGTTACGGAGCAGGGCTGACAGGTCCCTGTTCCTGACCGTGGGCCAGTGCACTCGGGGGGATGATTTGCTCAAGGCCTTGTCAAATAGTTCCCAGCTGGAATGGACACTTACTTGGCCCAGTCTACCAGGTGGCGTTTCTGATGCAGAATTGTGCACCGCATGGCCCTGGGTGACAAGAAAACTTCTGAAAAGACTGGAGCGCCCCCCGCCCCCCCGCCCCCGGCCCTGCAGTGTTGATGTGCAGTATTGCCCCCAGCCCCTGTGGACCTTGGTCACTTTGACAGTCGCAGCTTCCTTTTTCTGTTTGCACTGTTTATGTGGTAGTGTTAGCTAATCCCTGTGTATATAAATGGTATTTTTTTTTAATTTGTAAAATGCTATTTTTATTTGAACTTTTGGAACTTGGAAGGTCTCGTTGTAACCGTAACGTGTCAGAATAAAACATCTCCATCTGTCTCCTTTAGCCTTTTGTCTCCACAGTGCTCTTTCTTTCAAGGGTTCTTGGTTTTTATTTTACTTCCTCTCTAATATGTAAAAACTACAGCGCTAGGAAGTAATTCTGTAGTCTCAGATTTCCCCTCACGGAGCTGCCTAGCAGGGCTCTTCGTCCACGGGGTCCACTTACCCCTACTGGGCAGCTGCCTTAGGATTACAGGCGTGAGCCACCGCGCCCGGCCAGTCCCGTAGATCTTGGCAAGAGTCACTAGTCTGCACTGTTCTGTTTCTCCTTCAAATGAGTGCTTTTCCTTCTTGTTCACCGACCCTCTCTGGTAAAAGCCTCTCTTCCTGCCAGCGCCTGCTTCCCAGAGCACCAGATGGGGAAACACGATTTCCTCACGGTGCTGTGCTGAGGAACTTACCCACAGACACGGTCCCCTGGTGTCCAACCAGAAGAGATGAAATCGGTGCTGGGCTGCAGCTGGCAAGACCTGTGGCTGGCTTCTGTCTGTGCCATCTGCCATGGCTTTGGTTTTGTGCCATGCCACTTGCATTTGGTTTTGCAAGTGTGACTTTCTCTGTCTCTGATCTGCCCCAAGCCGCCATTCCAGGGGCATTTTCTGCCATGGGTAGTTGTCAATTTCAGTCAGTTCCATCCCGTGAGAATCCTGTGTTACGGTGACAGCGTGGAGTGTGCCCAGTTATACTCTTCCTCTCCTAGCAACCCGTGCCCCCAGCGCCGGGCCCGTCTCTCCTGCCCTTGTCAGTCATTCTCTGCTGCCTGCTTTTCTGCCCTGTGGGATTTAAAGCCTGAGTAAGGAACATGTTGATTGGAGGTTGTTAGATGAGAGCTCTCCCTCCACCTCCACCCCTTACGTCAGTTTATGTACAAGGAGCACATTGCTACTTTGTTTCCTCTTTTCCCAGTTTCCCTACAAGACCAAGACAGTTTGGCCCATGTTGATGGAGCCTCAGAGGCTGGGAGTGCTGAGGGGCATTTGCAGTCTAGGGACACAGACACAATCACGTACAAGTCAACTCGTAAGTCACAGGTAAAACTCCTCCCACAAAGAGCCTAATTTGTGCTGGGCTCGTGGCTTCAGGGAAGAAGTGGCGTTCACAGTGAGCACTGAGTAGTGGGGAGAATGTCCTCAGGGTGGCGGGATAAGGGTATCCCAGGTGGAAGAAACAGCAAAAAAAAGGGCACAGGGGGAGCGTGTGTAGGTGTGCGGGTGTTGAAGGGTCACGAAATCTGAAAGTGGGGTCTGTGGAGGGAACGGGGCTGGGGGAGACAGGTTAGAGTTCTACTGCCTGTTTAAGGTGAACTTAGTGCCTGGTATTTGCTGCCTAGGACAGAAGCAAATACAAAAAACACTGCGTCTTTTCCAGTGGCTCCCACCTCAGTAAATACAAGTCCAGGCTTCTTGGACCCAAATCAGGGAAAGACCACGGCTGTTTTCCAAAGGCGTGTGTCAGTGCACAAAAGGCACATAAACTTGCAGTTTGTCCACATAGCAAACATTTCTTTACTTTCTGCAGTGTTTAAGTGCAACACTGCCTGCTCTTTTCAAAACTAAAAGTGTTGTTCACTTAGCTGCAGCAGCTAACCCTCTCAGATGTATCAGAGAAAATCTAGTTAGTACTCTCATTTTCTAGATGTGCCCCCCCAAAAAACCCTGTAACCAAAAAGCACTGGGAGTGCAAAAATTGCCTATTGAGTACAAGCTACATTAGATGTAACCAGGAAGAGTCCAGATGCTTGTGAATTTCCTTTTCAATAAATAAGTGCCCTGAATGTGAGCAAGTCTGATTAAAAATAAATGCCCTTTTTGCAGCTTTTTCAGGATCTGTGATTGTGGCTGGAAGGCAAGGCAGAGCAGGTTGGGAACTGCAATTTGGGTGCCCCCGCCCCCAAAAAAAGAGGAGGGGAGGGAGAAATGAAAGGAGGAGAAAGAAGCTGAGCATTGTTTGCTCTGACAGAGGGTAAAATGAGGAGGAGTGTTGGGCTGAATCCCCATCCTCTGGGATACGAAAGAAATCACACCAACTCAAGCCTTTGTCTTCTGTCCATGGTGCTGAAGTTTATTCATTTTCAAACCGCTTTCAGTAACAGGTGAGGGTCTACCCTAAAATTTAATGCATGGGGTTGGAGAGGCTGGGAAGCCACAATGAGACCACCGTATCTATATTTAGCATAAAATGTGAGAAATGTTGACAGGAAGCTGCAGCTCAAACGGGGTGCTTGTCACACCTCAGCTTGTTGATGGCAAGAGATGAGACAAAGTCATGTGAGAGCCCAGGGGATGAGAGTCTCTCGCCGTCTGCCCCCCTGGGGTCTGGCCCACCTTTTCCTCCTTGGCTGTTATCTCCGGTACTACAAAGAGAACACAGAACACAAACATATTCGGCTCAGAGACTTGACTCTACTGGAAAAGTCAGCTTCACGCGTCAAACCTGTCAACCATGGACCAGCTACTTCCCTCCAGGCCCCACCCCAGCCCGAAGACCCTTTGAGTTTCATGGACTGATAAACAGGTTACTCATTAAAGCTAATTTCATTTACTTTCATGTAAATCCTTCAGGATCTTGCAATTCTAGGGAGGAACACGAACTGCTGATCAGCAGTGCAAAGGTGACCTGGCCCTGTGGATATTTTAACTCCCCAGTGCTAGTGGGAGTAACTTTTCCTATTGGCATTTTCTCAGCCGTTGTGTCTGTGTAGATGGCTCTGTCCTGGGACTCACGGAGCACCCTTCAAGTTGGGGCAGAAATTCAGAGGGAATAAGCTTTGTCCCTTTCCTGCTGGAGTATCCTTTGACAAGGTTTGACCCGCAACAAAACCACAATTTTGTTCCTCCCCATCCCATTTCCATCCCCAGTTCCTCTCACCCGGAAGCTGTTGCAGCCCAGTCCACTCTGGGCTCCAATCCTGTCAATCCTGCCCCCGAAGCAGCTGGACCTCCGCAGGCTCCGAGGGGCAGCAAGCAGCGCCCTCAGCTTGCTTTTCAGAAGGGCGGATCTGTCAGGGGAGTCCCAGGGGCCCCGCCCGAGGGCACCCCCATCTCTCTGGGCTGGGCTGACCTCCCCGGCCCAGGGAGGCACCTCGGGGAGGGGGCTGAGAGCTGGTCCAGCTTCATCGTTCTGCTCGGTTAGAACTTGCGGTGGCACAGCCTCATCTTCTAAAGGCATCTTGTCCTCCAAGTGGTCCAGCAAATTCTTGACAAAAGGAAAATACGAGGAAAGCGAGAGGCCTCGCTGACTTGGGGAAAATCAACAGGAATGGGCACAGTGTCAGAAAGCCCCCGATCCCAGACTGTGCCCCCTTTCCTGGCCTTACCTTGAAATCCATCAGGTCTGCGTTGGACATGCCGTTGTACACGGGGTTAGCTTCAGATCCACCTGGGAGCTGAAATGCCAGGAAGAGGAGGAAGCCCACGGCGATGGTGGAGAAGGAGCCCATGCTGGCGTTGGCCAAGAAGCGATCCGATGCCTGCTGCCTCTCGTCCCTCTCCTCGGGCTCCCCTCTCCCAGCCTTCATCCGTCCCTGTCTCCTGGCCGCCCAGTGCCTCCTCTTTTTATAGCCCCCCACCTCCCGAGCGCGCAAGAGGGATGGAACCCTCCCCATTCTGTCACTTGCAGTGATAAAGCAGCTGAGTGAGGAGCCAGCAGAAGATGCCCTTTTAAAGTTATCAGTCCACCAGGGCTTGTCGCAGCCCCTCCGCCTTGGGCAGCCCAATGGCCCCCCAGACCCTCGGCTGCAAGAGCCACATTCTTGCTGACTTGCCTCAAGAGGCTCCCACTTCAAAGGTGTGAGAAGAGCAAAAAAGAGTCCTTGGTTATCTCACTGCCACGCCTCAGGATTCTTTCTCCTCCACACTGGGACCCGTGCAGGGAAGCAGAGGGTGACAGTTGGCCTCTGCCCAGCTCCCCCGGCTTGTTTGTGGCTCGGCTGTCAGGGGCTCCAAATAAGGGCGGGAGAGGAGGAAACAGCAGGCAGGCGGCAGCTTGGGACAAATGAGCCCAGATGCTGGAGCTGGCCTCACACCTGCCTCACCGCCATGGGCGGACCCCACCCCGGGCAGTCCCTGTCCCTGGCCAGGTGAAAGGGAGTTCTTTGTCAGAGTATTATTAAGTCAGCAGGAACCAAATGTGATGAAGCCCTCAAGAATTTGGCTGCCAAATATAAACCCCAAGGAAAGTCTGGGGAACACAATCATTCCAAAGCTCCTCCACACCCCCACAACCCCCCTCCAAGGTGGTGGGGGCTCAGCAGGTGCTGCCACGTCCATCCCTTCCCCTTGCTGTTTATAGAAGCTCATTCTCTGAGAGTGTGAAGCTTACAACGCCCCCTTCCCAGGAAGGTGTCCTCGGGGAATTAGCCGATGGAGGGAGGGAGGGGATGGAGGGAGGGAGGGGGCCGAAGGTGGCAGTTTCCCTTGATGCCTTCCCCATCCTTCCCTGAGGCCAGGCATGTGACTGAGCCACCAAGGCCTCAGTTTCCCTGGCCCCCAAAAGAGGCAGTGAGGCACCCCAGGAGCAGGTACCTTGTCTCTGTTTAGGGAGGGACAGAACTGAGCCTAAGAGGCTGTCACTTGCCCAAGGCCACTGAGCATGTAAGTGGCAGAACAAGGACTAGGATCCCAAGTCTGACCCTGACGTCTATATCCTAACCCATTTCCGAAGAGTGCTGCCTCTTTGCCCTTTGCTGCTCTCCCCAGTTAAACACCCCCAGTTAAACACCCCCGTCCCCACCTCTCAGGCACCCCCGAGCAGCTCCTGCACCCCCCACACGCTGGGCGGGAGCCTCCTGTGCTTCCCAAGTCTGAGTGTGTCTGGCCTCTGTCTCAGACTCTCTCAGAGAGGGCTACATCCAACCCCCAGGACCTCTACACCTAACATGTTTTAATCTATTCCTTGGAAGCTCAGAAAATGTGTGTTGAATGACCAGCTCTGTCCCGGCCAGATCTGTCCCCAACTGTGCTGACCTCTTGGTTGACCAGATGAAGAGGCTCTTCTGGGCCATAAGGCTGGAAATCAGGTAAGTGGCCAGAGGTCACTTAGATGCTATCCTAAGAGGGAAGGGAAGGGGGCCCTTTTCAGCAAGCTTGGGGTTTGGGGCACCTGATTTGGGTCAGCCGATCTCAACTTGAAATTTGAACTGAGCACAATTCTAAGTAGGAGCTCTGGGGGCCGAAATGTGTGGTATCCTGACGAGTCCCTGGAATGTGCTCACAGCTTAATTGCGCGGTTGGCAGGTTATTATTAGCAAAGAGGGCTCGGCGAGCAGCCTGGGGGACTCATGCTGCTTGCTGTGTGCGTCACACGCCTGTCTCCTGGAGACGCCCTTTGAGACAGGCCTTTGATGCAAGCAGGTGGCCGCTGGACCACCGCTGCTCCCCTGTCCTCAGCTACTTCTGCAGTCTGTAGGCTGCCCAAGGAGAAGCAGAAGTCCCGCCCAAGGTTCCAGAAAGAGAATTTCAGTGTCAGCCCAGCTGCTTTTATTGAAGTCATTTTCCCTTTTCCGGAGCAAAACTGGAGTGGGACATGTGTGTTATTTGCTGAGTTTCTTCTCTTAGGACTATTCTATTTGGTGGGGGGAAGGAAAAGGATATCCAGTTGTGCTGCCCTCAGGGCTTTGCCTACAACCCGCGTCACCTCCTCCAGGTACAGGGTCCAGAAAGACACAGACAATCTGCAAAGGCACTTACCCGAGTCTTAGTAAAGCCTTTGACGTGAGCCTGAACCGGAAAGTGGTTGACGCAGTTTCTCCTCATTTCCCTGTTCCTGCTCAACTTTGGGGGTGTGTGTGGAGGAGCTAATACTTACTGGGTGTTTAGAAGCCAGGCTATAAAGTGAGAGAAGAAAAGCAACAGGCACAGAAAGCCAGGCCCACCCCCCACCCCCACCACTCCCACTAGCTGAAAAATCAGAAGCTCTTACTGCATAAGACTCAGTCATCTTAGTCATGGGATGGAAAGAGTGTTGCAAAGGGGCAGGAGAATCCAGAATTTGGGTATCTCCGGTTTCTAGCCCAGAGTTTGGTTTTACAATTCTCCATGGGGCTGCTGTGGGCTGCTGCAGGGAAGCCTGGAGTGTGCAATGTCCCATGTGTGCAGACCTGGCACGAAAACCCCATCACATTCATGGCATGATTCTGTCAGACACAAATGGTCTAAAACAGAAACCCCAGTTGGGAGAAATTGGTAAGACACTGTGATATGTTTAGGGATGATTGTTTCTGACTTTGAAAACAATGTTTTGTTTCTTTTGTACAATATGGAGGTCACTGGGGGCTGGAAGTTGGGGACAGGTTCCCTAGAAAACAAAGTCCACGGCAAAAAGTTCACTTGCCAAAGCTTTATGGGGGTTCCTGTTCAAGGGCAGCAAGGCAGGGTGAGGAAATGCATTAGTTAGCTACTGCTGTGTAACAAATTATCCCAAATCTTAGCAACTTAGAACAATACACATCTACTATCTAATAGTTCCTGTGGATCAAGAATCTGGCCCTGCTTTGCTGGGTGCCACTGGCTCAGGGCTCTCTCAGGCTGCAATTAAGATGTTGGCTGGCGCCCGGCCCAGTGGCTCACACTTGTAATCCTAGCACTGTGGGAGGCCAAGGCAGGAGGATTGCTTGAGGTCAGGAGTTCAAGAACAGTTTGAGCAAGAGTGAGTCCCCATCTCTACTAAAAATAGAAAAATTAGCTGGGCATGGTGGAGTGCCCCTGTAGTCCCAGCTACTCGGGAGGCTAAGGCAGGAGGCTTGCATGAGCCCAGGGGTTTGAGGTTGCTGTGAGCTAGGCTGACACCATGGCACTCTAGCCTAGGTGACAGAGTGAGGCTCTGTCTCAAAACAAATAAAAATAAAAATAAGATGTTGGCTGGAGCTGCAGTCATCTCAAGGCTTGTCCGGGAGACTATCTGCCTGCAGGCTCACTCCTGTGGCTGTGGCCAGGCCTCAGGTGCTTGCTGGCTGTTGGCTGGAGACATCAGTTCCTTGCCACATGGACCTCTCCATAGAGAAGCAACCGACTGCCATCAGGTCAAGCAAGGGAGGGGGCGAGAGGAGTTACGGAAGCCACAGTCCCTTAGTAACCTAATCTTGGAAGTGATACCCATTGTTTTTGCTGTACTGTGCTGGGTTCGTTAGAAGTGAGTCGCTGGGTCCTGTTCACTCTCTAAGGGAGGGGCACAAATACCAGGAGGCAGGGGTCCTTGGGGCCATCTCATGCCCGCACAGGTGGGCAAGGAGAGAGAGCAGGTATAAGGTGACATGTTGCCTCGCCAGCCTTGCAAAAACACCTTAGTGAGGTCTCCAGAAAGCTTCCTGGAGCAGAGCACCTCGGGGCAGCTGGGGTGGAGACACGATGACGGCGCTGCATCAGTGTCCGGTGGCTGCTGGAGCAAGTACCACAAGCCTTGGGGCTTAGAGCAACAGAAATTTATTCTCTTATAGTTCCGGGGGCTGGGAGTCTGCAATGAAGGAGTCGGCGGGGTGTTGGCTCCCTGTGAACCTGCAAGAGGGGATCCTTCCTGCCTCTTCCAGCTTCGGGTGGCTGCCGGCAATCCTGGGGTTCCTTGGCTTGTGGCTGTGTCACTCCAATCTCTGCCTCCGTCATCACGTGGCCATCTTCCCTCCCTGTGTCTCTGTGTCTCTTCTCCTCATCTCGTCATCTTTTTTTTTTTTGAGACAGAGTCTCGCTCTGTCTCCCAGGCTAGAATGCCATGGCATCATCATAACTCACTGCAGCCTCAAACTCCTGGCCTCAACCAATCCTCCTGCCTCAGCCTCCCAAGCAGCTGGGACTACAGGTGTGCATCATCACAGCCTGCTAATTTTTTCTGTTTTTTGTTGTCCAGCTAATTTCTTTCTATTTTTAGTAGAGACGGGGTCTCACTCTTGCTGAGGCTCATCTCGAACTCCTGAGCTCAAGCAATCCTCCTGCCTCGGCCTCCTAGAGTGCTAGGATTACAGGCATGAGCCACCGCGCCCAGCCTCTTCTCCTCTTCTTATAAGGACACTAGTCAAATCATATTAGGAGCTCACCCTACTCCAGTGTGACCTCATCTTAACTAATTACATCGACAATAACCTTACCTCCAAATAAGGGCACGTTCTGAGGTTCTGGGGGTTGGAACTTCAACATATCTTCTGCAGGGACATAATTCAGCCCATAACAAGCACTTGACCTGTAGGCCCCTTTCTATCTCCTGTCTCACACTGGTCAGCACACCACCCCCACCCCACCCCCACCCAAAAGTGCAGGCCACTGACTCCTGCACTTCTGGGCTGTGTTACTCAGATCCTCGGGCAGTGGCCAGGGAAACCAGGGATTCCTCCGTCCAGTCCTCCCACGAACTGGCTTGGCAATCTCTCCTTGCCAGTTGGCACCGCTTGCAGGGGCATGTTGGTAGAGGAGGGGGGAAGGTGGGAGGGGGCAGATAGCAGCTGTGAGCACCATGTCCGCCATTGCTGGAGCTGCATTTGCTGGTGAGCCGGAGGCAGCACTTGAAATGGCTTCAGGACAGCACTATGTCCCAGCACCTAGCACAGAGCTGGCGCACAGTGATCCTTCAGGAAATATTTCTGAAGGACTAGACCAACAAGTTTGCCTTCAGTGCCTGTCCTAACCACCCCCCCATGTGTATCTTGAGTGCCACCACTGCACCTTGCCCTCCCTGGGAACCTCACAGGGAGAGGAGTCACCCTCCAGCTGAAGCATGCATCTTCTGCTCTCTCCCCTGATGCAGAAAGATCCAGATGGGAGAGCCTGGAGTGGGGAGGCCAGTTGTGAGTGGTGAGGGCTGGAACTGGAAGGGGAGTACGGGATGGAGTGCGGGGGATGCTACAAGGAAGGAGGCAGGGTGCCGTGTCTGCTTGGGTGGTCCAGCCAGAGAACAGTGAGGAAGATTCCAAGGGCTCAAGTTAGCAAGGGTGGGGCCGGGGGGAAGGTTGAATCCTGTGGGAGTGCCTTAGTGCAAGTTCTCCTGAACCTGAGGCAAGAATTCAAGTGTAGGTGGTTTATTTTTGGAGACAATCCCAGGAAATGTCAGCAGAGAGTGGGGGAGTAACACGGGCAAAGTAGGAAGTCAGTGATCACCGTGCACAAGCCTTGCTTAATTGCCCCTCGCACAGAGAACTCGGAACAGGTATAGAACAGGCGGCACTGGCCAACTGAGCGGGCTGGGTCTGTAAGTGCCCACTCCTGCCAGCGCTGGTTGAGCATCTGTGGAGGTAGATCTGTGGAGGTGGATCATTTGGCAGCTTCTTTGCAGGACGAGGTTGATAATAGGGCACTCAGGGAGGTTAAGGCCACGGCTACAGCTACCAGGGGAAGCACTAGGGAGGGCTGCTTTCGAGGGCAGCCATCCACAGACGGTGCGTGCCCTGCAATGGGGGGCTCAGTGAGATGCCACTCACTACCCGGCCTCCAGCCATCACATCTGGCTCCTTCACTGGTCATTCTGGGGTCCTGTTTCCTGGACCTTTGCTTGGGGAGAAGACCCAAGTAAGAGCATGTCCATTTGTACAGGCTGCACCATTGGAGCCCTATTTGCAGATGCGATGGACTCACCCAGGAAATTCTGAAGTGCTGAATGGCTTCGGGGAGTGGGGGCTCTGGGAGGGGCGTGGCCTCATCGCTGGAGCAGAGGAGAAAGGCTGCCGGCAGGCAGTGGCCCCAAATGTTGAACTGAGGGTCGCCATTATGAGGGGACCTTCCATCCCACCAGCACTGGAAGGTCCCACCTACTTCACTGGCTTGGAGAAGCCTGTGTGGGACAGTGGTTAGGGGCCTGGGGGCTTGAATCCTGGCTCTGCCATTTGCTGACTGCACGACCCTGAGCAAGTTACGTAACCTCTCTGCCTTTGTTTCCCCCGCTGTAACATGAGGGATAATAAAAGTTCTAACTTCTCAGAGTTGTTGTAAGGGCTGTGAGAGTTAATGGAACTGTGCCTGGTGCATGAATGAGGCCTTCATAAATGTTAACTATTCTAATAACCCCGCCCTGCCTGGGTCAGAAACAGACAAAGATGACTCACCGTTAGTTGGAAAATAAGCTGCTCCTGAAACCTCATTTTAAAACAATCTTAACTGATCTCATTCGGTGCCCCATCTCTGACGCGCACTGAGTTAAAATGAGAAATAACACAAAGACCCGCCCCTCTGGTTCCCTTCCACTCAAAGAAACATCGGATGGGAAAATCAGGGAGGCTGTGAGAGCACAGTTCAAGGCCAGGAGTGCGGCGCTCACAGGAGTGTGGGGTTCAAGAGTCAGAGAACAGAGGCTCAAGGGTCACTCGGACCTCTGCTCAAATCCCAGCGCTAGCACCCAGCGGCTGCGAGTTCTCCGGTAGGATGCTTGGTTTTTCTGGGTCTCATTGTTCTCATCCGTAAAATGGGGATAATAGCAGTGCTGACCTCATGGCGATTTACCCCTCAGCTTGGGCCATGAACGGCATTCCGGGAAGGGGGATGGCACGGGGCCCTTCCTGGGAGCCTGGAGGCTCCGCAGCAGGGCCTGGGTGGCCTGGACCTAGAGATGTATGGAGGGGAACCCACAGAGGGGAGGCCTCCCTGCTGGTTAGGGCACCAGCAGGACCCTGAGATTTGGGGCAGGATGGAGGGCTCACCCCTATTCAGGAATGCAAATGAGCCAGCGTGTCACTCACACACACTGACCCCAACCTCTGACATTTCAGCTTAGACCTTCTAGAAACAATTGCCAGGGACAGTACTTTAATGGTAGAGTTCCAGGCAGAAGGAAGGCCGGTGGGGCAGTGCTTGGACACACACCCTCAGGTTGCACACACGCATCAGGGCCCAGTCCACACCCAGAAGAAGCTGACCTGCTTTGAAAAGCAGTTTCTGCAAAGAGTCTCTTTCAGAGCATTATAAACCCGAAAGAAAAGAAAGCCCTGCCACCCCAGGCGACCAGCCTGTGAGGCCGTGTCCCTACCCCACCATCTTGACACCATTGGGACCTTCAAGAAAAGAGAACACGTTGTGTTTCTTGGTTTGGGTTGGGTTTTTTGAAATGAGGGATTATTTTCAATGCGCAGAGACAAATCAGATTCAAAAGAAAAAGCGTACAATGTTGACTTTATTTCATCATGGAAATTTTGTGCTCAAGGTTAAGAAACCATCTTATATAAAACAACCAAATAAATAAATAAATAAATAAAAATAAATAGGAGTCACTTCAAAGGAGGTCCTAGGATTGGGGACAGAGCCCCTTGTGGAACCAGAAGCAGGTGTCTGCAGCCAGGACTTCCTCTTCCCTCTTAATATCTCCTCAGCACTGTGGGGAGAAGAGAGGGGGTGACAGTGGGTTTAGGGTGGGAGACTGAGGTGGGAGCTGAGCTTCCCCACACCATGCATCACCGCTAGTCATCAG
Source organism: Varecia variegata (assembly GCA_028533085.1). Taxonomy (NCBI): domain Eukaryota; kingdom Metazoa; phylum Chordata; class Mammalia; order Primates; family Lemuridae; genus Varecia; species Varecia variegata. The sequence goes on along the minus strand of CM052444.1, from coordinate 100,762,535 downwards.
CGATCTTTTTTTTTTTTTTTTGAGGCAGAGTCTCACTCTGTTGCCCAGGCTAGAGTGCTGTGGCATCAGCCTAGCTCACAGCAACCTCAAACTCCTGGGTTCAAGTGATCCTCCTGCCTCAGCTTCCCGAGTAGCTGGGACTACAGGCATGTGCAACTATGCCCGGCTAATTTTTTATATATATATTTTTTAGTTGTCCATATAATTTCTATTTTTTTTAGTAGAGACGGGGTCTCGCTCTTGCTCAGGCTGGTCTCGAACTCCTGAGCTCAAACAATCCGCCTGCCTCGGCCCCCCCAGAGTGCTAGGATTACAGGCGTGAGCCACCGCGCCAGGCCAACGATCTTGATGTTTGAGGCTTTGGAATCATCCAACTCTCTGGGCCTCAGTTTCCTCATCTGTGAACTGGGGTTCTCATCACCCCGGTGACCCTGCTCTCCGCCTCTGAGGCGATAGTGTAGGGGAAACCAGGAGGAAGAATGTTTAGGACGCTTTCACTCCAGGGAGGGGCTGCCAGACAATGAACAGAGTCCACCCTAAGGAGAGTCTCCCCCTTGGATCAGAGAGGCAGGTCTCGGGCAGGATGTGGGTGGGGACTCGTGGGCATGGTCATGAACGGGCCCATAGTTCATATTTCCAAAAAGACGCCCTTGCCCTGAAGACTGTCAACAAGAAGGAATAGTTCCAGGTGTGCTTTTCTCAAAGAGTCTGGTCCCCAGAGACAACAAACCCCCAGCTGACTGTAATGGTGGCCCGCGTGGGAAGGGGGTCGGGAGCGCAGGGGCATTGGGTGGGGACTCTGCCAGGTGGGGGCTCACCATTGCAGCCCAGGCTGCTGTGGGAGCCAATCCGGTCCAGCCTCCGCCCGAAGCAGCCTGAGTTGGGCATCATCTTGGGGCTGCGTAGGCTCCGCAGGAACTGGAGGGAGTTTTCGCGGGGCCCCAGGACACCCTCTGGGGCTGCCTCCCGGGCCTCCCAGGCTTCTGCGGGGCCCTGGATCTGATGGAGGGGCTCCAGAGCCATCTGCTCCGCCTGCAATTCGGAGACTTTGTCCCGCAGACGATCCAGCAGCTCCTGCGATGGGTAGGGAAGTCCGGGGTCCTCAGGAACCCGCGCCACGCCCACGTGAACCAACTGCCTTGGGTATGGGGTCCCGGCACCCAATCTGGCCACTTTCTGGTTCCCTTATCACTGATTCCCAAGGGAATGCGGGGACCCCTTAAAACAGTGGGTGGAGACCCTTTAATTGCCGCTACCCAAGCCCTCTAGGCAGCCACATCTACGCAGTCCCTCTGCTCTCACCTGCAACCCAGACAGTTCCGAGGCTGGACTGGGGCGGCCCAGCGGGTGAGAACGACCTCCCAGCGGCGACAGGTGCAAGAAAAGGAGGAGCAGCAGCGCCCGGGGCAGTGCCGTCGGGGGATTCATGTCGCTGGAGGGGCGGGAGGAGGCTGCTGCCGCCGCTGCGCTGCCTCTGGGTTTCTGTGCCACCTCCTGGCCGCCCGCGGTGCTCTCCTGGCTCCCGGGGCAACCGCCGCCTTTTATCCGGGAGCTGGAGGTCCGGCCGGCCCTGCCCTGCGGGGTTATCTCTGATTTATCAGCCACATTCCGGCCCGCTGAGCTCAGGGCCGACGAATGCGCCCCTCCGCGCCTCCCTGGAGGTGGAGACCTGGGAGAGCAAGCCTTGTATAGAAACGGGCCGGGCTGGGGGCGGAAGCCCGAGGGGGACACCAACACGTCTTGGTCGCCCGCTTCCTCCCTTCCTGCAAAAATCGGGGCGGGGGGCAGCCCTTAGCGTGGCGCTTTCCCCTTCCCCCGCCCCCAACCCAATCGTTGCTGGCAAGGGCAGGGAGAACCTCAGCTTTCCGAGGCCCGACGCAAGTGCGGGGTGCACGGGGTGACTCAGAGCGAGAACAGCCCCAGCCAACACCCCCACGACCAGCGCGCCCTCCCTCCCCGCGCGGGTTCCCTCGCCCGCTTGTAACTCAGCACCCGCGACTCCTCGCACCCCGCCGCGGGTCTCCCGGGCGCCCTGGCCGCTGTCCGTGGTGCTGATCGCCCCGAGTGAACTTGGCCTGAACTCTCAAGATCTGCTCCCTTCAACCTAATTTCCAGGCCAGAAAGACCTGCGTGGGAAAGGGCAAGAGACCTCTGGGACTCCTCCCTACTTTCTCACAACGCCCCAAAGCCACAAGCCTTACAGCACTGCGAGGCTGAGTCTCCAATATTAACTCATTAAAAGCCTGGGTGTGACAAAGAACCTCTGGAATGCTGACTCTTCTTCCATGCCTTAAAGGGAAGAGCAGATTTGGCTGGAATTTTGAGAGGCAAGGCCCAGAGATGAAGTAATCCAGGAATGCTTTCTATGGCATCTCCTCCAGGTGCCAACACCTCCTCTCCCACACCAAGCCAACATATGATGGAAAAAGCAAAGACAATTGGAAAGGTGGTTATCTACTTGGGAGACAACAGAGGTATAGGGAGTGCCCCTCCCCTAGTGCCATCTTCATCTGATCACCCATGAACTGATTCCCATGAGCAGGTGGTCTGGACTCCTGAATGTCTTTAGAAATGAGGGTCTGGGCCCAGTGCAGTGGCTCATGCCTATAATCCCAGCACTTTGGGAGGCTGAGGAAGGTGGATTGTTTGAGGTCAAGGAGTTCAAGACCAGCCTGGGCAACATAGTGAGACCCCCCCTCTACAAAAAAATAAAACAATTACCCAGGCATGGTGGCACATGCCTGAAATCCCAGCTACTCAGGAGGCTGAAGTAGGAGGATCATCTGAGCCCAGGAGATTGAGGCTGCAGTGAACTATGATCATGCCACTGTACTCCAGCCTGGGCAGTAGAGTGAGACCTTGTCTCTAAAAAGATAATTTTGGCTTTGAGCAGTGGCATTATGGTAGCCAATGAGGTTTATTAGAGGCGTGATTATTGCTAATTGAAAACTTTTCCCAATACCCAGCCATGACGACTTGTAATATAGTTGGCAGTGGCAATTTTTGACAGTCTCTATGGAGACTGAATGAAAAAGAAAAAACAAATAAATAAATAAATTTTTTTTGAAGAAAAAAGAAATGAGGCACTGAAGAGAAATGGCCCTGGGAAGAGATATGGCAGTTTAAATAACCCTCTTAAGTGTATGTGACCAATGTTGCTACCCCTTCCAGAGAATTTGTGTTAAAGGAGCAGGGTGGCTGGGGGCTGTCTAGGAAGGGAGATTGGTTGTGGCAGAGATTTGGGAAAGAGCAGCAAGAAGAAACTGGGACCTCTGAGCAAATTGTACCTAAAAAATAGCACCTGCTAGGCATTGAGAAAAGTATCATTATTCTTCTTCATTTTTCAGACAAGGAAACTGAGCTCAGATGAATTCACCTACCTCTCAAAGGCCACACAACTGACAAGTGGTAAAGCTTGGATTCCACATCAGGCATTCTGATTCCAGATTTGAAGCTCTTAATCACTGACAGGGTGATTGCAAGGTATTTCTACAGGAAGAAAACACAGAGGAATCCCTTGTCATCAATGAAGGCTCGGGGAGCTATGCTACGGGAATGTGTAAGTCTGGTGGCTGTGTGTGCAGGGGGAGGAGGGCAAGTGGCTCAGATGAGCATTTTGCGGATGAGGATGGGGGATGGGTAAGGACCGTGTAAAGATGCCAGTCTTGGAGAAGTTCTGGAGGCTGGGGCAGTGTGCGTGTGCGTGTGTGTGTGTGTGTGTGTGTGCGTGTGCAAAAGCACACTACAGGGAGAGTATCCAAAGGCTAAGCTGAGGTGAGGGAGGCAACATGATCCAGCCTCCTGCAGAGCCGAGCCAGAGGGCTGGAGGCTGCTGAGGGTGCAGAGAGTCTCTTGTGCTGGGTGTCATGAGATAAAGTATTGGGGGCAAAACAGAGGCCATCAGCAAGCACCTATCAAGAACTGACTCTGCATTTAACCTGCACCTCAATCTGCTCGTCAGCACAGTGGACATGTACTCCCTCCTTGCAAGGACTAAAAGGAAGACAATGGTGTCTTTGGCACTGTGGGAAGAGCCAAAGAATTAGAAATACATGACGGGAGTCGGTCCTTCCACTGAAGGGGATGGTGATCTCACTGGGGAGACAGAGCGACACAGGGCAACAGAAAGTGCCAAACGCTCTAACAGAGCCTCGGTCTGCCCCAGTGGAGGGGACTGTGGGAGAAGAATTCAGGGGAGACAGAGGACGAGATACATCCCCCAGGCCTCTGTCCAGGGAAGGATGTCACCCACCAGCTCCACGCTAGATCAGCCCCACACACACGTATCAAGTGCCTACCATGTGCCATGTGCCATATGCCATGCCACATCTAGTTGGTGAAGACAGTCACCCCATCTCTGTCACAGCATTACTGTACAAGGGTTAAATTAGATGATGTTTGTGGTAGGCTCAATAATACCCCCCCCCTAGGGATATGCACATCCTAATACCCAGCACCTACAAATATGCTACTTTACCTGGTAGGAAGGACTTCGCAGACGTGGTTAAGGTAAGGATCTGGGGTGGGGAGATTCCCCTGGATTCCCCGGGAGGGCCTGATGTAATCACAGGGTCTTTGTAGGGGAGAGGCAGGAGGGCCAGGGTCAGAGAGAGAAAAATGTAAGGGGGAAAACGGGTCAGAGAGAAGATGCTACACTGCTGGCTTTGAAGATGGAGGGCGAGGCCACAAGCCAAGAGGTGTAGTGACCTGTAGAAGCTGGAATAGACAAAGAGACGGGTTCCTCCCTCGAGTTTCCAGAGGAACCAGGCCTGCCCACACCTTGATTTTAGCAGTGTGAAACAGATCTCAGAATTCGGATCTCCAGAACTGAAGGAAAATGAATTCGTGTTATTTTACACCAATAAGCTTGTGAGACTGCCTCAGCAGCAGTAGGAAACTATTTAATAATACAAAGCCCTAACTGTGTGTATGTGTCAAATGCCGAGCACGGCGCCTGGCACATAGTGGGCCCTCAGAAAGGTTGTGGTGTTGGTTCTCACCAGCGTCAAGCCCTAAGTGTTAGGTGCTGGCCACAAAGAAATAAGACCTTTAATTCATTCAACAAACCTTCACTGAGGGCCTGGGGTCAAAGCCGTCCAGAGCCCGGACTGAAGTCGCACTGCCTGGACTCAATCTCACCTCCTCTTCTTGCTACCTGTGTGACCTTGGGCAAGTTCCTCCCTCTCTCCTCTGGTTTTCTCACACCTACCTCACAGCATTGTTGTGAGGATGGAATGAAACTGTGCAGGCAAAAATCTAGTATTTCTGTGGGAGCTGGGGACACGAAATGGGCAGGACAGTCCTTGCCACTGGGGCACTGACAGTGCAGGGGGAAAGGCAGACACAGTCCCAGCCCCCAGGCTGACTCGGGGCGAGTGAGTGGTGCAGCAGTGAGTGCTGTGTGCTGTGAGCACGGCAGGAGCACCTGGGCCAGGAGGGAGCTCGCTGGAGATGGTGGTGCTGGGCGAAGGCTTTGAAGGGTAAGAATGAGTCAGCCAGAGAAGGAAGGTGGGAGGGCGCGCTGGGCAGAGCATCTGCATGAGAAAAGGCTGGGGGTGGGATGCTGGTTAACTGATCAACTACCACCCCCAGCCTCTCGGCAGAAGGAAGAAGCCCCGGGAAAGGAAAGGTTTGACTGGTCAGGGAACATGGCTCCAGCGGCAAAGCTCCTCATAGCTTCCTCCCAGTCCAGTCCTTGGCAGCCATAGAGGGTGGCGTGAGAGCACTGGGCACCCAGGGACAGGAGAAGAAGGAAGCAGAGGGGCACTGACCAAGAAGGCAGGAGGGGTCAAGCCTCTGCCCACTGCTGACTCACTGTGTGGCTGTGGGCAAGTCGCTTCTCTGCTCTGGGACTCTCCGTTTGTGTAGAAAGAAGGAATTAGACTAAGGTTTCTGCCAGGTACAGAGCCCTAATGATAAGTCAGTTTCCCCCTAGTTCATGGTCAGGTCCACTTGCCAGCCTCTAGCCCCAGGAGCACCTCCATCTTCTGTGACCCTTAGACTTTCTCCAAAAGCCAGAAACCACCTGCAGAGGGGCCATCAGATCTTTCACAGCTGTGGCAACATGCCTCTGTGTGTGTGTGTGTGCACATGCGTGTAAGGGATGCTTTGGAAACCAGCATGAGTGTGTAGACTGCCTCTGCTCTTGACATGAATCTCTAGAATGGTGGTTAACAGAGGGAGGGCTGAACTTGACAGCATGGAAGCAAATAGCTATTAACCCCACCCCACCATGTCCAGCCTCAGCCTCACCAGCAATTTCTGAGCATCTAAATGTAGTGGAGGAGACGACTGTGTGTTGGAAGGTAGTATTCTCTCTCTTTCTCTCTCTCTCTCCCCCACTTTTCTCCCTCCCTCCCATTGCTATAGCCTTGTAAGGAAAAAGGAACTCGGAAAGGGTCACCTTATCCTTCCCACCCCTCTAGAAAGGACCGTGTCCGTATTATCTCCATAGCTGACATTCCGGTGACATCATTGGAGACCTTGGATCCAGCAATGCCTGAAGTCAATCTACTTTGGACTTTTCAGCTATGTGCACCCAAACATCTGCCCCTACCTTTTTAACTAAACCAATTTAAGTTAGATTTCTGTCACTTCCATCCCAAAGATTCTGAACTGATACAGTCCCCAAAAGAAACTGCCTGCACTTTTCTTAGAAATGTTTCTTGAGCACAGGACATCTCAGCCCTTGGTAACAGCCCAGGGTCTCGGAGCCTTTGCAGACAAACATTCTGAACACTGTCTAGTTGAACTCTCTCCTCTTGTAATGCAAGCTGGTCCCCCGTGGTCAGATGAAAAGCAGAAAATGTGCTCCATGACTTTCCAAAAGGCTGTAGGAGCTGGACAGAAAAATCAGAAGCCTGATTTTCTTCAGATCTAAACACGGATCCCAGGCTGGAGGGCTGCAGGAGGGAGGATGGAGGTCAGCCCAGCGTCCACCCCTGCAAGGGCTCTGTCCTGGCACGGTGAGGAGAGATGGAGGAATTAGAAGGTCCAGAGCTTGCCTTCAAGTTGCTTGTAGTCTAATTGGCAGACAGACCTCCCCTCTGTCAGGCCAAAGAGGGCTCTTTAAGATGAGGCCGCACCCAGACACCAGGAGTTTGTGCAGCCTGTGACTGCTGTGCCTGACACCACCTGCATCCTGAGGTGCTCCAGGAGCCTCACCTCTTTCCTGCAGGGGAGAGGCCAAGGCACAGCCCAGCACATCTCCCTAGTCCAGGAGGGAGATCGGGTCTGCACCCAGCGCCCCATGCGGTGAGGTGAGCCCCCAGGGATGCTGCTCTTGACCTCCACAGGCCTCCTGGTGGCACTGGATTGACCCAGCATAAGTCAGGTGTGGATGGGTCAGGGCCACCAACTGAGGGACCGATTTGGACTCCAATGGAAACAGCCATGGAGGGATACTCCATGGCCATGCCGGTGATTTGGGGAGAGCAGCTGACCTCACAGGCTGGCCCGCTGGTCCTCAGCTCCCAGAGTCTGTTCCCATGGCTGGGGCTCCGTCTTTCAAGTCTCCTCCTGCTTAGTGTGGCCCCAAGAGACAGCATTAATGAGCGCCCACCCAGGGCCAGTGCGCAGGGACTCCTCTACCAGTTCTCAATTCAGGCAGCCACGTCTGCGCTGAGGGCACCGGCAGTGCACAGATGGCAGTTCACAGCCCGGGCTTGCTCAAACTGAAAACATTAGTCCTTGTTTGTCTGAAAGTCAAATTTAAATGGACGTCCCACATTTGTATATGCTGGATCTGGCAACCCTAGATGGGTGGGGACTACCGGAGCTTTTCCCCCATAGAGGGGTCTTTTCATCCACAGGGAGAGAGGCATTTCCTGACTTTCATTAGCCACCCCGCTTTCACCGAGCTGTGCTGACGCCCTGTGCCCTGCGTTGAAGACCAGGTGGTTCGGACCCCTGCCCCCGCCCCTCCCCACTCCCACCTCTCCCTACCCCCCAGCACCTCCCCACTGCCAGACCTCCCACCCGCTCCTGGTCTGGGAGGCTAATTACAGGGAGTGGTCGCAGCTGCAGCTGCACCTCCTCATCTCCTTGTAGTCATCTTGGCTCCACAAGCTCCCCCTGCCTGTGTCTGTCTGCCTGCTCCACCTCCAAGACCCTCGTCCCCGTCTCTTTCCTGAGCTCCCTGCTGTGCCTCAGTCTCCCCTCCCAGCCCCAGAAGGCGGGACTAAAGCACGGGGCAAGTCAGGCAATCTCTCTGTGCTGTTTCCCCATCTGTGAAATGGACACAATAGAATCCTTTGTGAGACTTAAAGAAATTAACTCTCATAAGCAGCACCTGGGACAGCGCCTGGCAGGTGCAGAGTGCTCAGAAATTTTGGCTGCTCTTTTTGTTGTTCCCCTTGTCTGTGCACCCCACCTTTCTGTCAGCGAGTTCTGAGATGACCAGACCTGGAACCTCCGTGCTGTGCTGCCGGAGCCGGGCCTGGCTCCTTCCCCTGGAGGTCCCCGTTAGGCCCCGCCTCATTCAGAGAGGAGGAGCAGGGACTACTAATGGGTCCAGAGTTTCTTTTGAGAGTAATGAAAATGTTCCGGAATTAGTGGAGATGGTGGCACAACATTGTGAATATATTAAAAGTATGGTTAAAATGTGAATTGTGAATTATATCTTAATTTCTAAAAACTAGAAAACTTCCCTTAATTTTCTATGTTCTGAAAAAATTTACAGAACACCGGGACTGTAGAATTCCCCCATGAAACCATCTGGGATTGTTTTTTGTTTTGTTTTGTTTGTAGGGGTAATTTGTGGGAAACTTTTTCTACTTCCTCTCTGGTAACTGATCTATTTAAGTTTTCATTTTGTCTTAGTTGCAGTTAATTTTGGTAAGCCACGTTTTCCAAATAATTTACCTATTTGATCCAGGTTTTCACATTAATTTGCATACCAGACCCTTTTGATATGTTAAACTTCCTCTCTGCCAATAGATACTATTCTTTCCCCCATGTCCCCATTTTGTTTCTGTTTTTGCTCCGCACATAAATACGCTAAATGATCACCATCAGTTTTTACCTAAGTTTCCCCAGTTACCGCTTAGGTGGATCAAGTTCATCTTCTAATAGGTTTCTCCAAAAAGGCAGCTGTAAACAGTACATCCTGAGCTCAAACCTGTTCCTCCATACCCTTGATACTCGAAGAACAACCAGATGGAAAGTTCTCGACTCACACTTTGTTTTCTTGAGTCTCTTGAAAATGTTGCCGCACAGCTGCCTTGCTATGTGTCGTGCTCCTGAGATGTCTGATCTTAGGCTAATTTTTTTTTTTACTTTTATGAGTAATTTGTTCCTTTTTTAAAGCCTGGGTTCCCTGGTAACTTTTTTTCTAATAATTTTATCAGTAAAAGTCTTGGAGTTGATAGTTTCCGGTTAACTTCTCAGTTTTCCAAGAATATAAGTTTTCTCTTGCTTATGAAAGTTTTTCTTGAATATTTTAAAATATTGGCCAGGCATGATGGCTCATACCTGTAATCCCAGCAATTCCGAAGGCCGAGGTCGGAGAATTGCTTGAGGCCAGGAGCTCAAGACCAGCCTGGGCATCATAGTGAGATCCCGTCTCTACAAAAAAATTAAAAATTAGCCAGGCATGGTGGGGCATGCCTGTAGTCCCAGCTACTCGGGAGGCTGAGGCAGGAGGATCGCTTGAGCCCAGGAGCTGAGGTTGTGGTGAGCTACGATGACAACACTGCACTCTAGCCTGGGTGACAGAGCAAGACCCTGTCTCTAAAAAAATAAAAATAAAAAATATATAAAACATTAATCATGTTACATTGTTTTGTTTTTATTCTTCAGGGACTACAGTGACCACTATGTTGGGTATTTTTCTTTGTCTTTACTTTGATCACTTTTTCCTTTTTACTCTTCGTTTCAGTTTCTTTCACTCTTGCACTCCCCGTTCTTCGATGTGTTTTACAATATTTATTTGAGTAAATAATTCACTCCTGGGAAACGTGTCATTTATTCTTCATTTCTGACATGATTTTGTCTTTATATTCAATTTCTTTCCTGACTTCAGACAACTTTCACTGCATTTCTTCCTGTTTTGTGTCCCTTTTTTTCTTAGTATTTGAATTTCTGATTCTTGGGTTTTTAAAATTTGTGATATCATTTAAAGCAGGTTTGATTTTCCATCTTCCAGGGCATTTTGTGGACACGATTCCTGGCTCAAGAACATCCCCTTCTATCAGGAAAGTGTGGCGTTTGTAAGGGATGACGTTGGTGGGAAGTGCTGAGGGAAAGGGGTTAGAACATCTTGTTTCTTGTAAGTCTCTACAGGATCCATAATTTCCCTCTGTGGTGGTTTGCTAGGGCTGCCCTAACCAAGTACCCCAGTCTGGTGGCTTCAGCAACAGAAATGTACTGTCTCCCAGCTCTGGAAGCTGAGGGTCCGAGATAAAGGTGTGGGCAGGGCTGGTTTCTCCCCTGAGGCCTCTGCCGAAGATGCCACCTTCTCCTTGTGTCTTTCTGTGGTCGTCCCTCTGTGTGTGTCTGTGTCCTAATCACCTCTTCTTATAAGGACACCAGTCCTGTGGGATTAGGGCCCACACTAATGACCTCATTTTAAATTTATTACCTCTTTAAAGGCCCTGTCTTCAAAAACTAGTCATATTCTCGGGTAGTGGGGTTCAGGCTTCATCATACAAATTTGGGGGGATGCAATTCAGTCCATGACACCCTCTTCCTTCCTTCTTTCTAGTCATTATCTCCAAGGGGCACCACCACTTTCTATTGTTTTGATTATTTTTGCCATATAACAAACCGCCCCAAACTTACTGGCTTAAAATAACAATCATTGAATTGTATCTTATGGTCCTAGTGGTGGATACGGCTCAGCCACATGGCTGTCACTTGGGGTTCCTCAGGTGGTTGTAGTCACATGATAGCTGAGCCAAGAGTCACGTGAAGACTTCTTCATCCACCGTCTCTTACCTGGGCTGGAGCGGCCAGAGCAGACAGAGGCCAGTTCCTTATGTCTCTCTCCACTTGGCCCTTGTGTGGCCCTCCGGAGCTTCCTCCGGGGTGGTGGCGGCATCCACATAGCAAAACGCCCCAAAGTGGAAGCTGCCAGGCCTGAAACTGACCCAGTGTCTTCTCCATCATTTTTTATTGGTTAAACCAGTCACAGGCCACCCCACATAGAAGAGGACAGAGGAATGGATGGCACTTCTCAGTGGGGGTGGCATGCATCTATCAAAAGGGAAAGAATTGATGGCAACTGTCTGAAAGATGAGCTACCTCACCTGTCAATCAGACTCTCTCCCAGCCGCAGTGCTGTATGGAGGCTGCCAGCTTTGACCCATTCACTGCAAGCCTGTTTCTTGTAGCTGGTGCTGTGAGCGACCAAGTCCCAGACCTGTGTTCAGTATTTGGATATTCAGCGTGGCACTTTTTCTGGGGACGATTTTGTCTCCACTTTGTTTATGAGCTCTGCTTCCTTCCTCTTCTTTTTTTTTTTTTTTTTTTT
>CM052444.1:100705380-100744905 GCA_028533085.1 Varecia variegata | reverse complement strand
GCGCCGCCCACCGCAGGCGCGAGTGCTCTAGCCAATGCCATTGGCCAGAGTTAGTCTCGTGCTCGCGCCCACATGCGAGGGGGCTGGGCGGTGTAGTCTTTCCTCCCGGCGGCGGTGACCCCGGCTGGTGACCTGAGGTCCTGGGAGCGGAAGGTTGAATGCAGGGGAAGAGAACCGCGGCGTCTGCTCCAGGCAGCCGCTGAACGCCCTCCGTGGGCGCCCTTTCTGCCTCCCAAGACCCCCGCTGGGGCCAGCTCCTCATCCCCTGGCACAGGGCCGACCCCCGGGGTAACCGGGCTGTGCTGGCAGGGCGGCCTCCTGAGGCCCTTTGATCTGCGGTGCAAAGAAAACTGACCCCGGCTCAGAGGTCCGGAGGCGATTGTCCACAGCCCAGCCCTGCTCCTTGGGTCCCAAACCCTATGCAAACTGTAGGAGGGTCATTTCCCTTCTTTGCCCCTACGCCACCTGCGCCTCCCTGCCCAGCTCTGGTCCCTCACAATTCGGAGCTGGTGGGCCATGCTCTTTGGGCTGTGGGGGCCGGGTGTGTTTCTAGAGCAGGTTTGTCTCTTAACTTGTTCGTATTAGGGTCTCTTTGGCAAACCAGTGAAGCCTATTGGACCTCAGAAAAACGTTTTGAACCAACAAAATACCTAGGATTACAAAATACACCAATTATATTGAAATACAGTTATGAAAATGTTTCTTATTTTCATAAAGAGCCTCCAAATGATGGTCTCCGAATACCCCTTTCCCGGTCAAAGGAAGCGGGCTCCTTGGAGAAAAGGAACATGAGCCCGGAAATACACCAACCGGAAGAGGCTGCCAAGGGCCAAAGACAGTATCATGGGACCATCCAGAAGATTAATAAATACAATGAATGAAAATATAACAAATATGTTTAAAGCCATGAGTTCATAAAAAATACTTTCAAGGAATCTGGCCAGTCCCCAGTACAGGGGGCTAGAGAGCCAGTTCGTTATTTTGAACATCAATAAGTAAAGGGAAAGGATCAAACGTTTATCCTGCTGTTCATATATGAACTGCACCACTTGGTGACCAAATAATAGGTGAGGGGAAGTTTCTCATTACAAAAGCATTTTAGCTAAAAAATGAAGAAGGCATGATATAATTAAAATATCACCATTTTTGGCTGGGCTCGGTGGCTCATGCTGTAATCCTAGCACTCTGGGAGGCCGAGGTGGGTGGATTGTTTGAGCTCAGGAGTTCGAGACCAGCCTGAGCAAGAGTGAGACCCCCAACTCTACTAAAAAAAAAATAAAAAGAAATTAGCTGGACATCTAAAAATATATATAGAAAAAATTAGCCGGCATGGTGGCGCATGCCTGTAGTCCCAGCTACTCCAGAGGCTGAGGCAGTAGGATTGCTTGAGCCCAGGAGTTTGAGGTTGCTGTGAGCTAGCCTGACACCACGGCACTCTAGCCTGGGCAACAGAGCGAGAGTCTGTCTCAAAAAAAAAAAAAAAAATCACCATTTTGTCACCCCTAGATCCAACTAATGGATCTAGACATCAGGGACTAACACACAAAAGGAGAGAACACTAGCTATGATATGCCTCCTGATGCAAGAACACATTGCTCCTGTAAAGTAGTCTTGCCAGGGAAAATCAAACAGCTGAACAAGCCTCTAGATCTGACCACCAACTCACAGGAGCACAGAGGACAGGCACACGCCACAGGGATGCATTCAGCAAAGTCAGCTCTTCAGAACGAATCAGCAGGTTTCTTTTTATTTTATTTTTATTTTATTTATTTATTTATTTATTTTTTTATTTTTCATTAGTGAGTCCCTAGACTCGAAGCAGATTTCTTCAACAATAAATTTCAAGGAAAAAAGGAAGAGATAAAAAGGAAACCTGTAGTTTGAAAGAGACTCAATGGGTGAACCTTGTTTTGATCCTGGTGTAAACAAACACTGATTAAAAACTGATTACATCCCAACACTTTGGGAGGCCAAGGCGGGAGGATTGCTTAAGTCCAAGAGTTCAAGACAAGCCTGGGCAACATAGCAAGACCCTGTCTCTACAAAAATTGAAAATTAGCCGGGCATGGTGGTGTGCACCTATAGTCCTAGCTACATGGTAGGCTGAGGCAAGAGGATCGCTTGGGCCCAAGAGTTTGAGGTTGCAGTAAGCTATCATGATGCCACTGCACTCCAGCCTGGGCAACTGAACGAGACCCTGTCTCTCAAAAAATATTTTAAAATAAATTAAAGGTTGATCACATTTGTGAGACAGCTGCATTTTTTAATTTGGATATTTGATGATATTAAGGAACTATTGTTACTTTTTGGTGTGATTGTCACATTGTGGTTGCGAGGGTTTTTTTTTAATACTTATATTGTGGAGGTACACACAGAAATAGCCACAGATGAAACGACATTATGTCTTGGATTTGCTTCAAAATAGTGTGAGTTGGAGGAGAAGTGGATGGGAGTGTGGATAATCCCAGTGGGATGGTGATTGTTGGGACAGGATGATGGGCACATAGAGGTTCGTTATACTATTAGGTCTACTTTTGTGTATACTAAACATGATCCATCATTTTTAAAATTTTGTGTTATAGTAATATGACATGTGCTTTTTTTTTTTTTTTTTGAGACAGTATTGCTTTGTTGCCAGAGCTAGAGTGCAGTGGTGTCATCATAACTCACTGCAGCCTTAAACTCCTGGGCTGGGCTCAACGGATCCTCCTGCCTCAGCCTCCCAAGTAGCTGGGACTATAGGCATGCACCACCATGCCCACCCAGCTGATTTTTCTATTATTTGTAGAGATGGGGGTCTCACTATGTTGCTCGGGCTGGTCTTGAACTCCTGGCCTTGGACTCCCACAGTCCTCCATCCTCCTGCCTTGGACTCCCACAGTGCTCAGATTACAGGCATGAGCCACCACGCCCAGCCTGCTTCTTTGTTAATAGACCAAAGATTGATATCTAGTGCAAGTCTAATGGCTACCATAATATCCAAGTAGTGGGCCAAGAGTCGTGGCTCATGCCACTAATTCCAGCACTTTGGGAGGCCAAGTTGGGAGGATCACTTGAGGCCAGGAGTTTGAGACCAGCTTGGGCAACATATCGGGACCCCATCTCTACAAAAAATAAGTAATTTTTTAAAAAAACAAAGTAGCAATGAACATATGCAATATTTTAAGATATCTGCAACAACTGTAATGTGTCATGAACATATTTGTGATTTCTATTTATCACAATGACACAAATGCCTCAGTTAATAATGGGACGAAATGCTAAATTTCAGTGAGAGGTAATGAAAGTGAAGATGTTTTTCTGCTCCAAGTTCACAGACTCCCTGAATTCCGTCCATTGACGGTTTAGAAGCACAGATCTGCGTTCCTCTGCCTCCAGGTGTATAATATAAACGACTCCCTCCGGTGTTGGTAGAAACTTTGAATTTATCAAAGCATGTTCATACACAGTCATTTCCTTAGTAGGACTTCCCAACCAAATCATGAAGTTGGAAGATGTTATTAGACCCATTTTACAGGTGGGAACGTAGAGTGTAAAATGCTTAACTCACTTGTTTGAGGTCATGAAATAATGACAAGAGCTGGAAATGGAACCCAGGTCCCCAGCCCCGGACTCCCAGCCCAGGGCTCTCTTTTACGTACCGCCCCCTGCCCTGGGAATGCTGCTTCCTCACCTTTTCTCAAAGTTTTATTCTGAGAGAAGCCACAGCCTTTCTCACGCTGGCCCACCTTCTGTGTGGCCACCTCCCGGGACCCCCACTGAGCAGGACGTTGATTCTCAGCTATGGCTTAGGTGGGTGCCCTTCCTCCACGTGTCAGCAGAGGCCGTGATTAACCCGCCCCCGGGAGAGTGTAGATCCTGCGTGCCTCCGCCAGCTTCATTAGTGACCTCCCTTTGACCTTTGGCAGGTCACCCTTCCCCTCCCCTGCCATCTCAATTTCCACTTTGTAAAATGGGGTGACTGATTTTTCTCTTTTGGTTAGTTTTCAGGGAAGCTGTAAAGATTGGCTAAGATTATGACAGTAATCAGGAGAGAAGTGATAGATGCACAGGAGGAATTACTACCTCTTGTGTTATCGTTGCCCCTCGCCCTTAGAGGTCGGTGATGTGGGTAAAAACACCCAGCTCTGTGGCCTTAACATGCACTCGCTTCCCTTTACGGATGCTACATTGGAGACTGTTCTCATGGGAAAGTCTCTCTGTCCCCGGGCATTCCTGGCTTGCCTCCCTCTGTAAGTGCACTCGGGCTGTTCCCCTGCCTAGGGGCCCCTCCCATGTCTTAGCCAGGCCAACTGCCATCCTCCTCCAGGTTCCAGCCTGCAGGTTTCCCCTCCCTCCAGGAAGCCTCCGCTGACTCCGCAGGGCAGGTTAGATGTCCCAGTCCCAGGCACCCACAGCCCTGCCTGCAGTGTAATCCTCCGGTCTCTCCATTAGACCCCATTCCATGAGGGCAGCGGCAGTGTCTGTGCTTGGCCCCCTGTGTTCCAGTCACCAAGATAACTAAAGGGGATTCGCTCACGTACTGGGGCTGAGATCCCACAGCAGGTTAGTGAGCTTGGAAGGAAGTAGAGTCCACCAAATGTCCCTCCTGTCTCTGCAGAGGCCCCTCAAGCCTGCCCTGCCCAGACGGATCCCTGGATGAAAGCAACAACATCCTGCCCAGCAGAAATGGATTCTGCTTCTGGACAAATAGGCAAGTGGCTATTTCCAAAGTGTGTCCGCCATCACTTGGGCTGGTGGTCATGGGAGCACCTGCTTTTGCAGCTGGACAGACCTGGGAATGCAAACAGCCTCCACAGATCACATGACTTTGGCCTAGTGACTTATCATCTCGTATCCTCACTTTCCTCATCTGTGAAATAGGAATGAAACTTACCTTGCAGGGTATCCTGGAGACCTGTGATTTGCTGTACAGGCCTAACCTAATTAACACATCCCTTTCACCCTGGCCACAGTGACTGGCTCAGGGATGGGCTGTCCACTCAGAGGTGAGCGTCAGCACTTTGGGTAGGAATCCTGGGACTTGGATTCCACTGGGCTTGAGGCTAGGAGGACATCAAGCTTGTGATAGCTGTGGACATTTTTGTTACCACAAGGGTAGCCAGTCTGAGGGTGGAAACCAATCTATGGGAAGCAGAGGCCAGGTGGGGTGGCTCATGCCTGCAATCCCAGCACTCTGGGAGGCCGAGGCAGGAGGATGGCTTGAGCTCAGGAGTTCAAGATGAGCCTGAGCAAGAGTGAGACCCCATCTCTACTAAAAATAGAAAAATTAGCCGGGTGTGGTGGCGCATGCCTGTAGTCCCAGATACTCAGGAGGCTGAGGCAGGAGGATGGCTTGAGCCCAGGAGTTTGAGGTTGCAGTGAGCTATGATGACACCACTGTACTCTACCTGGGTGACAGAGCGAGACTCTGTCTCTTTCTCTCTCTCTTTCTCTCTCGCTCTCTGTGTATGTATGTATGTATGTATATATATATATGTGTGTGTGTGTGTGTGTGTGTATATATATATATATATATATATATAAAATAGGAAGCAGCGCTAAGAGATACATCCTACTTGAGAGTCACTTGAGTCCTGGATCAAGCCATTCCCGAAGCTCCTACTGAACTGTACTGTTATATAAACCAGTGCTTTTCCTTTTGGTTAAGCCAGCTATAATTTTCTGTCACTCGTAACCCCAAAAGTCCCACTTGAAACACAAGGATTAAATGACATAATGTATACAAATGTAATTTAATAAATACCCATTGAACACTTACCCTGTGACAAGCACTGTGGTAGTTTGTGGCCACCCAGATGGAAAAAACAGAGCCACTGCCTTCGTGGAACTTAAGTTAGTGGGAAGTGCCAAGCACACAGCAGATGTTTATTGAAGGTAACCTCCATCCCAGGGCTGGATACATGGCCTACTAGAAGATTCTCAATGAACATTTGCTGAATCGAAAGATTTATCTGAAGCTTCTATTGGCTGAAGTCCAGAGGAGGGACTCCAGGACCAGGAAGGAGTGTCAGACTGCGTGGCTGGTTCAGGGCGAGGCTGTTTGCCCAGCTGTTGTCCAGCAGCTGCGACAACTTCCCACCCTCCTTTCTGCAGGGAAGCAAGCGCCCCACAGCAGGTGGGTGATGGCCCAATTGCCAGCCCTTAACCAGGTCTCAGCAGCTCTGGCCACCGCTGCAGAGGCCACTAAAAACAAGTCCCCAAAGTGCAGGGTGTCTTACTCTTAAAGTTTTTAAAGTTAGGCATCCTTCTGAGAATCTGAAAACAGATACAGAACCTCTCCTCAGGAAATAAAATGCACATACATTTTGCACTTCCACGGGCTCACGTGTGCCTTGAAGCCAATTACTCTTGAGCAAGAAATACCCTAAGAGTTGTTCTTCATCTAAGATCTTATGACTCTCTGTATTCTTGGTTTGTTGTCATCCCTGAAAAGTTCCATTTGTCCACTGGAAGAATGTGCCTGTCTGAGTCTGTCCTGGCTGCTAGAACAGTATGCGGCTTAAAAACAGAAATTTCTTTCTCATGGTTCTAAAGGCTTGAAGTCCGAAATCAGGGTGCAGCATGGTCAGGTTCTGGTGAGGTCCCTCTTGCGGGTCGCAGGCTGCTGTTTTCTTGTTGTCTCCTCACATGTTAGAAAGAGGGCAAGGGAGGTCTCTGGGGTCCCTTTTATAAGGGCACTAATCCCATTCATGGGGGCTCCACCCTCATGACCTAATCACCTCCCAAGGGCCCGACCTCCTACTACCATCATCTTGGCAGTGAGGATTTCAATACAGGCATCTGCGGAGGGGACACATTCAGTCTATAATAATGCCTGGGAGGATTCTGCTTCCTCTTGGCAGAATCCTCCGGAGGAGCCAGGGCCTCTTGGTTAGTGTCTTGGCCTGGGTCCCCCTCAGACCTCCACACAGCAGAACTTGAGGCAAGAGCTCGTGCGCAGACAGCTTATCTGGGAAGTGGTCCCAGGGAGCGGGAGTGGGAGACTGGGGGCGGCAGACCAGGGAGGAGGGGAACCACACTGAGGGCACCATATCCCATTCTTCACCGAGTGGGACATGGGGACTGGTCCTGCAGGGACCTTCTGTCTTAGTCGTTTTGTGTTGTTGTAACAAAATGCGTGGGGCTGGGCAATTCTTAAAGAAAAGAGGGTTATTTAGCTCACGGTCCTACAGGCTGGGAAGTTCAAGGGTATGACGCTGGCACCTGCTTAGCCTCTGGGGAGAGTTCTCGTGCTGCTTCATGACGTGGCGGAGAAGGTTGCAGGGGAAGCTGACACGTGCAAAGAGGCGACCCCACCCCCACCCCGAGGGGCATCCTGGCTTTCTAACAACCCGCTCTCGCTCTCGTGGGAACTAACCCATTCCTTTGAGAGCAAGAACTCACTCCTGAGACAGCAGCAGCAAGCCACGCATGAAGGACCCAACACCTCCCGCTAGGCCCTCCCTCGCAACACCGCCACCCTGGGGATCACATTTCAACATGAGTTTGAGTGGGGACAAACCACATCCAAACTGCAGCACCTTCTGAGGAGCTGGATAGAATGTGCCTCAGAATCGTCCACCCAGGGACAGGAGAGGAGAGCGTGTGTCCCTTGGCCCATTGCCCAGGGGCAAAGGGTGGCCCCAAGCAATGTGCTGTTCACGTGCTTCCAGGCTACACACCCTTGAGTGCCAGCAGCTTCCTGAAGACAGTGGCCAAAGCCAGGTGCTGTCGGACACTTACACCTGCGCAGAGCTGGTGGCCTTGGCAACAGGAGTCAGGGTGGCTGAGCGGACGAGATGGGGCCTAAGAGGTGTGCAGTGCAGGCAGATTTTTCAGGGAATTAATAAACTTCCAAACCAGCTTTTTGGCCGTTGGGAAGTACTGGATAGCACGCAGTTGAATTTTCCACACCAGATCTCAGGCCCTGAAAAAGCAACTTGATAAAGCCTATTTGTGTCCCCAGCCCCAGGGGCTGGGAAGAAGCTCCTCCACGAGCAGAGACCAGACCGTGCAGAGCGGACCCTGCAGGGTTAGTGCCGGCATCTCCTCTCTGGCAGGGTGAGCACTGCAGACACTGAGCATCATGCAGAAGCATCATGCAGAGTGCTGTGGGGAGAAGTGGTGCCACGTGGGGACTCCCAGAGAGCCTGGGCCTGTGTCAGCCACTTTGCATTCCCGCCTGCACTGGATGGCTGAGTGGCCTTGGACAAATCATCTCTCAAATTGGGATCTTAACTCCCAGCAACCTCCTCCCCTAATGGGCCATGTTGATATAAAATACAACATACACGGTGAGCACTTAAATGACAGCTGTAATTTACAAATATTAGTTTGCTGAAATTCTAGTCATTCCGTAGGTAAGTATATCCCGGGCACCAGCTCCATGGGTTCGTTTTCACATTCATGGGAGCCTACGACACGCCCAGGTCCAAGTTCAGTGGAGAGTGAATGGGAGCCTTGAAGCGTGGCTCATTATCTAGCAGCTTCCAGTTTAATGGAACAACTGGAGGGCACGTCACACTGTCACTGATGGCCAGGTGCACCCCACGATGCTCCCACTCCCTGCAGCAGGTGAGCCAGCCCGTGCTCCACGCTGGAGGTGGCACGTCTGAGCTCCGCGCAGTCCAGACAGGAGGGGAGGCGTGTGGGCTGAAGCACCTGGGAAACCAGGCCCACCAGTAGGATCCCGCTCGTGCTGTCATAACCATCTGTCGTGGCCCAGACATTCGGCTGCTTGGCAAGCGGACCAGGCTTCCTGTGAGTCATGCAGCTTAAAACCCTGCCTGGGAACTCCGGGAAACAGCCAAAATACTGGGGACAACCTCCAGGGTGACAGCCACACCCAGCTTAGTCCCTTCTTGGTCCCTGGAACAGACAGTTCCCTTCTCCCCACACAGGGAGAGATCTGATCTTGGCAGAGCAGTGTGTGGAAGGCCCACTGGGGCTATTTTCTTGCTGCCATCCTCTGGCCAGCAAAACCCAGGCTGTTTCGGGCAAGTAGGGGGAGAGGGCACCTTAGTAGGGAAGGGACCAGGGTGAAGCTAGAAGCCCTCAACCAGCCCAGGCAGCTGGGCCAGCCAGCACACCCGCAGGCGAGCAGAAAGGTGGCCACCAACACACCTGCTGAGCCCACTCCTTTGAAAAGAGGTAGAAGACACAGGAAGAGCATTACTGTCTCTTTTCTGCAGGGCAGGTGGCGTGTCCTCCTGCTTCAGACACTAGTGACGGGGGAAGATGTGATAAATGTCTCCAGAGGTTTCAACCACACACAAACCGGTCATGGAAGTTTGAAAGATATTTATTTAAAAACAGAACAAAAAAAGCTTTGGTATTTTAAAACCCAACAGTCATCAATCACTAGAAAGTTAAACACCTCCCCCAAAGCCCAAAGTACAAAACGACAGATCTCCACAGGCTCAGGTTAAGAAAGGACGTGCAAACCCTAGGATGACAACGTGACCCACACCCTCCTTGCAGGCTGTGCAGCCACTCTGCGGGCGCCTGGGCCCAGCCGCGGACCCCAGGGCCTCCAAACGCCACTGAGGCGGCTGAGATCAGACCCCACTGCCAAGGTCACTATCTAAAGTGGATGCAAAATCCATCCAGCAAAATCTCCATAAAAATAAATTAAAAATTCATTCAAGAAAGAACACATTAAATTAGGAAAAGAAAACAATTTCTCCTAGACAAGAGTCTTTTCAAAAGAAGGTCTATTTCCTGGGACAGAAGAGAGGGAGAAAGTAGAAGGAGTGAGTTCAATTTCAAGTATTTGCCATTTAGGTTCATTTTATTGATTCGGAAGCTTACAAAAAGTCCACTGGCCCCTCCCCTCCCCTGGAAGTGACGACACTCGTTCCTTCCACTGCAAACTCTGGAGTCTCCACACACGCTTCTGTGTCACTGGTTTCCCCCAACAAGGCACAAAGGGTGGCTGCTTCCAAAGGATCCCTTGTTCCTAGCAGCAGGGCTTGCAGTGCTGGGTGACTTGTGCAAACGGTGGCTGAGAGCAGGACTGTTAGCTCACTCAGACACTGGGATCTTCCTGTTCAATTCACAAAACAAGTGATTATTATTCACTGCCACCCCCTGTGGCCAGCTACAGAAACATCAAGGGAAGCAGGCTATGGGGACAGCCCTGGGTGCCCAGGCTCTGAGCCAGCCGTGCAGAGAGCTCCACCCCGGGTTGTGCGAGATTTTTTTACCAGGGACTCAGTGGGCCTGTGGCCCTCCTCAGGCTGACGTGGAGTGTTCCCTGGGCTCGGCTATGGCATGGCCTAGCTGGAGCCCGAGTCAAGGAGGGACATGGGTCAGTACCCATGAAGGTGCTTGGCCCATGTCCCAACTGTGCAGGGAATAGAGGAGGCACTCAAGAGGACAGAGAAGCCACCAACCAGCAGGGAAAAGCAGCTGCCTGCTTAACTGAGATGGTAAAACCCACATACAATGCAAATGTGACACCTGTTCGAGGACTGCTAGCCAAGGGAGGCGACCAGGGAAGGCCTCTGTGCGTTTCTTTTTTTTTTTTCCCTTAAGCCAGTCAGATTTAGCAGAGGGGGGGCTATTCATTTCTTTTTGATCCTACTCTCAATTTGTTCTTCAAGCTTGAGGAGCTCAGACCTGCCGCCTACCCTTCTCCTGCTCCCTTGGTCAAGCTCTGCTGCCCCTGCCAGGTCCTGGTCTTGGGCCAGAAGCTAGAAGCCACAGGCGCGTCTGCAGACGTGACGGGCGTCTCTCCTGAGTGGGATCTGGGCTCCGTGACTACACGGGAGCACAGAACCAGAGCCTCATGGACCCCTCTCCTGTCACTGTGGTTTGACAAGAGGACAGGAGAGGAGAGAAAAGAAGGGAGGGGAGAGAAAGGAGGAGGGGCTGGAGGGAAAGGAAAAGAAAAGAGAAAGGGAAAAGCTCAGCTGCTCCAGAAACGCCAATGCCGATCCCCAGGACGTGCTCCAGATGACCCTCCCACAGCAACTGAGGCCAAAATCAGGGCTTCCTGGGGGCAAAGATGTTTCAGGAAACTGCAGGGGAACAATACCATCCTACTGTCCTGTGCTGATGAGAAGACCACCTCAGACTAAGGCCCACGGCAAGGGACTGACCCCCGAACACAATGAACAGGAGTTCAGGGGAGGCTGGGGTCGGTCCAGGGGTTTGTCGCAGTTATTTTTAAATGCTGAGATTGGGGGGAGAGGGAGGACTGCCCTGGGAAACCAGCGGACTCATCTATTCACACCCGCGCTGTCACAGCGGTCCCTGCCCTGTGGTCTCCTCTTGGAAGCCACTTTCTCGTGTCCTCTCAAGACGCACTCAAGCTCCCACTCTGGTGCTGAGGGCTGAGGGCACCGGCTTCGAAGGACACCCGTTCCTGCCCGGGCCTCGCCCGCCTCACCCGGCCAGCCTGAGACACAGGCCCGAGGACCCGACGGCGGCGTCCTACCTTACTCCTGAAGAGGGGCTTGGCTCCAGGCCCACAGTACTCGTTGTAGATGAGCTTGAAGAGGAAGAGGTGGAAGAGGGTGATGAGGGAGGCCACGCTGAACCAGAAGAGGAAGGGCAGCCCGGGGTCCTGCTGGGCCATGTGCTCGTCGTGGGCCAAGATGGCCTTGAGGTGCAGCGTGTGCCGCAGGTCCTGTAGGTGCGTGAGGTCCGTGGAGATGTAGAGCAGCGGCGTGATGGGCTGCGTCACCATGACCGAGAAGGTGTGGCCCCCAGGCGCCGAGGTCAGCTCCACGGGGTCGTCCAGGCAGCCCGCCTCGCAGGCGTAGATCTTCACAGGCTGGCCGCGCGACTCCACGGACACGTGCAGGTAGGGCTTGCCCTCAGCGTCTGCCAGCACCGCTAGGTTGATGTGGTCGTTCTTGTAGCGGATGCCGTGCAACGCGTAGCTGTTGTGCAGCACGTCGGGGTCGGCCTGGAACTGGAGGTGGTTCTCCGTGAACTGCAGCCCCCCGAAGCTGAGCACCATGCCCTGCAGGATGCCCGGGGCGCCCACCTTCACCAGCCCCTTGCAGCCGCGCTTCTGGAGGGTCAGCTTCCACAGGTCGGAGAGCTGCAGGATCTGCTGCACGGTCGACAGCCGCCCCGGCCAGAGGTTCTCGGCGTGCATGGTGGCGTGGCCACTGAAACAGTGGTCTTCGTAGTTGAGAGTCGACTCCATCTGGTCTCGCTCCCTGTGGCTCAGGGAGGGGCTGAGCAGCGGGGCTGGAGAGCAGGAGAGCATGTAGTAGAGCGTCAGGTTCACAGTCAGGCCGGACGGCGTGTGGGCATCCGTGATCTTCTTCATCTCCACTCCTGTAACACCACAAAGGCTGCCCGTTACGGGGGAAGGCACAGCTGGGAGGCAGAGGATACTAAACAAACATCGAAAGTGGCAGAGGAGTGAACCGTTAGGCCATAGTGACGGAGACAGCAGTTCCAGTCTCCCTCCAGTACGGGAGAAAGTCAGTCTGCCTGTCTTGGTCACGTGGCCAACTTGAGCCTGTGGGCCTGAAACCTAAAATCCTATTAAAAGGCAGCAGGGCCTGCGGCCAGAGCCGAGAACACCACCAGCTTGGCCAGGATGTGGTGCCAACCCTATGGTCCGGGCCCCCTGTGCCAGAACACTCATCAATGCCCTGGCCAGGCTCAGGCCACTTCTCTGCTCCATCATCTCTCTCTAGTCCTTTAGCTTTAAATGACACCTCCCAAATTTGTATGAATTTGGGTATCATACCATTATCTCTCAAATTTATATGAATCCTAGACTCAAACAGCTAACCACCTGCTTGGTGTCTCCCCCTGGACACAACACATCTGACAGGCATTTTGAACCTCACATGGTTTGAACTCTTTCAGCCCCAGAGCAAGCCCTCCTCGAGTTGTCTCCAAGCAACCACTCAAACCCCCCAAATTCAGAAGGCATCCCCAACGTCTCACTCCCCACAGCCAGTCCACAGTACATCCCAGCAGCCCCGCCTCCAAGACTCTCAGGACCCATTCATGTCTGTCTCTGACCACAACCCTGGTCCTGGCCACCTCCCCCTCACCTGGTCTCCAAGGATCCACTTCTGCCCCCCAACAACCTACACTCTGCACACGGCAGCCAGGGGGCTCTTTTAAAAACATACATCAGATCATGCCTCTGCCCTACTTCCCGTCCCTCTTGGAATAAAATTCTCTGTCCTCACCAAGGGCTGCACAGCCACACTCACTCTCTGACCTCATCTCCCACCACTCTCCCCTGGCCAGCCACACCAGCCACCCAACCGCACCTGTTCCTGCCTTAGGGCCTTGACCCTTTCCCTTGCGGTCTCCAAGCCTAACGCAGCCTGCTCCCAGATCACATGCTGGCTGCTTCTTGCCAGGCAGGTCTCAGCTTAAGTGCTTCCTCCTCCGAGAGGCCTCCTTGACAAATGGAGCCACACCAACGCCCCGCCCACCCCTCCCCACACTCTGCCCTGCCACTCTGCCCACCCTTGATCCCATATTTTAAATTTTTCTCCACAGCCCGTTTTATTCTAAAAAGCCATGTTGTTTAAATCTTCACTTTTCTAATGTCTGTCTTCCTCCCAACCAGAACTTAAGCAAGCACCGTGAGAACACGAACTCTGCTTTGTTCACTTCTGTGTCCCCGTGCGTAGAGCAGCCTCTGGCAGCAGCATTCATTAAATACTTGTTGAATGAACTAAACTATCTCTGAGCAACCAAACACAAGGGTTCAGAAAATTGGAACCCTGGACACCAAAATCCCTCTCATCCAGAATAGGATTTTCTTTTCTTAAACAGTCAACAAGGGAAAGAGGTTTTCATCTGGCAGGAACATTCCAACCTGCTGAAAAAAAGAGATTCTCCAACCTCCTCAGGAACAAGCTGCAGCCACGACAGCCAGGACACACCCCGGCCCAGAAGGGAGCGTGTCAGGAAGCCATTGCCTTTCGCCAGGCAGACAGACTGCAAACTGAGGAGACAGTTGGGGATCTGCCTGCTGGTTTAACCTTTACAGACTGACCCTAAAATACTCCACTCTGTTCAAATCAGGCCTTACCTACAAGAACAAATTTAAGGCCTGACCTTTACACTCAGTTTTTCATTAAAATCTCATAAAAGCCTTCTGAGCTAGGTGTTACTATTATTGAATACAGGCCCAGAGATATTTGATGACTAATTCAAGGTCACACAAACACTAAGTGGTTAACCACAGATTCAGCCCCCTGACAAATGTCAAGCCCAAGTTTTAATCACCCCACTACCATCTTCATGGTCACCTCTGCAGACCCTGGAGGGACATCTCTAGGGTGGACCATGTGCACGAGGGTGCAAGGTGTGGACTGTGGACCAAGCACTCGCCAGGCCTCACCTGGACTGAAGAGCTGAGCCCAGAGGCGTTGGTGGTCCTGAAGCAGCTCGCCCGCCGGCATCTCCAAGAGCTCCAGCATTTCCTTCCGTGCCAAGTCCTGGAGCACCTTGAGCTCCTTGGCTGCTTTGCTTTTGAGCACCTGGGTGTTAATGGGGCCCGAGACATGCACAACCCACAGTACTGTCTCGTCCACCTGTGTCTTGGGAGCCACTTGGAGCCGGTTCACTAACTTCTTGGCGGCCACCACCACCAGGTGCACCAGCCCCGTGGGAGTAGGCGGGGACCGGCCTGAGTAAAGGAGGAACTGATGATCTCCAACCTTCTCCAGGGTACTGGTGAAGGCCTTGGGGACTGGGCTGGCAGTGGGCCCCACAGTCTGCAGCGCTGCCACGCGCTCCGTGGGATTGTTGAGTTGGATGTGCTGCAGATAGACGTGGGGTCGGCCACGGTGGGCCAGAAAGTCCTCTTGCAGCAGTACGCAGTCGTGGCCGGACCCTGCGGCAAGGCCGGAGGCCGAGGCGGGTCCAGGGACGGCGACCGCAGGGCCGAGGCCCGGGTTCCCGAGCTGCAGGCAACGCACCCGGCGGAGCAGCCCCTCCCGCAGCAGCAGCACCGCCTCTCCAGCTTCAGCCAGCGCGCTCAGCGGGCGCAGCTGCACGAAGGGCACGAAGTCCGGCGCCACGGCGGGCTCCCGCTCCCCAGGGGTCACCCAGAGCCGGTTGGCGGCCACGTCCAGGGCCAGGAAACCGTTGGCCACCAGGGCCGGCACTCCAGGGCCCAGCGGTACAGCCTCGCCGCGCTCCCGCAGGCCGCGCCAGGCGCGGGTGGCCGCCTCCAGGCAGGCAGAAGGCTCGGCGGCGCCCGGCTTGCCGCGGGCCCAGGGCAGTAGGTGCAGGCCACCCGCCGCCCGCCGCGCCCCGGAGCCCCCAAACCACAGAAGCAGCAGCAGAAGGCCGAGCAGACAGAGGAGGCGGCGGGCCCAGCTGCTCGACAGCAGTCCCGGCAGCCCCTTAAGCCGCTGCTGCAGCCACATCGGGCCGCCAGGCGCGGGCAAGGGCGCGGGAGCGGCCGCCGGGCCCGCCGCCCAGCCCACCGGCCCGGTCGCCCGCGCCTCACTCCCGGGCTCCGACCGTGGCGACCACCCCGGCCCCAGCCGCAGCCGCCACAGCAGCCGCCACCGCTGCTTCCTCCTTCTTCTCGGTTGCCCCAGCCGTCAAACGACGCCGGCCGTCAAGCGCCGCAGCGTCTTTTGCGACAGATGGAAAAGGGGAGGGCGGAGGGAGGAGAGAGGGGCGGGTCCGGAGAGGAGGCGGAGCCACCGCGGGGGCGGGACAGGAGCCGCCGGGGGCGGGACCATCCGTTCCCAGGCCTGAAGAGGGAAGTCCAATAGAGTGAAGTCCAAGTGCGGAGGTCTGGGGAGGATTGGAAGCATCCAGTTCACTTGTTAAGAAAAACATCAAGCCAGCCAAGCCGAACACGTGTTGGGCCCCGTTTGCTACTGATGGATTCAACAGTCTTAAGATTAAAAATAAAACCACAACTCTATTGTTTCTGTGCAAATGATGATCCTCACTGCAAAAGAACTTGGAACAGTATGGAAAAGTACAGGGGGAAGGGATAGGAGGGGAGGAGGAGAGAGAGGGGGAGGGGAGCGGAGGGGAAGGGAAGGGAAGGGAAGGGAACCCCTGGAAACTAGACTTCGTAGGAGATGTTGTTGACAATCTTCCAGACCTGTCTGGCTGCACATACACCACACGGGGACACAGATCCAGCCCAGCACTGTCAGTGTCTCTACCACACCTTATCATCTTGACATCAGCCCTGAGTTTTAACTTATTAAATAAGACTCCAAAGTCTTATATTTTGAAAATGCCTTTAAATTGTGGATCATCGATGCAAAAGAGAAATTTTGTTCTGTATCTTAGGAAAAAACTCAACATGTGCATGGGAGCGGACAATGGGCGATTGTTTCCACTTTGGTTTTAGGACATTCCAAAGCCAGACAGTGCTTCCCAGTTGTTGGAAATTAAGTGGTCATTTGAAGTGGCTTCTGGTGATCTGTGAGCAGACACAGAAGTGTTTGTCAGAGGGTGCCTGTCCAGGGGATCCTACAATATGCTTCCACTTTTTTAAAAAAAGATCATGGTCAAAACACAAACACAACATTCTAAATTCTCATTGGGAGTTCATACGCCCCACAGAATATGTTCATGAACACATGGGAATCCATGACCTCAGTTATTAATATATTATACAAAGCAATCAATCCAGCCCCCTTGTGAGGCAAAAGTATTTGGGAGGCCCAGGGAGGTTAGCAAAGGACCAGCCAGCCTTGATCTCATCTGTGAAATGGAGATGACCAGAGAAACTACCTCTGGTGGTTCTGAGGATAAATAGGTTCATACACGGAGAGCAAGCATGGTGCGTGACACACGGTAAGTGCTCAGGAAGTGTAAAACCATATAATTATTTTTGCTGCAAACATTGGTGTAATAGACATATATATTGGCCCACTTCTGTGTATGTTTCTAGGGGAGTAATTACAGGAAGCAGATTCCTGGGTCAAAGAGAAGCCTCCTCACTCATGCTCTCAACTCCCTTGCCACTCTCAAACACCCCAAGGCAGGGTGGGGGGCTGGGTGGAGGTGGTGGGGCTCATAGCCAAGGGTCAGCCACATAGTCACAGCAAAGCCAGGGGTTCAGAGTAAAGACCTGGCATCAGGCTGCCTGAGTTTCGCATCTTGGCCCTGCCCCTTGCTAGCAAGTTGGCTAACCGCCTCGGTTTCTTTATTCATAGAATGGGGATCAAAGGACAAAGTGGAATTGCTGAGACTCTAAATCGGACAAGCACATGAAGCCTTTTGCACACTGGCTTAAATTATTTAATTTATTTGTACTAGGAAACTCAAAACACCAATACATGATACAATATTCAAAAAGCACAAAAGGGTGAAGGGTGATGGTTACCTGTTCCTTGATATTCTTCCAGACATTCTATTTGCTTACAGATACATACATATAAGTATAGATACATATATATTTATATTTTTCCTTTCACAGAAGTTGTAGCATATGATATATACTTGCATCTGACTTTTTTCACTTAAGGTAACATCTTGGAAAGTCTATTATTATTGTTATTATTACTATTATTATTATTATTTTAGGGGGTCAGTCCCATGGGAGGTGACAACCCATGTGGCAGCACAGAGTTTGGCCATCCCACTGAGGCCATTGCTCTTCCTCAGGCCAACGACGAATAAAAGTGAGAAAAGCCCCTCATGGTGCAAGGCAGCTCCCCTCCAGGCCAGCTGTCCTTTCTGCATCTTCCCAGTAAAACAGATTCCTGTGCCTTTAACAGCCCACAGCATGTGCAGCACGTACCGGAGTAACATCTGGACAGCAGCCACCACTGGTTAAAGAGACAGGCCCTCCTTCTGGATGAAGCTTGAACGGGGTTCAAGTTCCAGCAGTTTAGTGAAGGGAACAGGACACAGATCCAAAGGGATACAGGACAGGCTATGCCAGAGTGAATCCTTTCTCCTTTCTCCTGGAGAGGCCAGCAGTCTCTAAGATTGATTCCCCCTCCTGACTTACAGCCACTCTGGGGACTTGGGCCATGCATGAGACTCCCACTGCCCAAGGATTTTTTTCTATCCACAGTACATCATCATCGAGGTTCTCCTTGGACCCCAGCGAATGGGGAGTTAGAGCTGGGTTCCAGTGCTGCCTCCCTTACTGTGGTCCCACATGAGCTGTGTGACATCAAGCAGACTGCTTCACTTCTCTGGTCCCAGTTTCCTCATTTCCCAAGGGAGGTTAGTACTGCTTACCTAGCAGGGCTGTTGTGAGCATGGAATGAGCCAGAGCTTTGAAAATTGATCCAGCCAACACATGCTCATTCTCCTCCCTCTGCTCATCCTGGCATTTCCTCCTCCAAACGTCTGGAATCTCAGTCTGCATCCTCCTGAATCCAAAACATCCGTTGCATTCTGGCACCAAGTCCTGTCCCCAGCTGCAGAAACTCCCAGCCCTGGGTCCCAGCTGGGAGGTAGAGGCCCTGGATTCTGCTCACGCCTCTTCCCTGACCTTGAACTTGCTTCTGGGTGACTCTGGGCCTCACCTCTACCATCTGTACAATGAGATGATCTCCAAGTGATTTACCCATCTACTAAAAATAACATGTGTTGCCAGGTGCAGTAGCACATGCCTGTAGTCCCAGCTACTCGGGAGGCTGAGGCCGGAGGATCACTTGAGCCCAGGGGTTCAAGGCTGCAGTGAGCTAGGATCATCACACCACTGCACTCCAGCCTGGGTGACAGCGAGACTCTGTCTCTAAAAATAAATAAGTGAATAAAACTAAAGTGTTGACTTTGTTTGAATTGTACAAATAGTGTATGTGTATTAATTGAAAAAACAATAAAAATATAAATAAGAAAATAAAAACTACCTGCTGAAAATAATACAAGATATGTAAAAAAAATATATATATATATATAATAAAATCATCCCACACGCTGGAAATAATCACTGTAAACATTTGGCTGTAATTTTCTTCCAGCATCGTCTCTATGCCCATCTACATTGATGAGAATATACTTTTGCTGAGTAGGCCGTGCTGTGTGTACGGCCTTTTGCGCTCGAGGTTCTGTGGGTGGGGTGTCCCTTGCCGTGGCAGTCTGAGTGCTGTGGGTTTCTCTCTTCCCACACCAATGCCTGGCCTGCTCTGTGCTGTTCACTGCCATCCAAGACACTCCTCCCCCTTCATTCCTTTGCCCCCTCCAGGGGAGCCCCCTGCCAAGCCAGGGTTGCACCCCCTTCCCCAACCCCTCTGGAGCCTAATCTGCTAGGAAGAGGCTCTTGGGTCCCTGCCTGAGGTCTCTTCTGAGGAAGGGAGGGGTTTTGTCCGGAAGTTGATGCCTCTAGCTGCCATCTGGGCCAGGAGCCCTTGCCATAGAAATCTGTGAGATGTTTACTGGGCTGTGGGCATCTGTGAAGAGGCCTTTAAAACTTCCGTTCATTCATTTATTCATCTAACAATTAACCTCAGGTGCAAGACTGTCTCTGGCTCAGAGGTTGGCCTCCCTGGACATAAAGGCCCACGAAATGAATCCCTTTTGGCGGGTAAGGGAAGGTGGAGATGTACTTTCTGCATTTCCAGGGGCCAGGAGGGCTGGCAGGGGTGTCGATGCCTCCGAACTCATCCCTGCCCACCCTCGCCCACTCCAGGCTCAGACCCTCACCCCTTGGGTTTCGGGGAGAACTAATGAAATCCTAAGAGCTGGCTTGCTGGGGGCTTGTCACCGGTGCAGTTCTGAGTGCGCTATGGCTAATAACGTCACGGCTAATAACCCGTGCTAGGCCCAACGAGCAGACGCTATTACAAGCCCCACTTTTCAGGTGAGCAAACTGAGCCTTGGCACAGAATCTGGGGTATGGATATTGTGGCCTCGCCCCCCTCTCCCCTCCTTCTCCTGGTGGTAGTGACCCGCCCCGCCACCCCCTCCCGTGAGGGAGGAAGGAGGGCCCCGCAGGAGGAACCCGGGAGCTGCAGGGACAGGCGGGAGGGAGCTGCCCCAACTAGGAGAGGCCTGGGTTTGGGCACATCTGCTGGAAAACCTTCCCCCCGGGCGGGCGGCCGGGAGGGCGGAGAGGGGCGGCGCGACACCGCCCCCGGGGCGGGCCCAGTGCGTGGCAGAGGGACCGCGGGCCCCGTCGCGAAGTTTCCAGCCCTGCGAGCCTCCGGGCCGGTCGATCGTCCCTAGACCCCGGCCATGCGGCCCCTGCTACTCCTGGTACCGCTGTACTGGCTGCTCCTGGCCGAAGCGAAGGGCGACGCCAAGCCGGAGGGTGAGGGCGCGGCGGCCGGGGCGGGAGCGGGGCTGGGGCACCGGGCTGGGGCTGCCTCGGTAAGGACCGATCTGAATGGGAGGCCCGGGCTGGGGAGGGAGTCTGGGTTCCGGCTACTTGTCCACTTACTCGCTGGTGACTGGGACAAATCACTTCCTCTCTTGGGGCCTCAGTTCCCACATTCGTGCATTGGGGAGGAGAGGGTGACAGTTTAAGTCCCATTCAGCCCAGAGAGGCTCAAATGATAATGGGACTCACAGTAATAACCAACAGTGGCTGCTATTTATGGAGCGCTTGCTATGGGCCAGGCATCAGTTAAGCACAATGGCTACCCTTGGAAGGGTTTCCTTCCATTACCCCATTTTCCAGCTGGGCAAACTGAGGCTCCAGAGTTGATCTACTTACCCAAGGCCACACAGCTTGGGCTCACAGCTTGGGCCAGGTGTGTCTGGTTCCCCAGCCCAGCTCAGAGCCACTAGGCCTGACAACTGTGGGCATGAAGGGCCTTGGAGGGGAGGTGGAGGTAGAAGGTGTGGAGCAGTCTACATTTTCATGAAAGCATGTCCCCTGCGGTCGGTCTTCCCTCCCCAGCTCACACAGGAAACTGAGGTACAGTGACTGCCTAGGGTTGTCCAATTTGGGGGGCAGTTGGTCCAAGGTCAGCTGGACTTCTAGTCTAGTGCTCCTTCTGCTTCCTTAAGGCAGCTTGGATTCCAAAGTGTGCCCCACTGCCCTGATTGGGTGCTACTCTCCCCTCCCCAGCCCTCCCTGTCATGGGCCACTCCTAGGGCTGCCGGGAGGAGGGCACAGACTGTGGACAGTTCCTGCGAAGCAAAGCCAAACTGGCTGTATCCTCCATGGCACCCTCTTCCCCTCAGCTCGCCCTCCTGGAGAAGCTGGGACCCACACCGCCAGAAGGAACCTGGGCTCTGTGACCCTTGGGCCAGGGGAAGGGATGGGAAGCACCATTCCTTGAGTACCACCTTTGTGCCAGGTTGTGCCCAAGGCAACTTGTATCCCAGTGGTAAACCACGCGGTGCTTAATCTTCACGAGGCTTGCTGTTCTAGCGTGCAGAACGGAGGTGATAACATCTCACTCCCAGCGCTCTTGTGAGGATTCCATGGGATGAGTTGGTGAGACTTCAGCTTAGTGCCTGGCCCATTAAAGGCCCTCAGCAAAGGGCATTTTCTCCCCCAGGCCCAGGGCTGCCAGCTGTCCTGGAGTATCCCAGTAGGGCAGTAAGACAGGTCAAAAAACCCAGTGAGGGAGACGCTGAACACAGGGGTGGCCTGGTAGCATGTGCAAAGGGCCCGTGGCCTGGGCCCGCTCACTGGCCAGTCTGATGGGGAAGACACAGGCCGCTGTTCCTAGGGAGCCCTGTGTCTGAGGGAGGAGACACTGCCCTGCCCTGGTGGAGCTTCCAGACCAGCATGGGAGACAGAAAAAGGCCTTCAGCAAAGCAACATCCAGTGCCCGTAGCACTGAGGGGCGAGAGTCCAGATGCTCATGTCTTTTCTCCCTTTTGCAGAGACTTCTAGCAGGTTCCCCACTCACACCTTCCCCTGTAGGCCTCGGCTGGGCTGTGGTGAGAGGGCAGCTGCCATGATCGGAGACTCAGCTGGGCTTGGGTGGGGGTTCCAGGTAGTGCTGTTCCAGTGCAGGAAATGGAAATGCCGGGCTGGGTGGTGTGGGGGGTGGGTCCCAGGAGGCCCGAGTGGGTGGCCAGCCCCTGGGAGGTGGAGGTTGGCTCCTGGGTGCCAGGCTCCCCATCTCCTGCCATCTGCCAGACTTTGTTTGTGGCTTCTGTTCAGGCCTGGGGTCCTGATGGAGGATGGAGGGTGGGGGATGGCCTTCATTCAGTCCCACTTCCCCAGAGAGCAGACTGGGTGTGTCATGACCATGCTTGACACTCGAGGCCACTCGCTGACCACACACTCCCTTGCCTGGGCTGGAACTGCTTGGGTAGGGGGGTGTCAGAGGGCACAGCCTAATCAGGGCTGATTCGGTGCGTTCTTAGGTCCCAGAGTCCTGTTCTTCCAGGAGCCTCCTCATCCTCCCCAAACCTCCCTGCTCAGCCTGTCCACATCATCCTTGCTCTCAGGAATGTGACCACTCTCTGTCCCTGCTGCACAGAGTGGCACCTGCCCAGGCAGCTCCCTCTCTTAGGGAGGCTCCCTGTGTCCAGAACCCATGCGGCCACCAGGACAGCAATTTGCTAAGCACTTTACCCCAGATTTCAGTTCGTTGAACCCTCACGAGAGTCTCCGGAGGGAGGTACTATTATTACCTGTATTGTTCCCATTTTACAGACAAGGAAACTGAGGTACAGAGAGGCTGAGTTCCTTGCCCAGCGATCTGTCGTTACCACCCCCCTCTGCTGTCTGTCGTTTATCTCTGCTGACTCTGGATCCTGGGTTTGTCTGTCTGGGGAAATCATTGGTGGACTTTGGGCAGCAGGTGGGGAGGGCGGAGAGCCGCGGGCGCTTAGCCCAAGGCTGGCTGGTGGGACCAGACAGCGTGTGGGCGGGGCCCTGGTGCTCGGGATCAAATCCTCCACGTCCACGTCCACGTCCACGTCCTATGGGTTGCCCAGAGCGCTGGCCGGGCCTGACGATGAGCTGGGAAAAGACTTTGCCGCGTGACTGGAATTGAATGCCCACACTGCAGCTTTCCAGCTGCATTCAGTCTGCAGCCGGGAGTCCCTGGCATTCAGGGATGTTGGGCTCTTGCGCAGGGAAATGGTGAGGTGCATGGGAGGCCGGGTACGGTGGCTCACGCCTGTAATCCCAGCACTTTGCAGGACTGAGGCAGGAGGATTGCTTGAGCCCAAGGTGTTGGAGGCTGCAGCGAGCTATGATTGCTTCACCGTGCTGTGCTGCAGCCCGGGTGACAGAGTGAGACCCTGTCGCAAAAAAAAAAAAAAGAGTGTGGGCATTTGGAATTCCGGCTCATTCCCATCTCACTTCAAGGTCCTGTGACCTTAGGCGGGTTCTTTAGCCTCTGTGTGCCTCAGTTTCCTCACATGTAGAAGTGGGGATAAAAATACCACCTACTTCATAGGTTGATGGCTAAATGCGATATGAATGTAACGTGCTTCATGCAGCACATGGCATCTCATAAGGGCTCAACGGGTGGTACCTGTTACTAAAGTCACATTCCCACCTTGCTGCTTAAGGCCAGAGCGTGCACACCATGCCTTGGTCACACTCCTTCCCAGCCACAGTGAGGGAGAGGGAGACCAAGGAGATAAATATGTGACTCTGGCCTGGCAAAGGGAGAAGGAGCAGGTTCGTACCCATATGTCAGCTACTGGGCAAACCAAGACTGCATATGCTAAGGAGCGACCACATGAGGGGAAGAGATTAAGGAGGGCTTCCTGGAGGAGGTAGACTGGGGGCCTCTTTGGAAAAAGGAATGAGTGATGCGGACAGGTCAAGGGAATGGGGTGCAGGTTGGGTTTACTGAAGTTGTTTTCGTGGGGTGTTGAGAGGTGGTGCCAGGGGCCCTTGGGGAGGGGCTTGCAGTTCTCTTGCTGTGAACCACCTCCCAGACCTCTGCTTTGGAGCCCAGAGTCAGGGGACCAGGGGGATGGATTGGACCAGTGATTCCCAAATGTGGCTGGCATCAGAAATCACCTGGGAAAGGGAGGAAAAATCCAGGCTCCTGGGCCCACCTCAGACCCCTGGCCCTGGGGCCCAGGAGCCTGCATTTCACAGCCTCCCCTTGTGATGCTGGTGTGCAGGCAGATTTGGGACCCTCTAACTGGGTGATCGCTTGGGATCCTCAGCCAGGGAGGCAGGCTCTGTGTGGCCCAAGGGCCCCAGGATTTGTGAGGGCCCCAGTGCGGGTACCTGACAGCAAGCAGGAAAACAGGGAAGAGACTGCCAAGGGGGAGGAAAGTGGGCATGGGAGGGGGTCCGTGTGGCCTGGGGCCCTCCCTGCTAGCCCAGCTAGACAGTTTCCTTAGACGGATGGAGAGACAGGGGGCCCTTTCAGCAGATGGCCTGGCCACCATCCCAGGCCTGGGCAGTGCTCACAGTTAGGGTAAGAGAGGGGACTCTGGGTCCAGGCTTCTCGTGTCCAAATCCAGGTGCTGCCACTTCCTGGCTCCCTGGGGCAAGTTGCTCACCATCTCTGAGCTCAGTTTCCTAACTGGAAATGGGGTGGGAGTTAGTATATGCAAAGTGCTTAGGCAGTGTCTGGTATGCGGAAAGTGCTTGATAAAAGTCAGCCATTGTTACTGTTGTTTGGAAGGAGGAGCTCAAGAAAGGAACCCTGCCCGTCCCCTTCCCCCTTCCCTGTCGCTGGACTTCAGGAGCCTGTTCCCATTGAGAATATTGAATCACACACACACACACACACACACACACACACATGCACGCACACTGGCTTTTTCCATCCATGAAATGTGACACTCTTCCTGTCCCCAGCAGCCCCCTGTTGGCAAGAGGGCCTCAGAGCTGGTGGCTCTGGCTCTCCTCACCTAAGGGGGAGACTTAATCATTCTGGCAGGAGCTGGGGGGAGACCTTCCCCAAGTATGAGCAGCACCCCTCTTTTCTGGACCTCAGGGTCAGGACGTGAGGTCTCTCCTCTCCACACCTGCCTGGCTAATCCACCCCCTTCTGCCCCAGGGCCCCGGGCCCAACCCGCCCGTCCCCAGCTGATTCCTGCGAATCCCTGCTGGGCTGCCCAGTGCCAGCCCCCTGCTCTGGGGCCAGCTCTGGCAAGCTGGAGCCCTTTGTTCTTTTAGCCCAGGCTCCTCCTGACTTCTGGGGTGGAGGGAGGGAGGGCTTTACCTGCCTGCCCTTGGCCTGGCCACTGGGTGGATCTGTTCACCCAGAAAAGCGTAAGCCCCGGACCCTTAGGGAATTAAGACTCACACAGAGAAACAATGATGAGCAATGCAAAGTGGGTCCTGTCTCAGTCTCGGAGGCCAGAGACAGCAGGAGAAATCTGAGAAGGCTTCGTCGAAGTGGAAGGGGTGTCATTGTCGCTGGCTCTGGGAACTGGAAGAAGGTTAGACCAAGGGGACACAGAGGGAGCCATGGCAGGAGGGAGGAGCCTAGCAAGGCCAGACCCCCAGCTGGAGGATGGCCCACGTGGCGGAGGGGATGAGTATAATACCCGCTAGATCAGAGAGGGCCTTGAATGCCAGGGCAAGACATTCGCCTCTCATTAATCAGCACCAGTGATCACTTTTAGCATTTGCCAAGCATCCCAGTAAGGATTTTCCATGCCTGATCTCATTTAGTTAGTCCAGCAGCCCTGAGAAGTAGGTACTGTTACTAGCCCTACTTTACAAGGTGAAACCGAGTCTCAGGGAGGACAGTGACTTGCCCAAGGTCACACAGCTGGCGAGGAGCAGAGCTGGGATTCTAACCAGGCAGGCCAGCTCCAGACTGCCCAGTTCTCGGGGAACACGGCCTCAAAGTGTGCTCTGGGAGGGCTCCCCCAGGGCTCCCCGATATGTTGTCTGGGGAGCTGTTTCCAGCAGGTTCTATTGCAGAGGTGAAGCCATAGTTCAGAGCCTGGGAGAGGTCCCTTCTGAAGAAGCTAGTAACAGCTGCTCTGGCCAAAGGTCAGAGTGGACTGATGGTGGGATTTCAGGTCAGTTGTCACCCTGGGCCAACTCTTACGGATCGTGTCAGCCTGAGGCATGGTGTCGGGAGACTCCAGGGCCAGCAAAAAAGACTGTGGGATGGATTAGCGATGTCTGCCCTGGGCACAGGTGTGGAGAGTAGGGACCTCCGAGCCTTGTCTTTGCCAGCCCTGGGCTAACGTCCAGCATTAGAGAGATCATCCTGGTAGTCAGCATTCAGAACAGATCCTTCCCTCTGTCCCCGTGCCAGGCCTGAGCTCTCTAAAGCCAGAGACTCAGACCCACAGTGCAGGGTGCAGACACCTTTCCTGCCCACAGGACTAGCTTCTTGACACATCGGTCAGTTACCAGGTGGAAGGAGCCCTGGAGGGGGATTGGAGACTCAGTTTATGTCCCTGCTCTATTGTTAACCACCTGAGTGAGTTCAGGTGCGTCCCATTCCACCTGGGCCCTTTTCTGCAATGGGTTGACATGAAGACACGTGCTGCTAGGCTTTGACAGGCCACTGGAAACAGTGACCTCCTCCTCCCTGTCACCTCCCCTCATCCTCCATTCCTATTCCCCACCCCTCCTCTGCTTGCAGACAACCTCTTAGTCATCACGGTGGCCACTAAAGAGACTGAGGGCTTCCGCCGCTTCAAGCGCTCAGCCCAGTTCTTCAACTACAAGATCCAGGTAAGTGGCTTCCTGGGCCAGGCAGAGCAGCGAGGGTGGTAGGAGAATCCCGGTGCTGCTCCTCCTTCCCAAACCGCCAAGGCCCCTGAGACAGACTTGGGGCCACAGGGGAGGCTTCCGAAAGCCCAAAGGATGAAAATGAGTCAGTCAGGAAAAGGAAGAGGCGGCAGAGGCCACGGCATGAGCAGAGTCTAGGAGGCGAGCGGGAGGGACAGGTGACACTAGGGAGGAACAGAGCAGTGCTCAGACGTTAGCGTGCAGAAGACTCGCCTCAGAGGCTAGGTTAGAGGGCAGGGCCTGGGCATCAGCATTTCCACAAATTCCCCCAGGTGATTTTGGGATGGATGTGGTCTGGAGACCTTCCCTGTGTTATGAACACTGTTCTAGAGAAACGTGCTAGTGCCCAGCCTCCACGGGCATGGGTTTGGTGTGCTCTGCATGCTGCCTATGGGCTGAGTATTCTGAGTACTTCCCTGTGTCAGGGAAGTACTGGGCACTGAGGGTAGAGTGATGGACAAGACAAACCACGTCGTTGCCTACACAGAGCTTGCAACCTAATGGCATTAAGCCAGGAGGTGGAATAGCTCACATGAATGAGGAGTGAGGCAGAGGGTTGCTTCAGGCATAGGTGGATCCAGGTGTTCAAGCAGCAACGTGAGGGCCTTGTCTTTCCATCTCTAGGCCCTGCTTGTTTTCATTTGCAGACATGCTCCCTAGACAGAGTGGCAAGATGACTACCGGCCACAGACTCACATGCCTCAGTTTCTCAACCTCAGGAGAATAAGACAGCCTTTCCTTAATTTTAACAGAATAGTCCCAGGGAAGGTTCTGATAGGCCATGCTTGGGTCATGTGCTCAAACCTCTGGCTGTGGGAGGGGCAGGAGAGATGGGATGTTCTGATTGGTCCAGCATGGTCACATGACTACCAGGAACCAGGTCAGCCTCACAGGTGTGTGGAATGGTTTTCCCAGATGGGAGGGTCAGAGGTGCTGGACAAACAGAAGCAAGATGTCACTAGCCAGCTGGGGGTAAAAATTTGACTGGGAAAATATTGCTCTGTCAAACACCAATGCTAAGGGGCCTTTCTCTCCAGGCGCTCGGACTAGGGGAGGACTGGCATGTGGAGAAGGGGGTGTCGGCAGGTGGAGGGCAGAAGGTCCGGCTGCTGAAGAAAGCTCTGGAGAAGCTTGCAGACCAGGAGGACCTGGTCATTCTATTCACAGACAGGTAGGTGGGCCAGGGGCTTCCTGGCCTGGGCCCCACAACAGAGAGATAGAGGAATATTCTAAAGTAAAGGCCTCCCAGAACATTGGGGGGCATGCTACTCTAGCTAAGGTTGCCTACAGTTTTAGGGGGTCAGTGAACCTTACGATAAGACCCTCTGTTGTAGCCTATTCTCAGTCTTGGTGAAAAAGTGAGAGCAGGTGGCCTGCCAGGTGTGACAAACCATGCTTTGAGAGTGAGAAGAATGTCGGTTATGGGGACCATCTCTGCCCAGGGTGGGAGTGGACACGTGGCAGGGCTGGAGACAGTGGGGCAGACCCATTTCGCAGATGGGGGCCCAGGGCTGGCATGGGAAGAGGGGGATTTGAGGAGAGCTTGACCCCTGGTCCCTCCTGCCTGTGCCCTCCCTGGGACCCCGCTCACTTCTGCCTGCTCTGGCCACAGCTACGACGTGCTGTTTGCATCGGGGCCTCGGGAGCTCCTGAAGAAGTTCCGGCAGGCCAGGAGCCAGGTGGTCTTCTCAGCCGAGGAGCTCATCTACCCAGACCGCAGGCTGGAGGTCAAGTATCCGGCGGTCTCCGACGGCAAGAGGTTCCTGGGCTCTGGAGGTGAGAGGCCTGGGTGCAGAGTGTGCAGCCCAGCAGAGGGGTCTGTTCGCCGCCTTCATGAGTCACATGGGAGTCTCGCAGGTCTCCAGAGCAGAACCTGAGTTTTCAACCCCAAACCTGCTCCTCCCACCGTCTTCCTCGTCCCATGAGACAGCCTCCCACTGCGCAGGCAGAAGCCAGGAGCCGCTTCCTCCCTCGCCTCCCCCACTTCCTGTCCATCTCGACTCACATCCCCACTGCTTCTTTTTTTTTTTTTTTCTTTTTTTGAGACAGAGTCTGGCTCTGCCACCCAGGCTGGAGTGCAGTGGCACCATCATAGCTCACTGTAGCCTCGAACTCATGGGCTCAAGTCATCCTCCCACCTCAGCCTCCCAGAGTGCTGGGATTACAGGCGCACATCACCATGCCCAGCTAATTTTTTCTATTTTTGTAGAGAAAGGGTCTCACTATGTTGCCCTGGCTGGTCTTGAACTCCTGGCCTCAAGCGATCCTCCTGCCTTGGCCTCCCAAAGTGCTAGGATTACAGGAGTGAGCCACCATGCCTGGCCCCTGCTGCTTCTAAAAGATCTCTTGAGTCTGCCCTCTCGCGTCCACAATTCACTGACACCATCCTCGCTGGGCTCCTGGCCACCTGCGGGAGACTCCTGGCTTGTCTGCCAACCTCCCCTCATCCCTTTCCAGGCCATTGTCCACTTCGCAGCCAGAGGGGTCTTTAACACATGCACATCCACACATGTCACTTGATGGCTTCCCACTGCATGGAGAATGAAATCCACAGGCCTCTGTCCAGCCTCAGACGGGGATCTGCCCCTGGCAGCCACTTTCCTCCATTGGCCCAGGGAGTTAGCATGGTCCAGATGGCCTGGCCCTGGCCAGGGGTAGGGGTGTCCCATTTCTCTTCCCTTCACCTCTCACCAGTCTGCATTCTAGCCAGAGAGACCGTGTGGGCTTTCCCCACTGTGACAAGGCTCAGCCCCCAAAGTACTGTGTGACCTTGGCCTAGCCTCTGCCCTTCTCCAGGCCAAGCTTCCCAGATAACTGTGAAAAGGGGCTCCAAGCCTGTACCCCACCAGCTCTGCTCTCTAGGGGCTCCTCCTGATCCAATCCGTTTCTTCACCACCTATATGGTGCTGGGCACTGAGCAGTGCGGTTCAGTGGCCACCATTGGGCTTTCTATCTGGGGCCAGCGGGAACGTGTCAGTGTATGGCATTAATTGGCAGGCCTGTTTCCAGGCTGCAGAGCCACCTGCCATCAATCCAGGAGGACTTTGGGGAGGAGGCGGGTTTGTGGGTAAAGGAATGGGAGGTGGATGAGAGGGGAGGGTGGGAGGAGGGCTCTGGCTTAGAGGTGGAAGCTAAGTGTCTGTCTTGGTGTCCATGCTCGCCAACCCCCAGGCTTCATTGGTTATGCCCCCAACCTCAGCAAACTGGTGGCCGAGTGGGAGGGCCAGGACAGCGACAGCGACCAGCTCTTTTACACCAAGATCTTCTTGGACCCAGAAAAGAGGGTAAGAGGCAGTGGGCGGACCAAGGAGGGGGTGGGAAACCCTGACTGCGGATCCCACCGGCCAGGCTGCAGGGGACAGTCCCTCTGGGGCCTGATCCCTGGGTGGGTGTCTTTGTCCATTTCGGCTGCTCTAACAAACTACCGTAGACTGAGTAGCCTATAAACCACAGTCATCACTGCTCACAGTTGTGGAGGCCAGAAGTCTGAGATCAGGGGCCAACACGGTTGGCTTCTGGACAGAGCCCTCTCCCTGGTTCAGAGGTGGCTGACTTCTCGCTGTCCTCAGATGGCGGAAGGGGCTGGGGAGCTCTCTGGGGCCTCTTTTACAAGGACACCAGTCCCATTCATGAAGCCTCCACCCTCATGGCCTAATCACCTCCCACGCCCACACGTCCCGTAAACAGTCTATAGCAGCTGGACGTCAGTACTGCCATTTCTCCATCCACTCGCTGATACGCCCATTATCCATCAGGTGTTAATCGAGGGCCTGCTGTGTGCGGTGTCCGGTGTGGGGGGATTTGGCAGGGAACAAGCCAGTTGGGGCCTCGGCCTTCACGGGCCTCATTCTAGTCGGGGAGATGAGGGATTTACAGCCTCACGTCAGCCAGTGGCTGAACCGTCCCTCCCTCATCCTGCCTGGGGGCTGATGGGCATTTGGCTGGACCAGGGCCCCAGAAGCCAGCCAGCCGAGCCTGTCTCAAGGCGGGGGTCATCCAGGGAAGTGGAGGCAGCAGAACCAGTGCAGCCCCAGACCAGCCAGTGTCCCCTGGGCAGGCAGGAGACTCAGGGAGCCCTTGGGGGTCAGGATTCCTGGATTCTGCCTTGCCTACTCCCCACCCTCCATGCTGTGCTGTGTGACCTTAGATAAGTTACTTCCCCTCTCTGGGCCTCAGGTTTTTATCATCCATATAGTGAAGCAGCTGGGCTCGTGCAGTGGAAACTGTGAACTTGATCTTTTTGTTAACTGAGTCCTTGCTCCTTCTCCTCTGCCTCCAGTGATGTCATTCACAGAAGTCCAGGATGTAAAACATAAAAGCGGAGCTGCCCTGTATGGGATGGGGCTAACCCTAGAGTATCACTTGCCCTGCCTAGGGCTCCAGGAGACACAGTTGAGTCCTAAAGACACAGCATTGTCCAGTGGTTAAGAATAAGGACTTCAGGGCCAGGCTGCCTGGGTTCCAGTCCCAGCTCAGTCACTTATGAGCTGTGTCACATTGAGCAAGTTACCTAACTTCTCTGTGCCTTGTTTTTTTTTTCACTTAGAAAATGCAATAAAATAGTGGTAGTGCTCACTTCACTGTTGTGAAGATTAAATTGATTAGTATTGATATATATAGAATATTTAGCAAGGGGCAGGTAGGAAAGCCCTGCACAAGTGTTTGTCACTATCATGGTGGTGGTTGTTGTAGTTGAACTAGCTGCTTCCTTGGGTTCCTTCCAGTTCTGCGATTCTCTGCTTCTCTGTGGATAGAGCCACCAGACTGGTAGATCCCAGGGCCTTGGCCCCTGGCTGGCCTTCTCAGGGCTCCCAGCTGAGGTGTCCTGTTGTGACAAGGCAGTGCGGCGTGAGGAGGGGGGCAGAGGTGGGGTGACCGGCTCCCCACACTGGGTGTGATGCAGCCCCATCCTCTGCCAGGGTCTGTCCCTGCTGCAGCCTGGTGCTCTCTCTTCCGCAGGAGCAGATCAACATCACCCTGGACCACCGCTGCCGTATCTTCCAGAACTTGGATGGAGCCTTGGGTGAGCAGCTCCCACGGGGAGGAGTGGGAGGGCAACAGAAGGGGGTGGCTCCTGAGAGGGGTGGCAGGAAGGAGGTGGGCCTTCCAGGCAGGGCCCAAGCCCAAGCAGAAGAACCGGGCTGGTTCCTCTCTAGCCATTGTGCTGGGAAGTCGCTGTCCTCATCCTCAGGTCCCCAGAGACCACCTGGATGTCCCGGGGCAGAGCTGTGTCTCTCCAGGGGGTGGGGAGATGGGGAGCAGTTCAGCTGGGAGAGCTGGGTGGTGACACAGCAAGTACCGACCTGGCCCTGCCCCGCGCACCAGGTGCACAGGTGGGCGCCTTCTCCTCCTTCCCCGGCCCTCCCCCTTCCAGGTGAAGGATTCCTGGGCTGGGGGCGGGGACTGAGCTGGGAGGGAGCTGACAACTCAGGAAGCAGGAAGGCCACTTAGCCTCAAAGCCACAAGCACCCTTGGGCCCAGGCTCATGTCTGTGGCTGGTGATGACGTTGCTTTGCCATAGGTCTTGCTGAGTGACCTCAAGCAAGTCAATCCTGCGTCCCTCCCTCACCCCCAGGGGGGCAGCCTCAGTTTTCTTATCTTTAATTTTCACAGGATTCTCAGAGGGGTCCATTTACTCTCAAAATCATCAATCCTATGAAAATTATGGCTCTGCTCCCATAAAAATGCCAAAATATTGCACCCTTTTGCCTGTGGTGTCTGGGGCTTCATGAAGCTAGGTTAAGAAGCTGCGTTCATGGGCCGGGCATGGTGGCTCACGCCTGTAATCCCAGCACTTTGGGAGGCTGAGGCTGGAGATCTCTTGAGTTCTAGACCAGCCTGTGCAACACAGCGGAGACTCTGCCTCTACAAAAAAATTTTTCAGTTAGCCAGGTGTGGTGGTGCACGCTACTCTGGAGGCTGAGGCAGGAGGATCACTTGAGCCTAGGAGTGTGAGGTCGCAGTGAGCTGTGATGACACCACCGCACTCCAGCCCAGACAATAGGAGGAAACTCCTCTCAAGAAAAAAAAAAGAAGCAGCAGCTGGGTTGAGACCCAGCTGGGCCAGGAGCTTGCACAGAGGGGCTCTGCTCACATGATCACCCCACAAAGGGCCTCTCCCCAGCATTTTCTCAGGCTTTGGAAAAAAGGCCCCTGTGCGTTTTGTCTTGTCAGCAGCTTCCTACCTGTTTTCTCGTGTGCAGACTAATAGGGTTACAACATGGCTTTGGGGACCCTGCTAGAGGGACACCTCCACCGGGACAGGACCTGCCCTGCTGCGCCCGGGCATGCCAGCGTGACTGGCACGTTCCCAGTGCTGCTCTGCCTGCCTCCGAGAAGGTGCCTCCTAGACCCGTGTCCCTGGGCTATCTGGAACTGGAATGTTCTAGGTCTTTGTTTTTCTCCCGCCCCTTGCTTCTGGCTCCAATAAGAAATCACCGTAAGCACAGTGTTGCCGTGGACTCTGTGCTTCCCATGGGCTGGGCGAGATGCCAAGTGCTTGCCGGGCACGAATCCTCCCACTCACCCCATGGAGAAGGGTTTAGCCCCATTTTATAGATGAGGAATCTGAGGCTCAGGGAGGTGGAGTGACTTGCCCGAGGCCGTGGCCTGCTCACTGCAGGGCTGGATTTGACCCCAGCCGGTCATCCTGAGCGTGGCCTTCGGGCCTGACGCCGGCGGGCCTGTGCTTTCCCACCCCAGATGAAGTCGTGCTCAAGTTTGAAATGGGCCACGTGAGGGCACGGAACCTGGCCTACGACACCCTCCCGGTCCTGATCCATGGCAACGGGCCCACCAAGGTAGGGAGGGGCCCCAGCCCCTGGAGAGCATGGCGGGAGGCTAGAGCCCCAACTCTGCTCTTGCTGTGGCCCCACA
Organism: Varecia variegata; assembly: GCA_028533085.1. Lineage (NCBI taxonomy): Eukaryota > Metazoa > Chordata > Mammalia > Primates > Lemuridae > Varecia > Varecia variegata. The sequence continues at coordinate 100,711,526 of CM052444.1, read as the reverse complement.
GTTTCTCCCTGGGGCCAGGGCCACCTACTTGGGCCCCGCTGTGAGCTCAACGCCTCTGCCCTCACCTCTGAGCTGAAGCTCTTTCCCTACTGTGGTGGTCAGGGGTGCCCTGTCTGTTCCTACTGGGCCACAGGACACACAGGACACACACTCCATCCAGGCCTAGGCTGGGCTGCTACAGCCATCTGTACTCTGTCACCCCAGGACAGTCATTTATTCACTCAAGAGACATTTATTGAATGTTTGCACCAGGGAATGAAGCATAGTCGGTCATGAACAGGACAGATGTCCCTGTGTTCATGGCGCTACAGATGAGGATGGGGGGCAGACCACGGCCAGGGACAGGGCAGACCTGTCTGGCCCCTGGGGTACTAGCCCAGGGTGCACAGCTTATTTGAGTGTGGTCCTTGACCACCTGTCTCAGAATCCCTGGACGGGAAGAGGAAGGACGGGAGAGAGGAAGGATGGTGCATTAGAAATGCACATTTCCTGGCTCCACTCAGGATCTGCTCAAGTGGAACCCCTGGGGGCGGTGGTCAGGAACCTGCATGTTATGAGCTCCCAGGAAACCTGAAGATGCAGAAGTCCTAGCCTTGCACACTGCTCCTCCCTCTGCCCCCCAGAGCAGCAGGGGTGATCTCCTAGGGGCTGGAACATTCTCTCCAAGACCCTCTTTGGGGGCAGGAGAGGGCTGGGTTGTGGGGTCCCCCAGGAGCCCAGGGGGACGGGCCCGTGGTGGTGGGGCTGGCCTGGCTCCTCTCCGACCCCACGCCTCCCCAACAGCTGCAGCTGAACTACCTGGGCAACTACATCCCGCGCTTCTGGACCTTCGAGACGGGCTGCGCCGTGTGTGACGAGGGCCTGCGCAGCCTCAAGGCCATTGGGGTGAGGCTGTGGCCAGGCCTGAGCCTGAGGGACATCGGGGGCTTGGTCCCCTGAGATGGGAGGCTGATGTGTGATTCTGGAATAGTCTTTGGTGGGAAGTAAAGGGGTCACCTCCTTGTCTGGGGTTCCATCCCCTTGCCACCCAAGTGCCTCCTCCTGGAAGCCCTCTCAGCTTCCCCTGAGATCTTCTTCTGCCTGGTCCTTCAGTCTCTCCTGCAGCCCCTCCCCCTCCCATAAACCTTCCTCCTCATTTGTGGCTCACCTTGAGCACCACGACTGCTGAGATCTCCTGCCAGCACGCCCTCAACCGGGTCCTCGCTCCAAACCTGGGCTCCTGCCGCTCCCTCCCTAGGGCACCCTCCTCCTGCCTCCCGCCAGCCCCTGCCTCCGCGCACCTGCACGCACTGCCTGGAGCGCCAGCCCAGGCACCTTTCCTGCCATGTCCACGTGCTTCTGCTCTGGCTCTGGCTCCCTCGTGCCACCCGAGGGGCTCAGTGGCAGTGCAGTGGCTGGGCACTGCTGGACTCTGTGCCCCCTCCCCTATGCAGGATGACGCTCTGCCCACAGTCCTGGTTGGCGTGTTCATCGAGCAGCCCACGCCGTTCCTGTCCCTGTTCTTCCAGCGGCTCCTGCGCCTCCACTACCCCCGTAAACGGATGCGGCTTTTCATTCACAACCACGTGAGTAGCAGGCGCTCTGCGGGGTCATTGTGTCGCTTGGGTCCAGGGCCCAGCCCTGTGAGGTAGCCCGAGACCTCTAGGGATCTGACTGAACCGGCTTGTGGGAGCCATGTGGAAGTGGCAGTGGGCTGTGTGCACAGATCACTGGGTTGACCCTCGAGTCAGACCAGCTGGATTTGAATCCCGACACCACTGATTTTATTGGCTTTGTGACCTGGGGCACGTTACTCAACCTCTCTGTGCTGCAGTTTTCTCATCTATAAAACAGAGATGGTAATAGTGCCACCCACACAGAATGGCTGCAAGGGTCAGGCAGGTTGACATGGGAGTGTGTAGAAAGGTGCCTGGCATGCAGGAAGCACAGAGGTGCTTCTTGCTGTTGTCATCTTCATTTCTATCCCCGTTCCCATTAATCCTTCCTGATTTGATCTGGTGACAGTCAGGTTGGTTTTTATTCCTTGGGTACCTTCTGGGGACTCAGAGAGAGTCCCGAGACTTCCTGTGTGGGGGAGCAGGCCTGGGCTCAGCATTCCTAGCACCCTGCCTTTCTAGCCAGAGGAAGTCCCACCTCCCAGCTTCTGGGCGTAACAGTCTCCCTACCTGGGAGACGTACCCTCTCCAAATCCCACCTGTTCTGCAGGGCTCTTTGTCTTCCTTTAAGTCCTCTGGGCTGCCCTATCTGTGGCCTCCTCCATTCTGAGACCCCTCAGCCCCACCAGCCTGCACCCCACGCCCACCCTGTGGTCCCACACTGGGCCCAGCTCTCTGCCTGTGTCACAGATGTTCGTTTCAACTATGCAACGGGCCACCTGGCAACAGAAGAAGGGATGAAGGCCCTGGCCTCGGGAGGCTCCGAGCTTTCCTGGAGACATCAAACAGCACACCCACGAACTGTGACTTTGTGTAGAAAAAGGGAACTGTCACAGGTGGTCTTTGAGGACCTACTGCGTGCTGTGTCTGACTCACTGACTGCTTACAGTGACCCCTGAGGGAGGCATGCTGTCCTTCCGTTTGCAAGGGAGGAAGCTAAAGCGGAGACAGGCGAAGTGGCTGGTGCAAGGTCATGGGGCTCATCGTAGCAGAGCCAGGGTTGGTCTAGATGCTGGGCTTGGTTCCGAAGACCCTGCTCTTTCCACTTCCCCACGCAGGGGGCCCCATGTATGGACTTTGGTCTCAAAGTGCACAGAAGGGTCACCTGGCACATTTTGTAACAAAGCAGATCCCCGGGGCACACCTTAGACCTGCAGAATCAACATCTCTGGTGTGGGATCCGGGGATCAGGGCAGCCTGATGACGTCTCTTAGGAGACCTGCGGGGCCTGGGTCAGCGTGGTGGCAGGATGGCCGGGGAAGGGCATTCTGGGCAGAGGGCCTGGCCTGGGAGACAGGAGAGCAGATGGCCGTGGAAGCCCCAGAGGTGCAGGGAAACAGCCTGGCGGTAGCAGAAGGTGCTGTGGTCCCTGGGGCGGAGCTTGTGCCCCATCCTCTCCCTCCCACCCCTGCAGGAGCAGCACCACAAGGCTCAGGTGGAGAAGTTCCTGGCAGAGCATGGCAGCGAGTACCAGTCGGTGAAACTGGTGGGCCCCGAGGTGCGCGTGGCGAATGCAGACGCCAGGAACATGGGCGCGTGAGTCGTGGGCCGCGGTTATCTCCACTGATGGTGGCGGGCAGCGGGGTCGCGGGGTCGCGGTGTCGGGAGCAGCAGTGTGAGCGACCGGAGTTCAGGAGGCTGTGTGTTCTCCAGCTAGTTCCTGCCCGTCTCTGGGCCTCAGATTTCCCATCCATCAAATGGGGAAACAGTCTCTGTCCTGCCAACCCAGGGGCTCCTGGGCAGGGCTGAGCAGCCTCATTTGGGTTCAGGGAGCAAATCAGGGAAAGAGGAAGGCTGACAATTAGAAAAACAACCTCGGATGTTGCCTTTATTATTAAAAAAAACACAAAAAACAAAGAAACAAGGACTTGTTTTGACTGTAGAAGAATTAGACAGTCCAGATCAAAGGGTGGCAAACTTCCTACAAAGGACTAGAGAGTAAATCTTTGCAAATCGGCTTTGTGGGCTCTGTCACAACAACTCAGCCCTGCCCTTGTAGCTCGAAAGCTGCCACAGGTAGGTGAACAAGCTTGGTTGTGTTCCAGCACAGTTTCACTTAGGGACACTGAAATGTGACTTTCATATAATTTTCATGTATTCTTTTTTTTTTTTTTTTTTTTTTGAGGCAGAGTCTCGCTCTGTTGCCCGGGCTAGAGTGAGTGCCGTGGCGTCAGCCTAGCTCACAGCAACCTCAAACTCCAGGGCTCAAGCAATCCTCCTGCCTCAGCCTCCCGAGTAGCTGGGACTACAGGCATGTGCCACCATGCCCGGCTAATTTTTTCTATATGTATTTTTAGTTGGCCAGATAATTTCTTTCTATTTTTAGTAGAGACAAGGTCTCGCTCTTGCTCAGGCTGGTCTGGAACTCCTGAGCTCAAACAATCCGCCTGCCTCGGCCTCCCAGAGAGCTAGGATTACAGGCCTGAGCCACCGCGCCCGGCCTCATGTGTTCTTCTTTTGATGCTTTCCCCCAACCGTTTAAAAATGTAAACCCACTCTTAGCTCGTGAGCTGCACAGAGCCGGGCAGGGGCGTGTGAAGAGCCTGCACCACAGAAACAAAAACAACACACAGTTTTAAGGCTTCTGCTACAAGTTACCAACTTGCCCTTCAGAAAGGCAGCGGCAGCTGACCCCACCCCCGCCCCCGCTCGGGCGGTGCGGGAGCCTGTGTGGTGGCCTGTGCTGTCCCCGGTGCCAGGGTCGTCAGGGCACTTGGTGCCAGTTGCCAAGCCCTGGCCTTCATCTCGAGAGCACAGCGGGCCAAGTGTGGGTCTCGGAGCGGAGAGGGAGCTTTGAGGCTGCTGGTCGCAACCTGTGCCAGGGCTGGCCTCTCTAAGGCCGCTTGGGTGGTACGTGGTGAGGCCGACTGTGGTCATGGATGTGGGTGGCCGCCAGGGTAGCCCCGGGGTCAGCCCTGCTGACCCTGTGTCCTCCTCCTCGCAGAGACCTGTGCCGGCAGGACCGCAGCTGCACCTACTACTTCAGCATGGATGCTGACGTGGCCCTGACCGAGCCCGACAGCCTGCGGCGGCTGATCGAGCAGAACAAGTGAGGCGCAGGTGGCCCTCAGCCCGGGACTCACGATCGCGGGCCTGGGGTGGGAGCCCCCTTTGCCTTCCTCCTCCTCCTCCTCAGCCTCGCCTAGTTCCCAGGGCTGTGGGATCCCCACGGGGCAATTCCAGGTTCTGATAGAGAGCGGTGCCCTCCCCGTCTGTCCCTGGATGCCCCACAGGAGGGGGCAGGTTCCGGAAGAGCCACACTCACTTCCACAGGCCAAGGCCCCGTCCTGCCCCAGGGAGGTGCTTGGAGACCCCCGTGTGCAGGTTGAGGGCACCTGTCCCCACCCCTGGCTGGGTCCGCGCCCGCTCCCAGTGGGCAGGGGGTCCCCCACTGAGGTGCTCCCTTTCTCAGGAATGTCATTGCCCCGCTGATGACCCGCCACGGGAGGCTGTGGTCGAACTTCTGGGGGGCACTGAGCGCAGATGGCTACTATGCCCGCTCCGAGGACTACGTGGACATCGTGCAGGGGCGGCGAGTGTGAGTGCCTGCAAGGCGCGGGGGCACCTTCTTCTGTCTTCTGCCTGGGCTGCTAGTACCTCCCTCCCCCGTATTCCTGTCCGTGTTGCCCTCAAATTCCTGCTGAACCCGGAGACAGGAAGACTGCAGTCAGACACACAGAAGGACTTCCTGACAAAGAGCTCAGGCCCATGTGCCCTCTCAGCCTGTGACTTCCCCTTCTCCCAGCCCAGACCCCCAGCGTCTGACCCCTCCCCACCAGCCTGTGACCCCCTCCCTCTTCCTCTCTCCCACAGCGGTGTCTGGAACGTGCCCTACATCTCGAACATCTACTTGATCAAGGGCAGTGCCCTGCGGGCTGAGCTGCAGCCCCCCGACCTGTTCCGCCACAGCAAGCTGGACCCCGACATGGCCTTCTGCGCCAACGTCCGGCAGCAGGTCAGCCAGGGGCCGGGTGGTCACAGGATGCCCTGTTGACAGGGAGGGTGGGCCTCTAGCTCTGCCCCCATGGTGGGCTAACTTGTCACCACACGCCTGGGAGCTCCTGAGATTCCAGCGGGACTGCTCAGACACCACCAGGGCCTGTGGGGGCATGCGGGGGGTGGGCACAGGGCTGGTCCTCACAGATCTGCGGGGACCATTTTAGCAGACCTGGTTTGCACACCATTTTATTTACATTTTTGACATAGCCCAAAGAAAACTAAACTTTCTACTTTAACATATTCTAAATAATGTGCCCAAGAGACACCTCACCCTGTCTCTGCACCCCTGCTATTTTTTTGTAATTTTCTTTTTTTTAACTTGAGAGCATGATGAAGTTTTCCCCTGTGATCAAAACTCCAGGATCAGAACACAATCCACAGTCCTTTTCTCTTATGCATTTGTTCTTTCCCTGTTCAGTCCTCTGGGAAGCCTTCCCTGATCACGTCCCCAGTGGCGGGCCTGGGCTAGGAGCTGGAGACACGAGGGTGACT
>CM052444.1:100637473-100704880 GCA_028533085.1 Varecia variegata | reverse complement strand
AATCTCCAGAAGCCAGTCATGGGGTCTGGCCCGCCCTCATGCTCCAGTGACAGGGCCAGCCCTTGGACCCCAGGACGTAAGCTGACCTGTGGCCCTCGCACTGGTTTTCTATGCTCTGTGACAAATGACCACAAGTTTGGTGGCTCGAAGCCACTCCCATGTGTTACCTCCCAGTGTCTGTGGGTGAGGAGTCCAGGCGCGGCTTACCTGGGTCCTCTGCTCAGGGACTCCCGAGGCCGCAGTCGAGGTGTCAGCTGGGGTTGGAGTTTCATCTGAGGCTCTGGGTTCTATTCCAAACTCATGTGGTTGTTGGCAGAGTTCATTTCCCTGCAGCTTGCTTCTTCAAGGCCAGCAGGAGACAGAGTCTGTCTTCAAGATCCGCCTTTAAAGGGCTCACCCGATAGGTCAGGCCCCCCAGGATGGTCTCCCTGTTGATTAGGGACCCCTTCGCTTTTGCCATACGATGTAGCCCAGTCCCATGATGCTCCCAGGCCAAGGGGAGGGGATTAGATGAAGCCTGTACCCCAGGGCGTGGGAACTCAGGGGCTGTCTTAGAATTCTGCCTCCCACACCGTCCTTGGTCACTTCCAGGACAACCGCATCCAGGGTGGCTATGAAAATGTGCCGACCATCGACATCCACATGAACCAGATCAGCTTTGAGCGGGAGTGGCACAAGTTCCTGGTGGAGTACATCGCCCCCATGACGGAGAAGCTCTACCCCGGCTACTACACCAGGGTGGGCGTGCCGGGGTGCAGCAGGATGCGGAGGGGCTGGAGGGGCCAGGGGAAGTGGGGGTGGGCTGGGGATCGGGTCCCCAGGCAGGAGTGAGGTCTACCCCGTATCTGGCGGTGTGTTGGGTGTCCGGCCCCCAGGAGGTGTGCATCTAGGGTCCTCAGAGGTCACTTTGCCTCTCACCTCTGACCCCTTTTGAATCCTTCTTCCCTGTCATTCAGCCCTGCCTCAGTGGCTCCTGCTCTAGCCTGTTGAAAAAGGCCCCCACACCCCTTCAGCTGTCTGGCGCCCATGCCTTCCCTGCTGCCTCGGCTTTCTCCCTTCCTCACTCGGTCTCCAGATACCTGTCCTGGGTGTGCCTGGGTCCTGCCCTCGAGGAATCCAGCCTGGACAGTTGCCAAAAAGGATTATGAGGATTAGGTTCATCGCTGTCTCCCTCCCTTCCCTGTGTTTCATTCCTTTCTCCCCTTCCCTTCCCTTCCTCCCCTCCGTCTGTACATTTTCATTGAGAACCTTTCCTGGGCCAGGCGCTGTTCCAGGCACTGGAGGACACAGCGTCAATCAAACCTGCTGTCTGGGAGCCACATTCCAGCACATTAGATAAGGGCCCTGCCTGTGCCCCCCCTTTCCTGGCCTTTCATGGCCTCCCTTGGCTAACACTGGCTCCCTTGTCGCCCTGCCTTGGTACAGGCGCAGTTTGACCTGGCCTTCGTCGTCCGCTACAAGCCCGACGAGCAGCCATCGCTGATGCCGCACCACGACGCCTCCACCTTCACCATCAACATCGCGCTGAACCGGGTCGGGGTGGATTACGAGGTGAGCAGGGGCGGGCCAGCCCGCAGCGGGCTGGAGGCAGGAGGTGCTGGCTGGCAAGCAGCTTTTAGGGTGGTTGAGGCAGAGGGGACCAGGGTAGCCAGCACCAGAGACCCAGAGAGAAAGGGCACCGTCCATGGGGAGGGCTTCCTGGCAGGGGTGGGTCCAGGGTCCCATCAGGCACGAGGGAGGGAGCTTTAGAGCAAACACTTCAGGAGGTCCCTGGATCCTGCCTCCCCCTCACCAGCTCTGTGGCCTCAGGCACGTTTCTTAGCCTCTCCCTGTGTCCTTTTACCTTAGGTGGGAAAACTGACCTCCGTGGGGCACCAGCCTGTGGCTGGAGGGAAGGTCTGGGGAAAGCAGGAAGACACAGGGGCGGAGAGAGCAGTGCTGGGGTCGGGGGAGGTCCCTAGGGTGATTGGCAGGGAGCCAGCCATTCATTCATTCACTCCTTAAGCTACTATTTTAAGTGTTCTTTGGACTTGGCCCTGGGCTGGGCGTTCAGAAGGACATCCATAAAAATAGCTATAAGTTTTTGAAAGCTTATAACATATCAGGCATTGCCCTACGCCAAGATTTCTCATCTAGGAGCAATTTTTGCCCCCCCCAGGGAACATTGGCAGTGCCTGGAGATGTATTTGGTTGTCACGACTATGAGGGTGCTACTGACATCTACTGGGCAGAGGCCAGGGATACCCAGGCAGCCCCCACAACAAAGTGGTGAGGTGGAGAAACTCAGCCCGCAACTCTCACTTGTACCATCTCATTTAATTCTCACAACCCTGTGCGGTTTAACCCCCATGTTACAGAAGGGGAAACCGAGGCTCAGGTTGGTCACAAAGTTAGTAAAAGGTGCAGGTAACATTTGCCTACTCCTGCCTGACTCCAAGGCCAGAGCTCTTACTCACTCTTTGCTTAGTGTCTTCTTGGGGCAGCTTACGGCTGTCATTCGGTCACTCCACAAGGCATCCCCAGGCCAGCTGTGCTGAGGGCTGCGTGGCTGTGACAGGAGAACAGAGGGGCGGTGGGGAATCTGACGCTTGCTGTCTCCCAGGGCGGGGGCTGTCGGTTCCTGCGCTACAACTGCTCCATCCGAGCCCCGAGGAAGGGCTGGACCCTCATGCACCCTGGGAGACTCACGCATTACCACGAGGGGCTCCCCACCACCAAGGGCACCCGCTACATCGCCGTCTCCTTCGTCGATCCCTAGTTGGCCAGACCTGGCCCCCTCCAACCGTTCCTCTTTGCGACAACCACTGCCCAGCAGCCTCTGGGGCCTCGAGGTCCCAGGGAACCCGGTCCAGCCTCCAGGCTCTCAACTTGCCATTGCTCTTGGAGCTGCCAGTCAGAGAGATTCGCACAGACCAGAGGCTGTGCACACCTCCTGGCTGGGGCCTTCAGTGGTGCTCTGGACCTACTCCTGGAGAGGCTGTTCACTTTCACTGCTTTGTAGTGACTCGTCCTCCCCACCCATGTTCCTGAAAAACTGAGTCCTTTTTCCTCTTCCTCTATGGGATGACACGTGAGCAGAATAGGGACTTTCAAGCTGCCCAGAGAGACTCTTGGGGCGAGGAGCCATGCCCCAGAGCTTCTCCCAGGCAGAACTGCAGCCTCAGAGACGTCTGCTTCAAGTTTTGGGGGAAAGAGACCTGGCTCAGACTTAGGTTCCCACCCTGAGCCTGGGACTGCTGAGGCACCTTCCTTCGTGGCTCTTGTCATGAGAGCAAACCGTTGTCTCCTGGAGACAGTGACTCAGAAAACCTCCTGGGAGACAGAAAAGGCATCTGCACCACAGCTCAATCCTCCACTTGCTGAGGAGGAGGGGAGTGACATGTCCACACGGCACTGGGTCACCCTGTCCTGGATGCTTCCGGAGAGAGAGACAAACAGAAACAGGAGAGTTTCTATTAAAGGTCCTTCAAACCATTGAGTGGGTTCGATGCTTAGGGTGGGCGAGTGTGCACGTGTCTGGGTAAGTGTCTGCAGGGACAGGTTTTAAGAGCCTGTGATTGCTAAGAAAGGCCATGTCAGCAGTGACTTCTGTTTTCCCAAACCCAGTCCCATGTGACCTCTGTGTCATTTGTATATTTCATAAACCCTTACTGTGAGCCAGGCACTGGCTGCCTGGGGCATGCTTCTTCGTCTTTCGAGACCTGCGTCAGGTGTCGCCTCCTCTCTGAAGCCTTTGCTGACCACCCTTCCTGCAAACATGAACATGGGAGAGCCTCTGGTGTTTCTGGTGACCCCTGCCATACCCTGGACAGACTCTTCAGTAACACTCGTTACACTTTGGGGCATTTATTAACAGTAAGAGCTAACATCTCTCCATCCCTTGCTGTGGGCTGGGCATTGTGCATCCCAGGTACTCAGCACACAGCCATCTGAGGTGGGGGCTGTTATTTCCTTTTTATAGCTGAGGAAATGGAGGCTCAGAGAGACCAACTAATTGGACTAAGGTCACACAGCAAGGAAGTGGTAGGGACAGTGATTTGAATATGATTTCAGCCATTGAAGAAATCTGATCCCTGCCCCCAAGGCACTTGGAGTCAGCAGTGGGGACAGAAAAATCCAAACGTTCACCGTGGACTGTGTGATAAATGCCACGGTGGCTGCAAGAACAAGGTGGGGTAAGTGCTGGAGGGACCAGCAGCTTCTGGTACGCAGTGCTCCTCAAATGAGGGCGATTTTGCCCCCCAGGGAACATTTGGCAATGCCTGAAGGCATTTTTGGTTGTCACACTGGAGAAGGGGGAATAGGGAACACCACTGGCATCTAGCGGATAGAGGCCTGGGATATTCCTGAACATCCCACAGTACGCAGGGCTCCCTCACCCCTCAGAAAAGAATTATTAAGACCAAAATGTCAGTCGTGCTGAGGCTGAGGAAACCTGATACCCCATGCCATCTAAGCTGGGCCTTGGAGGGGACGGAGTTTTCCAACGCACAGAGGGACACTCCAGGTCCAGAGAATGCAGGTTGGCTGGAGTAGGGGGAGGAAGGAGTCTATTTAAGGCCTATTTTCCCAGGCCAAGGAGAGTTTGGATTTCATCCAGGGGTGACTGGGTGACTTAGAGTCATTCAAGGGTTGTGTTTATGCCTTTTAAAGATTTTTAAGGTTTTTCAATTAAAGATTTTAATTTTCAAAATGGACTCATTCAAACAACATAAAAAAATTTTTTTTAATACTAGTCAAATGCGTGAGAAGGGGGCAAAGAGTAGAACAAGGAGTTCAATCTGTAACTGTGAACAATCAAGTGAGATAACTCACTACCTTCGGACCAGCTGACAAATCTCTCTCTCGTCCGTTATCTTCGGCCACCCAGTTCCTCTCTCCAGAAACCAGTGTGGCTAATCAGTTTCTTAGATGTTCTTCTTGAGCTAGTCTGTGCATACACAAGTGTATGTGTGTGTGTGTCTTGGGTTTCCTTTTTCTGATTGCACATACAATTTATGTCCACCATGGAAAAGTCAATCAAAACAAGAATTGGTAATGTAAAAAAAAAAAGGTCCCCTGCAATTGCACACCAACCCCGCCCTGCAACCCTTCCCAGTAACATTGTCGGCAGTGCTGAGGGAGTCTTGTCATTGAGGAGGTTGATGCAAGGACCTCCCATTTGAGGTTGTGTTTCAGAGAGAAAAACTGGGAGCCTGACAATGGATTATGAGGCCCCTGCAGCAGTCCAGGCAAGAGACCAGGGCCAGGGCCAATTCTCAAAGGGAGGTTTAGTGAAGAAGAAGGAATGGGCAGGAGAGATGTTTGGTAGGGAGAACATCCAGGCCTCCACCTGGCTTGGGCAAGATTCTGCCCAAGAAGGGAGAGGAAATGGAATTCATAATTCCTGCCTGCAGAGAATTGATGGTCCCCTTGGGAAGGAAACAATCAGATAGCAACAGTACAAGGCAACTAGTAACAGCTGGGCGCGGGCCATGTCCAGACAGGCCAATCCACACCCTGAGGCAGGATCTGGGTGCGGCCCCACAGTCCCCAGTCAGACTCTCAGGACATAAGGGCAGTGAGGGTGGGACGGCTTCCTCTGACCAACCTCACAGGAGACTGATAAGCTGGTCAGTCACCAGAGTACTGATTTGCCTCTTGAGGTTGTTCGTGGCAGGATTCTGCCATGGTTATAGAGCAGTGCTATCCAGTAGAAATCAAGCCACAAATGTGGGCCACTTATGTAATTTTAAATTTTCTAGCAGCCATTGTTTTTTAAATTTTTTATTGATACGTAATAATTGTATATATTCATGGAGTACATGTTATATTTTGATACAAGCATATAACATATAATGATCAAATCAGGGTAATTGGGACATGATTCACCGGAAACATTTATCATTGCTTTATGTTGGGAACATTTGAAAACTTTTAGCTATTCTGAAATATAGTAAATTATTGTTAACTATAGTTGCCCTATTGCACTGTTGAACACTAGAACTTTTTCCTTCTATTTAACAGTATTACCCATTCACCAACACCTCTTCATTACTCCTTCCCACCATCCTTACCAATCTCTAGTAGCCACCACTCTATTACCTCCATGAGATCAATTTTTTTAGGTCCCATATATGAGTGTGAAAATGCAATATTTGTCTTTCTGTGCCTGGTTTATTTCACTTAAAGTAATGTCCTCCAGATCCATCCATGTTTCTGCAAATACAAAATTTGCTTCTTTTTCATGGCTAAATCATATTCCATTGTGTATATATACCACCTCTTCTTTATCCATTTGTCCCTTGATAAACAATTAAGCTGATTCCACATTTTAGCCATTGTGAATAATGCTCTAATAAACACAGAAGTGGAAATATCTTCTGGTTACATTTTATGTCTTTGCCTCACTCAAGCGAGGTTTAGAGGCATGCCCTATCCCTCTACAATGCTCACCGTGTCTGTGACCATTAGTTGTGAGTTTACCCCCCCAACCCCCTAATCCCTGGAGAATATTACTACCGTGTGAGCACCATAGTGTTGATTAGTTAGTACCAATTTGATGGTGAGTACATGTGGAGGCTATTCCTCCTATCTTGTGATACCTCACTGCGGATAATGGGCTCAAGCTCAATCCAGGAAAATATAAGAGGTGCTAGATCCCTGTCATTTCTTATAATTGAGTAATATTCCATTGTATACATATACCAAATTTTAGTAACCCACTCATGAATTGACAGGCACTTGGGTTGTTTCCACATCCTTGCAATAGTGAATTGTGCTAGCAGCCATGTTTTTAAAAGTAAAAAGAAACAGGTGTAATTAATTTTAGTAATATATTTTATTTAACTCAAATTTTCTAAAATAAGATCACTTCAACACATAATCAATATACAAATATTAGTGAGATAGTTTACATCCTTTCTTTGTACTAAGTCTTAACAGCAATTTGCACCATCTCAGGAGTTTAATAACTACATATGGCTGGTGGCCACATATGGCTACCTCTCCTCACCATATGGGAGAGCTGGGGCTTGGAGCCTTCCCTGCTGGGACTGATCCTTCAGGAGACCTGTTTACTGCTGCGTGCTAGCCCCGAACACAATGAGGGGCCCAGTGATCTGACATGTGAGCTTGTACAACCTCCCCTCCAGCCTCCTAGGACTGTTGTGAAGATTAGATAAAACGACGTATGTTAGGTACCCAGTTCAGTGACAGGCAATTAGGAGCCTGATACGTTGCTGTTGTTGCTGTTCTTACTTCCTCAAAGGTAACTGAAGGGCAGCGGGCCCAAGCTTGCTTCTGTATCCTGGGTGAGTCGCTTCACCCTAACAGCCTGGTCCTCTTGAGAGCACTTCTCTAAGATTACAAAATGCAAGTCTGGATTCCAGAGCTGGCAGAAGCCGTGGGGTCAGGCTCTGGGGCAACAAGCGCAAGAGGGGGAACCTCTAATCCGCGCCCTTGTTATTTCACCCCTTGACAGCTGGAAGCCCCGCCCCGCCCCACCCTTCCTAGCCGGGCGGGCGCCGGCCAGAACTACAGCCCCCATGATGCAACGGGAGTGCCGCGGCCCTACGCCATCGGCTTGCGACGCCCCGGCGGTGAAGTGGCAGCTGAGGCACCTCTCAAAGCACAGAGTCGCGGGACCTCCGAGACGTAAGGAGTACTAGGGTGGAACCAGCTGAGCTCGGAGTCTACCGGCTCACGCCCGCCGACCAGCAAACCTGCGGCGGGTGGTGACGCGCGCATCCCCCGCCCCTCTCCCTGGGTGGCGCTTGTTGGTGACGTTGTGAGTGTGATGGCCGCCGCGAGGCCGGGAAGGTGAAGGTGAGAGGGCGAGCGCGCCGGGGTGGCGGGGACCGGCCCAACCCAGCCCGGCGAGCCGTGAACAGCCTGGCGTGGGCCAGTGGGACGCTGGGGCGCCGGGGGTTCGGGGTCCGGTCAGGCAGGTGTCACCGCTTTCCCGCCTCGCAGCTGGTCCCTCCGCGGCCCTGAGAGGAGGGGGCGGGTCGCGGGACCTGGGACTGGAGGTAGAGGCCCCTGAAGCTTCTCTTCGCATCACCCTTTCCACCTTTCACCAGCACATTCCACCCTGCCTGTCCCCATTTTTCATCAGTCCTCTTCATTTTGCCAACATTTACTCAGCACATGGTGGGTGCCCACCTTCACCGCGGGAGCGCCCTGCCCTCCCCCACTTTGGGAGCTTTTTGTGCTCTGGTTTCGCCGTCTGTTTATTTGTATGACTTCTCGCCGTAGTGTAAGGCCATTGAAGGCAGGGACTGTTTCATATCCATTCCTAACCCTGGCGCCTGACACACATACAGAAGGCACGCAGAAAATGCTGAATAAATTGCTGTTTGGATGCACGAAGGCAAAGCTGGTTGTCCCCCCCTCTTGCCCTATTTCTTCAAATTCTCAATCATCTTTCCCTTCTCTCAGAAAAGGGCTCTGATTATCCCCTACCGGCCCCCAAGGGGGTGTGAGGGCTGGAGGGAAGCTCCATATAGTTAAAAAAACAAGTGAGCTGTGTAGTCAAAGGGAGCTGGTATCTCAATTCCCAGTTTGGTCACTTGACTGGCACTCAATAAATCTTCCAAGTATCCCAAGGCTCTGTTTGCCCCATAGAATTGAGAATTAAGTGAGATACTTTACAGCAGCTGGAACACATTGGCTTTCAATAAGCTCCACTTCTCTTCCTCACTCCCACCCCTCCCATCTCTAGTCAGCTTTGTCCTGGTTCTGCTCCTTCCTCTCCCCTCCCTCTCTCTGGATGTACCTTTACCAGGGCCCCTGCAGGGACTTCCCTGGTGCCTTGCACAAGCACATGGCTGAACACATGTTTGTGCACACCCATTATTGGCCCCACGCTTCTGTGTTGTTTTTCCCCAGGGCACTTCCTCACATGTCACCCCAGTGAGTAATCTTCCTTAGGTATGAGTTTGGCTTTAAAAACCTGATTAGACATGTTTTGCACACCAGTGTTTTTTTGCCACCTGATGCCATCTCCCTTTTCTTTTCCAATAAGTCAGGACTGGTGGAGTTGGCACAATCAGTAGTCAACCTCAACCTGAGACAGGACAGAGAAGAACTCAAAATCTTTTCATCTTTTTGACTCCAGCCATGTCTGTGATGTCCACCCTGTGAAGATCTCTCATCATCCAAAAAAGTAAGTGGTAGCTGTGACTTTTGGTGCCCTGGATCTGGGGTGAGTGGAAAGGGGTGTGTTCTTCTGGCCCTCTGGTGGCAAGTCTCTTGGATGGGGTACTCTTTGTGTAGAGCCAGAGCTTTCCAACCTGTGTTGAAAAAAACTACTGTATCTCCTTTCTACTTCTGTGGAAGATTTTGCTGGTTGCTGAAAGAGCCTGTTTAAAGGTTGACTGTTTAGAAGTGGCTGGGATCTTTGCACACTTTTATAGCTAGAAATAAAATTTTAGAAAAGAAGAGAAAGTGGAATCTCCTGGGCTCCCGAAGAGTTAGTCTCTATCTCCCTTGTTTGGTCTTCTCTGCTGTGCTAGCTCTTCTCCCCCTTTCTGCTCAGCAGAGGTTGGCTCTTTATCACAGCTCTTCTAAGAGTCTACTCTGTCTCCTTTACCCTATATGCTCTTTTGTTTCGATTTCTCAGCTTCTCCTCTGTTCCAGTTGTGCCAGCAGACGATCCACGGATCCATTTTATTTTCCCTGCTAGGAGTTGCTGTACGTAAAACTGGGTAAGGAGGTGGTGTGGATTCAGGGACTGTGCTTGGGATCCAAACACATCTTGCAGTGAATTTTGCTACTGCCGTCCCTACACCCAAGACACGTAATACTCCTCAACTAATAACCTAGGTTGAGGCAGAGCTTTTGATCACCTTGGAGTGCTAATAGCAGTTCCATTTAGAATTGGGTTTGTTTCCGTCTACTGTTAATATCTATTAATACTGTGGCCCTGGCACCTTTTTGGGATGGGAATGGGAGAGCCAAGATAAACAGGCCTTTCCCTAAAGTGTGATCTTTGAGATTTTAAAGACTATTACACAGAAGAAGGGTTTCTTCATTGAATAAAATTTGTGAAATGCTGCATGAAATACAGTTAAGCTGCTGTCTTTACAACAGGCCTTCCAAACTTTTTACTGTGCTCATGTACTCCACTGGAGGGGGCTAGTAACAAAGTGTTACTATTTTACAAATTGATTCTACTGTGGAACCTTTTTTACTTGAAATTTTGGGTGCAGCTAGAGTCCTGTGAACCACACTTGGGGAAATGCTGCTGTAAACTCTCTGCAAACCATGTTTTTAGGTGGTCACAGAAGTTCAAAGTGTGCTACTTAGCGTGTAACTAATATTGGAGTTGGACTCGTGGGCCCAGCTATGCTTGGGGGATGGGCTGCACATGCCTGCGGTGAGCCCTGTGGTGCAGTGGGGATTATCAGGGCTTTCCAGAGGAGGAACGGGAACCCAGCTGCCTGCCACCACTTTGGAAGTGTAGGGAGCCAGCAGTCAGAGCCCCAAGATAATGGGTGCCCTTTCATGGCTTTTGTGCATGTATTTTGCAACTTTGGTCCTTTTGTGCACATACATATGTCCAATTTGCTGTTGGGAAAGATTATATTTCAGAATCGAAAGGTTTGTTCAACTCTCTTGACTGAGCTCCAAATACTAAGAAACAACCACTTAAATGCTTAACCTAAAGCTGCTTTTGGCGGGGGATAGAAACGGGGTCTCACTAGATTGCCCAGTCTGGTCTCAATCTCCTGGCCTCAAGTAATCCTCCTGCCTCTGCCTCCCAAAGTGCTGGAATTGTACGTGTGAGCCACCACACCTGGCAAGAAAACTGCTTTTTAAGAAGAAAGTGGATTTGTGAATCCAGGGATGGAAGGTATAAGGGTGGTACACCCCTCCCAGGGGGTATTCACTTCTTCCATATCTCTCACAGTTGTTGGGAAGGAAGGTAGAAATGAAAAAGATCACTGCTTTGTTCAGAGACTGGCTCTCTAGGAGCTCACCCCTAGGCTAGGACACAGGGTATGACAAAAAACCAAAAGCCTGAGGCTGGGTGTGGTGGCCCATGCCTGTAATTCTAGCACTCTGGGAGGCTGACGGGGGAGGATTGCTTGAGCTCAGGAGTTTGAGACCAGTCTTAGCAAGAGTGAGACCCCATCTCTACCAAAAATAGAAAAAATTAGCTGGGCGTGGTGGTGCATGCCTGTTGTCCCAGCTACTTGGGAGGCTGAGCATCGCTTTAGCCACTGCACTCTACCCAGGGCAACAGAGCAACACTCTGTCTCAAAACAAACAAACAAAAGCCTGATAAGGTTATATATCCTCTGTGAAGATGTCAGGGAAGGCTTCATTGAGGGGATCACACATGGGTCTAGAAGGAAAGGAGGAGTATGCCAAATGGGTGAAAAAGGAAAGAGGATTCCAGAGCAGAAATCAGCACATGCAACACAAACGTGTAATCTCAGCTTGGGAATTAGCAGAGCCAGAGAAATCAGGCAGAGTTTAGAGGGGTTGGCAGGTTTCACGCAAGGGGTTTGGGGCATCAGCTGTAGGCAGGGTGATGGTAAGAGCAGGGCAGCTCCCAGATTAGCTGAACTCCGGGCAGACTTTGTAACCTAAAACCACTAGGCTCTACTAGTGTGCATGTCTTTGAATCTTGCACTTACCGAACACTAATGCTTTTGGTTTCATAGACTTTGGGCTTGCAAATGATGAGCAGGATTTCAAAGCATCTGTTTCTAAAAGCACAGCTGATATCAAGGAGCTTGTTTCCTGCCAGCAAGTCACTTCTGGGGCTGGGTACTGCTGTCCTCCCCCAGCAGACCTGTTTATTTGATCTCCATGGCAGTGGGTGAGGGAGCAGTGGGGTGTGTTGGCAGAGTTGCCTCTGCCCTCCCTGAAGGCTGGGTGTTCGTGGGGAGAGTCTTGTGATCTTGCTGGCTGAGCTTATTAGTATTATTGCTCTATAACATGTAAAGCTACCTTTGAGCTTTTCCTGTGTGCTAAGCGTGTAGCTTGTATCATCATCTTTAGTCTTCTCACAGTTCACGTCGTATCTTGTTTGTTGTACACATGAAGAAACCAACATTTTGAGATTAAATAACTTGCTTAAGTTTCAACCGTCCAGAAATAGTACAGTCACAATTGGAACCCAGCTGAGCATGATTCCAGCAACTATCATGTGCAGTGCTACATCACGCTCCATCCCAGAACCCCTTCTTTTCCTTTTGGGTGGTTTTCCTCTTCTTCTGCCAGCCCACATCCCCTATTTCTCTGAGTGTCTTACCCGCTGGACCACAGCAAGCCTGATTTCAGTGCTTTGCTGCGTTGGTGGAGTCAAGAGTGTCATTTTCTTTCCAATTTGCTTTCTTGGACCTCTGCTTTCATTATTTAAGCCCTTGACATGTGGCTTCAATGCTAAGAAAACCTCTCATCATTGTGGCATTATGCTGAAGAGGTGTAAGAGGAAGGGTCACTTCCTTCCCTTATGTTTACAGGAATCATTAACATTGCAACAGAATTTGTAGATTTGGGCAACACATGTGGGGTCCCATCTCCCTGGGCCCGTCTGTCCTCCTACCCACTGGTTGGGATGGTTAGCTCCTAAGAGCCAGTTTTGGCATTTAGTCTTCATGGACTTTTCCCAGCTATTCTCTCTGCTTCTCACAACCTTGCTCAACACCCTTTGGCCCCATTTGGAAGTTTCTCATGTGTGTCCACTCACGAGCAACTCCTCTCCCAGCTGAAGAGAGTCAGGTGCTGCTGGGTGGAGAGCTGATGGCCCTGTGGTTAGGGTGGCTGGGGAGGGAGTGACAGACCCGGCACACACAGCTGTGCACACTGCCCCTCATCCTTGGAGGGACCTTTTCCTTTGACTTCTTAGGATGTGAGTGCTCTGCTCGGGAAACAGCTCTTTCCATGGGGGGAACTCTGAGGAGGGACCTGGCAGGGGTCCACTTTGGGGGTCAGGGGTTCCCAGCCACACCTGGGTGCCACCTTCTCTGGTGTGTCTGCTTCTAGGACTTTGGAGTCAAGTCTCACGGCCCCTGAAATGTTATTACTGTTTGAAAAAATAGGCTACAAAGACTTGTGCGATTAAGCGAGAACAAGAGAGCTAGCCGCACAAAAATAGAATGTGCTAATAGATAAGATATTAACAATGCTTATCACAAATTGGCAGGGTTATGGATTTATTTCCTTTAGTTTCCTGATTTTCTACAGTGGACATAAAGGGAAGTAAACTGTAGAAGTAGACCTCTCTTACTTGACAATCACCTTTCCTCCCTACCCCCACTGAAAAACAAACCCTGTTAGGAATTAGGGCCTTTGGGCTCTGGGACAGCAGAGTGACCAGGGAAAGGGGTGGGAGTCACTGACCGTGAGCATCTCTTTGCTTTCTGTTCAGTGCTTTTTTTTAGGAGATTATGTGTAGGAAATAAGTCTGATTTCTGTCACGCTTTCTAAAGCTCAGAGGAGGCTCTGTGTGTTACCTCCCAATTCCTCCCTGTCTCTCTCAGGTGGGAGTGGCAGAGCCTGTCACTGCTCATCTGGCAAAGAACTGCCAGCACTAGGGCTGAACTCAGGGCCCTGGCTCCGGGCATCTCACTGCCCATGCTGTGTGACAGGGAGACTGGCCAAAGTGTCCTGAGAAGTCCCTTCCTACTCTCAGGATGCTGGTTCTTCTCTTGCCATCCTTTGATCCAGTCCTGGAGGGCCCCATATTTTTGGTGGAACCTAGAGCTGGTCCCAGTTCTCCCCACCACACCTGCTGTACCCCTAGCAGAACGTCCCAAGGTGGGTGTCCCTGGGTTCATTCACACTGGCTTCTCTTGCAGCGCGATGTCCCTGCTCTTCTCTCGATGCAACTCCATTGTCACAGTCAAGAAGGATAAGAGACACATGGCTGAGGTGAATGCTTCCCCACTCAAGCATTTTGTCACTGCCAAGAAGAAGATCAATGGCATTTTTGAGCAGCTGGGCGCCTACATCCAGGAGAGCGCCACCTTCCTTGAAGGTGAGATGGGCATCTGCTCAGCCAGGCCCACTCTTAACGTTTAGATATTTCGGTAGCAGGATTTGGTAGGGGGCGGGGCGTACAGCTCTGCTCCTGGGGAACTCATGCCCAGATGGCCCCAGCAACCTCTGCTCTTGAAATCATGTGGAAGTGGGGTCTTCGGAGATTAGGCCAGGAAGACAAGAGCTACCATTTAAGAAGTCCACGTATTTTGTTTCATTTAATCATGGGGGGTAGGTGAATCTTACCCCATCTAAAAGGCAAACAGATTAAGGTTCGAGAGTTGTCTGATACCTTGTAAGTGACAGAGCAGGGCCTTACCCAGGTGTCTCCAACTCCAGAGTTGATGTGTTTTCCTTGGCCCAGTTCTGGCTGCCGTTCATACAGGGCACTTCCTGGGTGTTGCTTGTCCCTGACCAGGGTGCCCTCTGGTATTTTTAGACTGGCAATAGGACTATGAATAGGAAACGCATGTCACCTGTGCCTTTTCTACTACTTACTAATTTGAGCCCAACCTCTAATCCCTGCTCTACCAGCAGAGAAGGGCTGGTTTCCAGGGCTCCACTAGTCTGGGTGCCAGCTCCAACACTGGCTGCCTCGGGCTCCCTCTTCAGAAGGGCACTTTGGCCCTGGGTCCTGAGATTGTCTACGAAGACCCAGTAGCTGAGCTTTTCTGCCCTTGGCTTCCTCATTTGTGAAAGGGGGGCTCAGATGAGAACAGGGGTTTTCAGATTCTAGTCTGCAGAACCCTAGAAGTTCAGCAGTGGTGCCCCAGGGGCTGACCCCTGGCCCAAGTGGGCCACCTTCACTCCGTTCAGCTTTTGGCTAGAGCAGCTTGGCATCCCGGTTGTCACCACCTTTTGGCTGTAGTGAATAATGCTGCTATGAACACGGGTGTACAGATATCTGTTCAAGTCCCTGCTTTCAGTTCTTTTGCATATATACACAGAAGTGGAATTGTGGGATTGTATGGTAATTCTATTTTTAATTTTTTGAGGAAGCACTGTGTTGTTTTCCATAACAGCTGCATCAAATAACAGTTGTGTTATTTGCCAAGCTGCTATATGAAGTTACCTTTAAAGAAAGGGATTATGTCCAGTTTTATTCCCCTGTCCTTGCATGATACTTTATGCAAGACAAGGTGTTCCCTAAATATTTGGTGAACTAAAAAATCTGAATTTTAAAGTTGTATGGTTAGTGGTTGAAATTATCTCAGTGCGTTACCTGTTTATTCAGCAGTAGCTGTGGTGTGCTGGCCCTGTGCCAGGTGCCGGGCATGCAGAGATGGAGCAGACCAGGCTGCTGCCCTCCCAGAGCCCAGACTAACCCTCTCTGATGCTCTGAGTCACTTACTCAAATGACGCTGTGAACAGACACGTGCTCAGTGAAGGTGTTTATGTGATGTGTGCTTTGATTTCTCTCTGCATGAAAATAAGAAGCCTGCCTTATTGGTTAAACAGAAGGGAAAGAGCTAGAGTGATCCTGAGCTGTGTTCGGGATCGCTCTGGGTTTGGGAGAGGATGGTTCCTGCCTGGGGACTGTTCTCTAAAGGGCAGGTAACAAGAGTTATGTCCCTGCTGGCTGTTGCTTTTAAATGTAGCCACTTGCTTGGGAGCAGCTTCCTCTGAAGGGCATTCCAAAGGCCATGCCCAAGTGACCATATAAGGGACGAATGTTGATGGGTCTGGATTGATGGTGGACATGGTGGGGGTGGGGGGCTTGTTGGCTCGTTCACTTCCTTTCATGGCACCGGGCAGGCAGGCTTGGACATGCCACTTGTCATGCTCCAGATGCTTTGGGAGTGTTCTCAGGCTTGGGGCCTGCCGACCTGGTGGTTCTTAAGAGTGTGCTGAGGGACCCAACCCCCATCTGCTCCCCAGCCAGCTGAAGCACCCACCTGGTGCAAGTCCTAGATGGGATGGGGCAGGATCTTGCTCAGTAATAGTTTGTTAGCCATCTGCCTGTCAAGGGCACTGGGAAAAGGCAGTGCAGTGATCAAAGTGGCTGTTATTTAGCAAACATTTGTGCACCTGCTGGGTGCTGAGAGCAGATAATTTGGCCCTCATGGGGGAGATGACGCAGATAAGTGGGGGAAGTACAGGGTGCTCTGGGCGCACAGACAAGGAGGACCCAACTCAGGTTGGGGGATGTGGCCAGGGAAGGCTTCCTGGGGGCAGTGCTGTCTAAACTAGACCCAAGGCCAAGTGGGAATGAGCCAGACTGCTCCACGGCAGTGTGTCAGTGGGTGAGGGAGGGGGCTTGGGCAACAGTGAGCCAAGCTGGAGGGGTGAGGAAGCTGGTGAATTTGGGGATATGGTGAGCTGGCGTGTGAGGCAGGGGGTGGCAAGGGGCTAGGCGAGGTCAACAGCGCCAGGGCAGGAATGGCCTCATGAAGGGATGAGGAGTGGTCAAAAGCCCAAACTCTGGAGCCGGGTGGCCTGGTTCAAATCCCGGCCCTGCCATTTCCTAACTCTGCCGTGCAAATAACGAGGATTAGATGAGAGACTGTGTTTGAAAAGTGACTAGAACTGAGTGCCTGGCATGTAGTGAGAACTTTGTAGTATTTGTTAGGGAAAAATACACAAGTAAAGGATGGCAGTTAACATTCAGGTATTCATCTTCTGCCAGCCGCCACTTTGTGATTCAATTCACTTGACCCTCACAACGGTCACGTGAAGTACATCCTGTTGCTATCTCCGTTTTGCGGCTAAGGAGACTAAGACCCAGAAAGGTTCATTTGCCTGAGTTCACAGCGAGGAAGTGGTAAGAACCAGCGTGAGAACCCAGGCAGTCTTGCTCTGAGGCCACAGTAGGGGATCTGGAACTTCAGCCTGGCACAGCAGGGGGCCACAGAGGTGGACTTGGGATTCCGGGGGGCAAAGCCGGAACTCCTCTGACCACATGGTGACCCATTTTCAATCCCCACCTCCAGACACCTACAGGAATGCAGAACTGGACCCCGTTACGACAGAAGAACAGGTTCTGGACGTCAAAGGTTACCTGTCCAAAGTGAGGGGCATCAGCGAGGTGCTGGCCCGGCGGCACATGAAAGTGGCTTTTTTTGGCCGGTGAGTCCTTGAAGCCCTCACACCTTCCTTCCAGGGTGGGTGGGAGGGAGGCACTTTGTGCAGGATCACAGTCAAAGCCCCAAGGCAGGGAGCAGCGGACATGCTTCAGAGTTCAGCACTCTCCTTTTTACTTTTTAATTGCAATAAAATATACGTAATGTAAAATTTACCATCTTAACCATTTTTAAGTGTATAGTTCAGTAGTAAGTATATTCACATTATTGTGCAACCAGTTTCCAGAGCTTTCTCATCCTGCAAGATTAAAACTCATACCCATTGAACAATAATTCCTCATCCTCTCCTCCCCTCAGCCCCCGACAACTACCATTCTGCTTTCTGTCTCTGTGGATTTGACTACTCTAGGTACTTCATGTAAGTGGAATCAGACAGTATTTGTCTTTTTGTGACTGGCTTATTTCACTTTGTACAGTGTCCTCAAAGTTCATCCATATTATAGCGTGTGTCAGAATTTCCTTCCTTTTGAAGGTTGAGCAATATTCCATTGTGTGTGAATATACCACGTTTTGTTTATCCATTCATCCTTCAATGGAGGCTGGGTTGGGTTGCCTCCATCTTTTGGCTGTAGTGAATAATGCTGTTGTGAACATGGGAGTACAGACATCTCTTCAAGTCCCTTCTATTTTTAATTTTTTGAGGAACCACTGTGTTTTCCGTAACAGCTACATCATTTTACATTCCCACCAGCAGTGCACAAGGATTCCAATTTCTCCACGTCCTTGCCAACACTTACTTTTTTTTTTGACAGTGGCCACACTAATGGGTATGAGGTGATATCTCATCATGGCTAATGATTAATGATGTAGAGCATCTTTCATGTATTTTTGGCCATTTGTATATCTTCTTCAGAGAAATGTCTATTCAAATCCTTTGCCTATTGTTTAATTGTGTTTTTGGTTTTTTGTTGCTAAGTTTTGGGAGTTTCTAAACATATTCTGTGTATTGATCCCTTATCAGATATACGATTTATAAGTATTTTCTCCCATTCCCTAGGTTGTTTTTTCACTTTGTTGATTGTCTCCTTTGATGCACAGAAGTTTTTTATTTTGATGTAGCCCAATTTGTCTATTTGTACTTTTTTTGCCTGTACTTTTGGTGTCATATCCAAGAAATAATTGCCAAATCCATTGTCATGAAGCTTTTCCCCCCTGTTTTCTTCTAAGATTTTTATAGTTTTAACTGTTTGCTCTCCTACTTGTTATACTTCAAGGTCTAGTACATACCTTTAAAAAAAAAAAAAATCAAAATCCAATACAGGAAAAAAAGGCACCTAGACAGATTGGATACTAGGCATACAGTGGTAGCCTGGGGAATAGGCACTGTGCCCAGAGTCCTGTCCCTGATGACCTGTGACCTCAGGTGTGGCCCTGCATTCCCCTGGGCTGTCATTTCTTCATCCTCACCTGGCGGGAGTGGCCCTTACTCAGGTGAGCTAGCAGGCTGCCTGTCTCACTGGATGCAGGTAAGGCCTTTGTGGTTCTGCTTGAGGAATGTGGCTGGGAAGCTTCAACTCTGAAGGAGGACTGTATTTAGCACAGATCAAAAGCTCTGAAACCCAGAGCAGATGTGTCTGCAGAGCAAAGGGCTGTGATGGGTCAGAACGCTAAGGTGGTCTTCCCTTCAGCCAGCAGTGGCCAGCTGGACTGACAAGGTGGGAAAAGAGAAGCAAGACAGGCTCTGTGTGCAAAACCTTGGGTGGTAACAGAGGCCGTTTAGACTGAGGAAGACACCCCTGGGGCCTGGGTTATCCTTTGGAGACAGGCGGTCTCTATAAGTGATGCTGAGTGGCGTCTGGATTACTCAAGGGGCAGGGTGAGTGTGCAGGCAGCGCACTGTGCGGGCCCCTTGCACATTGGTCTGAAGTGGCGAACCAGGGACACGTCACAGGCTCGGGCCCAGGGATGTTTGTCTGTCTATTTTATTTTATTTCATTTTATTTATTTATTTTTTGAGACAGTCTTGCTCTGTCACCTGGGATAGAGTGCCATGGCATCAACCTAGCTCACAGCAACCTCAAACTCCTGGGCTCAAGCGATTCTCTTGCCTCAGCCTCCCAAGTAGCTGGGATTACAGGCGCACACCACCACACCCGGCTAATTTTTTCTGTTTTTATTGGAGACAGGGTCTCGCTCTTGCTCAGGCTGGTCTCGAACTCCTGAGCTCAAGGGATTCTCCTGCCTCAGCCTCCCAGAGTGCTAGGATTACAGGCGTGAGCCACTGGGCCCGACCTGTCCGCTTATCACCTATTTTAATATAATAAACACAGAGCACCTACTCTGTGCCTCTCTCAGCACAGTCTGGGCACTGGTGACAATGCAGAGAATAGGACTGGCCGTTCAGGCCGGTGACTACATTGTGAAAGCCAAATCCGCTGATATTGGTGGCTTCACTGACTGCCATTATTTCCTTCTAGGACGAGCAATGGGAAGAGCACGGTGATCAATGCCATGCTCTGGGACAAAGTTCTGCCCTCTGGGATTGGCCACACCACCAATTGCTTCCTGCGGGTGGAGGGCACAGATGGCCATGAGGCCTTCCTCCTCACCGAGGGCTCAGAGGAGAAGAGGAGCGTCAAGGTGAGGGTGCTGGCCTGGCTCTCCGCCCTGGGCACTCTGGCAGGGCAAGTTGTCCACTGTGACAGGGCTGACCCTGCCTCTGAGGAGAGGGCAGGGCCTCCCTGCAGTCAAGTGTGGGAAACCTTGTTCTAGACAAGCTTTTTTGAGGATGTGAGAGAGCTTTTGGGAGGCTCAGAACGTGCAGCACCAAGAATGCGGACTTTGCGGTTCCTTGTATACCTGTGAGCAGGCCATTTGACTCTCTCTTTGCTAATTAAGAAAGATAGTGTGTGCCTTGTTCTTCCTTGGGATTTTTTTTTTTTTTTTGGAGACAGAGTCTCGCTCTTTTGCCCTGGCTAGAGTGCCATGGTATCAGCCTAGCTCACAGCAACCTCAAACTCCTGGGCCCAAGCAATCCTTCTGCCTCAGCCTCTCGAGTCACTGGGACTACAGGCATGTGCCACCATGCCTGGCTAATTATTTCTCTGTATTTTTAGTTGTCCAGATAATTTCTTTCTATTTTTTAGTAGAGACGGGGCCTCGCTCTTGCTCAGGCTGGTCTCAAACTCCTAATCTCGAGCGATCCTCCCGCCTCGGTCTCCCAGAGTGCTAGGATTACAGGCGTGAGCCACCGCACCTGGCCTCTTCCTTGGGATATTGCCAAAGAGGGATTCCTGCATTTGCTGTGATTCTGACATCAGCCTGGGACTGATACACTTTGATTTTTCTGAGAGGCAGCTGCATTCTTGTTTGAGGCCAGATGCTCAGTCTGGCTCATAAAGAATTAATCAGTGCAGAACAGACCCAGCTTAGGACGACGTCTGGGAAAGAAGCTTCAAAGAGGAATGAAGAAAGTTGGTCCTTATGGATAGCTCCTAGCTCTTAACTTTTTATACGTGAAATGAAAGAAAAGGGGTAGCAGATTGGCAACAGTCCCAGGCCACTGTGCTGTGGCCACGCGGCACAGGAACTTTCCTGGCTGAGTGGCTCTTCCTCGGCCTGATCCTTTCCCTCCTCCACCATCAGACCGTGAACCAGCTGGCCCACGCCCTCCACCAGGACGAGCAGCTGCATGCCGGCAGTCTAGTGAGTGTGATGTGGCCCAACTCCAAGTGCCCACTTCTGAAGGATGACCTCGTGCTGATGGACAGGTAAGGGGGAAGGTGCCCTCCTGGGAGGTCCTACCTGGGTGACATTGGGTTTCCATTTCTGGATAATCCAGGCCATCGCACCCTGGGCGCCATCCTTGCTCTGTGTAGGCATTGCAGCCTTTCAGGTGGGCCCAACCCAGTCCTCCCGCCTCTTGGGTTTCCTCTAGGGCCTGGTTATTGTACCCGTTGGCACCAGTGCCCTGCGGAGTCCCAGGGATGGTCTGTAAGAGAGGAAGTTCTCAGCCTCAGCCCTGGCACGTGTACTGGGGGCAGGAGCTGTGGTGGGGTCAGTGGTATATTTCCTCTCTCTTGAAGGAGCACTTTGCCCCTACTTTGTGGACAGGTGTAACTATACCAAGAAATACAGTACTGCAGTGTTTACCTGGACTCCCATAAATACAAAACTTTACCTTAATTGTATATTCCCAAAGTAAAATTACAAATTATCATGTTTTTATAAAAGTAATACTTGTAGGTGCTTAAAAAGCACCTTTCCAGGCAATGCAGAAGGGTATGAAATGGGAAGTAAAGACCCCCCAGCAAGGGCCAGGCCTGCTTTCTCCCCGGCTCTGGCCTTGTCCTCCCTTGCCTGGCTGCCTCTGGAATCCCGGATCTGTTCTCAGCAGGAAGAGTAGGGCTTGTGCTCTGTGCCTGATGATGTGGGTTTACCCCTGTCACCTTTAGCCCTGGTATTGATGTCACCACAGAGCTGGACAGCTGGATTGACAAGTTTTGCCTGGACGCTGACGTCTTTGTGCTGGTGGCCAACTCGGAGTCCACCCTGATGCAGACGGTAACTCCTCTGCCTTCTCCCTGCTCCCAGCACCCTCCTGGGCAGGCGGCAGGTGGGCCTTGGCTGGCAAGCCCCTCCTCCACTGAGGCCCTACCCTTTGTCTAGGAAAAGCAATTCTTCCACAAAGTGAGCGAGCGTCTCTCCCGCCCAAACATCTTCATCCTGAACAACCGCTGGGACGCGTCTGCCTCGGAGCCCGAGTACATGGAGGAGGTTAGTGCCTCTATCTGGCAGTTTGAGGATGTCACCCTGCGCGAGTGCTGTCCATCCAGGGCTGCTTCATGCACCCCAGATCTAGTGACTTCCCTGAATTAATTTCATCGCCAGAGATTTCCCAGATAGTCTCCTATGGTGTCTTCTGATGGCCTTAAAAACACTCCTTTCCCCTCTCTCGTTCACTTTCCTGGGTGGATCCCCTGCCAAGCAGCTTTCCCCCAGGTCTGAAAAGCCCCCCTACCACATTCGTGCCTCTCTGGGGCCAGTGCTCAGTTTGGTTCATAAAAAATTAATACAGGGCAGGCTCGGCTTCAGGAAGGCATTGGGGCAAGAAGCTTGAACGAGAAGCAAAGAATAATTGGTTCTTACTGACAACTCACAACTCTTTATATTTGTGAAATGGAAGAAAAAAGGGTAACAAGCCAGGCACGTAGCATGCGCCTGTAGTCCCAACTACTCTGGAGGCTAACATGGGAGGATTGCTTGAGCCCAGGAATTTGAGACCAGCCTAGGCAACGTTATCACAAAGGCAGGGGCGTGGGGGGTGGGGGGCGCGATTGGTGATACTGGAGGAGCAGGCCGAGTCCCAATTCTGGCTGGTGCTTGGCAGTGCAACTTTGGTAAATTCCCTGACCTTTCTGGTAATCCAGTTTCCTTACCAGTGTGATGAGTGTAATAAACGGACTTGTGGAGGGGGTGAAATCTGTTAAAAGTGCCTGATGTGTGGTAGTGTCTACCAGAGGCCATTATACGTTCTAGCAGTAGAACCCTAGGACATCAGAGCTAGAAGGAATTTTCTGCTGGCACCCAGGAGACTTGGCTTGTCAGGGCACAGCACCCAAGTTTAGGTTTCTTGACTGCCAGGTTCCTTTCCTTTTGGGGCACCAAGGTGAGACACTGTGTGGGCTCTAATAAGAGGCAGTTGGGTCATGTTTAAGCATTTCTGCTGGTACATGAATAAAATATCTTTGGCAGGCTCTCCCCCAAGAAACCCCCATGGCATCGGTCCGGAAAGCTTGGTGGCTAGAGAGCAGAGATGGTGGGAGGTGTTTCACTTCGTATGTTTGTATCTTTGACTATTGAGCCACATGAATATATTAGCTATTGTTTTAATACAAGAGGCAGTTGGGGGCTGTGGGCTCTGTCAGGAGGGGCCCACCTGCACCCACCCTGGTCACATCTGTTTGGGCTCCAGGTACGGCGGCAGCACATGGAGCGTTGTACCAGCTTCCTGGTGGACGAGCTGGGCGTGGTGGATCGAGCCCAGGCCGGGGACCGAATCTTCTTTGTGTCTGCTAAGGAGGTGCTCAATGCCAGGATCCAGAAAGCCCAGGGCATGCCTGAAGGAGGTAATGATGGGAACAGACGTCCTCCTTTTCCCTGATGTTTGAGATGTGCGGTCTCGTGCTGAGTTGTCAGTAGAAAACCATTCTGAGGATGAGATGGTGAGAGGAGCCTGCAGTGAGCGGCTCTGATCTCCAGCAGTGGTTTGGTTTGGGGGGATTTCACCGTTTTCCTCCGCTGCCCCGTTATTTCCTGACTAATGCAGTGCGATCCTCCTAGGGGGCGCTCTTGCAGAAGGCTTTCAAGTGAGGATGTTTGAGTTTCAGAATTTCGAGAGGAGATTTGAGGTAAGTCCTTTGATTCTGGTATCTGGCGGTTCTGTGCCTCCCCAGCTCTCACTGGCTGTGCCCCTGGCAGTGAAAGCCAGAGCCTGGCCCTTGGCTATGAGCCCCAGGTGGCCCACACCTCCCTCGGTGCCGCTGTCTGTTTCAGGAGTGCATCTCCCAGTCTGCAGTGAAGACCAAATTTGAGCAGCACACAGTCCGGGCCAAGCAGATTGCAGAGGCAGTTCGCCTCATCATGGACTCTCTGCACATTGCAGCTCAGGAGCAGCGGTAAGAGCCCAAAGCTGCAGACAGGCACAGAGGGGTGCCGAGAGGTGAGGGCCCCACCCCTGCCTGGGCAGCTGGGACAGTCTCTGGGCTCCCGTCCAGGGCCCTTCCCCCCGGCCACCAGACTGTGTTAGAGCCACATGGACAGCCAGGGGAGGAGGGCTACTGGGTGCCTGATTGCCCTACCTGGGCTGTGCAGTGCGGTCTCCTATGTTGGAGGCCTCAGCCCACACCCTGCTGACCACTGCAGCCATTCTCAGAGCCCGAACACGGTTTATAAAAATGACATTTTTTGGAGAAATTTAAAATATAGGGCCGGGTGCAGTGGCTTAACGCCTGTAATCCTAGCACTCTGGGAGGTCAAGGCAGGAGGATCGCTTGAGGTCAGGAATTCAAAACCACCCTGGGCAACATAGTGATACCTCATCTCTACAAAAAATAAAAAAATAAAATAGCCAGGTGTGGTGTCCTGCACCTGTAGTCCCAGCTACTCAGGAGGCTGAGGCAGGAGGATCACTTGAGCCCAGGAGTTTGAGGTTGTAGTGAGCTATGATGACGCCACTGCACTCTAGCCCAGGTGACAGAGCAAGACTCCATCTCAAAAAAATAAATAAAATGAAATATAGAAAAATACAGAGAATAATATGAAAACTCCTTCTACCACACAGAATTGACAGTGTTTTCTTTATATTAAATGAAAATTAAACAAAGAAATGTTAAGTGCCCTTTGATTCTTTAGCCCCTGTCCCAGTGTTACTCTGCCCTCTCCTCAAAGATGCCATGATTATGAATTTATATAGTCCTATCACCCATTTAAAAAGTACTTTTTAACATAAATCCTAAAGAGTATGTAATGTTGCTTTGTACACGTTTTAAATACACAGGTGTGGTATGGGCTATATCACTGCACCTTGCTTTTCTTTCCACTCAACCTTGTTTTCCCTTTTATCCTCATTGGTGCACTTAGTTTATGTTTGTTTGTTTGTTTTTGAGACTGGGTTTCTCTGTCACCTGGGCTAGAGGGCAGTAGCGTCATCACAGCTCACTGCAGCCTCAGACTCCTGGGTTCAGGTGATCCTCCTTGCCTCAGCCTCCTGAGTAGCTGAGACCACAGGCACACGCCACCACACCTGGCTAATTTTTCTGTTTTTGTAGAGATTGGGTCTTGCTCTTGCCCAGGCTTGTCTCAAAATCCTGGCCTCAAGTGATCCTCCCACTTTCGTGTCCTAGAGTGCTGGGATTACAGGCGTGAGCCTCCCTCCCCAGCCTCTAGTTTATGACTATGAATTCTGTAGCTTGTTCCGCTCCTCATTTTCCTGTTGACTGATTTTTGGATTTTTTTTGCCGTTGCAAACCCCACTGCAGCAGACATCTGTTGGTGTGTGCCTTGTGCACCTCCGTGAGGCCTTTCTAGGGTTGATTCCTAGAGGTGCAGTGGTTCTATCTTAGGGTACGGGCGTTTTCAGTTCTGCTCAGTTTCACCCTCTTGCTCTCAGCACAGCTGTATGCACTCAGCACGCCACCAGCACTGTCCCTTCAGGCCTGGTCGTTTTTGCCAGGCCTCTGGGTAGAAAGTAATGCCTCTTTTTAATTTCATTTCCCTGATTACCAGTGAGGTTGAGCATCTTTTTCCTGTACTGATTGGCAGGACTTGTTTAAACCCCCTTACAGCACCCTCCCCGCTCTGTCACCACCGCCTCTCCTTCCACGTGGAAGGCTGAAGAGTGATTGGGCGGGGGAGGTGCCTCCCTCCCACCTGGGAGGGGAAAGGTCACTGCCGAGGCCGGGCAGGGGGTGGGGCCTGTGCAGGCTTTCTGGTGTCTCCTCTTGCTCCTCTGTGTAGTGGGGTGGGAAGGTGGCTTTCTAATCAGCGCTCTTTCTTTCCTTTCAGGGTTTACTGCCTGGAAATGCGAGAAGAGCGACAAGACCGGCTGAGATTTATTGACAAACAACTGGAGCTTTTGGCTCAAGATTATAAACTTCGAATTAAGCAGATTACAGAAGAAGTGGAAAGGCAGGTGAGAAATGAGGAGGAAGCACTTAGGGAGATTTGGACTGAGAGTAGAGTCCAAGTGCTGGAAAAGTGAAAAAATGGGCTTTCTAGGGGGCTTTTCAGCCTTCTGGAAGGAAATTGTGGCTCTGGTTCAAGAATACGGAGCCTCCCCTTGTCCTGTTGTGTGTCACTATGTGACCCACAGCACATCCCCCGTCCTTGGGGGCCTCTTCCATGTATCATATGGGCGTTTGATCAGCCAATTTCTCAGGTCCTTCCCCCTCTGAGGCTTGGATTGCGTAGGTCAGCTGGGGGACTGCTGGTGCGAGCGGAGGGTTATCCAGCCCGCTAGAATCTCTCCTGGTGCTGCGCAATTGAACCACGTCTTCCTTGATACTTAACATTGCGCTTCCTTTTGCTGGAGGTGTCAACTGCGATGGCTGAGGAGATCAGGCGGCTCTCTGTGCTGGTGGACGAGTACCAGATGGATTTCCACCCTTCTCCGGTAGTCCTCAAGGTTTATAAGAATGTGAGTCGTGGAGCCACAGGTGTTCTTGGCAGCGGGCCCCAGCAGTGATTGAGCCCCTGCTGGTCTGGGTCAGGGCCCGCATGTGGAAGTGGAAGCCACCCGGCGGGTGTGGGCTGAAGGAAGTCTTGCTGGGCTGCTGCTTCTCCTAACTCCCTCTTCTGGGTGCAGGAACTGCATCGCCACATAGAGGAAGGACTGGGCCGAAACATGTCCGACCGCTGCTCCACGGCTATCACCAACTCCCTGCAGACCATGCAGCAGGACATGATAGGTTCGTGCCACAGGAGAACTTAGGACCTGGGGCTCTGGGGCTGCCCAGAGTTCAGATTCAGAGACCAAGCTAAAGACGTAATGACTTTCCTTATCTGTCACCTTTGATGATGATTCAACCCAATACCTGCAGGTTCTGGGTATGTGTCGTGCATTCATGCTATGCGTGGCATTGGGGAGCCCATCCTGTGTTACCACAGGGGACTGTCATAGGCCAAGAGCTTGGCTTGATCCTCAGATCCCATGAGGCATAGCATTAGCAGGTGTGGAGCCTCAGCCTGCACACCCTGGGAGAGCTGGCTACCTATCGTGAGCAAGGCTTTCCCAGCCCTGCCAGCCACTCGTCCGGGGTGTGGTCTCCAGGCATCCTTGGCAGTAGCTGGTGGCACTTGTTCCCAAGGCCGGACACTGGCGTGGCACAGGGCTGAGCTGAAACGCGTTTTCCCCATTTCTTTCCCTGACAGACGGCTTGAAGCCCCTCCTTCCTGTGTCCGTGCGGAGTCAGATAGACATGCTGGTCCCGCGCCAGTGCTTCTCCCTCAGCTACGACCTGAACTGTGACAAGCTGTGTGCCGACTTTCAGGAGGACATCGAGTTCCATTTTTCACTTGGATGGACCATGCTGGTGAATAGGTTCCTGGGCCCCAAGAACAGCCGTCGGGCCTTGATGGGCTACAACGACCAGGCAAGCAAAGTACCTCCCCACAGGGGCATTTCAGGAAGTCAGCCTGCACGCCGCCCCCAGACACGCAAACCATTCTGAAACTAAGGTTGACAGCTGTGGCAGTGTGTGCCACCACCTGGTACACCACAGTCAGGATTTTTGCCACGGAACAACCTGGCCTTGTTCTAAGCAAAAATATTTGTGAAATGACAAATGCTAGCTGTATTTTTTTCTAATACATATTACAGTAAGTATGTAACTATTAAAAATAGGTGACCTTTAAAATACCCACCAATCTACCACCATTTTGAAATTTAGATTTAAAAAAACATCCATCTCTAAACCACTTGAATTGTTGCATGTACTGCTGTGTGTACACATGCCACACTTTGGGAAACTGCCTACGTGTGCCAGGATGGCCACAGCTCACACCTGTGGCATCCCACAGTGCTCAGGTCTGTTAGGAAACTTAAACCCCTGCAGTGAGCTATGATTGCGTCACTGCACTCCAGCCTGGCAGAGACCCTGTCCTTTAAAAAAAAAAAGAAAGGCTTAAATCAATCCTTCTCTGCTACATTCAAGCTCATTTTCCCACTTTTTGCCTTTTGGAAATGGAAGAACCACTCCTGTGTCTCTGTCCCAGCTCCCCTGCCCTTTAGGGTCGCTGAGGGTTTGCATGAACGAGGTACTTGCCACATCCTTCTCATGGTTTCTCTCTTCAGGTTCAGCGTCCTGTCCCTCTGACACCAGCCAACCCCAGCATGCCCCCCTTGCCACAGGGCTCACTCACCCAGGAGGAGCTCATGGTTTCCATGGTTACTGGCCTGGCCTCCCTGACGTCCAGGACCTCCATGGGCATTCTCGTTGTTGGAGGAGTGGTCAGTGACGAGTCCTGCTCGGGAAGGTGGGGGTGGAGGGCAGGCAGGAGGGGACTGAGGGCTCTGGTGGTGGCCCTGCATTGGCCCGCCACTTCACAGTGAGCTCCATGTTTCCTCACGTCTCAGAGACCCTTCACTGTGATCTCGAGGGGAGCACTGATGCCCTAAGTTTCCCTCATTCCCAACTGGGGATGGTCCCTGCCCTTCTGGTCTCGGTGGGATGAAAGGAAACATTGATGGGGGGCTCCAAGTAGAAACACCAAGGCTCCTTGTGTGGGGCTCTTGGGACAGTCCTGGTAGGGACAAGCGCAGCAGGAGGTGGGGGTCACAGAGAGGCTCCGCTCCGGGCCAACCGTGTGCCTTTGCAGGTGTGGAAGGCGGTGGGCTGGCGGCTCATCGCCCTGTCCTTTGGGCTGTACGGCCTCCTCTACGTCTATGAGCGTCTGACCTGGACCACCAAGGCCAAGGAGAGGGCCTTCAAGCGCCAGTTTGTCGAGTATGCCAGCGAGAAGCTGCAACTCATCATCAGCTACACTGGCTCCAACTGCAGCCACCAAGTCCAGCAGTGAGTGACCCTGTCATCCTGAGGGGAGGGCTTCCTTCTAGGTGGGGTCAGCAGCCCCATCTCCCAGCCTGGCCTGGAGACCCCTGGGTCCTGACATCATGGGCCCTGGGTCTTCAGTGTGCGGTGCCAGCTCTGAGGCCAGGGACGGGAGAGGGGTCTCTCAAGGACACCTGATATCCTGGGCTGGGACCAGGTAGGTAGGCGTTTTCAGAAGGGCTGTGGATGTAGCTTTGCCGTTCTCCATCCCAGCCCGTTCCTCATGCGCGTCCTAGGTCACGTGGGTCTGTTGCTCGGTCTGGGGAGGGGGACGGTGCCAGCTTCCCTCCTTTTACTGCTGTGTGGCAGACCCTTTGTCAGGCATTTTGCGCCTAATATTTTTCTTTTTTTTTGTTTGTTTTAAATAGTTTTTTTGGTCCTGGACTACAGGGTGATGCACCTGATGTTTTATTTACTCCTCTTACCCTTTGAGGTAGATGTTGTTTTACTGGCATCTCCTTTTTCAAAATGAGGCAACAGACGTGAAGAACAGTCATGTGTCCTCCTTTGCTGATGAGCAGCAGAGCCAGGTCTCTTGTGCCCAGGCCAGGGTGCGCTGCTCTGTGCCACTGCCTCTCACGCTCTGGAGAGCCGAGTGTGTTTGGCTGTTAGGATTATTCGCAGTTCCAGCGGGAGGTGGGATCTGCCAACCAGGGCCGGTGGAGGGCAGAGCTGCTGGCACGGGTGTGGACAGGCCCAGCTGCCGCCTCCCTCTGGATGGATTTGGCCGCCTGTGTCCTGCTCAGACAGACACAGGGCTGATCCCTCCTCCCACCCCCTCAGGGAACTGTCTGGGACCTTTGCTCATCTGTGCCAGCAAGTTGACGTCACCCGGGAGAACCTGGAGCAGGAAATTGCTGCCATGAACAAGAAAATCGAGGTTCTTGATTCACTTCAGAGCAAAGCCAAGCTGCTCAGGTGAGTCTGGGGGCTGGGGGCTGGGGGCTGGGCTGGGGGCCCCCAGTGTCTTGGCCGTGAACATGAGCCTCTCTGGTGGGGATTCAGCTCGCTCGTCTTTGATGGGTCCCCAAAGGGTGCCAGCGCTGGATCAACAAGACGCAGCAGCACTGCCCTCCAGGCGTTTGCAGGGAGGGGCATGGTGACATCACAGGAAGCAAGCGTGACAGTACGAGAGGTTGTGGCTCCCAGGCACCGTCCGTCTAACTGCAACAAACACTTGGCCTGTTTCTTTCAATCTTCCACATCCCTTGAGGGGCAGATCATCAACTACTTTTTAAAACAGGAAAATTGGTGCCCACAGCAGTCGAGGAACTTATCTGGAATCCCACAGGGAGTAGTCAGGCCAGGAGTGGAGTCCGGGTGTGCTTGGCCCCAGGGGCCTCCGCACCCTGCACACCGAGTCTCCTCGCGCTGGGCTGGCCCCACTGCGCACACCTCGTTTAATCTCCCTTTGAGCCCGTGAGGGGGCACAGCCCCGTTTACGCACAGCGAAGCTCAGTGCTTGGCCGGGGACTGGTAGGGTCAGGCTGGAGCCCAGATTTCCGTGGGGTCTGT
Source organism: Varecia variegata (assembly GCA_028533085.1). Classification (NCBI taxonomy): domain Eukaryota; kingdom Metazoa; phylum Chordata; class Mammalia; order Primates; family Lemuridae; genus Varecia; species Varecia variegata. The sequence goes on along the minus strand of CM052444.1, from coordinate 100,674,762 downwards.
GTTGAGACACAGCTTCCGTCAGCAGTTTGCGGGAGCCCCGGCTTCTCTCCTGCCGCTCACGTTTGGCCAAATCACTTTGCTTCCCTGTGTTTCATTGTTTTCGTTGTAAAATGGGATTTCACGACACAGCCACACAACCGAATGTAAAAGTGCTCTGCAAAAGTCCTCCGCCCACTCAGCCCATGATAACATCAGCACGTGGGGACCCTGTACTTCCTGCCCCCGCCCTTGACGTCAGAGGCCCGCCTGCAGGGCAGCAGAGCCGGAGGGGCGATGGCACCAAAGGGTATCACCTCCAGCCCCCTGGCCAGATCGGTGGGCTTTCCCTTCCTTGACTGTGTGGATGTGCCCTCCCTACCCACCACCCCTGCACAGCCGTCTCCTAGGGACACAGTGTTCTCCCTGGGGACAGTGGGTGGGTGTGCCTGCTGCTGCTCGTCAGCCACAGGGACAGGCTTGAACCTGGAAAGGGCCTCCTGTCAGCACCCCACCCCCTTGCTTGCCAAGCAGGAAAACTGAGTTCCCAAGGGTTCGGGGACTTGCCCGTGGTCCCAGGTGAAGCAGACATGGGCTTGAGAGTCGGAAAAGCCTGCCTCGCGGCTTCCTCGATCATAACTCTGTGACCTTGGGAAGTTCTGTAACCTCTCTGGGCCTCCTTTCCTCATCTGTAAAATGCAAGTAAAGATGGTTATTGGAGGATGAAGCGAGGCTACTTGTCAGGTGTGCTCAGGATGGCACCTGGTGGGTAGTGCTAATCTCACCTACGATCAGCTGTCGTGGTTACAAAACACCGTTTCTTTGCAGGAATAAAGCTGGGTGGTTGGACAGCGAGCTCAACATGTTCACGCACCAGTACCTGCAGCCCAGCAGATAGTGGGCGCCCTGGCGAAGCCCGTGCGGAGGAGGGCGCTGCTGCCAGCCCCCGGCGAGTGCGGGCTCCCCCAGGGGCGCGTGCGGCTCTGCCCCTGGCCACTGTCGAGAGAACGAAGCACCCACTGTCTCATGCCGTTTTGAGCCCTTCAGTGCTAGTTATTCCCCCCTTTTGCCTGCCTTTGCAGGAAGGTCTGGCTCATAGCCCTAGAGGAGACTTTGTCATGACTGGACGGCACGGTACCAAGGAGTTGCAGCGAGGCCGTGCTCTGCCCTGTCAGGTTCGGTCGACTGAAAATCAGGGCTAAGGATCCCAGCACTGCAGAATGCCGCAGTGACGCCTTCCGGGTGTCAGGCACACACCCCACCTTCCTCTGCCCTTGCACCCCTGCGCCCCCGCGCCCCTGCAGAGAGAGGCTGCCTGAGGGGTGACTGGATTTTCTTCCCCGAAGTATCAGAAAAAGCTCCAAGAATGCCGAGTCTGTCCCAGAAGGACCGTGGCTTGTGCCCATGTGGTCCTTCAGCATCAGTGCTCCCTCAGCTCACTGAGCTGCTCAGACACGTCGGGGGGCGAGGCTCCGTGTGCCCTGGTCTTAGACTGAGGCAGGCGAGGCTCCGTGTGCCCTGGTCTTAGACTGAGGCGGGCGAGGCTCCTTGTGCCCTGGTCTTAGACTGAGGCAGGCTAGGCTCCGTGTGCCCTGGGCTGAGGCTGAGGCAGGCGAGGCTCCATGTGCCCTGGTCTTAGACTGAGGCGGGCGAGGCTCCTTGTGCCCTGGTCTTAGACTGAGGCAGGCGAGGCTCCATGTGCCCTGGTCTTAGACTGAGGCGGGCGAGGCTCCGTGTGCCCTGGGCTGAGGCTGAGGCAGGCCTGTGCCGCGCGTGGGAAAGAGGAACTGGAGCAGCTCAGAGGAGGGAGCGTGTCTAATGGGCGGTGCTATTAGAGTGGGTGGTCTTCGCCTTGATGAGGAGCGACTTGCCTCTCTTTTTGTCATTGTCCCTTGCTCTAGTTTAAGTCCTTGCCTGTGGGGGCCTATTTTATCGTTGGTGGAACTTGGTTTGGTGCAGGTGGTTAAAGGATGTCATAGAAGGATGGAGGGTGGAAGGTGGGGAGGCTGGGGGGAGTGGTCCCTACCCAGGATGGCTGGAGAGCGGGCTCTGCACTTGACCTCACTGTGCGAGGGGCTCGTGGGCCTGAGAGCCCCCACTCTACTAGCTTGGTTGCATCCCTGTTATGCCCCTTAGGAGACACAGCTCCATCCCCAACCCTGGCCATGCCCCAAGCTGCCCTTGGCCACCAGTCCCCTGGACTGAGTTTCCTATGCCAGTGATTGCTGTCGGCCAAGGGACAGTGTGGGAAACCAGTGCCCGTCCTCCCAGCCTCCGTGATCCCCAGAGCCTTGATTGGCACACTTGTCCTTGGGTTGACTTCAAGAAATTTTTCCTGTTGTTGAGTTTTGGGATTACTACTGGTCAGAGTGGGGGCAGGCTCCTATCACCAAGGTGTTAACTGTGGGGAAAACGGTGTTTGGGTGACAAGCCTTTGCAGCACAGGTCGGAGAGTTCCCTGAAATAAGTAACGCTTCTCCCAGAAAGCAGCTCACAGGGCAGGGCCCTGCAGAGAGTGGAGTCCAATCCTGCTGGGTTTGAGTCCAGTCACCACCTGGCTTTGGGGAAATGAGTTGGTGGCCCCCGTGCACTGGTAGGTGGCAACGCAGGTGACGTCCTCTCCACATACCCGCTTGTGCTTCAAACCCTCAGTCTACCCTGTTTGTGGGACAAAGTGATGGACTGTGCCAAGGCCGATGTGCAGTTAGCGGGATGTTGCGTGTGTTTGCCAGTCCTGGATGTATGGGGGCCCCTCACACCTGCCAGAGAAGATTAATGTCACACAATTCCAAAGGATTTTGTGCTCTTTTTGAAAAAAAAAAAAAAAATTTAGAATAAACAGTAATTTTTTTCAATGTTTCCCTAGGGAATGAATGAAATTTTGAGCTTCTTATACAATAAGTAAAATTAAATTTATACCACAGAGGGAGAGACCCTTTCTGAAAGAAGTGTGGCAAAAAGCACTTTAATTTAATGCTGCTAACTTTGTTCTCTGTTTTTATGTTCATTTGCTGGACTGCAAGATGTGCTTGACACAGTGAGTTCTCTGACGCATTTAAGGTGATGTATTTGCCTGAATTACTCCTGTATCATTGCTGGTAATATTGGAAACTAAAATAAAACCTAGTTGGAAACCCTCTGTGGGATCTCTGCCTCATCATTTTACTGTTCTTGTGCAAACTTCTTGGATGTAGCCGAGTCTGCAGGCTGTGTTTTCAAGTGACCTTAACTTTGGGGAAAGTTCCCACTGTAGTCTGCCAGCGAGTTCCTCTTTATTCTTGGAAGGAATCTCATACTCTCAGAATAAGTGGTGTAACTGATCTTTAAGAATCAGGAAATCTAGATTGATTTCTTTACAGATTTCTCTATAATGCCAAACCATTCATTTTTCCCTTAAACAGTAAATGACTCAGACTGGTCCATCCTGCTCTGCCTTCTGAGAATTTGGTTGCAAACTTTTCTTTCTTTTTTTAAAGGGCCCTCAGGAGTGGATTGGGTATGGCTCGTCAGTTTCCCTGCCCCCCACCCCAGAGCTGGCGCCACCCACTGTCTGCCCTAGTCGCCCACTTCAGAGGCCACAGCTCAGCTAATGGCCACCTCATCCCTCCAGATTCCCAGGCCACACACTTGGGGTGTCACCCTAGAGCCTGCTGTCGCACGTGCTGCATATAATCTGTCCGTTTCTGCCTGGCAAGTCTGTCTCTCAACACTGAACGCTTTCCCCACCTCCATCCCAACCACCCGGTGCTGACCCAGACTCCTGCCTTGTCCCCTCCTCCCTGTCTTTGCCATCTTGTGGCTGTTTCAAGGCAGCAGCCAGTGACCTTTTCACATGGAACTCAGCTCACGCTACTTCTCTGCTCAAAACATGACTGATCCTCGAGCCACCCCCTGCCATTCCACCCAGAGTGGAGGCCCGAGTCCGTGCAGTGGCCCCAGCCCTCACTTCCCATCCTTCCAGCTGGCCACAGCTAGCCACCTCCTTTACCAAGTGCACTGAAATGTCACCTCAGTGAGGTCTACCCAGACCACCCTATATAAAATGTCCTCTTCTCCTTCCCCTGTCCCCAGAACTCCTGAGCTCCCTCACCCTGCAACATACATAATATATGTGTTTTTCATAACAGTCTTTTTTTTTTTTTTTTTTTTTTTGAGGCAGAGTCTCACTCTGTTGCCCGGGCTAGAGTGCCGTGGCGTCAGCCTAGCTCACAGCAACCTCACACTCCTGGGCTCAAGCGATCCTCCTGCCTCAGCCTCCCGAGTAGCTGGGACTACAGGCATGTGCTACCATGCCCGGCTAATTTTTTTCTATATATTTTTAGTTGTCCAGCTAATTTCTTTCTATTTTTTTAGTAGAGACAGGGTCTCGCTCTTGCTCAGACTGATCTTGAACTCCTGACCTCAAACGATCCACCCGCCTCGGCCTCCCAGAGTGCTAGGATTACAGGCGTGAGCCCAGCCAACAGTCATCATCTGATAGGTAGGTGTTTTATTTTATTTGTTTTGTTTCATTGAACATATACTCCGCAAGGGCCCAGCTTTTTATCTATGTTTATTCGTATCTACCCAGCATCTAGACCAGTGCCAGGCACAGGACTGGAGCTCAGTAAAAACTCGTTGGATGCATGAATCCCACCCCAATAACACAGTCCACACGTTTATCAGCCCTCAGCGTTGGGGGATTGAACTAACAAATGCTACTGGAAATCTGTGGGTAGGCACAGTACTAGCAACTTTCAAGTGTATTGTGTATTTAGTAGTTAGCATTTTCAACTAAGTGTGGAAACTGAGGCTCAGAGAAGTTAAGACTAGCTCAAATCCCATCAGCTGGGAGGACGGAGGAGGGATGACGGAGCTTGGGTTTAAGCCCAAGTCTTAATTTCCCAAAGCCCGGTGGCTTTCAAACTTATTTTTTACCCTGACCCACAATAATAAATACATTGTGAGCCAGGCACTGTGGTGTGCACCTGCAGTCCCAGTTACTCAAGAGACTGAGGCAGGAGGATCGCTTCAGGCCAGGAGTTAAAGGCTGTCGTGTGCTGTGATCTCGCCTGAGTAGCCACTGCACTCCAGCCTGTGCAACATAGTGAGACCCCATCTTTAAAAATTAAAACAAAGACAAAAATAAACATACTGTGATCCAGCACACACCTATGTGTAAATGAAACAAAAAATTTAAAATAATCATTACCTTTTTCTCGGAATACACAGGTAGTTGCTGACATTAACAAGATGCTTATTTTGCAGTTCATAAGCATGATGATTGGGTTTTCACACACGTTCATGAGATGTGCCTTCCTTAATCTTTGTTATGATGTCTGCACATTACCCGTCTGACACGAAAAAAAAAAAAGATGCTATTTACAGCCCACTAAATTGTTCACCAGCTACTCTTGGGTGATGACCCATTGTTTGAAAAAGGGTGTTCTACACCTTGCTGCCTCACTCCCACATGGCTCAGTTCTTATTCCCAGTGAAGGCCAAACTCATTCCTGTGGTTTCTCAGACTCCCTCATCTGTCTACTGGACATTCTGGGGAATCTGAGAGGCTGGAATGTTTAGCCCTGCGGTAAATGTCCCCATTTAATCACAAAGAGTATGTAGGCAGGAATGTGCTTCTCTGTCCCAGGCACTGTGGGAGGCAACCCAGGCAGCCTGAACAGGGAGAGCATCTGGTTCATAAGGGCTTCTCCTGAACCAGAACTCTCCTCGAAGATGTTGGCTAAGTTCACTCTGTCCTCAAGGGCATGATTTTTTGTCTCTGAGTCAGACTCTTAGGCTTGAGATAAGAACAGCCAACTTTTATTGAGAGCTTAGCATGTGTCATGCATTCATATGCATGAACCCCAATCCTCTGAAAAACCCAGTGATTTATTTTCCCCTTTGTACAAATAAGGAAGTTCATTAATTCAGCAAAATATTTGAGTGTTTAGTAAGTGCTAAGCATAGTTCTGGGCATTGGAGATACAGCAGTGATTAAGGTGGATAAAAATCCCTGCCTCTGCGGAGCTTGTATGCTAGCGGGTGAAGGCAGACAATAGGCAAGATTAATCAGGTGAAAGATACAGGTCAGAAGATAAGGGCTACACTACATGTGGGAGGGTAGCAATAGTGTGGTCGGGGTGGCCTGAGAAGACAGCATTTGAAGAAAGACTTAAATGAAGACAGTGGGGAATGAAGACAGTGGGGAATGAAGTCATGGGATATCTAGGTGGGTCTTTCCAGGCAGAGGGAGCAGCATGTGCAAAGGCCCTGAGGTAGGAGCATGCCCAGTGAGACTACTGTGGCCACAGTAGAGTGAGGGAGGCGGGTACTGATAGGAGAAAAGGTGTGTAAATGGACTTGCAGCAGACTTGGGGTCTTGCAGGTCACTGTAAGGACTCTGGCTTTTTCTGTGAGTGAGGTAGGTGTCATTGGAGAGTTTTGAGCCAAGGAGTGACAGGAGCTCACTTACATCTTAATAGGGTCCCAGGCTGCTGTGTGCGGAGTAGACAACAGAGAGGAAGGATGGAAGCAATGAGGCCAGTCAGGAGGCAGCTGCAACATTCCAGGCAGGACAGAATGGTGCCTTGGACTGGGGTGGTTTTGATGGAGGTGGTGAAGGGTGGGCAGGTTCTGGGTACCTTTTGATATACCACAATGTGTTTATCACTCACCTCTTGATGGACACTGGGATTTACAATAAAGCTGCTATGAACACTTCTATACAAGTCTTTGTACAGATGATTTTTTTTTTCCCTTGGATAAATGCCTAGGAGTAGAATGACGAGGTAGTAGGTGTAAGTTTAACTTAAAAAAAAAAAAGCTTTAATGATATAATTTACATATAATAAAAGTCACTGATTTTAAGTGTACAATTCAACCATTTTAGTAAATTTATAAAGTTGTGCAGATGTCACAGTTCAATTTTAGAACATTTCCACCACCTCCACAAGATCCCTTGTGCCCATTTGCAGTAACTCCTTGTTTCCACCCCAGACCTAGGGGACCACTAACCTCTTTCTGTCTCTATAGCTTTTTGCCTCTTCTGGACATTTTATATGGTTGGAATCGTACCATATGTGGTCTTTTGTGTGTGGCCTCTTTTATTTAGCATAATGTTTATGAGGTTCGCCCGTGTTGTAGCGTGTGTCCATACCTCATTCCTTTTTATTGCCAAATAGTTTCCAATGTATGGACATATTGCCTTTATTTATGAATAGGACATTGGATTGTTTCCAATTTTTTGTGGCTGTCATGAATAATGCTGCTAGGAATATTTGTGTACAAGTCTCTGTGTAGACATAAGTTTTCATTTCTTTTTTCTTTTTCTTTTTTTGAGACAGTCTCACTCTGTCACCCTGGGTAGAGTGTAGTAGCATCATCATAGCTCACTGCAACCTCCAACTCCTGGGCTCAAGCGATCTCCCACCTCAGCCTACTGAGGAGCTGGGACTACAGGCACACGCCATCACGCCCTGCCTGTTTTCATTTCTTTGGGACTGGGATTGCTAGGTCATTTGGCAAATTTATGTCTAACTTTTTAAGATACTGCCAAACTGTTTTCCGGAGTGGTTGTATCATTTTATATTCCCACCAGCACTGCATGCAGGTTTCAGTTTTTTCCCATCCTTGCCAGTATTTTGGTATACTGAGTCTTTAGTTTTACACACCATAATTTTAGACACATAACAATATTATGTTGTGCATCTTTTATGTGTTTACTTGAAAACTTTATCTCTTCTTTGGTGAGATGTCTGTTCCGTTCTTTCACCCACTTAAAAAATTGGATTGTTGGTTTTCTTATGAGTTTTGAGACTTCTTTATGTAATCCAGATATAAATTATTTATCAGATATGTAATTTGCAAATGTTTTCTCCAATCTTTTGGTTTGTCTTCTCATTCTCTTAACAATGTCAGCTACTAATTTTTATGAAATCCAATTTATCAATTTTTTCTTTTATGGACTATGCTTTTGGTGTCATATCTAAGAAATCTTTGCTTGATCCAAGGCCATGAAGATTTTCTCTTAGGTTAGGTTTTCAGGTTTTCTTTTAGAAGTTTTAGGTTTTACAAATAGGTTTATGATCTGTTTTGGGTTGATTTTTATGGTACAAGGTATAAAGGGCTTTTAAAATTTGTTTTGTTTTGTGTGTGTTGTATGTGTGTGTTTGGCATATGGATATCCAGTTGCTCCAGCAGCATTTGTTGAAGAGACTGTCCTTTCTTCACTGAATTGCTTTTTCATTTTTGTCAAAAATTAATTGATCATATATCTGGACTTTCTATTCTGTTCCATTCACCTATTTGTCTACCTTGATGCCAATATCATACTTTTCTGATTACTGTAGCTTTAGAATAAACCTTGAAGCAGGTAGTATAGGTCATTCGATTTTGTTTTTTGTTTTCAAAATTGTTTTGGCTATCTAGGTCCTTTTCATTTCCGTATGAATTTTAGAAATTGCCAGTTTCTATAAGAAAAACTTACTGGGATTTTGATTGGGATTGCATTAAGTCTATAGGTCCATTTGAGGAAAACTGACATCTTAAAAATATCAAATTTAACCCATGAACATATCTCTCCATTTATTTAAATTTTCCTTACTTTCTCCCAATAATGTTTTACAATTTTTAATATGCAGGTCTTGTACATTTTTTGTCAGATTTACCCCTAAGTGTTCTATTTTCATATTTCTTGATGCTACTGTAAATAGTATTATTTTTTAAAATTTCAATTTGATTATTTATTGCTAATATATAGAATACAACTGATTTTTGTATATTGATCTTGTATCCTACAATCTTGCAAAACTCTAACAATTCTAGTAGCTTTTTTGTACATTCATGGGAGTTTCTATTATTATGTATATGAATAAAGACAGTTTTACTTCATCCTTTCCAATTAGATGCCTTTTCTTTCTTTTTCTTTCCTTATTACACTGGCTAGAACTCTAATATAATGTTGAATGGAAGTGGCCAAAGCAGACATTCTTGTCTTTTCCGGATCTTAGAGGGAAAGCAGTCTTTTATTATGAAATATACTGTTAGCTGTATTTCATAGATGCCTTTTATTAGGATGAGGACGTCCCTTTCCATTCCTAGTTTGTTGTAAGTTTTTTAAAAATCAGAAATGAATGTTGGATTTTGTCAAATGCTAGAACATCTCTCCAAGGTAGAAGACACCTCCCATTTCCAACCAAGAAAAAGGGACAAGGCTTGGTGGATTTTCCTGCATCTACTGAGATGGTTTTTCTTTCTTTCTGTTATTAATAATATAGTGTAGTACACTGATTTTAAAATGTTCTGGCAAGTCACTTCGTTTCTTATAGCTTCGTGGATTTTTCTATAAAACGGGACAATAATACTCAGATCACATTTATGAAGCTAGAATGCACTGGCATATGAAACATAGCTGGCCCCAAAACTTGGCACATAGCAGGCACTCAATATATGGTTCATATTTTACAGACAGGATTACGGGTGTCTATCTTCACGTCTTCCCCACTGCTTCTCCCCCTGCTCCAGGCAGGGACTCCTCTCAATTCTCTGCCTTCCAGTGCCTAGCAGTGCCTCCTGACACAAACTGGTAGGCACTCGATAAAAACCTGAATAAAAGTATGAACGAACGGGTTGCCCGCCGCCGCCTGCCCCGCCCACGCCGCAGCTTCGGATGGGAGAGACAGCCCAGGTCGCCATGCCCGGCTCCGCAGATGAGGCCGCTGAGCGCGGGGCAGCCTTGTCCCAAGCCTGACCAATCGGAGCCCACCCTCCTGGGGCCTGCCCTATCCCGAAAGTCGACATTCGCCCGCGGCCTCGGAAGTTGACCAATCGGCTGCAGAGCCCTGCTGCTAGCCCCGCCCCCAGGTTGAAACTGCCGCTTCGGAACGCGGAGTAACGCCCGCCCGGGCGTCGCGGCCCGCCCCGCGTCTGGCCAATCAGAACGGGCGGCGGCGGGGGGCTGTGCGGCCTGGGGGCTTCCGAGCGGTGAGTGCGGGAGCGGCGGGGCCTTCCGGGGAGGAGGGGCTGGGCGGGGACCCCGCGTGCGCCCCCGCAGAGGGCTCGGGCTTGGGCTCGCGGCGGAAAGAAGAGGAGGCCCAGTCTCCCCCGGGGGTCCCGTCTCGGCGTCCCCCTCTCTGCTTGTCGCTTTCCCTGCCCCGGGGCCTCTGTTGAACGCCGCCTTCCCGTTCCCGTTGCAGCCTTTCGCACTCCGGAGCGCGGCCGGAGCCGGCGGAGGGTCGTGCAGGCCGAGCCCTGTAACCTCGAGCGAAAACGGAGACCCTCGGACTACAGAGGTGTGGCTCAGAGTCGCTAGACCAGTTCCGGGTGTCGGCCGGCAGTCAGGCCCAGCGGGTCAGGCTGTTGGTCCCTCTTGTCTGCAGCTCCTTGCGCCCCACCTTATGAGGGCATGTGGGGGGCGGGTCCCAGTGTAGTCGCTTGTCTCTGCTCCAGTCCCCGCAGCCGGCTCTGAGGATCCCTGGGGGGAGCCAAGGGCTGGGAGGAGGAGGAGGAGCTTCCCCAGGCCCCTCCCCACACTGCCCAGGAAAGGCTGTCACCATGGACCCTGGAGCCAGATTTTGCTTCAGATGTTGGCTTTGCCACTTACTAGCTGGGTGACTTGGGGCAAGTTGCTTAAACTCTCTGAACTTTGGTTTCTTTATGTGTCAAAAGAAAGGAAGGAGGAAGGGAGGGCAGGAAAGAAGAGTTAATCCCTTTGGAAGCTTGATTTGTGTTGGATTCACAAGCTGTAAAGCTTTACATTTGCATACTGCACTAATTGTATCCTGCAAATTAAACTAGTCTAATTTCATGGCTAAGGTTATTAAGGGGGAATTAGTCTCTTGGCAGATAAGGAAACACACTCTGGCCATTTTAGAATATTAGACGTTTATTGAATGTTCACTGTGTCCCAGGCACTGTACTAAGAGTTAACTTGAATTACCTTGTTTAATCTTAACAACAACTTTATGAGGTAGATACTGTTAGCATCTGTCTGGCAGATGAGGAAACTGAGGCATAAAGAGGTTGGATAACTTGCCTGAGTCTACACAGTTAAAGAGTATCGGTTACAGGTTTGGCACAGTGGCTCACACCTGTAATCCTAGCACTTTGGGAGGCCGAGGCAGGAGGATCTCGTGAGGCCAGGAGCCCAAGACCAGCCTGAGGAAGAGTGAGACTCCGTCTCTACAGAAAAATAGAAAAATTAGCCTAGTATGGTGGTGCTAGTAGCTGTAGTCCCAGCTACTGTGGAGGCTGAGGCAGGAGGATCACTTGAGCCCAGGAATTTGAGGTTGCAGTGAGCTATAGTGGCACCACTGTGCTCCAGCCTGGGTGACAGAGCAGGACTCTGTCTAAAAAAGAAAAAAATGAGTATCTGAATGGGGGCTTGAACCCAGGCCTTTGGCACCCCAGGATACCCTTCTCAGTCCTTTGTCACACCATCTTGGCTTCAGGTAGACACACTGGGCCTGGAGCCCAGCCCTGAGGACATCTGGCAGCCCAGGGGCCAGTGACACCTGCTGTGGGAAGCTGGACCATGTCCAGGATGGTGGAGACTGAGGACCTGCTGCAGCTGCGGCTGCTCAACCTGGAGCTCCTGAGGCGGCTGTGGGTCGGGCAGGATGCCGTGCAACAGTCGGTGGCCAGGGCAGCCTTAGAGGTGGGTGCCCACCTTGGGAACCCCCAGGGGATAGGGAAGGGCTGCCTAACCTCAGGTCAGCATCCAGGCCTCCAGGGTGATCTTGCCCATCGTGCCTATTTTACTGGTGATGGGAACACCGAGGCCCGGTGAGGAAAGGGACTGTCCTGGGACACTGCTGCCAGAGCAGGATGAGGACCTAGGCCTTGGTGCCTGGCATGTGCGTAGGTGGGCTCCAGTGGGCCTCTCCCTCGGTGATCTTGCTCCTCTTCTCCAGTCCAGCCAGGACTCCAGCAGCAGCTATGACTCAGAGAGGTCATTGTCTCAAGAGACCTTCTCAACCTCCTCACGAGCCTCCTGCTCACGGGACAAGGGCTACGTGTGGGGCCCACCAGATGCCCACGGAAGTGACCCCTGTGATGAGGCCAGCTCGAGGACGGCCTCTCTCCCGTCTGCCAAGTGCCAGCCCCAGGAGTCCCTGGGCCAGCTGAGATCCAACTCAGCACCCTGGCTGGCCACCTCAGACTTGGAGGACCCAGAGCTTTCTGCAGGGCTGGGTGATCTGGGGCCCCAGGAGGAACAGGCCCTGAAGTCCATCTGGGCTCAACGAAGCAAGCTGTCCAAGGTAACATGGGAGAGCGGGACATCCATAGATGGGAGCTTCCTTGAGTCTCAGTTTCCCTATCTGACAAATGTGCTCATGGGCAGCCTCCTTGCAGGGTGAGAGGCTTCTGGGCGATACTGGGAGGTTGAATCTTGTGCAGCCTTCGTGCTTGATCAGTGGTGGCCTTTAGTTTCTCAGACAGCACTTTGAGGAGAAGGTGACTTGTCCCATTATTCAGATGAGAAGAGTGAGACTCAGGGGCCAGACTTGTGCGAAGTCATATAAAAGTGGGGCCAAACTTTTACCCTTTAGCTCTTGAGCCCTTGGCCGAGCCCCAGGGCCCAAGTCAGGTGTAAGTTCAGATGCAGTCTCTTTCTTTCCCTTGAGTCATGGCCTCCTCTGGGCCAGGCCTGTGGCTTAGCACTCCCCCCCACCCCCGTGCCTCCCCCCTCAGCCCAGAGTGACCTTCTCCGAGGAGTCTGCAGTGCCCGAGAGGAGCTGGCGTCTCAGGCCGTACCTGGGCTATGACTGGATAGCAGGTAAGGCCCGGCGCATGCACGTGCCTTACCTGGGTGTGGGAGGTGGAGGCCTGGGCTCGTCTGTACACCTGCCCGAGCGTCCACCTGTGCGGTTGCTGTTTCTCTGACCGTGCCACCCTCCTCGGTGACTGCCTTCCGAGCCACGTCTGTTTTCTCTGCCTTGGACACAGAGCCAGGCACAGAAACAGTGTGTCTGTTGAATGAATGAATGAGTCAGGGCTGCCGTATTTTTAAGCATTTGTTACCTGCCAGGCCCCAGCCAGCTCTGTACTTGGACCAGCTCTTTTCATTGTACTGCCCGCCCTTCCCCCCGCAGCAGCCTCAGTTGCTCCTGGCCGATCGTGTGTGTGTGTGTGTGTGTGTGTGTGTGTGTGTGTGTGTGTGTGTGTTAGTGTGTTAAAACATACATGTAACAAAATTTACCGTTTTAGTCATTTTAAAGTGTACAGTTCAGTGGCATTAAGTACATGCATATTGTTGTGCAGCCGTCACCTCCATCTATCTCCAGCACTTTTTCATCTTTCCAAACTACAACTGTGTCTCCATTACACGGTTACTCCCATCCCCCTCCTTCCAGCCCCTGGCAACCACCATTCTACTTTCTGTCTCTAGGAATTTAACTCCTCCAGGTACTTCATATCAGTGGAATCGTGCAGTATTTATCTTTTCGTGACGGGCCCTTTTCACATAGCATAATGTCGTCAAGGTTGCAGCATGTGTCAGAGTTCCCGTCCTTTTTAAGGCTGAATAATATTCCATTGTTTGGAAAGACCACACTTTGTTTATCTGTGTATGCGCTGATGGACATGGGCGTTTTCCTCTCTTGGCTGTTGGGAACAGTGCTGCTGTGAACATGGGGGTGCCCCACCCATTTCTAACACAGCACCCTGAATGACTTTTTTTTTTTTTTTTTTTGAGACAGAGTCTCACTCTGTTGCCGGGGCTAGAGTGCTGTGGCGTCAGCCTAGCTCACAGCAACCTCAAACTCCTGGGCTCCAGTGATCCTCCTGCCTCAGCCTCCCAAGTAGCCGGGACTACAGGCATGTGCCACCATGCCCACCTAATTTTTTGTATATATTTTTAGTTGTCCGGTTAATTTCTTTCTATTTTTTTTTAGTAGAGATGTGGTTTCTCTCTTGCTCAGGCTGGTCTTGAACTCCTGATCTCGAGCGATCCTCCCACCTCGGCCTCCCAGAGTGCTAGGATTACAGGCCTGAGCCACCTCGCCCGGCCCTGAATGACTTTTTAAGCATGGGAATCAGATTGTGTCACTCCTCTGGTCAAACTTCCCTAGGGGCTTTCCGTAGAATCCAGATTCCTTATCCAGACTTACGAGGTGTGGTCTGGCCTCTGCTGGCCTGGTGTGTGACCTCCTGTCATGTCTTTACTCTCGCTTGCTCCCGTGGACTCCTCCACTCCTCGCAGTGATCTCACTGGGTAGGCGCCCATCGTCCATTCACAGATGAGAAGGCTGCAGCCTGCCAGGGGTAGAGCTGCGGCCTCCTACTCCACAGCTGCTAGAGCTTTTCTGCCTTCATCCCACGTTTGCTGCTAGTTCCTGCCCGTTTTCTCTGTCTTATATATGTATATGTGTGTGAATTTACATATATATGTATGTGTGCGTGAATGTATGTATGTGTGCGTGAATGTATGTATGTGTGAGTGTATGTATGAATGTGTGAGTGTATGAATGAATGTATGAGACAGGGTCTTGTTCCATCACCCTGGCTGGAGTACAGTGGTGTCATAAAAGCTCACTGCAGCCTCAAACTCCTGGGCTCAGGCAATCCTCCTGCCTCAGCCTCCCGAGTAGCTGGGACTACAGGCACATGCTACTATGCCTGGCTAATTTTTTTATCTTTTATAGAGATGGGGTCTCACTGTGTTGCCCAGGCTGGTCTCAAACTCCTGGCCTCAGGTGATCCTCTCGGCTCAGCCTCCCAAAGTGGTAGAATTACAGGCATGAGCCCCCACACCCAGCCTTCTTTGCCCTTCTTGATAACAAAATTCCTCCTCAAAAGGGCTGTCCAGACTCATGCCTTCAGTTTCTCTCTGTCACTTAACTCGGCATTCCCCAGCACTGCCCTGGTCTGGATCACCGTGGTCTCCGTGGCGCTAACTTCCCAGCTCAGCCCTCAGGCCGCACCTTCCTTGGCCCTGAGCAGGGAGGGACACAGCAGTGGCCCCCTCCTCCCTGAAACTTTCCCCTTGTCTTTGGGTCGCATGTGCCCCTGGTCCTCCCACCTCCTGCTGCTCCTTCCCAGGCTCTTCCTTGTTCTGACCTCTGATCCCCAGGCCCAGGCTGTCTTCTGAATCCTCCCTCTCTGTCTTCCCTCTTCCCTCTGTGATCCCCCCAGTGCTCTCCCTCTCCCCATTTTATCTCTCGCCCACACCTCTCCTCTGCATTCCAGACTCGCATGTCCAGCTCTGTTCTCTGCATCACCATTGTCTTATGTTAACCTCACGTCCCAAATCAAGGTCCTGATTTCTGCCCCACTTGCTCTGCTCCTCCCTTGTGAATGACAGCTTCCCGGACTGAATATGTCAGGCCTTAACCTTGGGATCGACCTTGATTGAGTTCTCCTCTTCTTTTCACATATTCGTCATCCTGTCCATTAGCATATCCTGCTGACCTTGCCTTTTACGTATTTCCAGAATCGGATGACAGATGCTCCTTGACTTATGCTGGGACTGTGTCCTGATAAACCTATCATAAGTTGAAAATATCGTAAGTCGAAAATGCATTTAATACGCCTAACCTATTGAACATCGTAGCTTAGCTGGGCCTACCTTAAAGGTGCTCAGAACACTTAGCTAGCCCTCAGTTGGGCAAAATCACCTAACACAAAGCCTATTTTATAATAAAGTGTTGAATGTCTCATGAAATTTATTGACGTTCTATTAAATGTGATTGTGTTCACACCATCGTAAGTTAGGACCGTCAATACTTCTCTCACCCAGGGAGCCTGTAGTAGCCTCCCCCGCAGTGCCCCTGCTTCCGTCCACCTTGCAGCAGCCAGAGGAAGAATCCTGTGAGAATGCATGGCCAGTCTGATGGTGTCACTCCTCGTCCCCGAACTCTCTGCAGGCTTCCTAACTTCATCGCCTCTGCCCTCACGCCTCACTGCCTTCCAGCCACTTTCACCTCCTGCCTGTTCCTAAATGTATCAGCTGCACACCTGCCCCAGGGCCTTTGCACTTGCTCTTCCATCTGCCTGTGATGTCCTAACTTGGATGTCTGTGTGGTTCCATGAGGTCTCTGCTTGGTGTCACCTCCTCAAGGAGGCCTCGCCTGGCATGATTGCCCTGCTACACTTGGTTGTGGCCCTGCTCTCTTGTTTCCCAGCAAGTGTCACCATTCAATATTATATCACAGATTTCGTTGGTGACTGGTTCATCTGTTGCCACGTTAGAATGTAAGCCTCACTAGGTGTGGTGGCTCACACCTGTAATCCCAGCACTTGGGGAGGCAGAGGCAGGAGGATTGCTTGAGGCCAGGAGTTTGAGACCAGCCTGGGCAATATAGCAAGACCCCTGTCTCTATAAAAGATAAAATAATTAGCCAGCTGTAGTTGTGCGTACCTGTAGTCCCAGCTACTTGGGAGGCTGAGGCAGGAGGATTGTTTGAGCCTAGGAGTTTGAGGTTACAGTGAGTTATGATCATGCCACTGTACTCCAGCCTGGGTGACAGCATAAGACCCTGTCTGTAAAAAACAAAAAACAGTATGTAGCCTCATGGGGCTAGGGGCTTTGTCTAGTTCACTGTTCTTTTTCCTGCACATAAAATAGTGCCTGGCCTGTCGTAAAGGCTTTGTGAGTATTTTCTCCACGGATGATTGGCTGTGCCTTGGGGTAGACAAACATTGAAACAAAACCAGTGTCACAGTGAGAGAAGGGTGCTCTCCTGGTCTGCATGAGGCACAGTGGGTGAAGCAGGTGGCCTAGGGTGCCAGGGCTGAGCGTCCCCTAAGCCTTGGCCAGTGGCCACACCAGCCCCCAGCCTACTTCCCATCAGCTCCCCGGTGCTTTGCCCACATCAGGGTCTCTGGACAACAGCTCTCCCGTCACCGGCCAGCCTGAGGCCTTCTTCTCGAAGCTGCAGGAGTTCCGGGAAGCCAACAAGGAGGAGTGTATTTGCAGCTACCCTGAGTGAGTGGGGACGGCTAAGAGTGGGTGGGGTGGCTGAGGGACTCCATCGCCCCGGCCACTCACCTTCTTGCCCTCACAGACCCCAGCTCCTGGGCCTGCCCAAGGGCAGCGGAGTGGAGGAAGACCATGAGTGTGAGTGTGAGCGCCCGGCCAGGCCGCTGAGTAGCCCAGCCTTGTGCCGCCCTGGCCCTGAGCCCCAAGCCCCGTGCATGCCCTGCCCTGCCCCAGGGCAGTCCTGATCGAAGTGCGGGTGCCTGGGGAGGCACCCGAGGTGTTGGGGTCTCTGGGAGGGAGGCCTGGAGTCTGGACAGGTTGGCCAGGCCCCGGTGGGTGGTGGGGGTGAGCTGAGGCCTGGCCTCAGGATTGGGGGTCTAGGGGCTGCCCTGCATGATGCCACCACCACTAGCCCCCCGGGGGTGGACCCCAGGCTCTGGAGGAGAGGGGCTGGTGGGCCTGTGTGGTTGGGGGTGGCCAGGGGCCTGGGGATCTGGGTTCCTCGGCTCAGGGGACCTGCTGCTTCTTGTGGGCCTCGCAGGCGTGTACTGTTACCAGGTCAGCCGACGCCTGTTTCTCGTGCCTTTGGATCCCGGCACCCCGTGCCGCCTGTGCAGGACACCCCGGGACCAGCGGGGCCCTGAGACCCTGGCGGACCCGGTGCAGGTCAGGTGAGTGGCCAGAACGTCAGGACACCTGGGGGGCAGAGCCTGTGTCCTGCTGGTTTTGAGGTGGGGGAAGGTGGGCCTGGGGCTGGGACCCCCAGCAGCAGGGAGGCATCTCAGTGGTCCCCCTCTGCACCCCTGAGCAGGGTGAGCATCCCGCTGTCCATCCTGGACCCCCCGCACCGGTACCGCATCCACCGGCGTAAGAGCTTCGATGCCTCCGACACACTGGCCCTGCCCCGGGTGAGCAGCCGTGTGGGGCCGTGTGGGGCTGGGTGGGGCAGGGCTGTCCCCATGTGGATCCTGAGGCCTGGGGAGGGCTGTAGAGCTAGGCTGGGCCTCTTCTGTCGTCACCCACAGGGGGCTTGTTCCCTGAGGCAGGAGGGAGGGCCCCCCCCTCCCCCGCCCCGTGGCTTCTAGGGCATGTCCACCTCCGCACTGCTGTGACATGAATGGGCCCCGTTTGTCAAGCTCTCGTGTGCTGCAGGCACAGTCCTTAGGAGGGTCACCTCACGGAGCCCTGAGCAGCCAGGAACCAGGCGCTGCTCATCCACACTCTGCACGCGGGACTGAGGCGGGCGCGGTGGGGGGCACGTGCCTTGGTGCAAGAGCTGGGGTTTGAACCCCGGTCTTCACGCTGCCGTGTTACCTCGAGACGTCCTTTCCCGTGTCTGCAGGGTAGGGCGGGGGCAGTGATGGCCTACACCCCACCCGAGCGCGGGGCAGCTGGGGTCGGGAAAGGAGAAGGCAGCTGAGGTCTGTGAAGTGGGTGTCACGGCGCCATCCTCGCTGTCAGGGTCAAGGTGGCGCAGTTCAGGAGAGTACTCTGTCGTGAGGGTGCTTAGGCAGAACCGACACACAGGACGTCAACGTCACTGTCCTGCCTTCCTCCCGTCTCAGCTCCCAGGGCTCTGAGTGTGGCTGGATCTGCAGAGAAGAAAGGGGAGGCCGGGGTGATCTAGTGGGCGGACACAGGCCCTGTCCTGGGGGAGCCTCCGTCTGACTGCTCAGGGGCCACCTCCACCCTGATGGGGACACAGTGCCACAGACTGACGGGGATGTGCCCAGCCAGGGAGCCCTGCTCCAGGCCAGGCGCCTTCAACCCCTGCTCTCCACAGCACTGCCTGCTGGGCTGGGACATCCTCCCTCCGAAGTCCGAGAAAAGCTCAGCGCCCAAGAGTCTGGACCTCTGGTCCTCTGTCTCCCCTGAGGCCCAGCACCGGAAGCTGTCAGCCACCAGCCCTTCCCGCCTGGTACGGTTTAGGTCGTGTCCCAGCCTGGGGCACCCCTAGGAGGGACACATACTTTGGTCAGGCCTGGGGACTGCAGATCCCCCGGGGGTAGGACTGGGGTGGGGAGTGCAGAGCCCGGGAGTGTCTCTGCAGGGGCCTGCCCCTGGCCCAGACCCAGGGTGTCCCTCAGGCCTCCCTGACTCCTTCCACCTGCCCTGCTCTAGCCAGGGAGGTGGCCCTGACTGCAAGATCCAGGAGGGGGTGAGGCTGGAACGGGGGACGACCTGCCCCCCAGGTGGCCCCCCTGACACTTCCCCATCCTCCATCCAGGCTTTGCCGATGCGGGTTCCGCCCCCGACCCCGATCTGGTCAGAACCCCAGGTCCTCTGGCCCCGTGCCCCATGGCAGAAGCCCTGAGGACTGGCCACTTGGAGGGACAGCACTCCTGCCACCTCCAGCCTCCGCCCTCTGGCAGGGGCACCCACTACATGGAAGCCCCACCTGGTCTCAGCCGGCTGTGGCTCGGGCCCTGCTCTCCTAGGTTGGGCAGGTGGGTGGCCCAGGCCTGTTTCCTGCCTGGGGTCCACCCTGGGGGACTTGTGGGTGGAAGGTAAGGGGATTCTGTGGCAAGTTTGTAAATAAAGCTCAGGTCTGTGCAGCTCCGAGTCCTGAGTGTCTGTCCTGCTGATGCCCTCCCCTCCCATCCCTGAGGAGGGAGGACACCCTGACAGCCTGGGCTGGGCAGTGTGCACCCGTCACCATGAGGGCAGCTCTTTCTGCAGCTCCCTGGCTCTGGGTAGATGACCTCCCACCAGAAGGCGGGGTGGGGGTCCCCAAAACAGGCTGGGGGAATGTCATCGTTAAACAGCTATCTCAGCAAGGGCCTCAGCTACCGCTGTGGGTCCTGTTGAGTGAGCTCTCCCCTTCTTGGTCCCTGAAACCAGGATCTGTTGACAGAAGGGCTCTCTGGACATCCCTGGGTCGGGTGGCTCCTCCACTCCTGTCTCCAGCCCAGCCCTGGAAGCCATGGGTGGTCCAGAGCCCCAGCAGGCACAGATGGGGAAACGGAGGACAGGGCATCGAGTTGGGGGCAAGGTTGGCAGAGAGCCCAGATACCCCCTCGGAGATTAGTAAGCAGCGCCCTGTCTTTCCTCCACCTCTTGTGTGTGTTGGGTTGAATATGAAATTCCTGTTTTTGTGGGACAAAAATAGAATAAATAGGGAAACCGGAGGCATTTTTCTAAGGGTTCTCAGCTTAGAGGGGTGGAACTGGGCTGTGCTGGCCTGGGGCTCCTGCCTAGAGCTTGTGAGACTGTGAACTCCCCCCTCTTCCTGTTGTTCCTGTCCGGAGTATCAGGATGAGCTGGCTTATGCTGCAGTGACACGGTAACACCCTAAATCTCAGTGGTTTCACGTAAAGGCTTATTGCTGATTTGCTCACACTACACATCCTTCGTGGGTCACATGGTTCCACGATTGGCATGTCCCCAGTCACTTCACAGGGTCACTTCTCATGGTTCACTGGCTAGGACCAGGCATGGGGTTGGGACATGGAGGGAGCTCTGGGGATATTTGGTGAGCAGCACTTTCCTCCGTGGCTCACCTGAGTCCCACCAGCTCTGGCCCTGCAAAGGCAGGGTGCCAAGCTCCCAGGCCTGGGCGCAGACACCATTAACGAAAGAACAGGCAATATCAATTCTTGCCCAAGTCTTCCCTCACTTTTTCTGGGGTTGCAAACCTCAAGTGGCCAGACAGGTAAGGTGATTGGGAGTGACAGGGTCCTGGTGAGCTCACGTCTCTTCCAAAGGCTTTTTCAAGGTCAAATGTCTACATGATCCAAGCCATACGCGTCTGAAGGGCAGTTTCAGCAGCAGGACCTGGAGAAACAAAGTCTGTTTCAGCCCTGCTTTCAGTTCTCTGGGGTGTGTACCCAGAGTGCAATTGCTGGATTATATGGTAAATTTATCTTTACATTTTTAAGTCACCACTGTACTGTTTTACTTTCTCACCAGCAGCGCATAAGGGTTCCGATTCTTCCTCATCCTTGCCAACACTTGTTTTCTGTTTTTCGATAGTCGCCATCCTCATGGATGTGAAGTATATCTCGTGGTGGTTTTGATTTGCATTTCCCTAATGGCTAGTGATGTTGAGCATCTTTTTATGTGCTCATTGGTCATTGTTTATCTTCTTTGGAGAAATGTCTATTCAAGTCCTTTGCCTGTTTTTTAGTTTTTTGGGTTTTTTTTAATTGTTCCACTTGTAATTTTAAGTCAAAGAACCTGTGAGAGCCAGAGGTTTTGTTAGAAATTCTTTGGCAAGAGGGAGAAGAGAATCCAGAAGACTTTCTGTCAAATAAAAGTTACAAAATTTACACATCTGAGATCAGCTTATAGGTTCAGCTGTGTATAACAGAGACCCAAATTGCAATAGCTTAAACCAGATAGAAATGTTTGTTTCATTCCTAACAGTCCAGGCAGGAATGCTTTCATGGGTCTGTTAAAGTGTCAGGGCTTTAAACAATTCAAATTCTTTCAAAACGTTAGAAGGCTTCCAGCCTGTTTGCTTCCAGTCGGTTCCACGAGCAAAAAACCAGACCAAGGTCTCCAGACACTGTGTTTGATGAAACCTGCGTTGCCACAGGTGGAAAGACTCACCCTCACTTTGTGTAGCACCAGGGGAGGTGCTGCTGGTCACATTGGGGTGCTCACTGATTTCAGAGATGTTACAGTGTGAAATAATCTGGTCTCAAGTTGATGAGATGCAGAAGATCTAAGCCTAAGAACTCCGGTCTTTCCATGTACTGACCTCTGTGCTCTGCCCATCCGGAGCTCTTCCAGTGGCGGCCTCCCTGGCGCCGTCTGGAGCGATCAGCTGGGGTGGGAGACAGCAGCCTTGACCTGACCCTGCTGCTGGGCTGCTGGGAACGCTCCAGGGAGGTGCTGGAGGAGGCCCTGGGCACTGGCTCCAGTCTTGCCCATGCCGCCTCTCCAGCACCACTTCCTAGGGCGGCTTCAGTTCAGTTCGGGCCATGGGCTTTCCAAACCTCAGGGGCCCCAAGAAAGAAGGTCCCAGGCAGGGAGGCCCCCGGAGCAGAGCTCATGTCTTCCAGCTCCGTCTTGCCCAGCCTGCTCCCTGCACCTGCTTGCTGTTCCCTGAATGTCCCCACTCCCTCTCCAGGCGCCTGCAAGCTGCTCCCAATTCTTCTAGGCCCTTCACTCCCCGTTAACTGGGTGCCAGGATGCTCCTCTTGTCCCCCAACTTTGCCCCATCCAGATCTTAGCTTGGGCATCTCTTCTTCCCAGAGGACACCCATGAGGCTCTGGGCCGCCCAGGCCTGCCCGTCTCCTGGTGCCCGCTGCCTCCCTGCCCGCCTTCCGGGCACTGGACGGTGCTGATAACTGAGATGCGTCATTTAGTGTCTCCCTCCCCTGCTAGAACTGAAGCTCCGTGACAGCAGAGATGGCATTGCTCTTCCTAGTTGAAATGTTTTTATTTTGTTTTCTCGAAAGTCGTGGCTAAATCCTATTCCAGGATTTGGCTTTCTCCGCTAGCCCAGTTTCTTCCCCGCCGGCGAAGGTGATCGATGGATGCCTTCCTTTGTCTGAACGTGGGAGTCCCGTGGTGGGCACTCGCCCTGGCACGCCTGGCATGCACCGCCCTCCCAAACTGACGCAGTCCTTTTTTCTCCTCTCTCTCTCTCTCTCTCTCTCTCTCTTTTTTTGTCCCTTCCAAGAACGTAGCGTAAACCCCAAAGGTAAAACGCAGGTTCACCTACTTCTTCCAAAACTGGTGTCTTGTGTCAGTCATTTCTTAGAAATGAGAACAGAGGGTCTGACTCCTCCATTGCTCGCACCATGGCATAGACAGAGGGCCCTGTCACCACTCATCCTCTTGGAGCCAGCCACGATGGAGACAGTCGGCCGAGGGCGAGAGGGAGGGCAGGGCAGCTGGTGCCGCAGTAGAGACACGTGGATCCGGCCAGCGCTCTACGTATAGTGGAGATAAAGCTCCACTCCTTGACGTGGTTTGTAAGCCCTCCATGATCCATCCATTCATTCATTCATTCATTCACCAGCCAGCACATGCGTTGAGCTCCCACTGCGTGCCAGGCACCATTTAGGCCCTGCAGACGCGGCGGTGAACGGGACAACCTGAGCACCGACAGCCGCAGGCACTGCCCCGTGGGGCCTCCATGCTGGTGGCTGGGGCACAGCTGAGATAGCCAGTGCGTAGAAAATGTGTCAGGTGGCGGGACGTGCTGGGAAGAAACCCAGCGCAGGGCCTGACCTCGATTCCCTGACCCACGTCTCGCCCTCCCCGGTGAGGCTCCAGCCTTGCTGAAGCTTTTTTCTGGTTCTTAAACCACAGGCTTCCCCTGGCCTCTGGTCTTCGTCCACCCTGTTGCCTCTGCCCAAGGCTCTCTTCCTCCCACCAAACTCCTACTCAGGCCTCAGCTTCTATGCCCACTCCTCAAAGCCCTTCCCCGATCCCACGGAACTGGCCAAGGCTGCCGGAGTTGGATTCTGCAGCCCCCTCTGCTCTCCCCACTGCAGACTTAGTGACATTTGACTGTAAGACCCTTGAGGGCAGGAACCAAGCCGGTCCCATCCTCAGCGCTATCCCCAGGGCCTCATGCAGCACATGGCACATGATGGACGTTCAGTAAATGAATGTTGAATGAACGATGGAGTGAATGAGCACCCAGGCCTTGGGAAAACAGAGGCCAGACAGCCTGGGACCCAAAGTGTGTGTCTGGGGAACTTGGCCCTGGGTGCTGAGAGGTTGCTGTTTTTGTTACTGGTTTTTAGCGTAATCATGTCGCCATATGTCTCAGGCAGATGGTGGGGGCCTTGCTCAGCACCAGTCCCCCAGGGGAGTCTGTAGCCCCCTGGGGTCGGCGGTGGGAAGTGGCTGGGGACAGCTGTGACATCTCCACCTTGGAAGCTCTTCCTACATCTGTCAGCGGCTGCAGGCCCTGGTCCCTTGGTGGGCAGATGGAGGTGTGTGGACACAAACCAACATTCCCTTGCCTCCCTCGGGGCCCCTCCGACTTGCCAAAGCATGGGAGCATCTGCTGGCTCCTGTCTGCCCAACTTGGAGGGCGGCTGCAGAGGGAGATTCTCCCTGGAGGGGTGCAGTGGCCCCTCGACTCCTACTTCTCTGTCATAGAGGAGGTGAAGTGTGCACGGCCCAGAGACACACAAAACTCTGGATTTTGCAGAATTATTAATATTTCCCCATGGGCTTTGAATGTGACATTCTGATACTCCAACAATTTACATTGGTTCAACATGGCCTTGGCTCTAGACTTGCTGTGAGCTTTTTAGCCTAATCTGGGGGAGGGCACAAAACATAGCTTCAAAGACCCCCAGCGTTGCCACTCCCTGACGGCGTGAGGGTGGGCACGTCATTGAACCTCTATAGCTCCGTTTTGTCATCTGCACAGGGTGATAACGCCAGTGAGAGGTGGACCAGATCCGAGCAGCAGGGACCCAGCGCACGGGCTGGCTGGAGAAGGGCTCGTGATAAATAAGACACTGAGATTGTCATCAGCTCTTCCTGTCATAAGATCCACGTCGTCCGGTCACCCAGAACTGAGCAACACCCCGGGCGGGCGCAGGGGCCGCCCTCTCTGAATTCGCTCTGGCTCACGCCTTCCCCGGGAGGATGGGAGGAACCAACGCTGGGCCTTCCCGCCAGTTTGCTGAACTCAGCTCCGCCCGCAGGCACAGAGGAGGGCCGGGTGCGGGGGGACGGTTGAGGCGGGCAGGAAGTCGTGAGAGGAAGCCACCCACACGGCCGTGCTGTGGCCGGTGAGGGTGGTGTGGGGTTGGGTCCTCAGCCACTGGGCACCTGGTGGTGGCTTGAGTAGCCTTTGGGGACATCCCCATCATGGCGCTAAGCTGGGCCCTGACCACAGGGGTTCTCTCAGTCCTCTCTGTGGCTAAGAGGTGGCCGAGCTTCTCTCTTCACGCCCCAGAAGCCCCCAACTCGGCCTCTGAAACGTGGCAGAAACCCTTCTGCTTCCCCCAGACCTGTCTCCCCGAGACCCCGCGGTTATGACAGGACACCAGAGGGACCCAGGTGCTCTGGGCCCTGCAGTGCCCAAGGTGAGGAGTCCTTTCTCTCAGCCAACCAGGCTGGGGACCCGCGGGATGTCAGCCGGTGGAGAAGGTCGGAGAGGAGGGCTTTGAGAATTTTCCAACTCTCAGATCTGGTGGGAGGTCCTGCCTGTTCCCAGGGCTGGAGGATACAGAAAATCCCAGGCCAGAGGGCACCAAGCTGCCCGTCCTTCCCAATCCCAGCACATCCTAGCAAACGTGCCCCGGCTCCTCCTACAGAAGTCTCTGCCGGGAGAGGGTGAAATAGCCCTTGGGAACGCCCTCCTTGTCCCTGTGGAGCTGGTGCCAGCTGCGTGTGGCAGAGCACTGGACACAGCCTCGGCTGGGAGGTCATTATTGGCTTCTGCCCTTGGGCAGGTCAGTGGGCCCCTCTGAGCCTCAGTTTTCTCTCTGTAAAATGGGAATGATATGCTACCTACCCCACAGGGGTGTTTGGAGGATGAAGCGAGACGATCAGGTAATGAAAGGCTCAGTGCGGTACCTGGCACTTAGTGAGCACCCAGTAAATATTGTCCCGTCTCTGGGGCAGCCCGCCCCTCCTGGCCTGATGCACAGTAAGGAGCGGGGGGCGGGGGCGGGGGAAGTTCAGGTAATTTCTCCATTAAATGACTGGTACAGGGCTCTGCCCAGAGTCCTTGCTGGAGTGGGGCCCTGCAGGCCTGCCTAGGAGGGTCAGAGGCCTGGAAACCTCTCAGGCCCTTCCAGAAATCCTTGGGTGGGAACTTGGGGACCGTTCGTGACACGGTGTGGGGACAGAGCAGGATGGGGTGTTGCCCAAGCCTCCACCCCTCTCTTCCTTCAGAGGTAGGACCTGCTCACATCCTGCCTGCAGGCCCTGTTGCCCAGACCTTTCCTCGGTCTCCCCGCCTGGCCACGTGCACATCCCACCCCCCTGCCGCTGGGACCCCGTGTGGCCCCCTTTTCCCAAGCCTGCTGACCAGGGCCGGGTGGGCTTGTTGGGTCTTCTCGGCATTCTGGGCTGGGCCTTCCTGAAGGGCAAGTGCTGATCCTCCCTGTGGGCCCAGCCGAGCACCAGGGAGAGTCTGTGTCTTCTCTGGGTCCATGACATGGGTTCCTTGGTGGCCCCCAGAAGATATGTCCACCCAGACCTCGGAATGTGGCCTCATTTGGAATGTGGGTCTCTGCAGAGGTGATTAGGATCTGGAGATGAGATCACCCTGGAGTGGGGAGGGCCTTAAATCCAATAACCGGTGTCCTTACAAGAGAGTAGACGGGGCTGTGACAGCAGAGGCAGACCGGTCCCCCGCATCTCCAAGCCATGGAACGCGCAGGACTGCCGGCAGCCACCAGGAGCAAGGATAGCGCATGGGATGGATCCTCCTTGGAGCCTCCAGGAAGAACCAGCCCTGCCAACACCTTGATCTTGGACTTCCAGCCTCCAAAACTAGAGGCTAGAATAAGTTTCAGTCGCTTTAAGCCACCACGTTTGTGGTCATTTACTGCGGCAGTCCTAGGAAACACATGCAGTTCTCAGGTTGCTTGTTGATGAATCAGGCAGAGCCCCACACGCTGGGTGGCCCACGTGGCCGTCTAGCTCACGGTCAAGTCCAGCTTGGTTCTTGGCTTCAACTGGGAATTAATTTGGGGGGGAAAGCAGGAGCCTCAGTGTCATGGGCAGGCTTGTGTCCCCCCATTCAAACTCACATGTTGAAGCCCTGACCCCCAGTACCTCAGCGTGGGACTGTATCTGGAGATAGTCTCTAAAGGGATGAGAAAGTTAAAATGAGGTCTGCAGGGTGGGCCCTAATCCATTATGACTGGTGTCATAATGGGGAAATTTGGACACAGACAGGTGTGTGCGTACAGACGAAAGACCACCTGGGGACACAAGGAGAAGGTGCCATCTGCAAGCCACGGAGGGAGCCCTCAGGGAAAAGCCAGCCTTGCCCACACCTTCAGCTTGCACGTCCAGCTGCAGAGGTAGGAGAACATCGATTTCTGTTGTGGAAGCTTCCCAGTCCCGGCGCTTTGCTGTGGCAGCCCTGGCAGACTAGTACACTCCTCGTGCCAGAACGTTCCTTGTGGGGCTGGAGGAGGTGGAAGGGAAGTGGGAAGGGAACCTGGGCCAGGCCCCCTACCCCGGGATCCCTGAGCTTGAAAGCCACTCGGGCCTGGGCCTCGGTTTTTCCACCTGGTGGGCCGTCTTCCCAGCCAGAGCAGCCTCTCGCGATGACACATGGGGCCGATGAGATCATAGGCGATGGGAGAGGTGGCAGCCGGCAGCCCCCGCCACCTGGGACTCAGCCTCACAGCTCTTCGCGTCTGGTCACTTAGTGTCTGGTATGTTTTATAATCGTGAAGAGTCATCTGTCCCAAGAGTTTATTAAATCCGTGAGCTCATGACTTGCAGACACCACGTATGGTGATAACAAGGAAGGTTTAGACAGTGCCAGGTGCTATTCTAGAAAAGCTCCACATCTCTTAACTCTTTGAGTCCGCCAAACCATTCTATAAGGTAAGGTCATTATCCCCATTTTACAGATGGGGAAATGGAGGCACAGAGAGGTTGTGACCAGCCTGAGGCCATACAGCTAGCAGGTGACCAACCTGGGATTTGAACTCAGATGACTCTGAACTCCAGAGTCCACACTTCTAAGCTGTACCCGTGCCCCTCTCCTGGGGCGTGCTTTGGGTGAACTGGTTTCCTTGGGAGGCAGCTCAGCAGGGAGCAAAGCCTGGGCTTGGGATGAGCAAGACCCTCTGTGGTCCCTGCACCAGGTAACCCCTGCCCTGACCTTGCCTTCCTCCCATGGCTGCTGCGGAGCTGGGGAGAGGGGTCTTTAATGCTTTGCTGGCCACACACTCTGGCACCCTTGCACACATGCACACCCTCTCTCACACATGCCCTCACACACTTGCACACACACAGCCTTGAGCACACACCCTCACACATACCCATGTGCGTGCACACGTAATTTCAAGGGCACAAGCCCTCTCACATGCTCACCCACGTAGATACCCTGCGCACACTTACGTGCACACAGGCTCACACGCAAGCACTCTCCCACACTTACTTGTGAGCACACGGCCTCACGGACACGGCCGGGAGCCCACACCCCCGTGTGTACACAGCCATGCTCTTGCACACCCTCACACACCCTCCCTCACACACATCCTCCCACGTGTGCACATGCATACACACATGTACACACACACACGTGCATCACAAGGCCCCATCGTTGTCACTGTGGCCCTAGGACTTAGTCATTTGACAACCCACAGCGCTGCATGCGTTTCTTTCATGGAAGACAACGTTTGGTTTTTTTAGCTGAGAATTTCTCACTCAGTTTCTCTCAGTCTCACTTTTCATTTTGACTGGCAAGGACTTTTTTCAATCTCTTGTGGTTTTGACAGCGCCAGTGGCTGCAGCTCAAAATCCAAATGTCCCTTGTCACTGCCTGCCTCTCTGGTCTGTCCACCGTGGCTGGGCGGGGCCAGATACCAACCGCGGTATCAGGCAAGGACTCCCTGCTGCCGGCCGTGGCCTGGTGGCTTTTGAGGGGAGGCAGCGAGGAGGACGTGTAAGTGAACACGAGTCTGTCATGGGGAGTTTCTGTGAGCGATTTGAGAAGTGCTTGGCCAGAATTCTGAGGCGATTTCTGGGAGCCCCTGCAGGGACAGGAGTCAACAGCTGGTCCCAAAGCTTCCCTGGGGAGACTGACACCCGGGAGCCCCAGGCGTGTTGCCTCTCCCCCAGCCACGGTTTTGGGGGTCTCCAACCTGGCATTTTCACCTCCTTCCTGCAGCTGTGTGGCATCCTTCAGACTAAGTTCAAGTCTAGCTTGCCATTGCCAGCAGAGTGACTCGGCAAGAGGGCTGACTCAGAGGGATGAGGGTCCTTAGGTTGCTAGGTGTGAAAAGTCTAGAACAATCCCTGAGATGAAACAGACTCTACCTGCTTAGGCACCTTTCACCCCGAGTCCCATGACTTCTCTCTTCCTCTCCAAGATACCTGGGGTTGGAGCTGGGCACAGAGGAATGTGTTATTCAATGGAATAGCAGGACATTGTACTTTTTCTATGTGACTTTGGACAAGTCACCTCTCAGCTCAATTTCATATCTATAAAGTGGCTTTTATAATACCTGTTCATACATTGTAGCCCTAACCCCCAATGTGACTGCATTTAGAGCTAGGGCCTTTAAAGAGGTAGTGAAGGTTAAATGAGGTCATTAGGGTGGGGCCCTAATGCAATAGGATTGTCGTCCTTGTGCGAAGAAGAAAGAACACCAGGGATGCACATGCTCAGAGAAAAGGCCATGTGAAGTCACAGCAAGAAGGTGGCCATCTCCAAGTCAAGGTGAGAGGCCCCAGGAGAAACTAAACCTACCAATACCTTGATCTGGGACTTCCAGCCTTCAGAACTGTCAGAAAATAAATTTCTGTTGCTTAAGCCCCCAGTCTGTGCCATTTTGTTACACAGCCCTCGCTGACTAATACAAGGGCTACTATTGCAGTAACTGGCATGCACACAGTAATTGCTCAAGACATGCTAGTTATTATTATCGTTTGCATTGCAAACAGCCTTGGGAGCTAGAGACAATGTCTCTCACTGAGAGAACAGATTTATTTACCTTCCAGGATGGTAAAGTCTCCCTCCCTTCCCCTAAGGAGGTTGCCATTCCAGGGTAATAAACATGATGTCCTCTCAGGACAGAGGTTGAATGGGTTTGCCAGCAGCCCCTGTGAGATCAGGAGTCTCCCAAAGTGTGTGCTCAGCACTCACCTGGGCTGGCTCCGCATCACCCTAGCTGAAGGGACTTCAAGGCCAAGAGCTACCTGGGAAGCAAAGCTCCTGCCACCTGCTATGCTGCAGGTAACAAACCGCTCAAATCCATCTGGGCTCATTGTCTCCTTAGCAACTGCATCCCTGGAAGCGTGGCAGGCCAAAGGAACTTCTTACACATTGTCATTGTTAACTCAGGATGGCAGTATTCATTAGTCCAACACATATTTATTGTGCCAAGCCCTGGTGATAAAGCACTGAGGAAGTTAGGCACAGTCCCCTGCCCCCAGGGAGTCGCCTCCTCAAGCCCAGAGGCTGGAGGGGCCGCGTGAGCCGGGAGCGATTACAGTTGGACTCAGTCTGAGCTCCGGCATCTGGGGGTCTGCAGGGCCAATGGGGGCCTCATTCATTCTGTGGCCGGGCCCTGACCAGATGGCCACTTACTCAGAGCAGATCCTTGTCTTTGTAGGAGCTGGGCAACGAGCATCCGAAAGCTTCCCGCCTGCTCAGGACCGTGCGTAGCATTTAACATCTCTTTTAATCTTTGCACAACCCTGTGAAGTGGGTGCCCAAATGTTATCCCCATTTGACGGATGAGAAAACCGAGGCCCAGAGAGGTTAACCAGCTTGCTCCAAGTGGCCAGCTGTGGCAGTGACAGAAGTGGGATTTGAACCCAGCTTTGTCTGACTTTACCAAATGCTTTTTTCCCCCAACAACACCTGGATACCTCCAATTACATTTATCAGTTCAAGGCTTTTTTAAAAACCTGAAGCATCAACCACATGAAAAAGGGTTTCTGTGTGCTATTTTAATCTGAGTCCCTCGGAAGGCAGGGAACAGCTGCTGCAAGGCGGTGCTGCCTTGCGCCTGGGGACTTGCAGGGTGCACTCCCGGCACAGGGGCCCGGGCCCCGGGTTCTGCCTGACCTGGTCATTCTGAAATCAGGGGCCCCTCCCAAGACGGGCCGAGGAGAGCAGCAAGGCAGGCTCAGAGCCCGGCTCGAGATGACTCATCGCGGCTATTT
Organism: Varecia variegata; assembly: GCA_028533085.1. Taxonomy (NCBI): domain Eukaryota; kingdom Metazoa; phylum Chordata; class Mammalia; order Primates; family Lemuridae; genus Varecia; species Varecia variegata. The sequence continues at coordinate 100,644,097 of CM052444.1, read as the reverse complement.
ATTACCCGTCTCCATTTCTCGGTCTGATTGGGCTGCTCGGGGCGAGCCTCCCTGCTCCCTTCTCGGTGCTGAGTAAGCAGCGCCGACTGGCCCTGGCACCTCTGGCCTCATCTGGAGCTCTCTCCCCTCGCCCTCAGCAATGCTCGGGCCCCCTGGGGCCGCTGGAACTTCCCCCCAACTGCCCTTGGTGAGGTCTTCCCAGCAGCCTGTTCTCACCCTTTCTCCCCAGCCTGCTCCTTCCTTCAGGTCTCAGCTTAGGCGCCACCTCATCCAGGCAGCCCTCCCTGACCACTGTGTCCACCCCTACCGCGGTACTCCTGCAGCCCTGCCCGCCCTCAGAGCTTCCCTCCTCACCCCCAAGGAAGATGGTACGGCCTTTCCAGTTTCCCAAGCCAGACCCCTTCCCTGGTGCCAATCTGGCAACAAATCCTGTTGGTTCTACCTCCAAATTCATCCCGAATCCCTCCCCTTCTCCCCTCCCCCACTGCTCCTCTGGTCTGTGCCTCCATCTCCCCAACTCCGTCCTCCCCCTCCCCCTGAGTCACCTCTTTTCCACGCAGCAGCTGGAGGGACCCCAGGACAACCCAAGTCAGGCCCCTCTTCGCCCCGCTCAGAACTCCCCAGCGGCTCCCATCTCTGGGAGTCACAGCCGCAGCAGACATGGGCCTGCGTGACCTCACCTCCTCCACCCCTGCCAGCCACATGGCCTGGCTCACTCCCGCCCCACCCCGGGCCTTTGCACTGGCTGCTCAAGCGGCCAGAACGCTCTCCCCGCTCTGTCTGCCCGGACCCCTCTCTCCTTCCTGGCTTTGCTCAAAAGCCACTTTCTCAGTGAGGCCTTTCCCGACTCTTTTATTTAATGCTGAAATTTGTACCCCTCCACCTTGGCAGCCCCACCCCCTTCCTTTCCCTCTAGAGCGCTCTCCCCTTTCCGTATGCTGTAGCGTCTACTCTTTAGTGGTATCCGTTGTCTGCCTTCCCCTCTCTGGGATGGAAACCTACGCAGGCAGGGGGTTTTCACTGTCGCCTTCACTGATGTGTCCCCAGCACCTCTCCGGGCCTGGTCCCCACGTGCCTGTAGTAAGTGTTTGTTGAATGAATGACAGGCCATGGCATTTGTCCCTTAAACAATCAGGGGTGTGTTCCTTTTATCCAAACATTCTTGCTACTGTGGGCATGTGAGAAGCTGCAGCAAAAGTAGGTCCCAGAGGAGGGGAGAGCTTGCTGGTCACCAAGCTCTTGTTGAAGGCCATGCAGGCCGGGATGGCCCAGCTCTGGCCCCTGGAGCACAACCAGGAAGGGGCCTCAGGGGCCAGCACCTGCCTGTACCTGTAGGTGCTACCAAGAGGTTCCTTATATGGCTCGGTTCGCCCTGGCTCTCAGAAGGGCCCCCGGCCCCGGGTGCAGGGTCAGTCCAGCCAGGGCAGTGGCTGCTGTCACCACTAACAAGCATGAGGGTGGGGCAAGAGTGCCTGGACTCAGCCTCAAGGAAACACAAGGTGGGCTGCTTCCTTGGTGACATTGTCTGGAGTCACTTAAATTGTCAGCCCAGGACACACAGGCTCCCAGGAGGTGGGTGTAGGGCAGACAACACACCCTGTTTCTTATCTTTGCCAAGGCATTTATTTCTGCGAGATCTCCTTGGACAGAGAGCAGGACTGTTTCCAGGTAGGGGATAGATACAGGGCCCAGGCATTTGGGATGACGGGTGCTGAGTCTGGGAGGCGCGTGTGTGCTCACACAGTTGTGCGCACGTGTGCACATGTGCACGCAGCATCTAAACAGGCCGGCCCTGAGGTTCCACCAGCCTCCACAGCCCCACGGCCCCTGGCTCCCTTACCAGAGGCAGAAGCTCTGGGTCAAGGCTTTGCCGCCCTGACGACAGGCCCGGAGAAGGCAGATGGTCCAAAGCAGCAAATAAACACAGTACGGCAGGTGGGGGCAGAGGGGCTGGGTGGGGGATAAGGAGCCTGGGGTCTGCGGCTGTCCCTGCACTAACTTGCTGCATGACCTTGGCCTCTGAGTCAGTGTCACTCGGGTGGGGGGTGGGCCAACCCATCTCGGCTCTCTCTGGGCCGCTTGCTGATGCAAACCAGAAACTCACGGAATCATCATGAGTCGCTGGGGTGGAGGAGAACTGCTGGGTTTTTCTCAGCCCAGACCACAGCCCCAGTCTCCAGGGGGGACCCCACGAGTCTCCAGATCTAGCCAAGGCCCGAGTGGGGGCCACACCATGGTCTGCCCAGATCTCCAGGATTTCATGCTGGGAGACCCAGGCCAGACGGGGCCCCAGGGCCTCCCGCCTCCTGTTTGGAGGGAGAGGAGGTCCCAGCTAGGGGTCGGACCCTCGCCCAGCTGCGCGGAGGGGCCGACCAGGCAAATCCCAGAGGGTTTTCGGAATGAACTCCACACCGATGGGCAGCTCCTGCCAGGAACAGGGTCCCTCCTGGCTGGGTGTGCGGCCTGCCTTCTGCCTGAGAGGACAGCGTGGATGGGGGCCTGGACGGGAGGACAGCGTGGCTCTGCTCTGGGTGTCACTTTCAGAGCAGCATCTGCCCTCCCCAGCCTCACTCGGCACCCCTAGAGGGAGCCCGGGAAGGCAAGTCCGATGTCACCATGCCTCCCAGGACCCCTGCCCATCCAAAACGTACCCATGAAGCCAAGACCTGCTCACATCAGTGGACAAGACAGACGCAGTTGCTGCTCCCACAAGCCCCCGTACTGGTGGGGAAAGTTGGGCTACAGGCAAATAAACGATTCCAGATCGTGGTGCGTCCCTTGAAGGGGACGCACAGGGTGACATGGCAGAGAGTGGCACCATCAGCTTGGGCAGTCAGGGAAGTCCTCTCTGAGGAGGTTTCATCTGAGCCAAGACCTGAAGGGTGAGAAGGGGCAGCATTTTAAAATCTGCTTTTTTATAGCCTTACCGAGGTATAATTAACATACAGTGATCTTGACCTATTGAGAGTACACAATTTTGTAAGTTTGGGCATATGTATACACCCATCACTCCAACCAAGATGACGAATATATACATCACTCCAAAAGTTTTCTTGAGGGGCAGCGTTTTGAAGAGCTGGGGGAACATGGTTTCAGGCAGAGGGACCAGTAAGTGCAAAGGCCCTGTGGCAGGGACAAGCTTGGTGGTGCCAAGAGCAGAAAGGAGGCCAATGGGGAATGTGACAGGAGCTAAGGACAGGGGTGGCTGGTGCCCCACCTGGGGCCTTCTTGGCTGAAGCGATGAGCTGAGGTCTGAATATAAGTGCTTCCTCGGCACGCTCAGGCCGGCGAGGGAGCAGACGCGCCGTCCTTCACTGCCAGGACCCTCCGGGCCTGCTCTGCACCAAGGCTCCTCCGAGAAACCAGCCCATGCAGGGCGGTGACACCTGCCAGTGACTTAGTAAGTGGTTTCCCCAGAAATGATTTACATTTTCACTGGGACCTTCAGCACACCGACCTGAGGCTGAGGGTGGGATTTCAAGGCCTGACGGAGGCTTAACCGGGTCTTCCTGGGCCGTTTTTGGTCTCAGCCATCAGGAAAGCAGGTGTGCGGGTTTCTTGAAAATTCGGAGTTGTAAGTCATGATTTGAGGACCGGGTGCCTTCCGTCCCCTCAAGTGCTCCAGAGCTGGTTCTCGGGAGCCCCCCTCCTGATTGCCAGAGACCCGGCCCACGTGGGGGAAGGCCGGCCGAAAATAGGAAACACCAGGCCAATCTCCTCAGAGCACGTTCCCTGCGCCAGACAGTTCTGGGGAGCAGAGAGCAGGTCTTAGGGAAACCAAGGAATGTGGCTGCTTGGCCTTTGGGGTAGCAGGATTTGGGGGTGCAGGTCATAGCAAGGGCAACCACCACCCTGGGGAGGGCAGAAGCTGGACTCACAGGCCGGGGTTTGAACCTAGAACTTACGAAACGAATGGCTTGGGCCAGCCACTTCTCGGAGCATCCGCTTGCCCTTGGAGTTTTAATCCCAGACCTCCCTGCACAGCCACACCGTGGGTGCACCCTCCTCACTGCGCCTCCGACCAAGCCTCTGCTACCGTCAGTTGGTTCCATTTCCTTCTTACACTCGGTGCCTCTGATTCCGTGATTAACACTGGACTAGGCCTGGTTTCCTGAGAGTCTAAATGACTCACCTCCATTCACAACGGTCCTGCTGAGCAGGGAGGTCTCGGGGACGTGGGGACTCCTGGGCGAGGAGCCTCAGCCCCCGGGGTCATCCCTGCCGAGCTGTGGGCCTTGGCCAAGTCTCTTTCCCTCTGTGATCTTTCCCTCTCTTTCCTCCATCTCTCTGGGAGGTGGAAGGAAATAGTGGAAACAGGAAAACCCAGCTCCTGAGCCCAGGAGCTCGTGAGGTTAATAGCCACGAGGCCGAGGATTAGGTGCCTGAGCTGGGAGGCTGGCTGTCGCTGAGGGAGGGGCTTGGGGGACGAATGCTCCCTCCTGGGGCTCAGACTGAGACAGCATGGCCCCCCATGGCACTGTTCACATCAACCTGTCTAATGCTCACTGCAACACTTTGCAGCAGATATTATTGTTCCCATGTTATGGATGACAAAATGGAGTCTCAGAGAGGGTGAGTAACTTTCCCAAGTCACACAGCTAGTAAGGATTTGACCCAGGCTGGCTGGTTCCAGGATCTATGGCAGCCCAGAGGACAGAGCTAGAAGTGCTCTGCAGGAGCCCCCAGGCCCAGAGGGACCCAGGTCTCCCATCCTTACTCTCTCTGGAGCACAACAAGGAGACTTTTAAGCAAATCATTGACTCCAGTGCCCCATTTTACAGATGAAGGCACTGAGGCCCAGAGGGGAAGTCACATGGCTAAATGCCAACCTGGGCTCAAACCCAGGCTTTGGGCTCTCCCGCTAGTCTTTCCACCCCAGAGCTCCACCTAGCAAGCTGGGGCCACGACTGAGCTCACAGCTGGGTGCCAGAGTCCTGGGAAGTGTCCCCACAGGGACCGTATGACCAGCAGCCTGGCCTGTGCTGAGGTAGGAGGCAGTCATCCACCTGACATCACCTGAGGGCCCAGGAAAGACCCCAGACCCCCAAGCTTCTCTCCTGTGGGTCCACCCCAGTGCCCATAACTCCTGCATGAGTCACCCCTGGGCTGGTCAGTGAATGTCATGGCAATAGGTTCCCTGGACAGGGGAACCCCAGGCCGTGAGCACTTTAGCTGAGGTCTGGGCTGAGAGGTGGGAAGCCTGGGCGGTGGCCTGGGCACACAGCTGGGGGGGCAAGCGGATCAGAGCCTTTTACATTTCTTCCCCAGAAAGCGTCCCGTAGACAGCTCATTTCATAGAGCCTTCTATGTCCACGTTTTATTCAGGGCCCGTCACAACCCTGGGATGGTTGCCGGGTCGTGTGAAAAAGCACACCTGGCAGAGGAGGAAACTGGCACCTGCCCCGATCCCTGCCCTCTGCTATTCACACGCTTGTGCAGCCCCCTCCCACGTTGCCTGTGCGTCCAGTCGAGTATTGTGGAAATGACAACGTGTGACTTCTGAAGCTAGGTCATAAAAGACATTGGGGCTTCCTTCTTGCTCACTGGGAATCACCTGCTTTGGAGGGAGCCAGCTGCCATGTTGTGAGGACAATCAAGCAGCCCCGTGGGGCTGAAGCCTCCTCCCACAGCCATGGGAGTGGCTCATCTTGGAAGCAGATCCCCCTCCAGCCCCAGTCAAGCCTTCGGCTGACTGCAGCCCTGGCTAATACCTTGACTGACTGCAATCTCATGAGGGACCCTGAGCCAGAATCGTCCTGCCAAGTCCCTCCCAAATTGCTGACCTGCAGAAACGGTGTGATATAATGTTTATTGTTGTTGTAGGCCACTACATTTTGAGGTGCATGGCAATGGATAATAATACACCCAGAGAGAAGAAATGACCTCCCACAGTCACTGGGCCGGACCAGGACTCCTGCACCTGTGCTCTTTCTCCTGGGGAAAGCGAGGGTGAGAGAGGCCTAGGGAGGGAAGAGAAGGCAGTAGAGGCTTGAAAGTCAGACAGAGTTGGAGCCAAATCCCAGTTCAGCCACTCTCAAGCTGTGTGACTTCAGGCAAGTTACTTAACTACTCTGATCCTTAGTTTCTTCATTTATAAAGTGGGGGTAACAATACTGACTTGAAATCTTGGTTCCAGGATTAAATGTCTGGCCAAGGGCCTGGTATACAGCAGGTGCTCAATGAATGACACCGTTAGTTTTACTGTGGAGAGTCTCCAAGAGCAAGCCTGAGGGCCTCACAGCCTTCCCTCCCATCCACGGGAAGGGGCACAGCAGTCCCAGTCCTGGAGAGCTGGTGTCCCTGTGCTGAGTTTCCAACCAAGCTGGGCAGTGGGTGCTTGGTCTGCTTGGTCTCTGGGTGTCCTGCTGTGGGTGTGCATTGCTGGGGTTCACCCAGGCAGCTGGGAACCCCTAATGTTTGCTCCTAACTCTGACTCCCTGCCCCGGCCCTCAGCAGCCGCTTCTCACCACGCCCCAGGGGCCTGAGCTGAGCCACCAGGATGCAGGTAGCCCCTGGGCCTCGAGAGGGTGGGTGCTTTGGGGCTTGAGCTGGAGGCAGCATGACATGGGTCCTGCTGACTGGGGCCTGGCTGTGGCCCAGGCTGACCCAGACAAGGCTCCTAAG
>CM052444.1:100612727-100636973 GCA_028533085.1 Varecia variegata | reverse complement strand
AACTCTGACTCCCTGCCCCGGCCCTCAGCAGCCGCTTCTCACCACGCCCCAGGGGCCTGAGCTGAGCCACCAGGATGCAGGTAGCCCCTGGGCCTCGAGAGGGTGGGTGCTTTGGGGCTTGAGCTGGAGGCAGCATGACATGGGTCCTGCTGACTGGGGCCTGGCTGTGGCCCAGGCTGACCCAGACAAGGCTCCTAAGAGTCCTGTTTCCATTAAGGCTCCCCAGAAAGGAACTCAGAAAAGCACCTGGACCCATCAGACAAGAAAGGTCCAGGCCTCCCCGCTCTGATTTGCAGCCTCCGACCTGCCCACTGATGCTTGTGCCAGAGAATCCCTTTATCTGCTGAGGGTATTTCGGGGCCATTTGGGGCTGGGCTTCCCAGCGGTGGGGGAAGTCCCTGAATTTCCTGAATCAAGTTGGGGACCTTGTGTCTTGCTCGGCATCCTTTTGTTGACATGAATTCCCAGTTCCCTTTGGAGGGCTTCCTGCCACACCTAGCTTCCTCTCCGGTCCTCCGGTCCTCCGAGGAGCTGGTGCGGTGACACCATCTGGGTGCGCGCCGCCGCCCTCCCCGTGCGGTCCTGGGGGCTCCCGGAGCCTCGTGCTCTGGAGGTCCCACAACAGGGCCCACTGCTGTGTCTCTCGTGGAGCCCAGGGACTTCCCCTCCCGCACTTCAAAGCACTTTCACACGCATTAGGGGTTCAGGAACCGCCTGGAACCTGCCCACGGTGCCCAGGGGCTCTGTCCACTGCCTGCTGTGAAGAGGCCCACGGGGACGGCTGTTTTCCTCAGCAGCTGTCGGCCCAACTCCCCCTGGCCGCAGCATGTCCCCCTCCCTCCGGCTGCCCACTCTGTTCACTCGTAGCTGTGTGCCAGCTACTGTCCTAGGCACCCCAGGCCCAGGCGTCCAGGAGCCCACAATTTCCTGGGGCAGATGGATACACAAACCCGTCATTACAGTTATGACACAATGAGATCAGTTCTAGAATTGTGGTACAAAAAACGACAGAAACCTTCTCTTGACTGGGAAGATGGCTGGGGGAGGGGCCAGTGCCAGGAAGGCAGCGGCAGGAGGAGGTGGAGCTGGAGTGGGTTAGCACGATGAGCAGGCCCCGTCTGCGTGCGCTCTGGTGGAGGCCCAGCAGATGGAGGCCCAGCAGGGCAGAGCGTGCAGGGTGAGACAGCGGGCTTGTCTGGCTGCAGCATAGGTCAGCAAAGAAGGGAGGAGGTAAGCGGGAGAAGTGGGTCCCAGCCAGGCTGTGAATGGCATTGAACATCATTGCATTTGGGGGACCCTGGCTGAGTGGATTCACTGTTCTGTGCCTCAGTTTCTCCCTTGCAGAATGGGTACAAAAGTAGGATCTTCTTCATGAGGTTTCTGTGAGGATTCAAGGAACCAATGCCTGAAAACTCTTAGCACAAAATAAGCACTCAAGCTATCATTATGACCATTACATAAATAATAGAATTTTCTGGGTGATGCAGACCCTCTTCCCAAAGACACTGTATGGCTGCAAGGGTTCCGTGCAGAGGCGCGGCTTGGTCAGCCCGGGAGGGGAAGGACAGGAGAAGGAGACAGATTTCCGTGGCATCTCTAGAATTATCATTTTTAATGGATGTGAAGTATTCCATTTAAGGGATGTACCACAATTTTCTTAACCGTTTCCTGTTGTTGTCATTTTTAGGGTATTTCCAAAATTTATAAATAAAGTTTTAGGAAACATTACTATGTTTATAGTTTTCATTTTTCTTTTTCCAGTTTTCTAATTGAACTATTTCCTTAGTTTTTCTTGGGGTGAAATTATTGAGCTACCCACAAGCAGTAAACAATTTTTTCCTGAAAGGGTTGTAACATTTACCAGAAGAGTATAAATGAGTATTCCGGTTTCACCACAACTTTGGGGTTAGATTTACCAAAATTGTTTTTATAAAGCCAAAAACAAAAAACAAACTGATGATTTAGTAAGTCTAAAGGAGTAGCAAAAGTTGCTTTAATTTGCATTTCTTCTATTACTAGAAAGGTTGAACTTATAAAATTTGTAACTGATTTTTATTTGTATTCTCTTTTGGGGCTGTTGTTCATTTATTTATTTAAAACACCAGCTCTTCTATAGTAGAAAGGTCCAGATGGGGAAGCAGGTGTCCTGGGGTCCTCCTGTCCTTGTCTGGTTCTGTGACTATCACGGGGAGGCCACTTCCATAATCACTGACTTCATTGTTTAATATAGTCCCAGCTCCAACAGCGCAGGTCATGGGGCCAGGTGCATCCTGGGGAGAGTCCAGAAGTGGGTCTCTTGGGAGGGGGCAGGGTAGGAGCAGTTTTCCCAAGTGGAATCTGCCAGCTCTAGGAGGACTAGAGGTGGGATGCTCAGTTGTAGAGACTTTGTTGGGAAGGTCCTGGTGGGAGGTTTCCTCTCCCACCCTGGTGGGAGGTTTCCACCAGTCAGGGGTCAGGCACCCTGTGGGACGGACCCAGCCATGGAAGCTGGAGGGTCCTTAGGCCATTCTGGGCTCAGGGAAAACTGACCCATCTTTAATTAGAGCACCTAGGACTGCCTGCCTGTTTCTGAGCCTGGGCCTCCATGTCTGAAAAAAACAAACAAAAAACGGGCAGAAGTCTTGACCTGTGGTCCCCCCAGTGGGTGCTCAATAAATATGTGTGGAATGTAGAATGAAGGAGCAAAGAGGGAACCAGGGAGATGGGGACACACTGAAGGGGGAACCATCCACCTGCAAAGGAGAACCTAATTAGAAGGAGGTCAGGGCTCAGGGCTCAGGGGTCAGTGCAACCAAACGCTCTATCCTGTCCATCAGTCCCTCCAACAGTCAGTCCATCCATCCACCCATCCACCCATCCATCCATCCATCAGTTTATCATCCACCCACTGATTCATCTTATAGCAATTATTTATGAATGGGGACAGGCGGGTGGTGGTTGCTTTTTCTGGAGTCTCCTCTCTCCAGCTGTCCCTTCCAAGAATCTTCAGGGCATGGGAAAGGTCCTGGTGAATCACAGTGTCAGGGGCAGGAAACTGCTCCTATCTCACCCTTTCTTTGGGTGCGAGAGGAGGTGGCGGCGTTGGGACCCACTTGGGCCTCCCAGGAGGTCCTGTGAGCCCCCCTCCAGGGCCGGGGGCTGCCTCTCCTCCCCAGGTAGAGCTGGGGCGGCCAGCTAACTCCTTGGGCCCGGACCACTAGTCGCATCGTCAAATCCGGGGCGGGCCATTCAAATAAAAAAAGGGAGGTGTCTGTCTTAGTGTGGCTTGTCCTCAGTCATTTCTGCACGTGTTTGACCCCTTTTCCTCTTCTCCGCTAGTAGCCGCGTTCCTGGAAACAGCTCTAGTAGTCAGGAAAGAGTTAAGGCTGAACGCGTGGAGGAGGAGCAGCCACTTTTGAAGTGACTTCGCGGCGTGCACTCGGTGCGGGCGAGGTGGTGGCGGCCGCAGCGTGCCGGCGCCTGAGGTCCACCAGCGCGCGGCTCCGAGTCGCGGGCACCGCACGTGGGCGCAGCGCGCTCCCCGCGCTGCCCTGGTGGGCGCGGGCGGCCGGCCCAGCCCTGTCCCGGCCCCGGGATGCGCGCCCTCGGCGCCGCGCTGGCACTGGCGCTCCTGGGGGCGCTGCGAGCCTTCCCACAGGTAAGCCGGCGACGGGAGCCCCGACAGGGCGCGGGGGCGCAGGCGAGAACAGGGACACTTCTCACCTTATCCCCCGCCCAGCTGCTGTGAGGGGGCGCATGACAAGCGGGGGGCACCGGAATATGCAAGTATCCACAGGTGGGAGGTTGGGGGCGCCTCCTCCGCCCCCTGGAGATCCCTGGGACTGATTCATTCATTCGGCGTTCATTGAAGCCAGGGTGCGACAGAGGCCAGAAAGGTGCTGTTTGTCCGCCTGCCTGCGGGCCTGTGGGGGTCCCGGGCAGATCAGGTGAGGCCGGTGGGGGCTGTGGGCAGGCCAGGGAGGTCCTCCCTTGGCCAGGGGAGGTTGGTTATCTGGGCTCTACCCCGCTGTGTGCGCTCAGCCCACCGCTTGCCTGAGTCCCTAAGCTGGCCACTGGCTGGAGGGTCAGGCAGGGAGGGAGGCAGAGCTAGGTGTGGGCGAGGAGCAGGGGTAAGGGGGCTGGACCACCACATCAGCTGCCCCTACTCATGTCTAGGGTGTGGATTGAGTGCCCTGGAGCTGGGCATTTGCCCCTGGAAAAAGGTCAGTAGTGGGGTTGATGTCTGTGATGGGAAGCCCCAGAACTGAGTCTGGGGATGGCTTTAGGAAAACTGAGCACTTACCAGTGGCCAGCACCAAGCTAGTCCCTGGGGGGAGAACTCAGATCAATCAGATGTGGTGTAGGCTTCAGCGCCAAGCCCAGGGCTGCAGGGGAGGGAGAGGCTCCCAGCTAACCTAATACCTGGGTGGACCTCTACATAGAACAATATAGATACAGAGGAAAGGAAGGAACAGCAGAAGGGCCCGGCCCCCCTTTAATCCTATAGAAAGAAGGGGGTCCCTGCTATTGAGTCCTACTCATTTGAACCAAGCAGGGGAAGGAGAGGGGTGCAGTGGGCTTCAGGCAGGAGAGGGATGATGGAGAAAAGGGAAAAGCAGATGTCCCCTCCCATCCCCAGAGGGGCAGTGGGAGGCATCCTCCCAGCAGAGTGCAGAGGGGAGCAAGGCCCTACGGAGAGACCCCCCCCCAGCTCTATAAGCCTTCACCTGGGGGGAGGTAAGAATTTGGGGGGGCTTAGGGGACTTTGCTGGTGTTTAGTGGCTGAAGCTCATGTGCTTCCTCTCTGTAGAGTGAAACCCCTTTTTTAAATAAAAGAATACTACATATTTAATTACACAAGGAATATATGAAAATATCCTCAAAGCAAAAACTGTACATGCTACAGATGAAGCCAAGTCTTTTGACATTTCCTCATCCTGGTTCCGTGGAAAATGTAGCCACAATCACTGATTTGGTGTGTTTCCTTGGTAGACCTTTATAAATGCAGGCCCACTATGTTGTTTTCACAGAAATATGTAGGGTTTCCCATGTACTATACCTTACAGTACATAAATGATTCTTCATCTGGCTTTTACAATGTCTCCAATAGGCCTTGGAGAGCTTTCTGCGATCTTATCTTTTCAAATGCTGTATGGTTTTCTACCGAAAGGGGTGTTTCACTGTTCATTCATGTCCCTGATGGATGGGTGCTAAGGTTTCCCGCCATTATTTTTTATTTGTCTGTTTGTTTGTCTGCTATCACAATGTAACCCGTATGAATGCTTTGGGGAAAATGTGTTATTCTTTCCTAGAGAAGAGACTGAGGTTACAGGGTGAAAATGTATTAACTAGAGATACCGCTAAACTGCCTTCCAGCGTGGCTGGACAATTTACCCACATCCTAACCGACGTTTGATCTTATCAGAGGTTTTATCAATGTGAGCAGAGAAAAAGGGCTATATCCTTGCTGTCTTACTTTGTTCTTTCTGTTTGTTTATTGGTTTGTTTTTAACAGGTTCAGAAGTGGTGGTTGGCTTAATTTGCATTTCCCTGTCTGGGAGACCAGTGTCTCTCCGGGCTCAGGGCTCAGGCGCTGGGTCCTTTCTTGGCTGGAATCTGGGTGTCTGTGGGGGAGGGTACGCCTGCCCTGCACGGCCTCCCTTGGGCCTCTCAAGCCTCCTTCCTTCCACCTCTGTTTTCCTCGTGGAGGTTTAGGAAGCTCATTATTAAAAAAAACAAAACAAAACAAAAAACAAATCAAGGCTTGGATTTCCTAGAATTTTCAATCCTATTTTCATTTCCATTCAATTCCCTCCCCCCGCCCCTCCGTCGTTTTGCAGCTGATACCCTGAGGCAAGAGTGCTCTTCTGCTGTTGGTCGTCGGAGAAAGGTTTAGCCTCCAGGCCTGGGATCTCTGTCTTCCCCAAGAGCGGCTTTTGTAACATGACCCAGGATGACTCCAGTGCAAATCCACAGGGAAGGATTTATTCCCCACATTTCCATCCTTGTCATCCGGCACCCTGGGGTGCGGTGCAGTGGGGGTGGGGGAGGCCCAAGCCTCTCTGTGAACTCTGCAGACTTAGAATTCCCCCCACATCGTCTTCCCGGTCAGTACTAAGGCGACACCAGGCCTCCCTCCCACACCCACGCCCCCGGTTCCAGCCAGATGTAGACGCCAATGCTCCGCCTTAGCGCTGGGGCGGACCGGGAAAGGTTCTCATGAATGAATCTTAGCCGGGGTGATAGGTAAACGCCACGTGGCGTTCTTCCCCCTTGGGGTTTCCACTGTGAAAGCCTACCTAGTTACCTGTGTTCGGGCTGCTGGTGGAGTTTCAGGTCCTGGCCAGAGGGCAGGAGAGATTGTCTGGTTTTGTTTTGCAAAGGCGACTTCCCCTGAGCCGCTGGAATCCCGGGGGAGACAGAATTCCACCTTTCAAAGCTCCGGGATGAGGGGACCCTGCCGTGAAGGTGTGGAGGGAGGGGCTGGCTTGTCCTACTCGAGGCCTGCCCTTCCTGGGGCAGCACGAGCGCCCTGGGGTGGGGGGGCCACGTTACTCAGCCTGAGAGCAGTCAGTGCCGGAAGGAGGGGCGTTTACTGTAAGTTTCTGCTCCTGCTCCCACTCATACCTGCCCTAGACTTGTTTCTCAGTAGATTGTGATTCATCCTTAGTGCATACATGCCCTCCTTGCCCCTTCACCTCAGGACACTCAGCAGGAGAAAAATGGGGCCGAGGGATGTCTGTGCCGGGGCTCGGGGAGCTGGGGTGGGAGTTGCCGCACAGTTGGTGTAGCCCAGCCCGGGCCAGCTTGTCGCCGTGCCCTGACCCTGGGAGTGGCCCATCGGGGATCGTGATCCCTGCTTTCCTGAGGAGGATGGGAGGCCCAGTGGCAGGGGTGGTGGGCCTTGCCCACAGTCCCAGGACTGGTCAGGCCTAAGCCCCAGACCAGACGCACAGAATGTCAGAAAAGGCAGCTGTGGAGCACGCCGGTTCCCACCCAGGGGATCTTGGGGTGCGGGTAGGAGACCTCATTCTGGAGTCTACAGTTGAAAACCACTGGGCATTCTCAGTGGCCTTGCTGGTGAGGAGGGACTTTTTGTACACCGCTCAGTCCAGTTACTCACCCAGTGCCAAGTCTGTGACATTCATCCAAGCATTCATTCACGAATTCATTCACGAATTCGTTCAGCAAATCTTAAATGAGCAGCTTCCCTGGGCCAGGCATGGCTCCAGGGACTTTCATTCCGGGCTGTCCCAGGTAATCATTCAGCCTCTACTTGTATGCCTCCAGTGACAGTGTGCTCACTCCTTCCTGAGGCAGCCCATGACGCCCTGGGTTAGCTCTGACGTTTAGGTCTTTATGATGTGCTGAAATCCGGTTCTGGAAATGAATGGTGTCCCTCTTCCTCAGACATGCCTGTCATCAATGTGAGGACTCTGATCCTGGGTCCCCAAAGGCTCATGGTCAGTCACACCCTGGTCCTGCAACATTTATTCCTTATGTGATATGGGCTCAAAGCCCCTCAGGAGCCTGCTCTTACCAATTCATTCATTCCACAAACATGTATCAGGCGCCTACTGTGTGCCAGGCAGAGCTCTGGAGGCTGCAGGACACCCGTGCACAGCACAGCCGGGTCTCTGCCTCATGGGACTGACATTCTGTGGGGGGTACCCGACAGGCGCTAATTGCAGTGTGAGGGGCGGGACAGGCAAGGCTACCTTACCTGGGAAAACAGGACAGCCTCCTGGAGGTGGTGATGCACACACTGCATAGGCCAAGGCGAGGGCCCCAAGGAGCTTGACAACCCAAAACAAGTTGTAGTTCATTATCAGTGTAGAATCCAACAGACTTTAATTTTAGGAGCTAGACTTAGCCTGTAGCCCCAGCCATCATTTGCACGTCCTTGTTTGTGGGAAGCCAGCAAGGAATCTCCTCAGACATCGGTGGGGCTGGTCCCTCCTGGGTGCCCGGAGCCTTTACCTTCCCTTTTACATAAAGAGTTGGGGAGATTTTTATTTCCTTTACAAGCTGGAGGAACAGGAAGAAGGCCAGTGTGGTGGGTGAGGAGGGGAGGTTGGGGAGAGGCTGTAGGGAAGTAGGTGGATGGCCCAGACCTTTGTGGATTGTGGCAAGAAGGCTTTTGCCAAGGGGAGCGACATCACATGATACCTTAAAAGTTCCCTCTGTCTACTGTGGGGTCATTGCAGTGGTCCCTGGGAGGGGTGAGTGGAGGGGGAATATGCTTTCAAGCTGGGATCAACCGGACCGTGGGCCGGCTGGGTGGGAGTGCAGAGGGCAAGAGGGGATCGGGGGTCCTGTCCACATTTGGGACCTCAGCATCTGGTTGAATGGTGGTGTCATTTTTTGGATGTGGAAAAAATGGGCAAGGGACAGGACAGGTGTTTTGGAGAAATGCACAGGTTCTATTTGGCCCATGTTCCAAAGCCGAGTGGGTGTCGGGTGTTGAAGCACGGAGCTCCCCACAGTCCGGGCCCCTGATGTGGGGGTCTCTGGTACCCGAGTCGACTGCAGAATTCCTGGTGCCGCCTAGGCCAGGGCCGAGGAGTGTCGACACTGCCCCTACTAGCGTCACACTACTTGTGTTAATGTAGCCTAAGACCCCATATTTTTCTGGTCACCGTTTTATCCTGTTGATTCAGTCCAACCCAAGGATAGGTTCTGTTAGGTTTGTTCCAGGTGGAAACTCAAAAAGTATTTATAGGACACGGAATGCGGTTATGGAAAACTGAGGTTTGGGAAACAATAGCCGCAGGAGTCTGGAGAGCCCCAGAGGCTATAAACCTAACAGACAGCTGCAGCTGCAGCCAGCACTCCTGTCCCCCTGAAAAGGACGGAACTGCCCCCTCCCTTATCTCTACAGGATGAGCCTGACCCAGGGGTCCCAGAAATTGGTTGGTTAGAAAAAAACTGTATTGCAGTGGCTGTTCTGGCCCAGGTACTCACTCCCCGCTGAGAAACCCTCTAGAAAACCCAAGGCTTCCCCCCCTCCCTCGGGGTGGATGCTCTTTGTCCTCCACCCACCTGTGCCCAGATGCCCAAAATAAACAGCATTTGGCTACACACGAGGCTTCCTGTCTCTCTCTCTCTCTCTCTCTTTCTCTGGGCTCTGGACCTAACAGTTCTTTCATGCATTCTGGTTACATTTTATGTTAGTTTTCTCTTGCTGCTGTAACAAATTATCACAAATTTGGTGGCTTAGAACTGTTAGGAACTGGGCCGCTTCCCATGGCTCACATCACAGCATAAGCTCCCCCTCCTGTCGGATCAGCAGCGGCATTAGAGCCTCAAGGGAGTGTGAACCCCGCTGTAAACTGCACATATGAGGGGCCTAGGTGGCGGCTCCTCATGAGAATCCAATGCCAGATGGTCTGAGTGGAGCTGAGGCGGTGATGCTAGCGCTGGGGAGCGGCTGCAAATACAGATCATCATTGTCCATCATCTTAATGCACAATAAATCATCCCGAAACCATCCCCCCTACCCACCTGTGGAAAAATTGTCTTCCATGAAACCAGTCCCTGGTGCCAAAAAGTTGGGGACAGCTGGCTCAGAACAACACAAATGTATTATAGCTCTGGAGGTCAGAAATTGAACAGGAGTCAGCAGGGCTGTGTCCTGGGCACTCCACGGCATGGTGTGTTTCCTTGCCTCTTCCAGCTTCCAGAGCCTGCCTGTGTTCCTTGGCCCACGGCCGCGTCTCCCTCTGAACTCTGCTGCCATCCTCACATCTCTTCTCTCTGACCCTGACCCCACTGTCCCCCTCTCATAAAGACCCTTGTGATGACATTGGCCCGCACCAATGTAAACCAGGATAACCACCTTCTCGCAAGATCCTAACCTTAATCACATCAGCACGGTCCCTTCTGCCACGTAAGGTGACACACAGGTTCCAGGGATTAGGACGTGGCCATTACCTACCACACATGGCATTTTGCTGAATCTGTCCCGTTACCTTAGTCAAAGTCCTTTTTTGGGAGACAGTAGAGCATCTGGTCAAAGGTATGGACTTTATAGTCAGCCTGCCAAGTGTAGTCCCTGCTTCTGACACTTACTAGATAGTGACCTCCAACAAATTAAGTCACCTCTCCGTGCCTTGGTTTCCCCATTCATGAAATGGGCTAATAATAGTAGCTACCTTGTTGCACTTTTAAAGGATTACATGAGTTAATATGTGCAAAGTGCTGAGGATAGCTCCAGGCACATAGTGAGTGCTGTGTGAAGGTGAGCCATTATTATGTGCCTGTGGTATGCTAAGCACTGTGGATGCAGGGATGAAGATGAACCACTTAGTCCTTGCCCTCGAGGAGTGGCATTGTGGGAATATGAGACAGGACAGTGTGGCCAGTACTGTGGGGGCACTGTCCAAGGCCTGCAGGAGACCAGAGGGCTGCTCTTGCCTCGGCCTGGGTCAGTGGGGCTCCGGGGTTTGTGACGACAAGGCTGTATGCCACAGAGGATGCTGATGTCCTCACCACTTTTGCCAAAGGCTCTGGAGAGAGCAGAAGGTCAGAGGTCAAGCAGTGTGGCAGCCAGGGTGTTTGGGGTAGGCCTGGGGCTTGCTTTTGAAGCCCCAGCCAGCAGGTTCTCTGGGGTTCTCTGGGTTCTCCATGGGGCTGAGAACTCCTGGAGGCACCACCCACAGCTTCATGTCATCAATCAACATCTCTTGTCACCTGCTGCCTGCCAGGTAGGGCTCCTGCACTTGGGGCGTGCATAGCACAGCGCGGCCTCTGCAGGGTCTCCTGAGATGGTTCCAACCCTCCAAGACCATGAGACTCGTAAATCAAACCTTCGCCTTCCCGCCCAGGACATGCGCTGTCTCCGCCGCTGAGTCGGGCGAGGGAAGCCAGGGCCGCGGTGGCAAGGCTAAGAGCTCTCTGTGCAAACAGTCCTGGGTATGGGCCCCTGGCCTTTCCTTGCTCGCAGGTTGGAGGTAGGTGGGCTGAGGCTGGTGCAGGAATCCACGGCACCTCTGGGAAGGTTGGAAAGCCGAAATGCTCCTGGGAGGGGATTAAATTTCCCTTTGCAGCTGCCATGGTCCCGTGCCGGCTGTTGCTGCTGGGAATGCTATTTTAGAGCTGGGGTAGTTTTTACCACATCTGAGGCATAGGTGAAGCTTCTTGCAAACTTCATCTCAAACAAGGTGTTCACCTGTTGCTGGGGTTCCTTCCAGCTGCGGGCTCCAGGCTCCATCCTCTGTGGCGCTTTCTGTGTCTGTCTTTGGGTTCTATCCCCAGCCCTGGGGCCAGGCCACTCTCCCTCAGCTGGGGGGGAGCTTGACCTGGCACCTGCTTATAGGTGTGACAACTCTGAAGGGTGCTGCCTGTGTTACCTCTGGGCTTGCTTAAGGTAGGGGGGAGGAGGGCTTCAATTTCAGATGGTCTCTTGGTATGGAGCTCAGGGGGGCACCCAGGGTGAAGAGAGGGGTTCCGAGTCCCCCAGAATTAGGAGATGACCAAGTCCAGCATGTTGTGTATTGTCTGGTGGTTACTTAAAAGCAAGGGTGTGGTCAGCAGAACGTCTGTCCTCTAAAACGCCCACTCGCGAGCCCCTGGAGCCCGAGGCTGTAGATCTGAAGGGCGAGGCCACGTTGAGTCCTGAGAAGCAGAGAATGCTTCCCAGCTGTGTTAGAGAGAGAGGACACAGAAGAAGGGATGTGACCTGAGGAGGACTCAGTCCACCATTGCTGGCTTGGCAGATGGAGGAAGGGGCCGGGAGCCAGGGAATGCAGCAACACCTACAAGCTGGGAGCGACCCTTGGTTGGCAATCAGCAAAGAACAGAACCTCAGTCCTACAACCACAAGAAACTGAATTCTACCAACAATCTTAGCCAGGAAACGGATTCTCTCCTAGAGCCTCCAGGAAGGACGCAGCAGCTGACCTGGATGGGCTGATCAGAGAGGGCTTCCCTGAGGAAGTGGCACTCATGAGTGAGGTCCCAAGGATGAGTTGGGATGCACTGGACGAGGGGAATGGGGTGGGTAGGGGGGCAGCGTGTGCAAGGCTGCTGGAGGGAGTGGGGTGCCAGTGGGGACCAGGAAGGAGGCCGGTGGGAGAGGGCACCCAGGGAGTCACAGGCAGGCGAGGAGGGCAGGGCCAGCTGGGGCAGGGCCTCTTGGGCCACTGCCGACATGTTGGGCTTTATTCATTCATAGTTGGGTTGGAAGCCATCTGAGTGTCTTCAACAGGGTGGAGGTGAGGAAAGATCTGTGTTTCCCAAAGGTCCCTCGGGCATCTGCACTTAGTGGGATGGGGCGTGGGGTGGGTGAGACCCTCAGGCAGCCACTATCACTTCCAGATGGCAGGGAGGTGAGAAGAACTGGTAGATTTGGGGGTAAAACTGCAGGTCAAACAGAAACATTGACAGGTTGGGAGCCAGGGAGAAGGAAGCATTTCATAAAGCAGTCTCATGTCAGGTGGGGAGGGGGACTCAGAGCCCCCCACCCTCCCTGCCCAGCAGCGGAGCCTGGTGGATGAGAACGTGTACAAGACGGCCGCAGAGCTAAATCCTGGCTCTAACACTGCCCAGCTGTGTGACTGTAGGCACATTTCTTAACTTTCCTGTGTCTCACTTTCCTCATCTGTAAAATGGGTTGATAGTTGTTGAGCTATTAGGATTCCTTTTCCTGTCAGAAGCAAACAGTACACTTCTTTCCTCCAGCTTGACTTCTGTTAGAGCGTACCTCTCAAACTTCCTGGGGATGCCAGATTCCAATTAGGCAGGTCTGGGATTTTGTATTTTGAGCAAGTTCCCAGGTGGTGCCCGTGCTGATGGACCAGGGACCTCACTCGGAGTGATCAGGTGTCAGGTGGAGAGCCCTGGGGGGAGGGGGAGACACAGATCTCCCCAACCCCCAGCTCTGCCCAGCCCTGGCCACTTTGGGGATTTTGCATTTGATCTGACCGCCCCCCCACCCTCCCCCAGACTCTCACCTCCCACAGGTGTGGCCCAGCTGAGACCAGGTGGGAGGTGGGGCTTTTTGAAAGTGAATGTGGGTTTTATAGGGAAAACCAAACCAACCTGAAAATAGGCCTAGAAGTGGTGAGGTTTCAGGCCACTCTCTCTTTATCTTGATGCCACTAAGGTTGGGCCACGGGCCTCTGGGTTGCACAGCTCATTACCTTGTGGACACCTTGCTTTGCCTTGAACCTGCCGGGGAACCCCACCCAAAAGGCCCCCCTCCAGTCCTTGGGCTTCCCCCTCCCACTCTTCCCTTTCTGACCCCTCCCTTCCCTCCCAGCAGGCACCGGGCAGGGTCCCAGCTCCCCTCTCCCTCTTCGCCTGGGGCAGCAGGAGCTGAAGGGCTCTCGGGGTCTGGGCGGGCATGGTGGGTGGGTAGAGTGGGCCTCAAAATTCGAAGGCCGGGCTTCTCTGGGCTGCCGCTTCTCTGCCAGGAGCTAGGAGGGGTGAAGGGTCCGGTGAGCCGGAAGTGAGGGGAACAGCAGGGAGCAGAGGGAGGAGATGCCAGAGGGGTTGTAATGAGTGGGCAGGGGCCAGGGACGCCTGGGCGTGGGACTGAGTGGCACAGACAGTGCTGTGAGGCCAAGCTCAGGGCCCCTAGCCCCTCTCTCTAGTTTATGGGCTGGCAGTGCCCTGGGGCTGTCTCCCAGGGGAGCAAGGGCTCCTGGAGGCAGCTCTGGGTCCCCTTCGGTCTCTGGCGCACAGTAGGGGCTGATGCCCTCATGCAGTGGCCGAGTCAGCTGACCTGACTCAGACGCTGACCAGGCCACATGGTATGACCTTGGCCGGGGCTTTTCACCTCTGCAGCCTGGTTGCCATGGTGATAGTGTCTCACAGGGCTGCTGGTTCAATGACTGCTGTTTTCTTTACTTCCACAACAACTCAGTTCCATTGAATTGACCCCATTTTCTAGGCTCTTGTAAAGCAATGACATCATAGGCAAAAGAAGAAAAATTCCCCAGTGTCTCTGCAGTACAAGTTCAGCCACAGCGGCCTGGAGGTCTGGGGTGGGCCTGGGGGATGGGGCTGAGCTGTGCCCCACCTGTGCCCCCCACCTTACAGCTTTGGGACAGACCCTGGTCTCGGTCCTGAGTCCAGGTCAGGACCTGGGGGCCCTGTGGCCAGCCCCTGCATGGGGTTGGGGGCTGGCCCCTTCCTGGATAAGGCCCTCATGGAAAACGAGGCCCAAGTCCTCTACTCCCTTCATGGGGCTCCGAGGGGCTTCGCCGGACGTGCCGGCCTAGAGCCCACGGCCCCTCCGGACGGCAAGAAGATTGCGCCCCCTGGTGGCAAGCCGTGGATTTACCCAGAATTATTGTTGAAAAGAGCGGCCACCTGTTCAGCATTTGGTGTCCTTGAGGAGCTGTTTGCATATGTGGTTTGCATGTTTGGTCGAGCGCTCGCGCGGGCTCTCTCTCCTCTCTCTCTCTCCTCTCCCCTCCCCCCCACCATATTATCATTACTGTTTTCCTTTGCTAAGCCCTAAATATTTCAACTTGTTTCTTCTACAAGGACATCTCTTAAACAAGTTATCAAATTGAGGCATTCGGCATCAATACAACCTAATCAAATGTTAAGTCCATATGCAAATTTCACCAGTTATTCAAATACTGTCGAGCCCCTCCCCTGCCCCAATTCGGGCTCCAATCAAGCACTGTAGTCAATCATCTGTCTCTTTCATCTTTATTCTGAGACATTCCTCAGTTCTTTATCGTTCACGTATTGACATTTTTAGAGTTCAGGCCGTTGTTTTGCAGAAAGTCCCTCAGTTTGGGTTTGTCTGATGTTTCTGCATAATTTGATTTGAATTATGGACTTTCGGTAGGAGGACCACAGGGGTGATATGGTGTCTTTCTTAGCACTTTGGACTTTTTTATTTCAAAGATGAGCAACTTATGACCCAGAGATGGGGAGAGAACTAGGGGCACAATGAGACTCAGATTTCCTCTGTGTACTCAGCTGCTGCGTGACCTGGGACAGGTGGCTATACCTCCCTGGGCTGCAGTTTCCTCATCTATAACATGGGGAGGTGATCCGGCCCCAAAGAGCTTGGGGTGGCGTAAAGGAAGAGTTGTGTGATAACAGCCACCCAACAGGCTTGGGGGAGTGATACGTGATTCCAGGGGTTCCCTATTCTTCTCTGTACCCCCACGTCTGTCCCAGTGACCTGGGGTGTGGTGGCAGGAGGTAAGGGCAGACAACCAGACTCCCCTTATCTGTCATCCAGGCCCCAGCAGCATGAGCAGGCCTGGGGCCACGGCCTGCTTAGACTGCTGTGAGATGAGCAGGCAGGTGGGAAAACCCAGGGCAAGGACCCAGAATTTTCCCCACACTCAGCAGGCCCGGCAGGGCTGAGCCCTCACACCCCCAGGCTTCCGAGCTCACTCAGCGGGATGCTGGGGTCAGGGGAAACTTCCGGTGTCCTGGCAGGTCCCTGCCCTCTGGGTGACTTGAGAAGAACCAGATCCTGCTGGAGGGAGGAGGCTGGGCATGGGATGGGGGAGGAGGGTCTCCCCAAGGCCCTGGGCTCTGGATTAAACCAGAAGGAAGACAACACAAGTACCTTGTGACTGTGTTGTGCAAGTTTCAGGCTACATTTTCTGAAATTAATATGGTGGCATGTTTCAGACATAAAAATGATGTAATCAACACCCCATTCATCCACCTTCGAGCCACACTGGCCGCCTTGCTGCTCTCTGATATACTAGAAGTATTTGTCTATTGGTGGTCACTGCTCCCTGCAGTGCGGAAAAGAGGCAGCCCCTTAGGCCAGCCGGGCCTCTCTCCTGGGGGAAAACGGCTTCTGCTGTCCTTCCCAAACCCAGAAAGGCCCACATTCCATGAGTGCTACCTCCTGTCTGGCAGGCACCATCCTGGATGCTGAAGACATGGAGGTGGGAGTGGCTCCCTCCTGCCCCCCTGCTCGCCTCCCCTTCCCTCCCTCCCGGGAGCTCCCTGTCACGGCTCTCCCCAGAAACCTGTTTGGTGCTCCCTGTCACCCCTTCCCCAGGATCTTACCAGAGAATTTTCTCTCTTGAATTCCTTCTAACCTTGGGGCTTAACTGTCAAAGAACCCCAAATACATGTGGGGAAGCTTGTTAACAATGCGATTCCTGGAAGGAGTGCGCCTGAGCCCTGCCTCACACCACGCACAGGAATGAAACCTAAGTATGAACGGTCAAATGTATCGTCTAGCAGATAATGTAGGAGACCATCTACGTGACATTGGGTTGGCAAAGATTTCTTAAACAAAACAAAAAAAGGGCATTAACCATAAAAGATAGATAAATCATATGTCATTAAAACTAAGAATGTCCGTTCATCAGAAGACTCCATTAAGAAACTGAAATGGGTGGTATGGTGACTCATGCTCGTGTCCTGGGACTCTGGGAGGCTGAGGCAGGAGAATCACTTGAGGCCAGGAGTATGAGGTCACAGTGAGCTATGATTGTGATGCTACATTTCAGCCTGAGTGAAACAGCAAGACCCTGTCTCTAAAAAAAAGAAAGAAAGAGAAAAGGCAAGCCATGGAATGGGAGAAGATACTTGCAGTACATATATTCAGCAAAGGACCTGTATCTAGAATATATAAAGATCTCCCACACATCAATAAGAAAAGCCAGACAACCACATTTTTAAAAAACGGGCACCAGACCTGAACAGGCATTTTACGAGAAAGAATATCTAAACGGTTAATAAGTATGGGAAAAAGTGCCCAACAACATTACTCACCAGAGAAATGCAAATAAAAAACACAATGTGCTATCACTACAAAACCATCAAAATGGCTAAAATTTTAAAAACTGTCAACACCAAGTGTAGACAAGGATGTGGAGCAATTGGAACTCTCATACACTGCAGTGAAGTGCCAACTGGTACAATTTAGAAAACTGGACGGAGAATCTATCAGAACGGAGCCTACCTCTACTTTATGACCCAGCAATTCCACTCCTAAGTATATATCCAACAGAAGTGTGTACATTTGGGCACCAAAATATATGTACTTCATTCATGGGTCACTTGAAAAAAAATATATATGTACAGGAATGTTCCAGAAGCACTATCATAACAATCAAAAGTGGAAACAGCCTGATGTCCATCAAGAGTAGAATAGATAGATAAATTGTGCATATCTGTGCACTGCAATACTGCAAAGCCGTGGACATGCATGGACCACAGCTATTTGCAACAATGTGAATTATTTTCACAATACAGTGTTGCATTAAAGAAGCCAGTTGCAAGGGAACAGATTGTAGGATTCCATCAGTGTAAAGTTCACAAGCAGACAAAACTAATCTGTGGGCTAGAAGTCAGTGGGCACCTTTCGGGGGGTGTGTGGGAAGGGGTGCTGGCAAGGTCCTGCTTGTTGACGTGGGTGCTGGGCGCACGATGTGATCACCTATAAGAATGCAGTGAGACGTACATTGGAGGTCTGGGCACTGTGTGGGTGTGCTAGACTCCAACAAGCAAGTTTACCAGAAATTCATATTGCTGGGCCCATCCCAGAGACCAGGTAGGAGGCAACCGTGTTAATCCAAGGCAGAGGGGATAGTGACCAGGACCAGGTGGCGGTGCGGGGGATGGTGGGCTGAACAGGGCCAAGAGAATTTGCCGCTGGCTGTAGGAGAGAAGGACGGAGTCAAGGGAGTCTCCAGGGTTTTGGGCCTGAGTTGGAGTTGCCATCAACCCTGGTGGGGAAGTCCAAAGGTGGTGGGGGTTTGAGAGAGAGGCAGAATCAGGAATTATTTTGTGTTTTTTTCTTTTTCTTTTTTTGAGACAGGATATCTCTCTGTTTGGGTTGAAATGCAGTGGCATCGTCTTAGCTCACTGTAGCCTTGAACTCCTGAGTTTGACCGATCCTCCTGCCTCAGCCTCCCAAATAGCTGGGACTATAGGCCCTTACCACCGCGCCTGGCTAATTTTTCTATTTTTTGTAGAGACGGGGTCTCACTCTGTTGCTCAGGCTGGTCTCGAACTCCTGGCCTCAAGCAATCCTCCCACCTTGGCCTCCCAAAGTGCTAGGATTACAGGCGTGTACCACTGCGCCCAGCCAGGAGTTCCTGTCCTGATTTCTGTCCTGTCATGTGAGGCTCAGTCTCAAGCCTGGCCTTGACAGTGAGTGGACACCAGGCCTCCGGGGACTGGCTGGGCCAGGGAGGATGGATGTCTGTGACCCACTTGGCCTTACCAGCTTGTTTGACCTTCCAGGATCGACGTGTCAAGGACACCTGTGCTGGAGACCCCAGCCGCTACTACGACAAGGCTTCCGCGAGGTGCTGTTACCGCTGCCCCTCAGGTGAGTGGGTACATCAGGCGTGGGGACAGGAGAGATTTTTGTCCTCGAGGCATGACCCGCTGCAAGGATGAGTGAGTGGGGAAAATGGGAGCCAACTATCATTGTCACAATGGGCTGCAGGTTTCTGATGGCCATCTGTTATGTCTCAGAGCCTGGAGACTCTTGGAAGGATAGGGCTGGTGGAATCAAGAGACTATGTTTGTTACTGCCACAAGAAAGTCCATCTCTGAGAGCTTTTGTTTTTCACTTAGAGCCGCTCCCTACTGAGCACTTACTATGTGCAGTCTGAGACTTTGGGGGGCATTGCATCTGCTCATTAAGTGCTCACAGTTATCCCTTGTTATGCCCATTTTGCAGATGAGGCTGTTGGGGCTCAGAAAGGTTGAATAACTTTCCTAGGGTCAGAGAGCTGGCTGGAGCTGCAGCACCGAGCTCAGTGACCTCAGAGCCTGGGCTGTCAACATTCCTCAACCTGCCCTGTATTGCTGGGGCCTGGAAGCCCTTGGCAGTTCTTGTCTGCTGCAGCCCAGGTCATGCAATTGTCCCAGGGTGACCTGGACTGTAGATTCTCATCCAGCCCTAGTGCAATGAGTGACTTCTAGTACATTATCAGGAATTCCTTCTGGAACAGGGATGAGCGATTGCCATTTGCAATGCTCAGGCCCAAGGAGGGGAGCAACTAGAACAGAGTCATGAGGCATGGTTATTCTTGAAAGTCCCAAGGTGCACCCAGTGGCCTTGGATGGGCAGGGCATGAGACAAAGATGCACTGTGGTCTCTGACCTTGGGGAACAGAGATTGTCTCAGGGGAGGACAGACAGTTATGCCAGCAAGGGTGGGAGGAAGTCTACACATCTGGTTGATCATAACTGCCACTTGCTTTGAGGAGAGCAGGTCACTGCAGTGGGCGAGTGTCGTCTGGAGGCTTCTGAGGGTGGGGGAGAAGCCAACTACCCACCACCTGGTCCTCCCAGCCGTGCTGTCTGGAGGGTGGTGACAGGCTATGATGCACAAGGTCAGTCTGTCCTAGACCCGTGGCCTCTTAACTCCCCACGAGATTCAGACCAGCACCATGCTCAGGCCACCAAAGGACAGAGGAAGACATTTGGGGGAAAGAATTTGATACTTTCTATTTCCAAAAGCAATTCAAAATAGTCATGGTAGGGGGAAAGTAGAACTTTATTGGACTTTCTGGCCTTTATTTTATGGTTTAGTGTTGATTTTGAATGATATATCAGGTGGGTTCCCCTGCTGTTTTTCAGGGCTTGGGACTTGAGGGCTTCACTGGCCAGGCAGCCACCCCATCCATGTACCTGCCCACCCCCCACTCACTGCCCCCATGCCTGCCCCATCCCACTCCTGTCAGCTGCCATCCACCTGCCCCTCTGGCTCAGTCTGCTCCAGCTGCTGACACAGCACACTATACACTGGGTGATGGGAGCAAGAGATTTTTTTTTTTTTTTTACAGTTCTGGAGGCTAGACGGTCCAAGATCAAGGTTTTGGTAGGGTTTGGTTTCTGGTGAGGTCACTTTTTCTGGCTTACAGACCTTCTCATGATGGGAAGATCTCTCTCTCTCTCTCTCCCTCAACTTTCTCCCGCTTTGCACATAAGGCTACCAATCTTACAGGATTAGGGCCCCACCCTTATGACCTCATTTAACCTTAATTACCTCCCAAAAGTCCTGTCTCCAAATACAGTGACATTGAGGTTTAGGGTTTTAACACATGAACTTTGGGGGACACAATTTACTCTGTAACAGCATCCCCCTCCCCTCTCCTTCCCATTATCCTTCCATCCACCCCTCCCTCCACCCAGCCCTCTCTCATCCCCCTTCTCATCTACTCTTCCCTCCACCCACTGTCAGCCAGCCAGCAAGTGTTCATTGCTCCTTCTTACAGTGAGCTCGCCTTTCACCTTTCCAGCTTCCCCCCTGGGCCTTCCTGTAGGAACTGCTGTGTGCTCTCAAGTCTCTGGGGCTTTGGGCACGCCTGTCCCCACCTGGGATGCCCTCTCCCTCTGCAGCCACAACCCCGCACCCCTGCCTCCATGAGGCCTCTCCCCAGCCCGGTGTTGGGGGGCTGGTTCCCACACAGCTTCTCCCGGGGCCCAGTGGTCAGGGTTTCACCCTCTGGAGTGGTGAGGCCCCCAGTGCTCTGTGACTTCCCGTGGGACCCACAGTCCCAGCTACAGGGAGGACAGACACTGCCTTCTTGTCCTCCTCTGGCCTCTTTGACCCCAGCCCAGTGGGGCCTCGATGAGGAGTGGGTGGAGAGAGTAACATCAGGGTCTCAGGCTGCCTCCGTTTAGAAGCTGCGACTTATGAAGAGGGGCTTCCTTCCCTCCCACCGTGTCCCCTCTCCAAGGCCCAGTGCTGGGTGGCTGAGCACCCCATGCTGGTGTGGTGGGCGGGGCATTTTGCTGGAGTTTTATTGACCCTGTGCTTCCGGGCAAGCCAGAGAGGAAAAACGAAAAACCCGCAAAAACCCCTCCCTTGATCTCTCGGGGAAATTTCTGACATTTTGCCTACCCTCTGCAATCAGCGATCAGCTGTGTGGTGGGGTTTGCACGTGGGCGGGTTGGCGGAGGGAGGAAGCTGAGAGACCTTTGAGATTGAGCAGTTTAGATGTCATCAAATCTCTCCTCCCACCAGGCCTGTGATGGCCTTTCTAGCATACCTGACAGCCAGCCCCGAGCCCTCTGTTTACATACTCTCGGTGACGGGGAACTCACTCCCTGCCCCATAACAATGACCACGCTTCACAGTGATGGAGCACACTGTGTGGCAGCCTCTGTGCTGAGCCCTTTCCTATGTTAGCTTCTTGAATCCTGTTAGGAAACTCAGAGGGGAAACTTGGACGTGGAGGGGTTCAGGGATTTGTCCAAGGTCACGTGCTAGTCAGTAGCTCAGCTGGGGCCGGAACGTGGCCATCCAGCACAGGCGATACCGACCCCCGAGGCATTGCATTTGGGAGGCAGAAGAGCTTCAGTGAAGAGCCCTTCTCATCTACACCTCCCTGGACCACCCACCCCTTTGTACCCAGCCTAGTCCCCCCAGGAAGGGGTCTCCCCTGCAGATGTTTGAGGCCTCCCCAGGTTGGGGTGGAGAGGTGAAGCCATGCCAAGTGTTAGGCAGAAAGCCTGGCTTGTTTGGGGCCGGGTGGGAGGAGGAGGAGGAGGAGGGGGAGGGGGAGGGGGAGGGGAGGGGGAGGGGCAGGAGGAGGAGGAGGAGGGCTTCGTGGCCATCTGGCTCCTGCTGCCCTTGGGTAAAGCCCAGCTCTTCACACGGGCCCACCCGCCTGCTGTGACAGCTGCTGCCCCTGCCGCCGCCCTCCCACTCCACCGTCCCCCTTGCAGCCTGAGCTTGGCTGAGTGGGCTGGGCCCCCTTTGTCCTCTGAAGCTCTGTCCCAGCAGAGCCCCCTCTCACGGAGCCTCCTGGCCCCTGCCTTCTCTCCGTGCTGGACAGCGCCTCGGCGTCGCTCAGGCTGGCCTTAACTGTAGCCTCCCTGACCCCAGACTAGCTCAAATGTCTTTGCTCAGGGCTTTCGTGCCTCCCACGGCCCCACTTCCCTAACCCCCATCCCACTAGTCATGACCTGTCTGTCGTCTGTCTTCCTACAGGATCCGAGCACAGGGCTTGGCACATCGTAGATTCTCACTAAATTTTTGAATGAATGGAATGAATGAATGAATGAATATGGCTAAGTTGCCCCAGCATACTCTTCTCTGTGACAGCCCAGGCCCTACCTCAGGGGTCCAAGCTCCTGTTGTCCCCCCAGCACCTCCCTCTGCTGAAGGCCCACCAGCCATTCTCTCCTGCCCACACACCGCCTGCCTCCCCAGGTTCATCTCAACCTTGTCTTTATTTCAGCCTGAAAAACCCACCAGTGTAGGAGGAAGTATGTGGGGCGGGAGGGAGGAGATGGAAGGCAGTAGAAGGAATTAAGACTGGCCCAGTACAGCAAGCATTAATGAGCCCCTACTCTATACAGGGTCCCATGGGAGCGAGGAGGACAGGTCTTGGCTCCCGGGAGCTTACCCACTAGTAGAGGAGATGACGTACTTACGTGATCTCATGCTGCAGAGGGAAGGTAGAGCTCAGAGGAGAAGGGGTGGGAGCTCGGAGTGGGGAAAAGCCCTTAGATGGCCGGTCTGCATCCACCCACCCATCCACCCACCCTCCACCGTTCATTGATTCACCCAGTGTGTTCTGATCATATGTTCTCTACCAGACACTAGAAATTCAACTACGGGAGGGTAGATGGCATCTTGCCCTCACAGGCTCAGTCTCAACAAGACAGATTTTACACCAGGTTTGACACTATTCTGCCTGCTTGTAAGAAAAGGGGGTGCTAGGTCAGGCACGGTGGCTCATGCTTGTAATGCTAGCGCTTTGAGAGGCTGAGGCAGGAGGATCCCTTGAGGTCAGGAGTTTGAGACCAACCTGAGCAACACAGCAAGACCCCATCTCTACAAAATATAGAAAAATCAGCTGGGTGTGGTGGCACACGCCTGTAGTCCTAGATACTAGGGAGGCTGCGGCAGGAGGATCACTTGAGCCTAGGAGTTTGAGGTTGCAGTGAGCCATGATGACACCACTGCACTCTAGCCCAGCCAACAGAGGAAGACCCTGTCTACAAAAAAAAAAAAAAGAAGAAGAAAAAGAAAAGAAAAGGGGATGCTATAGTTTGAGTTTCCCCAGAAGTAGATATTATGGGCTCAGTTTTGGGCCCCCCAGTTTATATGCTGAAATCTTAACCCCGGTCCCTGAGAATGTGACTGTATTTGGAGACAGGGTCTTTAAAAAGGTAATTAAGTTAAACGAGGTCATTACGGTGAACCCTAATCCAATACACCTGGTGCCCTTATACGAGGAGGAGATTAGGACCCAGACACACATAGTGGGATGACGATGGGAGGACACAGGGAGAGAACTGCCACCTGCAAGCCACGGAGAGAGGCCCCGGAAGAAGCCAGCCCTGCCCACACCTTGATCTTGGACTTCTGGCCTCCGGCACTGTAAGACAATAAATTTCTGTTGTTTAAGCCGCCAAGTCTACGGTACTTTTTATGGGAACCTGAGCAGACTAACTAACACACAGACCTTGCGGCAACTATGGGAGTACAGGTGGTTTCTTTAGGGGGTGATCCCTGCAAACACCAACTGGGAAGCAGGGAAGTGGCGCAGGGAGGAGAAGGCAGCCAGGATAGCTGGGTCACCAACAGCTACTGCTGTGGCCAGCTAGGACTCAGTCCCGCCGGGGGCCTCTGGGAGCCAGCGTACAACATGCCTCAGCGTGTCCCACCCGAGGGCCGGGGAGCTGGGCTATTTATACGCCATGCCCATCAGTCAGCGGTGGAGGCTCCTGGGGGGCCCGGCTGCTGTGTGCTGGCAGAGCCGGCTCCGGGGCGTTCGGAGAAGCCCTCAGCACAGGAAGCTACGCCCACAGGAAGGAGCTGGGCAGTAGTGGGTTGAAATATTAACGAGAGGGGACATGAGTGGGTGGGGGTTGGCAGCCTCTGTTACAGAAGGACTTTGCAGACGCAGGGCTGAGTTTTTTTTTTTTTTTTTTTTTTTTTTTGAGACAGAGTCTCACTCTGTTGCCCGGGCTAGAGTGCCATGGCATCAGCCTAGCTCACAGCAACCTCAAACTCCTGGGCTCAAGCGATCCTACTGCCTCAGCCTCCCGAGTAGCTGGGACTACAGGCATTTGCCACCATGCCCGGATAATTTTTCTGTATATATTTTTAGCTGTCCATGTAAATTCTTTCTATTTTTAGTAGAGATGGGGTCTCGCTCTTGCTCAGGCTGGTCTCGAACTCCTGAGCTCAAACAATCCGCCCGCCTCGGCCTTCCAGAGAGCTAGGATTATAGGCGTGAGCCACCGCGCCGGCCGCAGGGCTGCATTAAAGAACCCAAGTCTGGGCCGGGCGCAGTGGCTCACGCCTATAATCCTAGCACTTGGGAGGCCGAGGCGGGCGGATTGTTC
>CM052444.1:100560544-100612227 GCA_028533085.1 Varecia variegata | reverse complement strand
TACCTCCCTTAAAGCACCTGGCCTTGCTATTTTGTAGAGCTGCTGGCAAGCCTTCCTCTTTGATAGGAACATTAAGTGTCTGATTCCTCTACACCCCTACAATGCCTAAGAAAGAGTCGGCAGGCTGGGGTGTGAAATGTCTTGAAGGCAGAGGAGTCACAGAATTTGGAAAATGCTAATGCTATGTCAGAAATGACTAGGCCGGGCGCGGTGGCTCAAGCCTGTAATCCTAGCACTCTGGGAGGCCGAGGCGGGTGGATCGCTCGAGGTCAGGAGTTCGAGACCAGCCTGAGCAAGAGCGAGACCCCGTCTCTACTAAAAATAGAAAGAAATTATCTGGCCAACTAAAATATATATAGAAAAAATTAGCCGGGCATGGTGGCACATGCCTGTAATTCCAGCTAATCGGGAGGCTGAGGCAGTAGGATCGCTTAAGCCCAGGAGTTTGAGGTTGCTGTGAGCTAGGCTGACGCCACGGCACTCACTCTAGCCTGGGCAACAAAGCAAGACTCTGTCTCAAAAAAAAAAAAAAAAAAAAAAAAAAAAAGAAAGTCAGCCTGGACCAGGTGGTTTCTTCCCTCCTCATCCCCTCTCCCTGTCTCTCCAGTGGGTTCCTTTGGCCAGAGCACAGGGTGTGAAGGGAGCGGGGACGGGAGGGGAGCTGGCGCCAAAGCGGCTGGGCTGCGCTGCTGACCACAGGACACTGAGCCAGAGGTGAGAGGCAGCGACAGGAATGTTAGGACAATTTGGAGAACATTTGGAGAGTCAGAAAAGCTCTGGTCAGACACGGGGGCTGGGGTGTGGGCTGGAGGCAGATCAGGGCAGAGGAACACTTGGGAACCAAGGCTAAGACTCCTCTGCAACTCCAGAACTTTTTTTAGCCATTTTGTTTCTGATTATAAAAGTGATGCTCAGTGGAGAAGATCTATCTGGAAAATGGGAAAAGAACAGAAAAGAAACACCCCTAATTCTTCATCTCTCTCTGCTTCAGGCCCCAGGACCTTCCTGTTCTTTGCATATACCTTGCTTGTTCTTGCCACAGGCCTTTGCACTATCAGTTCCCTCTGCTGGAATGCTCTCCCCCTAGCTCTGTGCATGGCTGTCACCTTCCATCCTTTGGGTCTCATGACACCTCCCCCACCACACTTTCTAGAGCTGTCACTCCATTCCCCCTGCCTTTCTCTCCCGTGGCTCCTGCTTTATTTTCTTCAGAGTTTGTATCCACCTTGGAAATTCAACTTGCTCATATATTTCTTCACTTGCTTGTCTCTCTTCTGCAGGCTAGAGTGTGAGCTCCATGGGAGCAGGGCTCCATGGGAGCAGGGTTCCATCATCTGCAGCCCCTAAATCAGTGCCTGGGACAAATGTGAGCTGTGAAAAAATAATCCCACCGCCAAGTCACCCCTTGGAGCTCTCAGGCGTATTTCCTGAAGCAGAGAGTTTCTAAAGCTCACTCCAAAACAGCCTCTGTTGTGAGAGGTGATTTTTAAAGGGACCCAGAGAGAGACTCTGGGTGGGGTCAGGTGATCAGGAAAGTTCCACAAGGAGATGGTATTTCAGACTGACCTGGCTAGATGCCAGGGCTTCCCAGTGGGTGGAAGTGGACCCGGAGACACCTCAACCTGCACAAAGAACATTCGTGGTAGTTTGCTGTGGCTGCCGTGACAACGTGCCACAGCCTGAGTGGCTTAAACTTCTAGTCTGGAGGCTGGAAGTCCTAGATGGAGATTTTGGCAGGGCTATGCTCCCTTTGAAGGCCCTAGGGAAGGACCTGGCATCTCTCCTCACTTCTGGTAGTTTCTTGGCTGTGGTAGCATAACTCCAGTCTTCTCATGGCGCCCTCCCTGTGTGCCTGTTTGTCTCTGCATCCCAATTTCCCCTTTTCATGAGGACACCAGTCAGATTGGATTAAAATCCACCTTAATGACTTCATTTTAACTCAATTACCTCTCTAAAGTCCCTATCTCCAAATAAGGTCACACTCTGAAGTACTGGGGGTTAGGACTCCAGCACATCTTTCTTTGGGGGGCACGATTCAGCCCTTGACAACATTCAGGACACATGAGGGGTGTTAGAGAGAAGACTGAGGTGCCCGGATTGGTGAAGTAGAGAGTGCGTGAAGTGAGCCATGTGCAATAACACTAGCCCAGGAGTTCGAGGCACGGAGTGAGGCCGGGAACGCCAAGCTTGGGAGTCCCTATTAATTGGGTTGGCAGAACATGTATTAATCACATATGTGCTGGGCTGTATGAGAGGAGTTTCATTGGTGAGTGGAAATGGAAAGATCCACTCTCAAGGAGCTGATGTCCATGTGGGGAATACATACACTAAGAAGATTTAGCTTACAAATAAATATGAGACTACAACAGAATTAGGTGTAGGAAGGCAAGGCACATGGGTCTCTGATGGTTTTTATCAAGTGTCCCAATCAAGTCTCTGAGGCAGTGATGCTTTGACTATGACGTGAAGGCTGGTGGGAGTTACCAGAGGAGAGGAACATTCCTGGCAGAGGACCAGCTTGTGCAAAGGCCCTGGGGTAGAGGGGAGGATGGCTAGAGTGTGACTAGAGATGAAAGAGCAAGGGGGATATAGGTGGGCTGAGCCTCTTTAGCCATGGTAAAGACCTAGACATCTATCCTGGAAGCCATGAGAAGCCTTTGAAAGTTTTAGGCGAGGAGCAATGGGGTCAGATTTACCTCTTAGAAAGACTACTAGGGATCTACTGAAGTTTTCTGGGCTGGAGAGTGACAGCCATCAAGCTAGGATTTTTTCTGCCCCCAATCTCACTTGAGAGATCCTTGCATGTTATTTTACAGAAAGGTCTCTTACCTTAGGGTCCATAGACTCCCAAGAGTAGATTTCAGTGGGGTCATGAACCTGAATGGGTTCACTTATTTTAATTAGCCTCTAACTAAAATTCCCATATGAATTCCTTCCATTATGAATTAAGGCAACAAAACAGCGGTAATTGCAGTACACAGCTGTGTCATCAGCAGACATCACAGGTATCCTCATATTATAATTGCTACAGATATCATGAAGCGGTGGTGTTGTCACAACTCACTGCAACCTCAAATTCCTGCGTTCAAGGGATCCTCCTGCCGCAGCCTCCTGGGTAGCTGGGACTACAGGTGTGCACCACTACACTCAGCTAATTTTTTCTATTTTTTGTAGAGATAGGGTCTCGCTATTGCTCAGGCTGGTCTCTAACTACGGAGCTCAAGTGATCCTCCCGCCTCTGCCTCCCAGAGTACTAGGGTTACAGGCGTGAGCCACCGCACCTGGCCTAGATTCTTTTAGTTGCAACTAATAGAAACTTAACTCTATTTAGGCCCAAACAATTCAAAATAGAAATAACTGGCTCAATAACAGAGAAGTCCACGGGGTGCCCTAAATTCAGGGGTCTGAACGATGTCCTCAGGAGTCCTTTTCTCTCCAACTCTGGCCTTTGCTGGTCTCTGAGTCACCTCCTTCTCAGGTAGGTCCTGCCCACACCACGCCCACGTGTAGGCAATGATGACCTGGGCAGCTCTGGGCTAACTTGGTCCTTTCAATCGGGAATCCAGTAGTAAAGAGAGGGTGTCTTTCTGGATGGCTTTTGCGAAACTCTCAGAGATGGGGCTCATTGGCTGCCATGCATGGGTCATATGCCCATGCTGAACCAATCACAGTGGTGAGGAAGATGGAGTACTCTGATTGGCCTGCTTGGGTCATGTGCCAATCCTGAGCCAATTATATTGATGGGAAGAATGAAGTATTCTGATTGGCCTGCTTGGGTCATGTGCAACGTGTTAGAGGCATCCTGGGTAGAGCATCGCTCAGGACAGAGTCGGGCGGGGCAGGCAGAGCCCCTGCAGACTTCCAAGGTGCTCTCTACCCTTTCGCCCCTTCTGTGTCTGTCAACTCATGCATCTCCCATCCTTCTATAATGCGAGGCAGCGATTTCTGGGTGACTTGCGTGCCTCTCAGTCGGGCTGGATTAGGCTCCTCGTGGTCTAGACTTACGCCCCTCAATTCCTGCAGTGAGATAGGACTCCTGCCAAGAATGATGACAACCAGTGCTCAGACAGGGCTTGCTGGGTGTCGGGGACTGCCGTAATTCTTTACACACATTCAGCTTCACAGTCCCTTCAATCCTTTCAACAACACAAGGAGGTGGGTCCTGTTAACTTAATAGTGCGGACAAGGTTATTGTAACTTGCAGTTGGCAACTGGCAGCCCTGGAACCCCAGGCCCAGCTCTTCCTCACATCTGTGCTGCATTTCCTGCCTGCCAGGTGACCTTAGGCTAGGGCTGCCCCTCCTGGGTGCCGTGAGCCTCCATCTAGAACACAAGAATTGGACTGACATGTTCGGAGAGTTGGGGGTTTGGGGGCAGAGCTGGGAGGGGCTTCAGGGATGAGAGGTGGGGTGGGGGTGGGGCAAGGCCTTTGCCAAGGCAGCCTGGCCTGGAGCTTCTCTGCTTCCTTTCCCAGGGCTGTCCCCGACGCAGCTGTGTCCACAGAGGTCTGCCGACTGCAGGAAGCAGTGTGAGCCTGACTACTACCTGAATGAGGCCGGCCACTGTACGGCCTGCGTGAGCTGTTCACGGGGTAAGGGTCTTGTTTTCTCTCTCCGGGGGCTCCTTCCAGGGAGCATGAGGGCGCCTCAGAGGAGAGGCAGGAAATCTGGAAGGTGGGGAGCATAAGAATTTTGTGTCTGCACTCTGTATTGTCCTCCTGGTACTTCAGTTTACCTCTCTGGGTTTGTGAATTGGTATCAGCCACCATCTTTTGCATCCATACTTTTCAGAAAGACTGAGCGTGTTTCCTGAAGAAAAGGACACACATTTATTGAGTTTTATCTTCACCATGGCCCTAGGGAGGATTGTTTTCTTTATCTTGGTTTTACAGTGAGGAATCTGAGGATTAGGAAGGTTAAGGGCCTTTCCAAAGTTACAAAACTCTGGTATGTGCCACAACTGGAATTTGACTTGATGGCCTGACACCAAGAACTATGTTCTTTCCCTAAAACCACAGTGCTTCCAGGAAAACTCTTTTGTTAAGTTCTTTTATTACTAGTTTCTTATTATGGTTAGTGAATGTGGTCGGTGTGCTATCTGGTATTTGTTTTGGTTTTGTGTGGCTTTTTGGGGGGATGGGGTGGGAAAATTTGTTGCGATCTTTTTTTTTTCTGAGACAGAGTCTCACTCTGTTGCCCGGGCTAGAGGGCCATGGTGTCAGCCTAGTTCACAGCAACCTCAAACTCCTGGGCTCAAGTGATCCTACTGCCTCAGCCTCCCAAGTAGCTGGGACTACAGGCATGCGCCACCATGCCCGGCTATTTTTTTCTATATATATTTTTAGATGTCCAGCTAATTTCTTTCTTTTTTTTTTTTTTTTTAGTAGCGACGGGGTCTTGCTCTTGCTCAGGCTGGTCTCGAACTCCTGAGCTCAAACAATCCACCCGCCTCGGCCTCCCAGAGTGCTAGGATTACAGGCGTGAGCCACCGCGCCCGGCCTGTTGACATCTTTTTATGGCCTAGTAAATGATCGTATTTTTTTACAGTGTTCAGTGTGGTTTGTTTTTTTAAAAAAATGTGTGTTCTGTTGGTTGCATACAAAGTTCTCATATATCTATTAGATCAAGTTTGTTAATTGTATTATTTAAATAATATGTATGCTTGTTAACTTTTATCACTTTTACTTGATTTCTGAGAGAGATGTATTAGAATATCTCCCAGTATTCTTGTTCATCCATTAGATTTTCACTGTGTTCTTTCTATTTTTGCTTCATCTATGTCAAAGCTATATTATGAGGTACATAAGTGTTCATGAATATTATGTTTTCTCAGTGACTTGGACCTTTTATCATCATGAAATATATTATACCTCTCTGTTCCTTTTTAGTGCTGTTTCCCTTAATTCCACTTTTGTTTGGTATTAATATTACCATTCCTTCTTTCTTTCTTTCTTTTTTTTTTTTTTTTTTTTGAGACAGAGTCTCACTCTGTTGCCCAGGCTAGAGTGCCGTGGCGTCAGCCTAGCTCACAGTAACCTCAAACTCCTGGGCTCAAGTGATCCTCCTGCCTAAGCCTCCCAAGTAGCTGGGACTACAGGCATGCGCCACCATGCCCGGCTAAGTTTTTCTGTATATATTTTTAGTTGTCCATATAATTTCATTCTATTTTTAGTAGAGACGGGGTCTCTTGCTCAGGCTGGTCTGGAACTCCTGAGCTCAAACAATCCACCTGCCTCGGCCTCCCAGAGTGCTAGGATTATAGGTGTGAGCCACCGCACCCGGCCTCTTCTTTCTTTATATTAACATTTCTCTGGTATATCTATGAATTTTTGAAAGTAATGACTGCATTTTATTCAGTGAAAATTATTTGCACTCATTAGAAAAAGTTCAAGCAATACCAAAAAGTGTAAGGAAGAAAGCCAACGTTGCCCTCCCCAGCCCTCCATCCACAAATAACTACTATTATCACTGGAGAGTGACGTGTGTCTGTACCTCTTTATAGAGGGAAGAATGGGTGGGTTAGTAGCCAAACAGACTGTACACACATAGAAGGAATTTTAAGAGAATGGCAACATATTATTTAAGGCATTAAAATTATTACATTTAATTTTCATCAAATGTATCAGAGGAAGAAGAAAATAAAATGAAACAAGGAATGCCAAATCTCAGACAGATTAATATATTTGCATCCAGAGAGACAGAAGTTCCTTAAAAAAAACCCTGTAAAATTAAGAAAAGAGGTTATGAAAATCAATAAGTGGTTAAGAATCATTTAAGGAACTACTGTCTCGTGGTAAAGTCACAATCTACACATTTCAATTTTTGGACAGCGTAGAAAAGAGTGACTGCCTGTGATGAAGAAGGAAGTAATTACCTTACCCGCCTTCTCATCCGCGTCCTCAATCTTATTGCTTGCATTATTTTTACTTTGTCATAATCTATGATGCTTATATTCTTTCCTGCAACCAAAAGTCCCTTGGTGTGTTAGCCTCACTTTGACGTTTATTAATTGTGCATTACGAGTCCATTTACCGCCGCTTCCCCGCTCCTGACTTTTCCACTTTGATCCATCGCTTGGTTGACTGGATTTCACAGTCAGGTGGATTTTTCAAGCAGGGCTCATCTTTGCAATATTCCCAGAGTTCTTTCATATTGGAGAACATCTGTTGCCTTTATACTTGAATGATGACTTGTGCAGGTATAATATTCCTGGGACACATTTCTCTAGAACTTTGGTTCATTGTCTTCCTGTGTTGAATGTTGCTGCAGAGGGACCTGCGATCAGTCTTTTTTCCCCTTTGTAGGTGACTGCAAGAATGATTCTCTCTTTATCCTTGAGGATCAATAACTTAACCAGAGTATGCCTGGATATTGTTTGGAAGCAATTCTTTCTGGCATCTGGTATGTCTTTTCTGTCTGCAGACCTTCACTTCAGGAAAAGTGCCGGGTATTTTCTCTCTGCTCAGTATTTTGTGTATACCTTGCACTCTCAGCTTCATGGACCCCAGTTACGCTTATGTTCGATTGTCTTTGTCCCTCTTCCTTTTCTTTATTGCATTAATATGTTATCTTTTTACTTTGCATTCACTGCTATTTCCTTGATCTTTTCTCCGTGCCATCAATTCAACTTTCTGTCTCGTCTTTTCTGTTTCTTACCTCCAGGTATCGCCAGCCCCAGGGCACTGGTAATTTGTTTATTAGATTTCTAATGCTGGTACTGTGCATTTCACGTTTTTTCCTTTAGCTGTTCAGTCTTCATTATTATCTCATTGATTTTTTAAAAAATCATCTTTTCTTTGAGCTCTCCCTTTATTGAATTGATGTTCTTAAATTCCTTCAGAGTGTGACGCACTCCTGAGGTTGCTGTTTCTTTTAGACTGGGCTCTTTGTCTTTGCAAACTGTATTTCTATCTTTTTTTTCTCCTTCTCTTCCTTGTCCTCTCTTCTTTCTCCTTCCCGTCACTCCTGCTATAGTGAATTCGCAGAGCTGTCTCGTTTCTTTTCCGCTTGCTCAAGCGTAGCGGGGGCAGCATCCTGTCCCTGACTTGTAACTACCCTGATAACAGTGCGAGTGACTTCCCTCGAGACCTACCCCACCTCACTGGGCTCTAGTTTGTCTTCTCAGCTCAGAGCTTCAGTTGGGGAATGAGCGTTACTTTTGACACTCATTTTAGGAGCCAGAGGGCCTGGGGTGGGAGGCAAAGTTTAGGCAGAGATGTGTGTGGTGCTTGGGGGGCATGGGGATCTGCCTTCCCCTCTGTCAGATAGTCTTGGTCAGAGGTCCTGCTGTCTAGACAGGGCTGTGCTCCACGTCTGTGGCTTTTTTCTTTCCCAGACTTGCCAGGAAGTTGGCAAGGCAGGTAGTCTGTCCCACCTCTGACTTGTGATATTATGCACGGCCGATTACTCTGAGGTCTTTTCCTTGAATTTTCCAGGGAGGGCTACTCACTGCCCTTGGTCGGCTTCTCTCCAGATTTTGAGAATTCTCTGGATTTTATCCTCTGCTCAGTATAGCTTCTGGGAGTGTAGGGGAGTGTTAGGGGCTACACCAGGGTCATTACAGCAAAGAAAAGAGAGACAAAGAGAGACAAGTCTCCTGACACGGTTTTATGGGCCAGGCCTGGGAGAGGCTTTTATCATTTCTGCCCATATCCTGTTGGGTACATCCCAACTCAGTCACATGGTCCCAACCAGCCACAGGAGGCAAGCGTAGTCTTCTCTGAGCCCACAGGAAATAGGAATTGGTGAGCATGTAGCATTGCGTTCCATGAGATTCCTTTTTATAGCTGCAGTTTCCTTTTATGTCTTTGAGGATATTAATTACAGTCATTTGTTGCTTAATGATGGGGATACATTCTGAGAAATGCATCATTATGTGATTTTATCATTGTGCGAACATCATGGGAGCAGAAACCTAGATGGTAGCGTCACTGCACTCCTAGGCTGCGTGGTGTAGGCTGATGCTCTCTGGCTGCAAACCTACACAGCACTGTAGGCAGCTGTAACACAATGGTAAGCATCTGTGTATAAACATATCCAGACATAGAAAAGGTACAGTAAAAATATAGTATAAAAGACATGAAGTGACGCACACATATACGAGATTACTTACTGTGAAGGGAGCTCGCAGGACGGGAAGTTGCTCTGGGTGATTTAGTGAGAGAGTAGCGAGTGAAAGCCTAGGACATCACTGTGCACTACCGTAGACTTTATAAACACTGTGCACTTAGGCTACACTGAATTTATAAAACATATTTTTGGCCGGGCTTGGTGGCTCACGCCTGTAATCCCAACACTCTGGGAGGCCGAGGTGGGAGGATCGCTTGAGGCCAGGAGTTCAAGATCAGGGATTACAGGCATGAGCCGCCGTGTCCGGCCGTGTACGAGCCTTTGTATGGACATAGGTTCCCAGCTCTCTTGAGTATGTACCTAGGAGTGGAGTTGCGCATCACCTGGTAGCTCCATGTTTAGGTTTTGAGGAGCTGCCCAAACTGGTTTGCACAGCGCTGTACTAGTTTACATTCCCACTAGCAACGTATGAGGATCCCAATTTCTCTCCGTCCTCACCAAAACTGATTATCTGTCTTTTTGATTCTAGCCATCCTAGTGGCTTTGAAGTGGTGCCTCACTGTGGCTTTGATTTGCATTTCCCTAGTGGCTAATGATGTCGAGCATCTTTTCATGCACTTTGATAGACATTTGTGTATCTTCCTTGGAGAAATGTCTCTTTAAATCCTTTGTCCATTTAAAAAAATTAATGGATTTTACTTTTCAAAGCAGTTTTAGGTTTATAGAAAAATTGAACAGAAGGTTCAAAGTTCCAAGGTGGCCCTCCCCCCACGCCCCACCCTGGTTTCACTCTTATTAACTCTTGCATTAGTGTGGTACATTTGTTACAATTGATGAACCTATGCTGATATGTTATTGTTACTGAAATCCTAGTTTACATTATCGTTGGTGTTGCACATCCTGTGGCTTTTGACAAGTGTCTAAGGACGAGTGTCCTCCATCCCAGTCTCATACAGAACATTTTCACTGCCGCAAATACCCCTGAGCTCCATCGGTTCATTCTTCTCTCCCCTGAACCTCTGGCAACCACCGATCTTTTTGCTGTCTATGCTGTGATCTTTTCCAGAATGTCATGTAGTTGGAATCACAGTATGTAGCCTTTTCAGACTGGCCTCTTTCACTTAGCAATATGCATCTAAGGTCTCTCCGTATCTTCTGTGCCTGTTTTTAAATTGGGGCATTAATTTATTTTTAATCCAATTTTAGTGATCACTAGGGAGGTGGGCTGGGAGGTGGAGGCTACGTCGTGGACCCTGCCTGGTCCCTTGTCCCCATCTCGGGAACCCGCTGAGGAGAAGGGCCGAGCCAACAGCTGCCCGGCACAACAGAAGCCACAGCAGCATGCTGGACTGTCCCTGGGGGTTCCCTGGACCCCTGCCCTTACCGTCCCTCTGTTCCCCTCTGTGACCCCTCTCTATGTCCCTTAGCCGAACTCGTGGAGAAGAGGCCGTGCTCATGGAACTCCTCCCGTGTCTGCGAATGTCAACCTGGCATGTTCTGTGGCACGTCAGCCACCAACTCCTGTGCCCGCTGCTTCCCCCACTCGGTCTGCCCAAGAGGGATGATTGTCAAGTTCCCGGGTAAGTATCCCCACCCTCAGCAGCACCAAGATCTGTGCTGCTGCTGTGTCCCCGACCCCAACGCCCTGATGACTTCCAGCCTCCTGCTTCCTGGAGCCTGATGGAGACAGGGTGTCTCCTTTCCAGATGGCCGGGGATGTGCCACACCTTGTGCTCCAGGCAAAGTGACACCCTGCTGGCCCAAGGCACAGGCCTTGCCAGAGGAGGCCTTGGGTTGGTTTGAGGCTCGGGGCAGAAGTTCTCTGATGTCCCATGAACAAGAAGGAAACCTCACGTCTCTGTTCTGGGAGTTTCCTGAAAGACTGCGGCTGGTTTCCTCCTTTCAGATTTGGGGCTTTGGGAGTTAGAGGTGCCAAGAGATGGGCTCCAGGCTGAGAAACATGGGTTTCTTTTCCAACTTGCTCTGTTAGACCTTGAGCAAGCTCCTTATGTCTCTGGGCTTCTGATTTTCTGACAGCGGAAGGGAGGGGCTCATGGCCAGAGAAAAGGTAACGGCCATAGGTCCTGTCTGAGTGGCCTTAAGAACCTCTTTCAGAAGGGAGGCATGAGGAGTGGGTGGCCTTTGAACCACACCCCAGAATGGGTGTCCCAGCTGCAGAGTGCACGGAGAGGGGCAGCCACACGTCCACTGGGGAGAAAAGTGCCAAAATTGAGCCTGTGACCCCCTCCCCAAACCTGGTCCTTCTCTGGAGTCCTGTGCCCTGCTGCACAAACCTGGGGACTGTCAGTCTCCTCCGTCCTTCTCCCCCATCCTTTCCTTCCCTCCCACGGCCGGCCCATCCCCAGTCCTGTAGGCTTGACCCCAATTATCTCTCCCATCCCCTCACCCCCCATTCCTCCTCTCCTCCCTCCCCCATGACAGAAGCCAGAACGGTCCTTGCAAAACCAAGTCTGAGCCCCGCCCCCACGTGCACGCATAAAATGCTTTGGTGTCTTCCCATTACTCTAATGATAAGGACACAATCCTTTGGCAAAAGATTGCAGGCTCCTTGGGGAACTTTTAAAAAAAATCTGCTCATTGGTGCCCATTTTTAAAACCTGTGCCCATTGGTGTTTCTGGGTTGCCTGCTTCTTCAGCCCCAAGTCTGGGATTTATGAAGCAAAGAGAAAACTCCCGGGACCCCCACTGTGTCATTCCTCTGGTCCCGAAGTCCCTGGCTGATCTGTCTTCTTCTCTTTACCTTCAGAGTCTTATTCCATTTGTTTTGTACATAACATCCAGGGCTTTTGGCTGTTCTTGGTGAGCAATAGGGAAAAGTGTGTCTTCTCCATCTTCCCGGAATCAGTCTCAGCACCTGATCCTGGCACGGCCCCGCCCTCCCGGCCTCAGCTGGCAGTGCTGGTGCTGGCTGTCTGGGCCCACCTGGTCTGCTCCTTTCAGGTCCCTGGACGTGCATGCTTCTCCCACCCGCCAGGGCTTTGCATATGCTGTTCCTTCTGTCAGGGACACCCTTCCCTCCCCATTCCCTTAGTCAAGCCCCACTCAGCGTTGAGCTCTCCGTCCAAGGGTCCTTCCCTGCCCCCTCACTGGGGAAGCTTGTAGCACTGGGTGCAAATGTGTATACACACAGCTGTCTCTATCTTGGTTTGGTCAATGCCTGTCTCCTTCCCTAGTATAGAAGCTTCGTGAGGGCAAAGGCCATGGCCACTATGCTCACCAGGGTGTCCCCACTGACTAATCAAGTGCCAGGCACAGAATCTGCTCTCTATAGATACTTGTTGAGTGATGGGGGGGCCCTGACAGGGAGATCCAAGCTGGGAGTGGGTGGAGATCAAATCTGGCCAAATTCCCCATGGTCACAGAAGAGCACTCTGCTAAGGGCATGCAGACACCCTCTATCTGCAAGCAGGGCCAGAGTGGTCCAGTGGAGGGCGCTCTGGACTGGGCATTACATACCTGGGATTTTGCAAAGCTTTGCATCTGTGGGGCATGTTACTGCCCCTCTCTGGACCTCAGTATCCTCACCGGTAAAATGAGGAGGTGTAGCTTGAAGGTCTGGGGCCCTCTCCAGCTCAGAAACGCTTGCATCTCTGTGAAAAATAGCCTGAGTTCAGCTGTTGCAGCCAGGGCACTTGGATGGGCTTCCTACTGGCTGGGGGCTGTCTGAGAGGTGTTCCTGCGACTGCCACGTGGTGGCACCAGAGGCCTCCCTTTGATGCCCCTGGACCCCTGCGGCCCAGTGTGGCCACATGACGTCATTGGGTCTTAAAATGCGGCTAAGTCCATACTGAGAAGTGCAGTAAGTATATAATGCACACTGGGTTTCAAAGACGTAGGATGAAAAAAGGATGTAAAACATCTCATTTATTATTTTTTATATTGATTACCTGCTGACATGATGTTTTAGATATATTGGGTTAAATAAATATATTATTAAAATTAATCTCACCTATTTCTTTTTACCAAATTTTTTTTTTTTTGAGACAGTGTCTTATTCTGTTGCCTGGGCTAGAGTGTAATGGCATCATCACAGCTCATTGTAACCTTTAACTCCTGGGCTTCAGGGATCCTCCTGTCTCAGCCTCCTGAGCAGCTGAGACTACAGGCATGCGCCACCAAACCCAGTTAATTTTTCTATTTTTTTGCTCGTGCTCAGGCTAGTCTCTAACTCCTGGTCTCAAGCGATCCTCCCGCCTTGACCTCCCAAAGTGCTGAGATTACAGGTGGGAGCCACCATGCCCAGCCTCTTTTTACCTTTTTTAATGTGGCTCCTAAACAATTTAAACTGACATCTGTGATTCACATCATATTTCTGCCGGACAGCACTGCTTGAGAAGTGTTCCAACTTTGGCTGCCAAACCCTAGTTCACTTCTGGAGTCCCCTGTGGACTGTACCACGGGGCAACTCTCAGGGCTTCCGTGTTTCCAGTTGTCAA
Source organism: Varecia variegata (assembly GCA_028533085.1). Lineage (NCBI taxonomy): Eukaryota > Metazoa > Chordata > Mammalia > Primates > Lemuridae > Varecia > Varecia variegata. The sequence continues at coordinate 100,598,702 of CM052444.1, read as the reverse complement.
GTGGAAAGTAGTTTCTGCGTTCCATTCAGCTCCTAGCTAAGCACCGTGCTAAGAGCTTTCACGGGCTTTCTCTCTTGAAATTCTCTAATCTCTGTAAGGTAAACTGTATTAGCCCCATTTTCCAAGTGAGGAAATCAAGGTCCAGAGTAGGTAAATGGCCCGAGAACACGGAGCAGGGAACATCTAAGCCAGGGCTTGTCACTCCGCCACGCTGCATAGGAGCGAGACATAGGAGAGGCAGCACTGCTTGTGCCCACCTCCGCGGAGACCTCCAGAGAGTAATCCCTTCTAAGGACGGGACAGGAGTCCAGATGGGGAAAAGGGCACAGCATTTACTGTGTGTCACACAGTGTGGTGGGCACCCCACTTACACTCCCTTGTGGAGAGCGTATGATTATCATTTGACTCCCTGGCACAGCTAGGACGTGGCAGGCAAACTCAGGGGCACTTGAGGGAAAGTGCGTGTGTTTTCCTCTCCACTCTGCTTCCGTTCAGTGTTCTTCAGGACTCTTTGGATTACAAGTAACACAATCCCAACTTTTTTAGCACATGTAACTAAAAGGTCTGAGGCTAGCTCTGTGTAGTTTCAGGCATGGCTGGATCCAGGAGCTCTTGTCTTTCCCCAGCTCTCATATCTGTTTCCTTCTGCACTGGTCTGTCTGTAAGATACTTACCAGCAGCTCTAGACTTGCTTCCTGCCCAACCCCAGTGGACACACAGCTTCTCCTTCCTACATTTTCAATATCCAAAACCAAAACCTTGCAATTTCATCTGGGTGTGGCTTGGGGCATGTGCGGTCCATCATGGCCAGAGGGATGACTGGACTGATTGGCCCAGTCTGGTCACACGGCTGTTCCTGGAAGGGTGTTCAGCCAGTCCTGGCCCCCAATAACAGACCCTGAGGTGGGAGGAGAGTAATTGCTCAGGGCAGATCGGGCTGCTTTACTCCAAAGGGGAGTGGGTGCCAGGCAGGCACAAACTCCAGGTGACCACTGCGTTTCCAAGTGCCCCTCCCTGACTCTGGCTCCTGGTAGTGAACGTTGTATTCCTGGGGATTTCGGTCTGAAGGCATTGTCACATCCCCACAGGCACAGCGGAGGAGGACACTGTCTGTGAGCCACCTTCCCCTGGGACCAGCCCTGCCTGCTCCAGTCCAGAGGACTGCAAGAAGCCCACCAGGTGACTCCCCGGCCCTGTACCCTCCTTCCCCAGCCCCCCAGCTGACCTTCAGGTGGGGCTGCCCCACCGCAAAGGACGCCCAGGGCACCCGTGGGCTGCAGGTGCAGGTGGGGTTCAGCCCACAGCGTCAGAACTCCAGGGTCCTCTGTGCCATGTCCTAAGTCATTTGAGGCCCTACAGTGTGTCCAGCCCTTGATCCTGGGAGCTTATGGTGGGCCTGCCGGAGGCTGTGGGCAGAGGGTACAGGACCCTGTCACTATAGAAACTGTCGTCCCCTGAGCAAGGGCCTCCCTTGCCCCACTGGGAGAGTTGTCAGTCCCACCTGTGGCTTCCTCCCCAGCAGCACCATCCTGCAGGCTGAGCCCACCCCGATGTCCCCAGCAACCTCCAATGCCAGGACCACACTTCTTGGAGGGGGCACCTCCCTTGCCCCAGAAGATGCTTCTCAACTGACAAGGGCTCCCAGCTCTCTCTCCTCTGCAGGGAAGCCTAGTTCAGATCCAGGTAATTTCCCTGTGAAGCTGTGGGTTGTCTCCCAGGGCGGCGGTGCCCGATTGGTGGACACCCCATATGTGGTGGTGGTCGGGCACCCACTGAGCACACACTGAGCTGTGCTCTTTTCCCAGTGGGGAGATAAGGGGGTCTCAGGGTCTGATCTCCTGGGGCTGAAGGCACTGAGGGCCAGAGGTCGACACTGTAAGGGCTCTTTCGTTTATCAGAAGCGCTAGGACCTCCCGTGCGCCAGGCCCTGCGGTGGGTGCTGGGGCACGCTGTCCCGCCCTGCTGTCCTGGCACCCGTGCTGGAGCAGGCCAGCCTCTGCACGTGTGCACTGGGTGCCCTCCCAGTTCCCGTGGCAATGGGTCAGGCTCTCTGTTCGTTCCTTTTTATGATTGAATAGCTTTCCATTGCGTAGCTATACCACACTCTGTTTATCCAAACAGTTTTTGGATATTTGGGTTGTTTCTGCTTTCTGGCTATAATGAGTAATGAAAAACAAGTCTTTGTGTGAATGTATGTTTTCATTTCTCTTGAGTTAGTTTTAAAAAAATAATTGATTTGTAGAACTTCTTATAATTCTGGGTTCAAGCCCTCTGTCTTGTAGTTGTGTTCAGAATATCTTCTCCTGCCCTGTGGCTTGACTTTTCGTTCTCTTTATGGTATCTTTTTTTTTTTTTTTTTGAGACAGAGACTCGCTCTGTTGCCCTGGGTAGATTGTGGTGACATCATCATAGCTCACTGCGACCTCAAACTCCTGGGCTCAAGCGATCCTTCTGCCTCAGCCTCCAGAGTAGCTGGGACTGCAGGCACGCACTGCAGTGCCCGGCTGATTTTTCTATTTTTCGTAGAGACAGGGTCTGGCTATGTTGCTCAGGCTGGTCTTTCTGGTATGTTTTGATGAAGAGATGTTCTTACGTTTAATATAGTCAAATTGATCAATCTTTTCCTTTATGGCTAGTGCTGTCTGTGTTCTGCCTTGGAAGTCTTTTTCTCCCCGGAAGCCTCAAATGCATCCTACACTTATTTTTTAGGATCGTTACTGCTTTTCCTTTCACATTTAGGTCTGCCATGCACCTCGACTTTTCTGTGTGGTGTGCGGCAGTGGTCCAGGTGGATATGCAGCTGAACCACACCGTTGCTCACACCCTGCCCCGCTGTTTCATGTGCCATCTCTGCTGTAAACCAGGCGTCCACATATTTGTGGCTATGACTCTGGACTCTGTATTCTTCCCCAAAGCTGCCACCAAAGTTTTGAGTAGAGAAGTGACAGCTCCCATGGGACCAGGGAGAGGGCTCTGGCATGGTGGCCACAGCGCATAGAGAGGGAGGAGCAGGAGGTAGGGCTGTCAGGAGGCAGTTGGTGCCCTGCTCCTGCGTGGAACGTGGCTGACATTCCTTCCCTCTCTGAGCCTCAGAACCACCCCCCTGTTCCCCGAGAGGCAGGAGGACTGATCTGACCTGTAGGGGTTTTGGGAGCTGGCCATTGTCGGGGTCAGGGGGCTTCAGGGATTGGGGCGGGTGAGGCCTTTGCCGAGGCAGCCTGGCCCGGATCTTGTCTGCTTCTTTTCCCAGGGCCATCCCAGACGCAGCTGTGCCCACAGGGGTCTGCCGACTGCAGGAAGCTGTGCGAGCCCGACTACTACCTGGACGGGGCCGGCCGCTGCACGGCCTGTGTGAGCTGCGCGCGAGGTGAGGGCCTTGTGCAGCTCCGGGTCTTGGAGGAGAGGCCGAGACTCTGCGGGTGGGGAAACCCGCCTCTGGTCCTGTCTGCTCAGCCCTCAGGAGCCTCACTTTACCTCTCTGTCAACTTCCAGTGACTCCCCTCACATTCGTGGGGTTTTACTGGCGGTCCCCTCTTTTCAGAGAGCTTCCGTTTGCTTATTCTTTCCTTCACGGAAACATTCATAAATCACCTATCTGTTCCAAATCTGTTCCAAACTCGTCTCACAACTTTTGTAACTACCCTACGATGCAGGGATTGAGGTAGTCCCCATCTTACAGAAGAGGAAACTGAGGACTTGGGAAGTCAGGAAACTAACAAAGGCCATGGGCTAGGGTTTGAAGCCAGGCGAGTCTGCCACCAGGTTTAGGCTCTTGTCACCCCACTGAGCTGCCTCTCCGAGCCCACTTTTGACCAGCACTTGCTGAGTGATGGCAGGAAGGGGACACAGGGCTTTCCCTGCGGCCAGCACACTGCAGCCAGAACCCTGTGATGTCCGTGAGGGCCACAAAGGGCAGGGGCAGCTGCCCAGGTCCTGGGCTACGATGGCTGGAGAGGCCCAGCCGCTCAGGGAGGCCACTGGGAATGTGTGATTCTGTGTCGTGTCCAGGGTTTCTCCACTCAGCAATGCGGACCAAGTCTGGGGAGGCCAAGTCTGAGGGATGAATACTCAGTTTGTTGGGATCGCAGGCCTCTGTCCCAGTTGCTAAGACTACATAGCATATTTTGTCAAAACCTAGTGGCAAAAACAAACCATTCTTTGTATTCATGGATTCTGTGGGTCAGAATTCAGACAGGGCCCCATGAGGGCAGCTCATCTCTGCTCCACGGTGTCTGCGGTCCCGGCTGGAAAGCCCAAAGGCTGCAGGCTGCAAGCACCTCAGGGCTCATTCATCCACGCGTCGCGGGGCCGATGTTGACTCCTGGCTGGGGCCTCGCTTCCCCCGTGTGGCTTACTGTGAGCTTCCTCGTGGTCTGGCGGCTGGGCTCTAAAGGCAGATGTCTTGAGAGAGACAGAAACAGACGGAGAAAGGCAGCAGCCGTATCTCCTTTTACCTAGTCTCAGAAGTCACGTGGCATAACTTCCACCACTTCCTGTTCGTGGATGCAGCCCTAAATCCCACTGGAGATCAAGGAAGGAAAACAACGCACTTCTTGCTGGGCGAGTGGCAGGCACTGCAAGAGCAGACAGGGCCAGAAATACCACTATGGCCATTTTTGGGAAAATACAATCTGCCACAGCCACCGTGTCAGATGGAGAAATAAGAGATGGGCCCAAGTATTCCTTCAACTCTCCTAACTGAAGCCCTACGAGGCAGTGGAGGGGACTATGATGGCTAAGGGCACGGGCTCTAGAGCCTGAGGGCCCGGGTGCACTCCCACTGGATCGCTTAGAAACTCAGGCAAGTGTCTTAACCTCTCTGTGCCTCAGTTTTCTCACCTGCAAAATGGGCATAATAGTAGTATCTATCTTAGAGAGTTGTGGGAATTGAATAGGTTACTGTAGGTTAATCTGGGTAGAGTACCAAAGATACTTCTCCCACACACTCGATTATCTTAAAAGCTGTAATAATGATAATAGCTGTCATTGTCTCAAATCATCTCATTCACTGCCCACTCACACCCTTTGTACAAATTTTCCAAATCCTGCTCAGTTGCCTCTCTCTGGAGGTTGTAAGCAGAGACTGTGTGGACCTTACTGTTACCATGCCGGGTCTCTAAGCATCTACTGACTCGGAAATGTTCCTGTGGAGCAAGTCACCTTTGCCACGTCTACTGACATGATAATTCTATCTTCACCCACAAATGGGAAATATTCCCAAACATATACAAATGCATTATTACACTTTTTCTTTTATAATACCTCTAACATTTTATTTTTTGTTTTTGGAAAAATAACTTATCATGGAAATTTCAAACATATTCAGATATGGAGAGTCAGAAAGGTTGTGTACCCTTCTTTGCGCCCTCCCTTTGGCTCTGCCTTTGCTGTGACAGTGGGTCCGGTTGTCATGTGTGGCGTATGTGCCATGCTCTGTAAACCTACATCTTGCTCTTGCACTATAATCCTATCTTTCTCTCCCCAATAAACCTCATTTTCGTGTGTGCCAAAAAAAAAAAAGAAATGGCTGTGTACCGTCACCCAGCTAGGAACAATTATCGCGTCCTGGCCTGTCTTGGCTCGTCTGCACCCGCACCCACTCACCTCACCCCCTGTTGATTTCCTTTTGACAGCTTATGGAGATGTAGCTGAGATACAGTAAAATGCACGTGTGTGCAATTTGATAAGTTTTGACCTGTGCACGTGGCTGGGTATCCAGCCACCCCCCTCAAAGCTTCCTGGAGCTCCTGTCATCCCTCCCACCATGCCTACCCCACCCCCATTCCCAGGCAATCATTCTGCTCACTTTACATTTGCTAGAATTTTATTAATATATAAGTGGAACATACAGAATATCCTCCTTTTTTTTTTTTTTTTTTTTTTTTCCTGAGACAGAGTCTTGCTCTGTTGCCTGGGCTGGAGTGCGGTGGTGTCATCATGGCTCACTGCAGCCTCCAACTCCTGGGCTCAAACCATCCTCCTGCCTCAGCCTCCCAAAGAGTTGGGACTACAGGTGTGTGCCACTATACTTGGCTAATTTTTTTTTCTTGATTATTTTTTGTAGAGACAGGGACTCACTATATTGCCCAGGCTGGTCTCAAACTCCTGGCCTCAAGCAATTCTCCCACCTCAGCCTCCCGAAATGCTAGGATTACAGGCGTGAGCCTCCACACCTGGCCTGTCCTCCTTTGCTGTCTGACTTCTTTTACTCAGCATAATTGTTTCGAGCATGCCAGGAGATCTGCTCAGTGGAATAGTCAAATGAGCATTTATTTCTTGTTGGACGACCCCTGGGCAACAGCTTCTCTGTCCTCCTGGGGGCTCTTGGACCCCCTGCCTTGGTCCTTCCCCATGACCCCTCTCTGTGTTCCTTAGATGACCTTGTGGAGAAGACGCCGTGCTCGTGGAACTCCTCTCGCGTCTGTGAGTGTCGACCCGGCATGTTCTGTGCCACCTCAGCCACCAACTCCTGTGCCCGCTGCATCGCCCGCCCTGCCTGCCCACCAGGTGTGGTCGTCAAGCCCCGGGGTAAGCAGTCCCCAACCAGGGGGCCGAGGTGGGAGAATCGCCGGTGCCCCTCCTGCTGTACCTCTCCCCACCCCCAACCCGGCAAACGACCCTCAACCCTGGCTGTTAACTAGGTCAGCTTTGGGCTTTGGTTATCATCTGAGGAGTTAGACCCAGCGAATGGGGTAAGAAGATCCAGATGTGGCGTGTTGGTGAGAGGGTCCGATGATATTTTTTAAAAAGTCTTCTTCCTGAAATTATTGGGCTGGTAAAATCGAGACTCGTTTGCAAGACTGTTTCATTGGCTCACCAAGGGGAATATAAAGTTGTTTTTTTTTTTTTTTTCTTCGAGACAGAGTCTCACTCTGTTGCCCGGGCTAGAGTGAGTGCCGTGGCGTCAGCCTAGCTCACAGCAACCTCAAACTCCTGGGCTTAAGCGATCCTCCTGCCTCAGTCTCCCGAGTAGCTGGAACTACAGGCATGCGCCACCATGCCCGGCTAATTTTTTCTATATATTTTTAGTTGTCCAGCTAATTTCTTTCTATTTTTTTTTTTTTTAGTAGAGATGGGGCGGGGGAGTCTTGCTCTTGCTCAGGCTGGTCTCGAACTCCTGAACTCAAATGATCCTCCTGCCTTGGCGTCCCAGAGTGCTAGGATTACAGGCTTTGAGCTACCGCGTCTGGCCTGTTGATTCTTTAAAAAATGTTAGACTACATTACAAGCCACTAAAGTCTAAGGGAACTAAATACATTTACATTTTAAAAAGTCATCTATATTTTAGCAACATCCGATGACCCAACCTGCAGGAACCTGTGACTATTAAGAGCAGTTCTGTTGATCTGGAGGTTAAGTGCTACAAGTGCTTTAGTTCTGCAGCTTACTGTAGAGGAGAAACTGCAGGTGGTTCCATGAGGGACACGTGCAGGTACTTTGAAGTCTTATTTACCCCTCATTGCCCGCTGAGGTCGATGGGGCATATCAAGGGGCGCCTTATGTAGCTCTCTCCAGCAAGGCACAGTGTCACTTAATGAACAGCCTGTAGATGCAGCAGGAGTTCTGGCCAGAAGTGCCTGTTGGAGTCTAGTCTGCCCGGCAATAAGCCGCTGCAGCTGTCAGTGAGGGGAGACATTTCAAGCACGGGCCAGCCTCAAGCAGACTCAGTCCTGCTACGTACTTGCCAGGTTCTCAGTTCTGACACGCACTGCTTGCTGCCTCAGGTACTGAAGGAGACACTGGTTGGGGGTTGGCACCGTCAGATCAAAAGCTAGGGCTTTCAGGAGCAGGTGTTCCATTCTTAATAGTTGTCGCTTAGTGTGTGTATCATCAGTTATGTAGACAAACTCATCTACTCAGGGTGGATATATCTCTTCGTATTTCGAAGTCAGAAAAATCGCTGCTGTTTCTACCAGCTGCAATTTCCTTCTCAGAACAGACCTGCCCGAGAGGACTCTGTCTGGGAAGTTGACAGCCAGGTGCAGAGTCTCTGGTCAAAGCTTATGTTCTCCACCGCCCTCCACCAGAATTGTACCCGTGCCTTCTGCGACGTCTGGCTGTTTTCTCGGGTTGTGAGCTTTGGGCCTGTACCTTATTCCAGCTTCTGTAAGGCACGGATGAGCTTCTTCAGCATCTTCAGTCACGTTTAGCGCATCTGTGCCCAGCCTGATGCGTGTTCAGACTGGGAGTGGGGAGGTGACTCTACCGGCACGGGGGAAACAGCTGAGATCCAGCAGGGAGGGAGGTCTGACTCAAGTGTGCTGGTGTCTGCTCCACACACATCCTCAAACGCCGTCCTCTCTGCCTGAGCAGCTGTCTCTGTCCCCTGCTCGGGTTCATCCATGTAGATGTCAAACCCTTGCTTGGGGCTTCGTGGACCCCGCAGTCAGCGCTTTCTCTCCAGCTGCGGGGAAGGCATTTTCAGATCCAGAAAAACACCTGATGGTTGCGATGCCCCGGCCACAGGTCTTCCTGACCTGCCCACGTTCAGTTAGCACCCCTGGCGCTGTTTGTGGGGGAACCTGGCCCAGCTGGGCTCTGGCGAGCATCTGACAAGCATGGGGACCTCGGGCCACTGGAACCATGATGACTGTGCTCTTGGAGCTGCTGCAGCACATTGCCTCGGACTTCCCCGGCTGCTGCCTGGAGCCCACGGCCAGGCCCCACTGTCCTCGGTGTTGTATCTTTGTATGTGTCCATGCCTGCGTTTTTATTCCCTGGTAAAAGCAATCAACTTTTGGACTGACGACACTGACGGAATATCCAGGGAAAGATCAGGCCACCAGGGGGCGCTGCCACTCTGCTTGTAAAGCCCTCTTTATCTGGGCGTTTGGAAGTGCACTTGTCATTTGCTCAGCCTCGCACAGTCACTCCGATATGAATACTGCCAGCTCACACCCCCGCGTGAGCCCAGGGTCCCCCGGCAGACCTCCTGCTCAGGGAAGAGACCCACTGTGAGCGAGACATACCGACACCACGGCAGGAGAACCCCACCCCACCCCAACTACAGGAATGTTCAGCACAGTCCTTTTTTAATACATATGAATGAGCAGCAAAGATCTTCAGACTTATAAGGAAAACCAGCCTCTTGAAGGAGAAAAACAAGAAATAAAAACATGCAAACAGAAAATCTTACTGCCGATGAAGCAATGATAAACCCAGGCATAGAAGGGAACTTAGCAACATTAAATTCATGTCCACAGAATAAGTCATCAAGTTGTGACATCCAAGAAGTGAGCACAGAAGGCTACGAAAAAGGAATGAGAGATCAGAGGACAAGGAATAGCTTTTATTAATCTATTAATAATAAAACGTGTGGAGCCCAGTCCATTGCCTGGGCTCCCGATTCCCCAGTAGAGGGCGCCAGAGGGCCGTGACGGGAGGACGGGCTGTCTCTTGGTTGCATTTGCTTTTTCTTGTCCCATCTGCAATCTGTCAGCAGGGCGTGTGGCGGGCGACGTCTGGTGGTGGTGCTCCCAGAGCCGGCAGTCCCTCAGCGACCTGACAACCCTAGCATGGGCTGCTGAGCACTTGACGTGGCCCTCCCAGTGCAGACACTGGCACGCTCCAGGCCTCGTGTCAGCAGAAGTGTCCCTACTCCCTCCATGCACCCCCCACCAGCCCCAGGTCTCAGCACCCCATTTCTCGAGGCCCTCCTGACACAGCCACTGGGTGCACAAGGCCTCACACCCACAGCGGAAGCCTAGCTTTCTCTGTGAGCCTGACCTGAAAGTTAGGCTTTAGATCAAAAGCCCCTACCAGGAGCAAGGCAAGGATGAATGAGAATTGCCCAGGTCTACACCTCTAGTGAGGCACCACCATTTGTTTTCCTGTTTATCAAGTGATGACATTTGGGTCGTGTCAAGTTTAGGGCTATCATGAATGAAAGCAGGCGTGGATATTCTTGTCCGAGTCTTTGGGTGGATATATATTTTCGTTTCTTGTGGGTAAATACCTAGGAGGAGTGGCTGGTCATTGTGCTGTGGCCACACAGCCAGAATGTCTCTGGGGGCCACTCCAAGCTGGTCACCTGTGATCTGACGCAGCCGCCTCCTTCTGTGGGGAGAACCACAGGGCTGACGCTGGAGCCGGAATGCGCCATCCCAGGGGTCAGCCCAGAACTCTCTCCACTGGACCACACCACCTTCTTCTTCCTTCCAGACCTAGAACTTACCCAGCGAAATTGCAATCAAGTTTGAAGGCAGTATAAAAACAGTTTCAGACATAAACAGTCCAGAAAGCTTTTCTTCTTGTATCATCTCTTAGAAAGTTATTTGAAGGTATAATCCAGCTAAATGAGGGGACAAAAAACAGAACGGAAGAAACCACGGAATCTAGAAACCAGTGACTCTGTCCTGGGAGAGTCAGGAAGAGCAGTCCCAGAACGACAGACAGCCGCTGGGCTGCAGACCGGTTGAGCCGGATCAGAGCAGGGAAGTGGAGGCCTTCAAGAAAGCGTCTCAGGAATAAAAGGGGAAATTGCAATAAATTGCATGATTAGCAGAGTTGAAAAACCTGAGGATATAGTCGACGCATACTATCTTTTATCAACAAGGACAATACAGGCAAATTGAAAACTCCAGGGAAAAGAAAAGGCTGGCAAGAAATTTATAGTTCAATTATGAAGATGAAAATTTCACCTGATTTTAGGCAATTGCTGGATGTACAAAAAGAAAATCCATTGACCTTATGCTAAGATCATTGTTCAAATGGCCCAAGGATCAGGTATTTGGATTTGAAGAGAAGTATATTAGTCTGTTAAATAATATCTAATTTTAATTCCTAAATTGAGACTAAGAGTAGGCAGGTTCCTTTCTTCTCTTCCAGCAGCCCCTTACCAGAGAACATAGGCCAGCCAGCCGGGGCTAGACAGTGCCTCCTGCTCACCTCCAGATCGAAAGGAGGAGGAAAGGGCGGATCACTAACTCAGGGAGAAGGGGGGAAGGTTCCAGGTGACACATGGCACATGCAGAGCAGGGCCAGAGGCACCCAGGCAGGCAGTGCCGGGCCCACCTTCTGTGTGTGGAGGAGAGACAGCAGGTTTGTTGCCGGACTCTAGCAGGTATTCCAGCGGCAGCTCAGACCGTGGGCCGGTCTAGTTACGTACACCAGGCTGCCTTGGAGAGAGGTCGGAGGGCTCTCTCCTCATGGTGCTAACTGGGTCTAGCTACAGTTAGTTGGCTTGTAACCATGGGACCAGCCCAAACTGGGCCTACTCTGTTGATAACAAAATGTCGAGTTCCCTTGTAGGCATAACAGAGCCAAAATCTGCAAGTCATGTATCCAGGCATGTGCAGTAGAAAGAGCTTTGACCTCTGACAACTCCTGGAATCAATAGTTCCCCCCTTCAGAATCAGGAAGACCAGAACATGACTGGAACCTAAATGCTGGAACTCTCAGAAGTGGCGAGGGACCCGCTGGGCCCAGGAGATCCAGGGCTAAAATCGGCCTCAACATACCTTACTGTAAATGGCCATATTTAAAGCCCTCCTCAGACCCTGTGAGGCCAACACTCCTAAGTCCTTTCCCTCGTCCTCCGAGCCCATGAACTTGCCCCAGACCCCAAATGGGGGAGAAAGATGAAAGCCCACCTCCGGCCTCCTTGCTGGCTGGCCCTGCAACAAAACCATTCTTTCCTCAAAAGCTGGCATCACAGTGTTGGCGTCTGTGCACGCTGGGCCGCAGGCCCATTTGCTCGGATCAGGTTCGAGCGCAAGAGTCCTTGAAATCTTCCAAAGTAAACTCACTGAAACCCAGTGACATTTCAAATGCAGATTCAGACACTGATTTACAAATATATCATAGCAAATCGCCTCCTCTTCCCCTTAGCTTACAGCCTCCAGACTTCAACGAATTCAGGTAACAGTCTGCTGAGTGCATGGAAAGATACAGCGTCTGTTTGCAGACGCCCCCAAAGGAGGTTCCTCAGGAAGGAAACTAGCTGTAGCCTCACTTTCTCTTCTGAGTGTTTCAGGAAAAATCTGAGAGGCGTCATGAGAACTTTTTAGAAGGGAGGTGTATGTCGGGGGGTTACTTTGTACTACATCAAAGAAGGGGTGCTGCCGCCAGGGCTGTGGGGGCGGAGAGGTGTAGTGGCTGGGCACGATCTGCTTCAAATGTGGGCCAAGCAGCTGATCATAAGCTGGGAAGAGAGTGCCCAGGCCGCAGGCAGGAGGAGCTGTGGCCCAGTGGGGGGTGCTCTGGGCTGGGACTCACCGTCCCCCGTTCTGGCTCTAGCTCCAGCCCTGTGGCTCTCCCCATCTGTAAAGCAAGGTGGCCGGCACAGCGACCCAGCCACCCCTCCTAGGTACTCGAGAGAAGTGAAATCACACGTCCACACAGGCGTGTACAAGAGTGCTCAGAGCCGCCTCATTCATGGTAGCTTCAAACCGGAAACAACCCAAATGTCCATCAACTGGAGAATGAACACGTAAGCCATGGCACGTCTACACAACGGGGTGCTGTTAAGCAATAAAAGGAATGGACTTTTGGTAATTGCAACATGGGTGACTCTCAGAAACATTGTGCCGAGTGAGGGAAACCAGACACCAAAGAGTACGTCCTGAATGACGCCGTCTGTATGAAATTCTGGAACAGACAAATGAGTCTATAGAGATGGAAAGTAGATGAGTTGTTGCCGGGGTCTGGAGGTGGGGGGAGGACTAATTGAGGAGGGCACTAGGGAACTTTCTGGGGTGACGAGAATGTTCTCTCTCTCCATTTTTTTTTTTTTTTTTTTTGTCTTGAGACAGGGTCTTGCTCTGTCTCCTGGGCTAGAGTGCAGTGGCATCATCATAGCTCACTGCAGCCTGGAACTCCTGGGATCAAGCAATCCTCCCGCCTCAGCCTCCCAAAATGCTAGGATTACAGGAGTCAGCCACCATGCCCGGCCTATTTTGATCGGACTTATATAATCGTCACATTTGTCAGAACTCATCAAACTGTACATTTAGGGGATACTTTGTTGTATATAAATTATGCCTCAATAAAGTTAATTTTAAAAGAAAAAATACTTTAAAAATTGAGGATACCTTTAAACATCAGGAGATCTCAGGTTTCTCTTAACTAAAATCAGAAGGTCTAGAGTCACTGGGCCACCTTCCTGGGCCATCACAATGGTTGGCGATGAGTAGCAGCTTCTCTACTTTGATCTTTTGAAAGCTCAAATCTGACTGTGTTGGTGACTGCAGCAGCAGGAATCCTGCATCATAGTCTGCACTGCTGCCTCCCAGAAGTCACCAGTCTGCTGGTTAAGTCTTTCCTGGAGACACCAGGCTCAGTGGCACTGATTCTCAGATGTTGAAACCCCCCCCCCACCCCCGCTGCAGGTATGGCTGTGAGGGACACCATGTTGGAGCCGCCTCCACCAGGGACCCACCCTGACTGCAGCACCACCCCAGTGAACAGCGAGGCGCCTGCCAGGTGACTCCCGGCCCCTTCCCTCCTTTTGGCTGGTGCAGGATGGGGCTGTCCCTGCCATGCCCAGGGGACGCCTAGGGGGCAGCTAGGCTGGGGGTGGTGTGGGGCGTGGGCTGGATTGTCTGCACCGAGCCTGCAAGTCATTTTGGGGAATGCATGTCCGTCCCTGTGCTGGCAACACTGGAAAGCCAGAAGGCCTAGAAACCCAGTCCGTGCCCTTCTTGCCTGGCAGAGGCACTGGGCAGAGGATTCGGGGACCCAGGCCTTGTCGCACAGTCTGTAGAGAAAGAGAATTACTCCCGAGCACACACTTCCCTTTTTCCATCTCGATCGTCACTGCTGCCTTGGGCTTCTCTCCCCGCAGCTCCCCGGCCACGCTGAGCTCCCTGGTGGACTCCCAGACCAGTAAGACGCTGCCCATCCCGACCAGCGCCCCCGGCTCCCTCTCCTCCACGGGGAAGCCCATTCTGGACCCAGGTAATGGCCGCTCGTACCCCAGCCGGGCTCCCTCCCAGGGGCCAGGAGGGCAGCTTCTCCTTCGTGGGTGTGGCCTGGGAGGGGGATCAAGGTAGACCCCAGGTGTCTGGCTTCTGGACTGTTCTTTCATTCTTGTGAGCAAGAATTTTTTCACAGCTTCATCCTCGTGGCCCATAATTACTACTCAGAAAATAGGTATTTGTTGAATGATTTCCTGATCTTGACTAGTTGCTTAATTCCTTTGAGCCTCAGTTTTTCCCATCTGTAGAACTGTAAGGGCATAGACCATGCAGGGTCATAGCTCTAGGGAGACGGTACCCGGAGATCTCATTTTAGGACTTGCAGTTCTAGCCGCTGGCACTAGGTGGCGGTAGCTCCCAGCTCAGCAGTTCTCAAAGGGGCCCCGGCTGGCTGCCTGGGCACGGCCCGAGAACCTGCTAGAAAACCCCACTATGGAGCCCTCCCCGGCCTACAGAATCAGGAGCTGCATTTTAACAAGATCTCGAGGGGGTTCATATGCACATTAATGTTTGAGACGCACTTAACTGGCATATACTACTTTTTCAACATCTAAAAGTGGATGTGAAAAGTGATAACCAGATATACCGTGTCTATAAGTGACAAAAGGAAAAAAGGAAGCAAGTTTAGCACAAAGATGTACAGAAATAGATCCAGATAGCGGTTAAGAGCGTGGGCTCTGGAGTCTGCCTGGCCTGAGCTGGGACTCTGCCATTTACCCTGGGGGTGACTCAGACAAGTTACTGAACCGTCGTGAGCCTCAGTTTCCCTTGTTTGTACAATGGAGACAGTGAGGGTGCCTGGGGCACAGGGTTGTTGATCCATTCATTCATGGAATGCTTGCTGAGTGTGTTCCTGTGCAGAGTAGACCCCGTGCCTGCCCTCATGGAGCTCACGGTCTAGGGGTTGGCTGGGAGTTGTACCTTATTCAAGCACCCCCTTCCCGCTCCCCACTGCTCGACTCTCCTGCCTGCCCCCCAACTCTGGCCACACCAGAAGTACTGCCAGGTGCCCATCACACCATGCCCCCCTCCATAGTCCCCAGACTTTGGTCTTTTATTATTATTATTTGTAGAGATGGGGGTCTCACTATATTGCCCAGGCTGGTCTCAAACTCCTGGCCTCAAGTGATCCTCCCACCTCATCTTCCCAAAGTGCTAGGATTACAGGCATGAGCCACCATGCCCGGCACAGACTTTGGTCTTTTGGACCTCAATCCCTTCTTCATTCTGGCTCCTCAACTCCTCAGTTTCTCACTTTCTAGAAACTGCTCTTCCCTGAACTATAAATAGTTGATTGGCTTCCTGGAGCCAGGTGAGGGAGAGCAGGGAGGTCAGGGCTGGGTCAGATACAGTCCTGCCTTGGGAAAGGACCTGGTATTCTTAGTCACGGTGGAATCTGTGTCCCAGGGGAAGGAGGAAGTAGTCTGGGGCTAGGGCTGTCCTGTGTGGTTGCAGCAGGGCAAAGAGTGCAGGGCACCTGTGTGTTTCAGGACCAGTACTCTGGGTGACGGTGGTGCTGGCCGTGGTGGTTGGCTCTAGCATCTTCCTCCTGTGCCGCTGGAGGGCCTGCAGGAAGCGGATTCGGCAGAGTGAGTGGATGTGTCCTTGGGGCCTTGTGGGGGATGGGTTGCTCTCTGCTGGGCTGGCCTGGGTCTCTCCCCTACCTGCCCCTGCTCTCAGGCTGTATCTCCAGCCCTCCTCCTGGTGTCATTTCAGAGCTCCACCTGTGCTACCCAGTCCAGACCTTCCGGCCCAAGCTGGAGTCTGTGGGTGAGTGTCCAGCAGTCCAAAGGGGAAAGCCAGGTGGGCACACATGGCTCCAGGCTCAGGCTTGGGCTCAGCAGACTTAACTTCTCCTAGCCCAGCCTCGGGGCTCCCTCTGTTGGGCTGCCTACAAGCTGCTCCTCCTCCCCAGCCTCATCTGGAGTGGGGACATGATGCAGTAAAAACTGTGACTTGCCCTGACAGTGTTTGGCTAGAGCACTGGCATGAAGATTTAGAAACCCAAGAAACCCATCTTGTCTTGCACACTTTCCTCCGTAGCACCCCCAGGTGGGGCATCCTGAGCACCCTCCTTCCTCTCTTCTCTCTCTCCCTCCTTTTCTCCCTCCCCCTCCTTCCCTTTCTCTTTCTCCTCCCTCTTCCCTCCCCCCGCTCCCCCTTCTATCTCCTGACAGGTCAGGCCAGGGGTACGAGGGGCACATGGTCAGGAGAGCGGGCTCACAGGGCTGGAGTCCTGGTTCTGTCACTTGACAAGCTACACCACCCTGGGCAAGTCACTTAATTCCCTGTGTCTCAGTTTCCTTGTCTGTAAAATGAGGACGGTGGAACCTACTTCGGAGGCTTGGCCCGTGGATTCATCGAGGTCGGGGTGCTGAGCACCGTGTGCAGTGGCTGCCCGAGGTCAGCGACTGCTGTTTGTTGACGGGCCACGCTGTGTCTGGGGCCTTTTCCTTACCAGGAGTCCTGGGTCCTTGCTGTCATCCCTGCCCGGCCTCCAGGCTGGCTCTCCCAGGCAGCCCTCCAGAGTCCTTGTGACCACCCTGCCATCTCAGAGCTCCTTCCTCGCTTCCAGGGGACACGCAGCCATCTTGTGCTGAATGCCTTCTCTCGCCCCGCAGCGCTCCACAGCGTTGACTGGGCACCCACTGCGTGCTGGGTCCCAGCAGGGTTGGTGTCTGAGCCTCCCTTTCTGGTTTGCAAGGCAGCCTCCCTCAGAGGGTCTCTCGACCCCTCCAGTGCTGATTTTCATTCCGCAGGGAGGAGACAAGGCTCAGAAGGGCAGGTGACTGGCCCAGGGCCACACAGCCTGTGAGCAGCACAGCCAGGCTCCCAGCTGCGGGTCTCGTGTGTAGAGGGCTCAGCCCTGCCCTCTTCCTGCCTGTCCAGCTCTGTCCGTCACCCCAGTGCCTGCCCAAGAGCCCAGTGGTCAGCCTGAGGCCCAGCTTGTTGTCCCCGTCCCCCGATCTCCCCAGGACCCTCGCAGAGCCTCGCAGTAGGCTGACTGTTGGCTCGGGCACGAAAACACTGAGGCATGTTTTGAATTTGATGAGTTTCACAAGCAAGCACTTATGTTCCCTTTGCAAGGGGGGTTTTTGTGTTTTGATAGTTTCAAGCCTGTTTCCATGAGCTGTCAGGCTCAATGCCTCATTGAAACCGGCATTTGCTTTCTTGACATTTTTCTAGTATTAGAATTTCCGTTGCCGTCAGTTTATTTTTTTTCTTCAAACCTTTGTGAAAGCAGTTTTGTTACAAAAAGAAAAAAAAAGAAAGACAGAAAGAAAAAAAGCACCTTTCCTCAAGAAGCCAAATCTACAAGGAGCTGAGCCCCGAGACTCAGTGGCGGACATCCTGTCTCAGGCCACGCTGGCCCTCTGGCTTCTGGCTCGGGTCGCCAGGGGTCCGGGTTTCCAGGCCCCAGAAGGAAGGCAGGGGGAGCCAGGACAAGCAGGCTCGCAGGGGACAGGGTGAGAATGGACTGAGCAGGGTGGATGCCCCTGTTCGCTCCGGAACAGAGGGTGTGAAGGAGTGAAGGAACATTCATTCATTCATTCACTCACTCATCTATTCAAGTCATCTTTACAGAGCACTTGCCCGATGCGGGCTCTGTGCTGGGCACAGAAACTGCCCTTACTGCCCCGAGCTTTCAGACTAGTGTGGACTGCTCAGAGAGGCTACAGGAAAGCAGGATGGGAACGTGCGCCCCTGCATCCGGGATCTGGGGCGGGGGGAGCGTTTGGTCCGTTGAGCAGTGAGTGCATGGGACCTGTGATCTGTGCAGGAGCTACTAGACGCTCACCAGCCAGCTCTGGAAATGATCGGATTTTTCCTGGGTGTGTCCTTGGCAAGAGGCATTTGCGAAGCACATACCTCATCTCATTTTACTCTTCCTTGGCCTGTGAGGTGCCTACTGCATTAGCCCCCCGTCTCACAGCCTGGGGCCCAAGAAGGTGGAGTAACTTGTTTAAGACCATGTGCTCGGCGAGCGGTCAGACTAGGACCTTGTTGTTGCTGAGATTTTCACCCTCGGCACCACTGACATTTGGGCATGGATGATTCTTTGCTGTGGGGGCTGTCCCGTGCGTTGCGGGATGTGCAGCAGCCTACAGATGCCAGTAATGCCCCCGGTTGTGACAAGCAAAGGTGTCTCCAGACATTGCCACATGGCCCCTGGGGGAGAACTACTCCTTGAGAACCACTGGTCTCAAATTCTTTTAATCTTCATTTTAATGGGCACTTGAGTCATGACTTTATCTGTCATTTCAGGCAGATTTAGGTGGGAAGAAATTCTTCTTTGTTTTGAAACAATTTCAAATTTACAGAAAAGTTGCAAGTACAAAGAACTCATTTTGTGCTGACCAGTTTGAGAGGAACTTACTGACCTGATGCCTTATCACCCGGAATAGTTTAGTGTGTGTTTCATACAAACAAGGGCGCATTTTTGCATGACCGTAGTAAAATTGTCAGAATCAGGAGATTCACATCAATACATTGCCACCGATGAGTCCTCAGGCCCTGGTCAAGTTCCTTTACTTGTCCCAGTAGTGTCCTTCATGGCAGAAGAATGCGGTTCAGCGGTGCGAGTTGCATTTGGTTGTCTGGTTCCTTGAGTCTCCCTCAGTCTGGGTCAGTTCCCCGGGCCTTTCCCTCACTGTCGCGGCCCTGACACCTGGGGAGAGTGCAGGCCGGTGATCTCGTAGATGCCCCTCACTTTGGGTTTGACTGGTGTTTCCTTCCGAGTGGATTCAGGTCGTGCGTCTTTGGCTGGAAGATCCCAGAAGTGATGCTGGGCTCTTTCCAGGGTGTCCTGCCACCTTTCGATTTGTCCCCTTCCTGGTGCTGTGCACTTTGAGCACTTGCATGCAGGTGACGTCTGCCAGGCCTCTCCACTGTGAGGTCATTCATTTCTCCGTGGTAATTACTAAGGCTTTTGAAGGGAGGTACTTTGAGGCTATGTCAATAACCCGTTCTTCATCAGACTTTTATATTCTTCATTTATACCTTTATGGGCTCATGGACTCATATTTTGTTCAATGGCTTACAATCTGTTACCGTCGTCATTTATTTTGATGCTCAAATTGACCCAGAGTAGGTCAGGGAGAGCCCCTTCAAGCTGGCTCCTGTGTCCTTTTGACATGTCCCCATCCTTTCGTGCTTTGAGCACTTCCCTGTCCTGACATGTTCCCAGCTTATCTCGCCTCTTCTGCCCCAGCCCCGGATCTCATCTCTCCAAGGAGCCCGGGGTTTGAATCTAGGGGTGCCTGCTGCCAAAGCCTGGCTGAACCTCTGTGCCAAACGCCTTCCTCGGGCCTGCTCTGCTTCTTGCATCCTCGGGGAATCACGGGCCAAGAGGAGGGGACAGGACTAAAAGGGGAGAACCAGGGGGACGGAAGAGACCGAGAGCTTTAAATCACGCAGCAGAACTCGCGTGCTCCCCAAGTGAGGCCTTCCGGGCAGCCTGGGATACCGTGCGCTTGTGCCGGGGGACCGCCGCTGCCCGGCGTGTTCCTGGACTCCTGTCCTGGGTGCCAGATGGGTTTACGAGAAGATGGTAGTTATCCCAAAAAAGCAAGGACACCAATAAATCAGGGCAGCAGACTGAAGCAACGTTTTTAAGGGAAAAGCACTTACGAAATCTGACCTTTGCACTTGGCAAGATTTGTTTTGGGTCTTTATCAAAGGACTCATGAGTTGTGACATGGCTGTAGGCAGATGTCAGAACCTCTTGGTTTCCGCCTTTTTGCCTTTATGTTACGTTGCACTTGTTTCCGAGAGTCACGCTGATGTTTTCGGTGTGATGGGCGTTCCGAGCTGCCTTAACATCCCAGGCTCTCCCAGCGCCTGCTATGTGCTAGACAAGCATCCCCGGCACCTTCTCTTTTTAATATTTAAATTTTTAGAAATTCTAAATAGATTTCATTTTCAGAGCAGTTTTAGATTTACAGAAAATTTGAGATGATGGTCCAGGAGTTCGCATATATCCCACACCCAGTTTCCTTTATTACAAACATCTCACATTAGCACGGCACATTGGCTGCGATAAATGAACTAGTCCAGACATGTTGCTATAAGCTGAAGCCCGTACGTTACTCCCATTTACTCAGGTTTACCCGACGGTGCCGGGGCCCACCCAGAACCCCGAGTCACATGTACTCGGCACGTCTCCTGAGGCTCCTCTGGCCTGGGGCGGTTTCTCAGACCAGTTTCCTTGGCCTTGATGGCCTTGACCGTTCTGAGGGGTATTGATCATGTATTCTGCAGGTGTCCCCCTACTGGGACCTGTCTGGTGTGGTCCTCATGAGCAGGCTGGCGTTATGGTTTGGGGGACCACAGAGGTGAGGTGCCATTCTCATCACGCCAGATGAAAGGCACCTGCTCTCAACATGATCTATCACCGGGCACCTCGCTTTTGAGATCTCATTTAATCTTCACAGCCCCCCACTGGTGTGATCCCTCCCGAGTTCCACAGAAGAGGACTCGGCTCGGAGAAGGGAAGGAATGTTCCCGTTCCCCTGCCCCGGAGGCCCTGCCAGGACGGCTAATGCCTCATTGTTTGGCACTTGGCTTGTTTTCAAGTTCTGGTTATTATAAACACCACTGCGGTGCACAGCTGTTTTGTTTTCTTTCTGGTTATTTCCTGAGGGTGTGTTCCCCAGAGAGGGACGGCTGTGTCAAGGGTGTGAGGTTTTCAGTGCCAGACGGCTCTTTAGAAAAATGGAAACGACTCGTGGGGCACGAGCAGCTCCATGGTCCTGTTCCCCCACTTCCACTCCAAGACCGAGTTTTGTCATTTTTATTTACTTTGTCACACCCCTTTTTTTCTTGGCCACCCCAATGACTTGGCACCCAATAACAGTTGGCTTTTTAACTGACATTGTTTAAAAGAATGTGCCTCAGGGCAAAGAGCATTTCTCAAGGTAGTGGCTTAAGCAGGGGACAGTGGCTGCCTCTAAGGAAGGAGCTGTGACCTCCCATCCCGGGGTGATCACTGTGCTGGGGACTGCAGTGACAGGATAAGTAAGCTTGGCACATATGTCAGTTTGAGGACCAGTCGTGTCATTGTACACACGAGCTTCTTTCGGACGTCATTCTGGTCCTTTCCCCGTCAGACGCTTTCTACCTGCAGCTGGTCTTTTGAAAGATACCCCTGAGAGTGTTTCTCAGAGCAACCTAGCATCTACACAGCACGTGCACACTGCCAGTCTCACTTGCATTTTATCTTATTTGTCGATTGTCTGCCCGTGAGTGTATCAGCCAGGACTCAGGGCTGACGGCCCCCAGAGCTGCTGAAATCAGGGGTGTGTTCAGGAGGTGGCGTAGCTGGCACACTGGCATCTTGGCAGCACATTTGTCTAGCCAGGTGTGCACCTAACGACAACATATTCCAGGCCTCTGTGGGTGGTGTTGGGAGTTGTTAAAGGCTGTGCATCCCTAGGGGATGGGCTGCGAGGGAGTTGCCTTGCCCTGGGGCAGACTACATGCTGGGTGTCCTTGCACCGTTCTCAGATGGACAACGAGCCGTGGGTAGATGTCAGTATACGCTTGGCCGTGACCTGGCCCCTGCGTAACGTGAGAGAACAATGCAGTGGAGGGCAGGGGTTTGAGGGGAGAAGATAAAGCTTGTGCCTTAAAAATCATTGCATCAGCACCTCCCGAGCCCACAAAAGGACGGAGTTAAAGGAAGCGAGGTGACTCGAGAGCAGCTGTCTTCCTCAGAGGCCGCTGCCTGGGCATTTTCAGGCACATGGAAGAGAAAACCAAACTCGGACAGGCTGGAGCCAAAAGGGCTCCACGGTAGACTGGCTTCAGGTATGTCCAAGTCAGTGTTCAGATAACATCCTCAGGATCCGTCATCTTCTCTCTGTCACCTGCCTTGAGGTCCTCCATGTGGGTTTTGCGTGGTGCTCCAGGGAGTCCTGGGCTCTCCACAGTCTGGAGGCTGCAAGGTGGTGGCAGTAGCCCCAGATCGACCTTGGACCTGCGGAAGCCTCCTGGGCTCAGGGTGGAGCATGTTCTTCTCCTGAACCCATCCTTGGGGGTGGGGGTGGGTGGGGAGGGTTGCAGGGTCCACATTGGCTTGGTCTCTCAAAATGAGAGTGGCCAGGGGAGACAGGTGGTCCCAGTCTCTCCAACTGCTACCAGAGAAATGAGCATCGGGAGGTGAGCCCTTGTGCCCCGGGCCTGGGGGTGGGCGCTGACTCTGAAACCCGTCCGCAGTCCTCCAGGCTAAGGACCTGAGCCCTGGGCGGGAGCTCAGTGCCACCTGCGATCCAGGGGAGCCACTTCCTGCAGGTGTGGTGGGGCTGGGCGGGGTGCTGCCAGATTCTCCCTTGGTAAAGTCGCTGCTCTGTTGCTTTTTGCAGATTCCAGACCCAGGAGGAGCCCAGCAGTAAGTCCCCCCTCCCTTGCCTCCACGTCAGCTTCATCCCCCTAAATCTGACGCCTTCCCCAGCAGATCTGTGGCTTTGAGAGCTTCCAGGGGAAGGGGAAGGGCCATTCCCTTCCCACGGTGCCCGGAGGCAGGCCCCCCTCGCCAGGCCAGGCTGTGTGTGCCCCGCTGCAGGGAGCTCTGAGCCTCACCCCGGGCCTCAGCCAGCTCTCGGCCCGGAATGGGGAGCCCCACCCCCACCGCAGCCTCCAGCTCCTGGCTCCGCCTGCGGGGCTTTCCAGAAGGCCTGTGGACGGCGGATTTGGTTTTGGCCACTCCGGGGCACCAGGTCTGGTCTGGAGGGAGGCTGGTTCGTTTCCCTCATTTCTCCACAAGTCGCGTCCTCAAAGATGGGTGACGGACAGTAGAACGCTGCAGCCTGAGGATTCCAACGTGGGTTTCCTAAGAACAAGAACATGTCTCTGTACAGGCACAGTGTACCCATCATGTCCTAGAAATTTACAGACACAACCGTAGAAAGTCCATGTTAAAATTACTTCTTTTTTTTTTTTTTTTTGAGACAGAGTCTCGCTCTTTTTGCCCCGGCTAGAGTGCCGTGGCGTCAGCCTAGCTCACAGCAACCTCAAACTCCTGGGCTCAAGCAATCCTCCTGCCTCAGCCTCCCAAGTAGCTGGGACTACAGGCATGCGCCACCATGCCCGGCTAAGTTTTTATATATATATATATATATATATATTTTTTTTTTTTTTTTTAGCTGTCCAAATCATTTCTTTCTATTTTTAGTAGAGACGGGGTCTCGCTCTTGCTCAGGCTGGTCACGAACTCCTGAGCTCAAACAGTCCGCCCGCCTCGGCCTCCCAAAGTGCTAGGATTACAGGCGTGAGCCACCACGCCCGGCCTTAAAATTACTTCTATTACTGTCCCAATAATGACCTCTACAGGGTTTTATTTTTTAAAAAATTTAACTCCAGGATTCAACCAAGGAATTGCATGTAGTTGTCAAGTCTCTTTTAATCTAGAACAGTCCTCCTGTCTCCCTACCCTTATTCCTTCTGCCAAATTCTGGTCTTTTTAAGAATCTAGGCCAGTTGTCTCATAAAACATCCCACAGTCTGGACAGGGTTGTTTCCTCATGATAAGATTCAGGTTGAGTATTTTGGCAAGAACTCAGTATAGGTGGTGCTGTGTTTACATAATGATTTTAATCCTTCTCCTGTTGTCTTTATCCTTGTCCTTAATGTTTTACCTTAATCTGGGGAGGTGGAGGTAGGAGCTGTAAGAGGCGGTGGGCCTGGGGCTGACCCTTCCAGACGTAGGTGCTTGGGAGCGTGGATCATAGAGGGAGATACCAGAGTTCAAATCCTGGCTCAGGGACATACTAACCGTATAACCCTGGGGGAGTTCGGCTCCTCTGGGCCTTGGCTCCCTCATCTGTAAAATGGGAGGGTGCAGTATTACCACATCGTAAGGTGTCGTGTGGATCACCAGCATGTCCGTAGGTTAGACCTGGGGCCACGCGCTGTAAGTCGCTGACCCGTACCTTCGTCACGTAGTTCAGATGAAAAGCAGCAGACTTCACGCGGAATGCCGCGCACAGGTGTCCCACGCTGTCAAGGCCCCAAGCCCAGAGGTAGCTCCAGGCCATTTTAAAGCAGGAGGGAGACTCAGTGGGATGTGTAGCGATGAAGATGAGGGTGCCTCCCGATTTAGTGACTGGGGGGAGGTTGGGGCACCCTGCATCAGTGCCCGTTCCCTTTCCACCGCAGCCGAGGAGGGACGTGTTGGTGGCAAAGCCGGAGTTGACAAGCCCCCCACCCGTGGAGACCTGCCCCGGTGTGGGGACAGCCTGCCTGGACAGCCTGCCACTGCTGGATGCCAGCCCGCCCGGGGGCTCCTCGTCCCCCAGGGACCTTCCTGAACCCCGGGTGTCCACGGAACACACCAATAACAGGATTGGTGAGTTGGCCTGTTTGGGGGGTCTTGGTGCGGCCAAGAGAGGGGAGATCCTGGGCGTGGACAGGAACCAGAGACTCGGGGGCTGGGAGGCCCAGCAAGGCTAAATGTGCGTTTCCATAAAACAGGAGCAACGGGCTGTCTGCTGGCCACTGTGAGGGTTCAGGAGACAGTACCTGTGACAGGCCAACCACAGTGCCTGCAGTTATTAAAGTAAAATGTGAACACCACCCCACCCCCAACACGGAGGGCAAGAGGAAGACATGCCAGGGACCGTAGGACCTGCCCCTTGACTGGGGCATTCCAGGCACACGTGCAGATGTCATCTCTTCATCTCTCATTGTCATACCACCTTCTTTTTTTTTTTTTTTAAGAAACAGGATCTCGCTCTGGGAGGCTGGAGTACAGTGGTGCAATCATAGCTCACTGCAGCCTTGAGCTCCCGGGCTCAAGGGATCCTCCTGTCTCAGCCTCCCAGGCAGCTAATTTTTTAATATTTTACAGAGATGAGGTCTTGCTATGTTGCCCAGGCTGGTCTCAAACTCCTGGCCTCAAACGATCCTCCCACCTCAGCCTCCCAAAGTGCTGGGATTACAGGCATGAGGCCCTGTGCCTGGCTGTCACAACACCTTCCGAGGATGGTGTATTTCTCCCCATTTTACAACTGGGGAAGCTGCAGCTCAGAGGGGTGAAATGACTTTCCCTATCAAGTGGCTAAGTGGCACAGCTGGCACTCGCCCCCATGTCTGCGGGGCACTGACGTCCTTGGTTTGCCTGCACCACCACCTGGCCCCTGCAGAAGCACAGAGGCCACGTGGGCCCAGGTGCCCAGCACTTCCCAGCTGCAGCTGCCCTCCAACTTGGACAAATGTTCTGCTTTGGCCTTCCAGGGTCTCCCTGCCTCCTCTCTTGCTTCTCTCCACCGTGGTACAACCAGAGAGTTTCCCCCAAATATATACCTGCTCGCACCCATGCGTAAAACCCTCCAGCAGTTCCCATTACCTTCGGGATGAATTCCAGCATTCTTATCCAGGCATTCAAGGCTGGTCATATGCTGGCCCCCTGCACCAGACTCACCTGCCTCCCAGCCCCACAGTCTGCTCCTCCCTCCTCATGGCAGTCTCCTGAGTGGACGAGTCCCTCTCTCACTCCTCAGCTTCTCAGCGGGAGCTGCTTCCTCACCTAGAACAGCCAACTCCACCCCTTTGAATCTAGTTAATGCCTGATGTCTTGGGGGACGCTGCTTATTTGCCTCCTCCTCCTCCAGGAAGCCTTCCATGCCCTCTCAAATCTCCTGGTTAGGCCAGATGCCCCTCTGCTGTGCTTCCTGAGACCCCGGCCTGCCCCTCCCCAGTGTCCTGGGCACCAGCAGTGTGACTGTGTGGTCATAGCCTTCCCCCCACCTCCACCTGGCTGTGAGCTCCCTGGGGGCAGGGCCTCGGTGGGCCCCATCTCCGTCCTCTCTGGACGGGTGACTGGCACTCGGGTATTACCGAAGAGGCAACTGTAACTGTCCTACGAATTTCTACGGCAGATGCTGGTGGTTAGAGCTCTTTAGGGCAGAGTCTTCCGTGGCAAATTGAAACTAGGAATTGTAGCTTTCAGTAAGTTTTATCTGAAAAGTATGTAGTTTGGGAAATACTGCCAAAGCCTTCTTCAAATTTCCTAAGAAGTCCAAATTGGACCATTTGAGTCCACGCTGAGTGCAGTGCCTGGAATTCCGGGGTGGGGCCGGGCAGTGATGCGGGGGAGGGCGGAGGAGGTGCCAGGCTCCCAGGGCCGCTGCACTGGGGGCACAGCCTTCCCCGGGCGGCCTGCAAGCCCGGCTGGTGAGCGGGATGGGGGGAGGGCAGGCTTTGGAGGTTCTCTAGGACATCCAAGACACGGGTGACCCCCTTGTCTGCCTGATGCCACCCCAGACCAGTGTCCTCCCTCCCATCCCGTTTCCAAGAGAGACCAAACTGAGGCCTGAGCTTCATCCCTCCCCTACTGGCCACCAGGCAGGGGAGCCCCTTCCCCTAGCCCGGCCCCCACCAAGACAAATTCTCCGGATTCTGGAGCTCTGGGTGGGGCAGGAAGTCCAAGCAGCCTCTGGAAGATGCCCCCACGGCTGCTACTACGGGGTGGGCAGCCCTGTGATGGGGTGGGGGCAGAGCCAGAGGGATTAGGACCTGTGGAATCTGAGGGGGCGATATCCTGGCCCCCAGCTTGGGCTGCTTCTGCTTAGACAAGCCCACCCCACTTCCCTCCCACCCTGCTCCACCCGCCTCTCATCTCTCCTGTCTGCCTGTCTGTCCCCTTTGGGGCCTTCTTTCCCTCCAGGGGTCCCCTGCCTCACCACCTGTGGTCCCCATCTTTAGCCCAGCTCCTCTGCTCGGGGTTCCTGCAGGCCTTGATGGAGGCATGGGCTGAGGCCTGAGGCCCTGCTCTCTGTTTTGGGGCCCAAGGGGCACCCGACCCACAACTTGTTCACTCCTTTGGCCTTGCCTCCAGTTCTTGCTACTATTTGGAACATTCCTCTGTTGCCTGGGAGTCTTCAAAACCAAAATAGAAGAGATGGCATTATGCAATGGGGTTGGAGAGTGCAGGAGCCCTCAAGAATCTTTTTAGGGTTCCTGAATCTGAGTGGTGTAACCAGGTTACCCAGAGAGGCAAGGGTCCCTGAGCCCCGCCCCACCCCAGCTCTCACGTTCGCTCTTGATATTGGCCACTGACCCTCAGAGCCCGGGTGGGGCAGCGGGGGGCTGGCCCTGCTCCGAGTCCGAGGCCGGCTGGGCCGATGGGGGACGGAGGCAGCTGTCGGGCCAAGCCCGGGCTTCTCCCAGCTTCTCAACCACTGCACTCCCCTGAGCCTCTGGGTCCCCCTCCATCAAAAGGCCACACCAGAAACCCCCACATCAGACTGTGGTGAGGACCGCAAGGGATTGTGCCTCCAATGGGCTGGGCTCAGCCATCTGTCCCAGTGGGATCTACCCAGCACCTACTATGTGCTCTCGGGCACAGCCGTGCAGGCCACAGGCGGAGTTGGCTCTGAGCAATGAACCCTGAAATACACGGCCCCAGGCAAGGCTGCTTGAATCACCAGCTGCTGTTGCTTATTGACGGGCTGAGGTTTCTGTAGGCTGTGACCAGCCGGCTGGGTTTGCCTGGACTGAGGGGGCTCCCAGGACTTGGGACTTTCAGTACTAAACCCAGGAACATCCCGGCCAAACTGGGACAAGTTGGTCACCCCAGGTTTCTGCTTTAGGCACCTGGATGGGAGCAAGAAGGGCAGCCAGGTGGGGTGTTCCTCTTGGGATTTCTCCTAACTGTGTTGACCTTGGGCAGATCATTTAACCTCTCTGAGCTTCGGGTTCCCGTCTGTCAAATGGGGGCGCCGAGTGCTGAGGATTCGGGGGCCCGTGAATGGAAACGCCTGGCATGTGCTCAGCTCCGCCAGCGTCCACTGGTGCTCTTGTTAGCGACACCCCTCCCTGTTTCCTCTCACGGTTTGCTTTGTCTCCCAACCATGTCCTCTTCCTCCCTGCCCTCTCTGAAGAAGCACCGAGAGTCCTGGCAGCCCCCTTAAGTACCCAGTGCTGGTTTTAACCCTTTGAGGCTCGGCTCCTAGCTGTCATATTTCCTCTGGGCTGCAGGACACCGGTAAGGTTGGCGAGGCTTACTGTGCATCGGAGAGCCTGTGTCATCTGCCTGAAGTCACCCAGCAGGAGTGGCGGAACTGGGCCCCGGCCCCTCATCTGCCTTCTTGCTCCCCACTGCCCGGGGCTGTGATCTGCTCACCTCACGATCCTTTTGCCTTGCAGAGAAAATCTACATCATGAAGGCCGACACCGTGATTGTGGGCACCGTGAAGGCTGAGCTGCCCGAGGGCCAGGCCCTGGCAGGGCCGGCAGGGCCTGAGCTTGAGGAAGAGCTGGAAGTGGACCATGTTCCCCACTACCCAGAGCAGGAGACAGAGCCGCCTCTGGGCAGCTGCGGGGACATCATGTTCTCCGTGGAGGAGGAAGGGAAGGAAGACCCCTTACCCATAACTGCCTCTGGGAAGTGAGGCCTGGGCTGGGACTAGGAGGCAGTGAGGTGCCCTTTGGAGGGCCAGGGTGGCACTGGTGGCACCGAGCTTGAGGGCAGAGGCCTGGACTGAGGTTCCAGCATCTCATGGGGGACTAGCCATCAATGCAGGGGTTCTGGTGGTCTCTGCCTGTCTCCCCCACTTAGCTGCCCCCTGACCCAGACCTATGGCATCCAGGGCTTGTACAGAAGAGACACTCCAAGGGGACTGCATCCAAGTGGTGATGTTGGTTGAGGCAGCAGACAGACGGCAGGGACTGGGCACTGCTAAGAACTGCACTGGCCCCAGAGCCCTGGGCGTCAGACACTGGCCCCCAGGCCCAGATCCCACTGAGGGAGAGGCTGCCAGGCTGGCTCCAGGCCCCAACTGTACCCCCACTCCCCTCTCTCCCTGAGCCCCACAGGTGATGCCCAGCAGGCCTCACTGGCATGCCACCAGCCCCTAGTTACTGTAAATGTGGCCCCCAGTGGGCACGGAGCCATCGACTGGTGGTTTCTTCTGAGTCGGAAGGGAACTTGAGGGGGCATCTTCGGCTGGCACAGTCTCAGCCGTAGCCGCCACGTGGCACTCTGTGCAGGGTGAGGCCCAGCCTGGCCCAAGCCCTGCCTGGGCTGAGCAGGACCCTCCTGGCGCTGCCCTCGTTCCCTGTTCCACAGCCCCCACAGGGCCCGGGACCGATTCACTCGTCTCAGAATGTCCCCACCAGTCCCTGAGCAGGGGGCCTCTCGGGACCCAGCTGTGTGCAGCCCCTCAGCAGCCGCAGTGCTCCTGCCCCGGCCAGGGACTTCCTCCCCACACGGAGACAGGGACGTGTGGGCCCCGCGCGGGGTCCTTGACTGCTCTGCGGCACCACCTGCTCTGTCTTGGGAAATGAAGAAGCACCTTCCCTGGATCTGGCCCTAGCCCTGCCTCTGGGTCCTGCTGCTCTGCGCCCCGCTGGGGAGTGGCTGTCGAGAAGCCCTAGGATCTCCGCCTTATTCTGGACTGTAGGAGATAAAAGAGTGCTGGGGGTTCAGTCTGGATTTCAGGAGTTTTGCATTTCACACTAAGGAGGAAAGCTGCGCTGATATCCAGTCTGCTGGCCCCTCCCCAGGGCCTTCAGCTGCATAAACAAGCAAGTGGCAGATGACACATCCGCGCAGCCTGGAGGCTCCTGGACTTACCGTCTGGAGGCAGCCGGGAAAGCTGCTGTTTACTCCCCAGCCCGCAGCTCTGGAGGAAGTTGGGGCCGGGGCAGGAATCACGAGGGTAGTTTCTGAAACCGCGAAGGTGTTTTGGGGAAAGTTGGAGAAGCTGGGGCATTACGAGAGGTGGTTACAGCAGAGCCTGGACGTTGGCCAGAGGAAGTTTAAGTGTGATGGATGCCACTTGCCGAAACCCTCGCCCAGTGGCCCTTCACACAACTTTTGACCCTCTAAAAATCCTTAATATCCCATAAAAACGAAAAATTGTAAGGCTGCGGGAACTGTCACTGAGATTGAGAGTGTGTGAGAACATCCGAGCGGGTGGGGACCGGAGCCTGTGCCCCGGGCAGGCATTCCCTCCTAGCGCCGGCCCGCACCCCAGACACCGCGGCCGCCGGTCTCTGATGCACTGGACACCTCTGGGGACAGGAGCCCGCTACCTGCTGGGGCAGCCCTTCCCGTTGCTGGGAAGGGGAATTCTCCCTCCATGTCATTGCCACTCCCTGTCCAAGGCCTGCCCCTGGGGGTGCTCAGAATAAAGCCACTGTTGTCACAACGCTTCCTTCCAGTGTTTGAGGAAAGGTTTCCCAGCCTCCCCACGGCCTTCTGCCCCTTGGGCTGGGCCAAGCAGCTCCATAGCTGCAAAAGGGGGTCTCCAAGATCAGTGTGAGGGTCCGAGCCTTGGGAGGCAGGGAGAGGACCAAGGGTGCAAGTGAGCCTTCTGTGCCTGTCGCCCTGGGCACAGCTCAGGGGCACTTTGGGGCCAGCTTCTACCACAGGCAGCCAGCCTGGCTCCCCCGCGGCCCCCCGACTGTGGCTCCCCTGTGGGGTGGAGGAAACCAAGGGCCATGGACAGACCCCGCCCACCCCGTCCCCAGAGCTCCAGCCCACGCCCAGACCTCACCATCAGCCCAGCTATTGAACCAGCCACCGGCTGCCGGCTGCCGTGTGGTCAGGCCTGGCCCCGGGGGACTTGCCCTGCCCTGCCCAGTGATGGCGGGCTGTTCTCCCATCCAGGTGGGCACATGGCAGATGGACAGGGCCCCTGCTACTCGGTGTGCAATTCCCAGGCTGTAAAGAACGCTCCCACACACACTTCTTCCTGAACTTTGTAATCAGGGAGAGACAGCACGTGAGTATCAAACAGAAGCTATTGTCTCAAAGAAAAGCATTGTTTCCCAAGGCGGGTTTGTAGGTTATAAACTCTTCTGTGATTCTTAGAATCTCCAAGGCCTGGCACCAGTCCCCAAAATGGGACAAGAGGACTGAGTCCCCCGACTGTCTCTCTGTCTGTCTGGACCCCAACCCCAACAGTGAGGTCTTAAAGACCCGGGCCTGGGTCCTTGTCATCTTTGTCCCATGGTCACCTGGAACTGATTTGTTGGGCTAAGTAGAACTGAAAACCTGTGCGGGGATGAAAGGTGGCCCTCTGGCTGCAGTTCCCTGGGTGCCTTCTGCCCTCCACCCGCTTCCTTGATCCTCTGACGGGGCGGCGGGCGGCGGGCGGCGGGGGGGTGGAGGTGTGGGTGGGAGCCCATGAGCAAAGCTTAAACCTGTGAGTAGCTCTTGACAAGAAGGCAAGGTGAGAATATTAAAGCTTCAAGGGCAGCTCCTTGGGCCTAAGGAGAAGCTGGCCGAGCACATCTTGTGCCCCTGAACCCTCCTCCAGGGCCCTCCTCCTGAGCCGGCACCCTTGCCCAGGCTGACCCAAGGGAGCAATGGTGGGGCAGTGGGTGTGCACGAGGCGCAGGGCAGGGAAGCCTGGCCGCCACTCTCCATGGCAAGGATGCAGACAACAGCAGCGTGCAGATGGCGGTGGCGCTCTGGGGTCAGACCCAGGTTCAAATCCTAGCTCTGCCACTTACCAGCTGGGTGATCTTGGTTATAGTTCCTTGATCTCTCTGAGACTCAGTTTCCTCATTTGTGAGGTAGAGATAGCAATCCTACCTGACAGGGCCGTGGGGCTTCCCTAAGATGCCACCTGACGTGTAGCTTGTGCTGAGTGGCAGCTTCCGTCCTCATTCCAGCCTGGCAGCCACTTGCCAAGAATAGGCACTTTCTCAAACTCCTGGCCTCAAGTGATCCTCCCGCCTCTGCCTCCCAAAGTGCTAGGATTACAGGCGTGAGCCACCGCACCCGGCCTAAGAGTCAGCCCTTTCTGTGCCTGCAGAATTCAACCACCTTCGACCTACAAGCAGGTCACCTTCAAGAGGGCACTGGGCTCAGAACACTTTTCTCCAAGAAAAGCGTTATCACTGGTGGTTGGTTCTCAGGCTGGCCCCCCAAAGCTTGCTTTATTTAGCTCATTAAGGCTAACCAGGGCTTTCTGGCTAGACTGGAGACCTGGCCTCCTTTGGGGCCACGTTGCTGTGGACACGTCCACAGTGGGCAGGTCTCTTCTTGCTCTGTGGGGGGCCCCAAGAACCCTTCAGATCAGTCACAGGACTGGCTATCTGTTGGGTGTCTATAACCCCGGGCATGTGTGTAAAGTGCTTTGGGTCCCTCTGGACCTCCCACTCATGGTTCTGGTACCTTGCAGACTGCACCGCACCACATTGCTGCTCAAGATCTTTCCTCAGTTAAAGAGTGGATGCCCTTCCTCCCTTCTGAAGTGCTGGCAGTGAGCCGGGCCCAGGTCCAGCTGCAGAGGGTGGCGGTTCACGGACCTGCTCTCGTGGGTCCTGTGTGCAGGGGACGGGACAGATGATGGCACCTAATCAAGTAAGTGCACAAGGTCATTCCAGAGTCGGATCCTGCCATGCACTGCCAGAAGCCCCAGGTGGGCACTGTGGCAGAGTGTCTGGAGGGAAGGGTAGGTGGCGAGGAAGGTTTCTCTGGGGAGGTGCCCTTGGAGCCCAGCCGGAGTGATGTGACAAGGCAGAGAGGTCTGGAAGGCAAGAACTGCCAGTGCAAAGGCCCTGAGGTGGGAATGCCCTTGGCCTTGAGATTCAGGAAAAACACCGTAGAAGCAGCATCGTGAGTGAGGCAGAGAGAAAAAAGAGGTGGGCAGGGGAGGCCTGGCCGTGGAGGACCTGGTAGGTCATTGTGGGGCACTTAGATGTTATCGTAAGAACATTGGTTTACATTTATTTCTGTTTGCCTCCTATTAGAACAACAGACATCCTGGTATTATCTCAGCAGTGAGGGAGGAAGGCCAAAGCAGGGTGGCAAAGGTTGTTTGAGTCTACTGCAGAGGGAAGCCGGGGAAATGGGCAGTGGCCACGGGTAGCCAGGAAGCAGTTGGATGTGTTTTCTCAGAAAGGGCAGAGGGCTAAGACAATATTCCTGGCTTCTGTTGCAGCTAGAGGTCTGTGGCTGATGTCACCGCAGAAGGTTAGGAGTCAGGCAGTCTAGCTTCCCCTTTCTCTGGGTGTCTTCCAGGAGAGTAAAAACCAAACCAAAAAATCCTGGGGAGGCTGGAGGCCTCTGTGTTTTGATGTGGCATTTGTTTTGTGAGGCACGAGCCACGGGTTCTCTCAGCATCACAGTGTCAGCGGTGGCCTGTGCTTTCTCCCTCTCCCCTGCAGCCCTCGTGGAGGCATCGCCGTTTCAGTGCGGCGGCCTGGGAGCTGTGGCTATGGGCAGGTGGGCTGGTGAGGGTTCAGCCTCCAGCTCAACCAGGCCCCAGCTGCACGGCCTCAGGCCAAGTCCTTATGCGCTTTCAGCTTGGGTTTCCTGATCTGCAGAACAGACCCAGTGTCTGCCCTGCAACATGGCCGCAAGGCTGAGGGGCAGTGAGGGTAAAGTGCTTAGCCCAGTGCCGGGCACGTTCCGTGTTCAGTAGGTGACAGTCACCCTGAGCTGCATTTTAAGAGCTTGAGAGTTTGCCCAAGCGTTCCGCATTCTGTGCGCATCGGGCTTCTCACTCTAACGCTGGACGGCAGATAGGCCGGGCAGCAGCGCTCCTTTTCACAAACTGGGGCTCAGAGAGGTGAAGCAAGCCGCCCACTGTCACACAGCTAGGAAGCCCAGAGCTGGGGTTTGAGCCCGCACCTCTGTGATTCTAGATCCTTCCTGTGCTCAGGGGTTGTGTTTATACTGTGGGTACTGCCTGGCGCTGCGCCTCCTGGACAAGGTTCCTTTCACTTCCAGAGTCAGCACAGCGGAAGGTAGGAAGGAGGCTGATTTTATTTCTCCTTCTATGGAGAGGCAGGGACAGTTGCAAGAGGCTGGGTAACCTGCCCAAGGTCAAATGGCGGGCCAGGTGTGCCTTTCTGATTCCTCTGACCGGACAGAAATGACACGGAGCTAACGTAGCCAGAATGGAGCGGGAGCCTCGTTCCCTGAAGCAGCTTTCCTTGAAGGCGTGTGCGAGTCGCAGGTCCAGGAGGCTCGGGCTGGGGAGGACAGGCGGTCCAGAGGACCTCTGCAGGGGAACTGCCTGACGATCGAACAGCCAGTTACGTTCCCGGTAGCACCTTGTGTTCCATTCTCTGCCCCACCCGAGGATCCCTGAAGGAAGGCAGGTCAAGAGCCAGCCTCCCATTTTACAGATGGCAAAACCGAGTCCCACAGAGGTTAAAGTATGCCTGAGGTGCCCGCTGGGTGCTATGTGATGGAGACAGCTCTAGCTCTAGCAGGAAGTTGGGGCTGGGCTGGGGGGAATCACGGTCTAGGCCAAGGGAGCAGTAAAGATTACCTACTGATTTTCATTCTTTCTTTAAAAAAAAATGGTGTTAAAAAATTGGTGGTAAGAAGGTTGGGTTCTCATTTATAAGGCAGCTTTGCAAGAGTCGAAGCAGACCCTGTCATCAGAGCAGACAAGAATATCATAGCAACTGGGCATCTACAGCCCCACAGCCCGAGACCAAGCAGTCCCAGAGGACCCCATGCTCGGAAGGGCCCTGTGCTTGGTTGAATGCTCTGCTGTTGCCGTCTTGAGAGGATTAATAATTTTTGAAGAAGGGGCCCGGAGTTTTCATTTTTCACGGGGTCCCACAATTTATGTATCTGGCCCTGCATAGACAGAGGCAGGGAAATTGTTTGAGGCTTTTACTCAGTGCCAAAGCACTTTGCATCCATCGCCGTGTAACCTCACAGCAGCCCCATAGGTGAGCACGCCTGTGCCCATTTTTCCAAAGTGTTAAGTGACTAGTAACTGACTTAACCGTCCTGGCCATGTCTTGCTATGTAATAAATCACCTCAAAACTTAGCAGCTTAGGACAACAACTGTCATTTATTTTGCTCCCAAACCTGCAGTTTGGCCTGGGCTTGGCAGGGAAAGCACCTCTCTGCTCAGCCAGCAGCAGCCGGGGCGGCGTGACGGGAGCTGGAGAACACACTTCCACAAGGGCTGGCAAGTGGGTGCTGGCTGTGGGTTTCTATTCATGGAGCTGCTTGGGCTTCCTCACAGCATGGCGGCTGGGTGCCTGGCACCAACAGCTCCAGAGGGAGGCAGTGGAAACTGCCAGGGCCCTACAACATGGGCCTGGAAACTGGCACAGCCTTCACTTTGGCCATGTTCTATTGGTCGAGCAGTAACGTTCTTCTGGTCAAGCCCAGACTCAAGGAGGGAGACTACAGACCCCACCCCTCGCTAGGAGGGGCATCAAAGAATTCTGAGATCTTCTGTGACAAGCACTGTGCTGAACACTTCACATATTGCCTCATTTCATCCTGTCTATAATTTTACCATTGTCGTTCCTAGTGTTGTCTCAAGGAAGCTAAATAAACTGCTGAAATCCCAAGTTCACCTGGGTGGAATTTGAGTTCAAATTTGTTTGTCTCTGGAGCGTGAGCTCTGGACCGTGGGACTGACCTGTGCGTTCAGGGTCCATGCAGTCAGAACGCGGCAGGGCTGGAATCCAAGCCCGCATCGGTCCAACTGGAGAACACTTGAATCTAGTTCCCATACAGACTAGTTCCTGTCTAGCATTTCGACAGGGAAACCGAGGCTCCCAGAGGTCTTGCCAGGCCTCCCCTGGGGAGGGGACAGAGGCTGGCACCTTCCAGGGCAGGATGGGGGCTCCCCTTTTGGGCTGCACAGAGCCTGGTCAGGAAGTCGCAGAGAGCTGTGGGCAGATTATGCAAGAACAGGCTGTCGAGAGACACGTTGTTTTTCGCTGCAATTACACTTTATTCAGGAAATACCCATCGCTTCTGCCCGTTTCAAGGGAGGGTCCCTCACCCAGGGCGGAAGACCTGCTGTGAATGCTGGGGCACTAACAAGGTGGACCGAGGTTCCCTGGGCCAGGTTCATTCATCAGAAGTTCCCTGAGAGCCACTGTGTGCCCATCTGGGCTGGGCTCTGACAAAAGAGGAGGAGTCTCCATCACTGCCACCCGGGAAGTCATAGGTTAGTAAGAACTACTACGTACTGAGGCTTTTTGCAATCTCTCATTGAAATCTCACAGTGCCCTAGGAAGTGGTTACTATCGTTACCCCCATGTTATAGGTGAGGAAACCAAGGCACAGAGTAGTTAAGTCACTTGCTCAAGGTCACACAGCTGCTAAGTGGTACAGCCAGGCCACCTGGCTGGAGTCCGAGTTTCCAACCACTTGTCCATGCTGTTCTGCTTTGGCTCAGGCCGGGGTCCCCACTGTGCTGAGGTCCCAGCCCTGAGTCCCAGGACCTGTAGAACACTGTGCAGGCATCCACAGGGCTCCGTAAGTGCACAGGTAATGGAATTTGCCTCCTGGATTCCCTCTCACCTTTCCTTTTCAAAGCCCAGCTCTGGCTAGGCTCGTATAACCTTCAATGGCTCCCCAGTGCCAACACGCCAAAGTCTGCCAATCTGACCCTCCCTGTTACCTCCCACGGCTCCCATATCCAAACCTCCTCTGAGACCCAACTGAGTCCCCTCAGTCACCTAATACAGAGGGCACATCTCACCAGGAAATCTCTGCTTAATGCCCCAACCTCACCTTTCTCCTCCTTCATAAAGACTTCCAGGACACCCAGGCCCAGGACCTCCGTGAGGGCCGAGTTCCAGAAGCCTCATAAAAAATATCTTATCTAAAAAGATGAATTCATTCATTCAGCCACTCAGTTGCTCAAGTGACAGATCTGTAAAAAGCACCTACTATGTGCCAGGCGCTGTGCTGGGTGCTGGGGAACACAGTGAGGTGGGAAGGCGGGGGATCTACAGTGCTACTCTCAGGGGGCCGAAGCCCGACTGGGAGGCCAGCTTGTGGGATCAGGCAATGGCTGGAAGTGTGATATGAACTCTGACCAGGTAAGCAGAGCTCCAGAGCCCAGGGGATGGCAACGCGCCTACATGGTGGGCCTCAGCTTCCACCTCTGTAGAATGGGTTTAATAAGAGTACCTTCCCCAGAGAGATGTTGTAAGGACTAAGCTCATTCATTAATTTGTTAGAAAAATATTTATCAAGTTCAAACTCTGTGCCCTGCTGGGTGCTGGGGACACACAGCCCTGACCTCTGGAGATTGACGATAAAGGGTATTTGAGGTAACATTAGCTGGTGGTGCGCAGGGCCCTCGGCACAGGCCAGGTGTGTGGCCAGGGCTCGGGGAGGTGAGTCTGGGGTGGACACCGCCCACCCGGCACTTGCATCTTTCAGTTTCTCAGAAAGGGGTGAGTGATGGAGACAGTTTCATGGGTGGAAGCTGTTCTGTAGGCGCCAGGAGGGAGGCTGGAAGGGCTGGGCCGGGCGCTGGTGGGAAGTTGCAACAGCACAGGAAGGGAGAGGAGCTGCAGGGCAATTGGGGCCCGAGGGGGGTTTCCTTCCAGTGTGAAGGGGAAGAGCAAGGCTGAGCCTTCGGGAACTTCGCAGGGGAACCCTCCCTGTACCTGGGGGACCCAGGGCTCCATTCTGGGAAGGCAGACTACATGGCCCCCATCAAGTTCTGAGTCGGAAGTTATTGAGCACTTGCTAGGTGCCCGACACTGTAGACTCAATCTCTGATCCTCACAGCATCCCTGTAAAGCAGAGGTTATTAATCCCCATTCTACAGACGAGGAAATGGAGGCTCAGGGAGGTGAAGTGATTTGTCCAAGGTCAAGGCTGTACGCTAGTAAATGGCCTGGCCGGGACTTGAACCCAGGTCTAGGTGATGGCAAAGTTGATGGCTTTTTCCCTTCTGATACAGCCCAACTGTCCCAAACAGCCTTTTTGGTTAGGCTTCTTGGTGCTTGAAATTCCACCGCTCATTCCCAGGGGCTGCAGGTTCCTGGGGTCCTCCTTTGGGGCCCACAGCCGGGAGCAGGGTCTCAATGGACTGTGGGCCAAGGGACAGCCGCTACTCTGCCTGGCATAGAGTAGGTGCTCAGTAAGTCTGCGGGGCAGGCAGGACAGCCCTGGGCTGGGGGGAGATCCAGCTTCCTCAGAGTGAGATCCTGAAGACAGACTTCACCTGGGGACAAACTAGAAGTGGCCAAGTCACTGCCACCTCCTTCAAGAAGCCCCCAGGGCTCCTCAGCTAGGGCGGCTTTGTCCCCCCTCCGCAGGCTGCCGCAGGGAGCGTGCCCCTCTGAGTCACCCACGTCCAGCCCTGCCCAGCTCTGCTCGGGGCAGGAGGAGACGCACATACGCAGAAACCTCTGAATAAGTGAAGGCTGGGAAATTATACCAGGGGAAAATTACTTATTTCTTCCTCCTTTTGAATTGGGGAGAGGCAAAGTTGCTGGGGAAATGAGGTCAGTGACGCCGGCGTTGCGCACTCCTCGCTGATGAGCAGAGGGCCGG
>CM052444.1:100533756-100554793 GCA_028533085.1 Varecia variegata | reverse complement strand
GATTCCAGAATGGGCTCGGCGGGTAGTTTGTCTTCATCGCCGAGGCCAGGATGCCTGGTGTTTGCAGTCTGACAATTCTGGGTTCGAATCCCTGCTCTGCCTCCCTGGTCTTGGCCAAGTCACTTAACCTCTCGGAGCCTCAGTCTGCCCAGCTATAAAATGGGCATAATGACCCTGTACGTCTCTGTGCAGGCAGAGGCGACTCTGTCTTGCTCACTGCTGCATCTCTGGAGCCTACACACCTCCTAGACATAGAGTGACACTCTCAGTGAACCAGGGGTTGAACACTTGTTTGGCACCTGTGCTTGGAGAATTATAGTCATCTCAAATTAACTCTTTTTTTTAAGAGACAGGATCTCGCTATGTTGCCTAGGCTGGTCTTGAACTCCTGGCCTCAAGCAGTCCTCCCGCCTCAGCCTCTGGAGTAGCTGGGATTACAGACATGCCACCATACCTGGTTTCAAATCTTACTCTTGGTTCCAGCCCATCTCCCCTCCGCCTGCCCCTCCACACGGCAGTCCAGTTTCCTGCCACCCCCAGCTGCTTGGGCCCAGAGCCTTGGACTCATCTTTCTGTCATACCCCACAACCAGCCCATCAGCAATTCCTGCCTTGACTACCTTCAAAGATCACTTAAAGTCCCCACTGCCCGGCTACTGTCCCATGCAAGCCTCCACCCACTCCCAGCTGGACCGGTGGGAACATCCTCCACCTGTGTCCTGGCTTCGACCCCCTCCCGCCCCCGCCTTCTGAAGTCCATTCCCCACCAGCAGCCAGAGCTGCCCCTTTAACTTGGCAGGTCACTGCCTTGGCTGCTCACAAACCCGCAGGCCTCACCACAGCCCGCAGGTCCTGGCCTGGCCTGGCGCCTGCCTCCGCCCGCCCCTCTCCTGCTGCTCCAAGACCTTGCCCAGGTTCCTGCCAGCCACACTCACCTCCACACAGCTCCCAGGGCCCGGGGCTCAAGGCTGTTGCACATAGTGCTTCCTCAGCCTGGAAAGCTCCTCCCTGGTCGTGTGGCTCACTCTCTCCCATCATCCATGCCTCAGCTGGAAGAACCCCGGCCTCCCTCCCTAGAGATGTTTATCCCCCATCCCCCTACCCCTCCGCCCCGCTCCACCCACCACTTCCAGGTCCCTACGCACTTCTGTGATCTCCGGGGGCCCTGGCTCCTGGACTGCTTATTGCTCATTCGTGACCCCCCTACCAGGCCCTGAGCCCAGGAAGGTGGGACTTTTTGTTCCCTGCTGTGTTCTTAGTGCCTATACGAGGGACAGGTGTTGATGGATAAAAACCAGGCAACAGGTATGTTTTGTTTTGGGTGGTAGTAGTATTTTTAAGTCAATCAGCTGCCAACATTTAAGATTCAGGTGTTTACATTTAAAAAAAAAATCTGGATTTATGGATTCCCTTGGGACCAGATGCGGGCGCTCTGGCCACAGCGGGCCCACATGCCTGAAGCAGTTGGCAGGGAGGACTTCGGGGTGCAGACGCACCCCGCCTTCCCACCCAGCCCCTGCGGGCAGCAGTCTCCTAACTGGCTGGGGAGGAGCTGGATGATTGGCCAGCGCTTGACACACAGCAGCCCCTCACAGAATGACAGCTGCTGCCACTGCCGCTACTGCAGAGATCTGCGGGCGCCCTGAGGCATAGCAGCTGTTTGATTTCTGGTCCAGCCCGGTTCCCCTGACTCCAGGAACTCGGGGGAGCCTGGGAGGAGAGTGGGGCTGGCCAGCTGCTCTGCTCAGAACAGGCTGGGGAGGGGGAGGGCTGAGATCAGAGGGCCGGAAGGAAATTTCCACCCTGAGCCTCCGCAGCACCCAAATGTCACCCAGAGTCACCATGGCCTTTGCATATTGCGAATGAGACATCGTGGGGGCGGACGGGGCACAGCCCAGGGGCAGACGGGGCACAGCCCGGGGGTTACAGGTTCCCACAGGGGAGAGGTGTCAGGGGTGGGGGAGAGGGAGAGAACAGAGGCAATGTAGCGTCAGGGAGAGGGTCGGGGGACTCTTGGGAGAAGGAACACAGAGCAGAAGGGGCAGAGGGTCGGGGACAGGCACACATGCTCAGGGGTCCACTCTGGGCCCAAAGAGGAAGCCACACCAGAAGTAGCTAAGAAATCAGGAAAATAAATTCAAGAGGTGGACAAAGACCAAGAGTTTAGAATTGGAGTGCATTCATTCACTCATTCATTCATTCAACAAATGTTTCGGGCCACCTCTTCTGTTCCAGGCACTGATCCAGGCCCTCCCTTGGGGAGTTCTCAGGCTGAATGAGGGGCCCTAGTGAGACACCCCACTGATGAGGGTGGGCTAGGATGGGGCAGACAGAGTTGGGCACATTAGCGTCTGTGGGCAGTCAGGTGACGGGTAGGAAAGGGTGCTGCAGGCAGAGGGTGGCATGAGTACAGGCAAGAGGCAGGGGAGCAGCAGGGTGGGTGCGAGCCTAGGTGGGGTGTGGGGGGAGGACTGCAGCTGTCAGTCCCCGTCTGGAGGTGGCCCAAAGGGAGCCTGGCCCAGTCAGGTGCCAAGCCAGGCACAATGTGGCTCATCTTTCACCTGCCCTGCGAAGGAGGTGCCCGGGCTCACCTCTCCATGAGGAAACTGAGGCTTGGCAGGGTTAAGATTCCTGCTCAGATACGCATGGCACCAGAGTTGCTGGGCAGGGATCTGGGAATGACCCAAGTTCATGGTCATTCTCTGAAGTCCCACTGGCTGCCGCTGCCAGGCGAGGGTGAGAGACACAGGCCAGTAGACTTGACCTCCCCACTGCAAACAAACCCCAGGAAACCCCAGGATTTCTGGGGGCCCCCTCTAGTGTGGGCTATAGAGATGCCAACCAGGGGTGACATCTGTCACAGACCAGGTGCAGGATAAAGTGCAGACTGCGTAAACAGGACACAGTCCCCACAATCCTGGCTGCTCAAGCCCAAAGGGACCCAGCAACAAGCCACAGTGAGTAGAGCCCTGGAGGCATCATTTCTTCATCCATCTCCCAACCCAAGGGCTCTGGAGCCCGACAGCCCAGGGAGGATTCCTGGCTCTTCCGTTTACTAGCTGTGTGCCCTCGAACAAGCTGTTTAACCTCCCTAGGCCTCAGTTTCCTCATGTGTGAAATGGGGATAACAATGGTAACTCTCTCTTAGCATGGACGTACAGGGGAATTTTATGCACGTAAAGTGCCCAGGACAGCGTCTGATGTGCCATACGCCTTCAGTAAGCATAAGCTACTGTTATTGCTACTGTTACTAGCGAGATGCAGTGCTGGGCCTATGACACAGGGATGAATGAGATGATCCAGGCTTCCCAGGAGTCCCCAGCCTGGTGAGGGGACAGGAGGAGACAGGCAGTGGCTATGCATGCAGCCTGACAGTCCTGGGAAGGGGACACAAGGGCCTGCGAGCCTGGAGGAGCCAGTCCAGCCGGGGGGCCGGTGCGGGGGGAGGTGTTGTTGGGGGTATTGGGGAGGGGTCTCAGGAAAACTCCCTACCGGATCTTGGGAATTCCAAGGACAAGTTGGGATTGTCCAGCAGAAGGAAGGGTCTTCCAGGTGAAAGGTCAACATGGGCTGGGGCGGTGGGAGGGAACTCCGCGGGTTCAGGGAACTGAAAGAAGTTCCCTGTGGTTCAGCCTCGCCCTGCCCTGCGGGGAGGCTCCCAGAGGAGAAGCTATGACAAGCAGGCAAGACAGACAGACACGCTCTTACCTGAGCTCCCGGCGCTGGCCCGGGCCTCGGCAGACCCACGGGCCTTCTCCGCACCTGGCGCCTGCGGCTGGTTCCCGGTGGGCGCCCGCCCGTGTGCGGCGCTGGCCGAGCTCTCCAGGGAGCTGCTGCTGGAGCTGGGCGCCGCCGTCAGCAGGTGCTGCTGCTCCAGGCCTGGCGCCCCCCGGGCCTTATCGGCAGGCAGGTGAGGCTGCACGGGCAGGAGGAGGGAGAGCGGTCAGCCCACCGGCCAGCTCTCCCC
Organism: Varecia variegata; assembly: GCA_028533085.1. NCBI lineage: Eukaryota > Metazoa > Chordata > Mammalia > Primates > Lemuridae > Varecia > Varecia variegata. The sequence continues at coordinate 100,550,827 of CM052444.1, read as the reverse complement.
CTCCTCCTCCTCACCACCACCTGCACCTCCTGCCGTCTGCACGTCACAGCTCACCCCGAGGCTTCTGCCCACACCCACACGTCCTTCCACACGTGGGCGCTTTGGGGAGGTGTGACTCTCCGTGGTTTGTATGTTTCTGTTATTAGCATCCAGCTGCGCCACGGGAGTGTGACCCCTGTGAGGGCTGGAACCACGTGGCCCTGTCCACCAAACAGTCTTAGCGCTGGGGCAGGATTTCCATCCTCATTTTACATAAGGAAACAGAAGGAAAGCGACTTTCCTAAGGTCACCCCATCCGCACAGAGAGATGTGGCTCAGCCTAGCAGCCAAGAGCACGGACGCCAAATCCAGCCCACAGGAGGGCAATCATCACTGTACCACTCACTAGCTGTGTGACCTTGGACAACTTGCTTAACCTCTCTGTGCCTCCATTTATCATCTATAAAAGGAGAATAATAACCTATCTCATAAGGTTGTTGTGAAGATTAAAAACTGAATATTTTTAAAGTGCTTAAAACAATACCTGTTACATAGTAAGCTCTACACAAGAGTTTATTAAATCAGAAGTAGGCCAAGTACTGCCCCTGGGTCAAATCCAGCCTGCCACCTGTTTTTGTACAGCCTGCAAGCTAAGAATGGTTTTCACATTTTTAAATGGTTAAAAAAAAATATATATTTTTAAGAATGATATTTTGTGACAGGTAGGATGATGTGAAGTTTGAGTTTTAGGGTCCATAAGTAAAGTTTTATCGGAATACACCACTCTCGCCTTGTTACGTGCTGTCTATGGCTGCGTTCCTGCTACAAAGGCAGGTTCGAGTAGTTGTCACAGAGACCACATGGTCCACAAAGCCTAAAATTTTTACTATCTGGCCCTTTGCAGAAAAAGTGTGGTGACCCATCCGGGACAGGGAGCCCTTTCACTGGGGACTGTCAGCCGTGCTGTCCCAGCTCCCCTTTCCAGAGTCCACCCCCAGGATGCTCTGTGACTTCTCCTGATATCTTTTCCCCATAGAATATTATAATAATCATAAAATATTAGCTGCCCTTTGAGTGCCACCTAGCGCCAAGCACTGTGCCAAAGTTCCCCTAGAAACTCTATGGAGCCTTTCAACAGCCCCGTGTTGTCCCCGCTTTGCAAACGTGAAAACAGAGGCACGGACAGGATGAATCACAGAGGCTGAGGTCACAGTTCGAACACAGCACGGTTGGGCACCCACAACGCCTTTCCTGGGTGTCTGGGGTTTCAGCTCTGGAGACTCAAGACAAGGTCCCCATTTCCGGACACCGTGCTGGGAGCAACTGGAAATTCCACCCCAAGGCTGCTGTCTGTCCACCTGACTGCACAGGAATTCAAGGCCTTGCCTTGGGGTTCTCGGTGATCACTAGATCCCCGGAAACAGGGAGATGGCAGGGGCCATGTCCTCACCAGCTGCCCTGCCCCTTGGCCTGCCCAGGACGAGAGAGAGGGTTCGAATAGAGTGAGGATGGAGGCAAGTGAATGGCTGGCAGGACTCACCAGCACAGCAGGGGGACGTGAGGGGGCCAGAGGGCACAGGTACACCAGCCCCTGGGCATGGCTGAGACCCACCCTCAACTCCCTCTGCCTTGGGATTGGAAGAATCCTGTGCAAGCCATCCCATGAGGCCACGGGGGCCCAGGGAGGGTGAGTTCCAGGCTCGGTACCACACAGGTGGTCCGTTGCAGGGACAGGACAAGCCCAGAGGCCCAGAGCAGTGTGCCAGGGCTGTGTGCTGCCGCTGTGCCCTCTTGCTTCCCTCTTGCTTCCCTCTTGCTTCCACCCACGGGGCTGACTTCCCCAGTTTTGGAGGAATGGAAGGCATTTCAAGTTCATGCTGAACCTTCACTCAGGTGGTCTAACCTTGACCACTCCCCACCCCCCAGCCCTGCTCTGGGCTTGGAAGGGGAGGAGGAGCCTCCAAATGTCATTCCTCACAACCCCCAGGGAAGGGGCTTTTCTGGTCTGTGCTTCACCCTCTCTGCTGGTGGCTAGAGCCAGGCAGAACAGAAACCCTCAAATGTCACAGCCCGCCTCCCTCCTCCAAAGCCACAAGCTGCAAAGTTCAGACAGGCTGCGGGTGGCACAGATGCAACCTGAGTCCTGTTCCTTGGGCTGGGACCCCAGAGGGGTGGAGTACTGAGGAGGCTCCTTCAAAACACAGGCCGCCAGCCAGCCGCCAGCCCCCTCGGCTCCCAGCCTCTCCTGCTGGGCAGAAGCAGATACCCTGGCAAGAGCCGCCGGCTGGATCCTCCAGGTTCCTGCTGGGTCCGTGTCTGTGTGTGTGAGTGTGTGTTCACAAGGCTCACACACCCCTATCTACAGCCATGAGGGTGAGTGAAGTGTGCATACACACGTCTACGAGTGGCTCGGTTAGTGTGTGTGCTGGGGGTGGTGAGGAGAGGCACACCTAGGTTTGTGTCCCAGGGCACTCTCATCAGCTGTGCCACCTTGGGAAAGTTACTTAACGTCTCTGGGCCCAAGTTTCCCGGGCTATAAAATGGGGGGCGCTAATCATACTGCCTGTGTGTTACAGCATGGCTGTGAAAATAAATAAATTCAACACCTGCCCAATGTTCGTGCTTGTTATTAAACATAAGCCCGTGCACAAGCGTGTCCGTGGGGGTGACTGTGGGTGAGCTCACACATGTGCATACGCTGGTCTTCTCTAAACAATGGGAAGCCACTGTCCCTGTGCCCTGGGAGTTATTTCTGCAGCAGGAGGAACAGGTTGTGCTGAGTTGACAACACCCACCTAAGCCCAGCGGCCTGATTAGCTGGTAGCCAGGGAGCAGCGTGGGGCACAGGCTAAGCAGGGGGCCGGGCTTGGGGGTGGGAGCCCAGGGCTTGAAGGATTCGTGGGAAGGTGGCCAACCTCTGAGGGCTTGGAACAGCTTTGAATGTCTCCCCTGGCAAAACCTGCAGATTTAGACTAAGTTTCAAGCCTGGGCTATGCCACTTACCTAACCATCTAACCTGACACGGGAAACTGAGCCTCCTCCATAAAACGCGGTGATGACACTCTCTGCCTCGCAGGGGTGTGAGGATTCAGTGAGAACAGCTCAGGGACCCCACCCGTGGCGAGCTGGCCCCAGCTCAGACCCGTGCACGTCTCTTCCCAACTCCATATTCAGGAGGGTCTTGGTAGATTGACCACAGCGGGCATATTTACACCACAGAAATTAGCAAACACCACACATCAGGGTTTGGAGTTTTTCCCCCTGGAGAGCCAGTTTTCCACTGGTTTATCACTGGGCTCTGCGCACACGGCACTCAACAAACGGGGTGCTCGCATGCAGTGAACGGAACGTGGGCGGAGGGAAAGGGGAAGCGGAAGCTACAGGCCACACCCTGGACATCTTCCCTGCACAGAGGTTGGGAAACACTTGGTTGGGAAAGAGAAGACGCAGCTGGGCTGCTGGGGCAGAGCCTGGAGGGGACACTTGCTCTACATGCCACCAGGCAGCAACTGTCAGCATCACTGAATTGAAGCCACAGAAAGGCAGAAGTGGGATTCACACCCTGGGAGGATGAGAAACAGTCTGATCCCCGCTTAAACACTGCAGAGCACTGGGCTGGGAGACATTGCTGTGTGACTTTGGACAAGTCACTTTCCCTCTCTGCACCTTTTTTCTTGTCAGCAAAATCAGGAGATGAAACCAGTCTACCTGATTTCAAAAGCCCTCTGCAAACCTCAGGCACTGGGACACCCAGGGCTGAGCTTTTCCCGGTCACGGTGGTCCTCAAGTGGGGGGGATTTGGCCCCCAGGAGATACTTGGCAATGTCAAGAGGTTTTTGGTCGTCACTGCTGGGTGGGGGTGCTACTGACATCTACTGAACGTTGCTGAACAGCCTACAATGCACGGGACAGCCCCCCACAACTAAGACCTCTCTCGTCCCAAATATCCACGAGGTTGAGAAACTCTGCCCTAGCAGGACAGGGAACACGAGGTAGCTCCATGGACTCTGTTTCCTCATCTGTAAAATTGGGTAAAAGTCCTTCCCTGCCTACCAGGTTTGAGATTGCAGCAGACACCGTGTATTGGCTCACCCCACACCCATTTCCAACCCCTCTCCCTCATCCTCCTCTTCCATGGAGACTGGGAAAGCAAAGCACTCCCTTCTCCAGCTTCCCTTGCAGCTAGGAGTGGTCACATGACACAGTTCTGGCCAATGAGATGAAAGAAGAAGTCTTCCCAAGGCTTCTAGGGAGGCGTCTGATTTACTGATAAAGGCAACATGGCCAACCTGGCTGTTCCCCCTCTTTCTGCCTCGAACCCGGAGGTCACATACGATGTGATGATCCCCATCTTATGACACGAGGCCACAAGCGAGAAAACTAAAGCCAACACACGAAAGGTGGCAGAGTCTAGGGTTCTGCTGGCACCACGGGAAGATGCGGCTGAATCCATTCCAGCAGACGCCAGCCCCCTGGCTTCTTGGAATGCGGGAAAAATAAAGCCCTTTGTTTGAAGTCACCTGTAAGTTTTGTTCTTTGCAGCCAAATGCCTTCCTGATGGAGAACTAACAGAATACTGTGACACTACGCTGTTGGTCTGTTTCTAACAAAAGTCCTTTACAGACACTACTTCATAAAACAGATCAAAGGGGAGCTGCGTTGAAGTCAGGGGAGGACCCAGAGCCCAGCCCCGCAGCATCGATCTCAAACCGGAGAGGTGACACCCCTAGGGCCCTCGGTGGCACACCGGTACCCTGGCACTCACTGTCTCACTGCTCCCTGCGCAAGCGCTCTGTGAACACACAGAGATGACAAGGACTGTGCCAGCTGGACCGAGCAGACACTGCCCTCGTTTCGTGATGAGGAAATGGCCGTAGAGCAATTTCATGTCCACCCAAGGTTACACTGTGGACCCAACCACATGCCTGCCACTAACACCACTAAGTCCCCTGCTCCCCGACGAGACATTTCACACGCTCAGTCTCCTTCAGCCCATGGAGGGCCTTTGCCTTTGCCCATGCCGTGCCCCCAGGCCTCTCCTCCACCTCCAGGGCTCTGCGCACCTCCTGACACTGGACAGATCAACCTAGAGAGTTCACTGTTTCCTGGCCGGGCCCGGTGGCTCACGCCTGTAATCCTAGCACTTTGGGAGGCTGAGTAGGGAGGATTGTTTGAGGCCAAAAGTTCGAGACCAGCCTGGGCAATAGCGAGACCCCACCTCTACAAAAAATAGAAAATTAGCCAGGCGTGGTGGCGTGTGCATGTAGTCCCAGCTACTTGGGAGGCTGAGGCAGGAGGATCGCTTGAGCCCTGGAGTTGGAGGCTGCAGTGAGCTATGATGATGCCACTGCACTTCAGCCTGGGCGACAGAGTGAGACTCTGTCTAAAACAAAGAAAGAATTCACTGTTTGCTGTGTGACAACCCAGCCCGCCTGGAAGGAGACCAGGGGAGGAGGAGGGAGAGGGCAGAGGGACACTCACCACCTTGCCTTCTCTTTGCAGGCAGGAGGGCTTCTCTATAAAGAGGAAAGAGGGGACAAGTCAGGGAGTGTGACTTCCTCGGGCAATGTCTGTTCTAACCAGCAGGGCAGCATGAGGCCCAGGGGACCCAGCGGAGCAGGCCCAGCCCTGGGGGCAGAAACTGCCTACCAGCCGAGGTCCACAGAGGCCCCCGTCCACCACCCCTACCATTCTCCAGCCCCCCCGCCTTTGCCCACGCCACGCCCTCCATGTGGGGCGCCCTTTCTTTCCTGCACATATTCCACCCATAGAGACCTTGCCCAGCTCAGAGCCGCCTGCCGCAGGAGGCCTGAATCCCCCGGCTGCCTGGATAAGGATCCTGAACTCTAACTCCCTTGGGTGACCCTGCTCACATCCTGCGTTTCAGTAGTTAAGTCAGTGGAAGTGTCCTCTGCCCCGGCTCTAAGCTTCCACGCAACAGGGACTACGGATCCAGCCCTGTCTGACCTTTAAGGCTGTGCCCCGTGCTGGACTCACAAGAGGCACCCCAAAAGCTCCCTGAACAAGCAGATGAAGGAAGGATGGAATCTTACTTTTCTTTTGAGTCACGATGACACAATTCACCAGTCCTATTATTAGCAGCCCCAAGGCTGTCACACCCACAATCAGACCTGGAAAGAAAAGAGAAGCTCAAACAGCTGCAAAAACAAACTCCAACGTACCCGGGGCCAGGCAGGGAAGGCAGTGACCCCAGTGGCTGGAGTGGTTGCAGGTGAGGGGCAGGTCCAGGCCGGAGGTTCTCAAACTCAATTACAAAGCAGACGTGTCTGAGGGCCACATTCAACCCGAGAGCCACCGGTGTGAGACCTCTGGCCTGATGCGGGCCTAACCCCCGCAGGGAGGCCTGTGAGGTGACCTAGACCAGCCCACTGTGTTCCCAGCCTGGTGGCTCCATCAGAAACAGAAACCAGGAGACCATCTCCACCTTCAGGTAAAATGCTGACCTCATCTCTTCCCACCCAGGGATCCTTAGTGCCAGCCCAGGTCTCAGGAAGAGGCTAGTCTCACTGTCACCTGTATGCCAGGACAGAGCACAGGGTCCAGCCCACAGTGGGCTCTCAGTAAGACCTCGGAAAGGAAGGAAGGGAGGGAGGGAGGGAAGAAACAGGGAGGGGAATAGAAAGAAAGGAGGAATGAATGAACGAGTGAATGAAGGAACTGCTTGCTTACTGACGGGAAGAGAGATGTTGCCACTGCTGACCCCTTCAGCCGGGGGGCTTGGGCCCACTGGGAGCAGGAAGGAGGTGCTGGCAGCCGTGCTGGGCCCTGGGGTTGGCTCCACGTGCTGGGATGTCGTGGATGCCGGCCGGGGGATGCGGACTGGTCCCAGGCCCACTCCCAAGGTGGGGGACCCAGACGCACAGACTGCATCCATGCTCGCGTTGCCAGGGACGGCCACCAAGCTGCAGCTGCGGGAGGAGGAGGCTTGGTCAGGAGGCAGTAGAGGACAGTGGGGTGGCTGGGCTCACTCATGGGAGCCAGGGCAGTGGACACGGGTCCCAGCAGCAGGGACGGGAAAGTGAGAGGGTGTGCCACGTCCTCTCTCCACACCACCCGCTCCTGTCCCCACCCTCCCTCTCCGTGCACCCACCCCTAGACTTCCAGGACAAGCTCCTATTTGCTGTGCCACCTATCCTGGGACCCACCCTCAGATGAACCAGTCTGGACGATGGTGGCAGGTGAGCTACTCTGTGTCCTAGACACCACGGTCACCCAGGGACAGCCCCTCCCTGCTCCTCCAGAACCAAAGGACTCAGGCACTCACGTCCGGTGGGGCCTGCAAGTATCCGTGGATGAAGTTGTGTCGGAGAATGTCCCTGGGGTGCAGGGGGTGCACACCACGTTTGATGTTGCAGTTCCTTCGAGGAAAGAAATTGGAACCTGTCAACACCTCAAACGCTCTGTGGAACAGGTGGGCCCTGGCACTGGAGCCTTAGGCCCAAGGACCTGTCTCTGTATCTCCACCCCTTAAAATATACACACACACCACACACACACACACACACACACGCACACGCACACGCACACGCACACACACGCGGTCTCCAGGGTTATGTGGGTTCATCTTCCGCAGCTTTGGCGGATTTACACGGTAGGAGTGCAGTCAGGAGTGCGAAGGGAGGACTGAATGGTGACCGAGTAGACAGAGGGACACGTAGTGAGCACCAGGCCACCACTGACAATGTTCCCAAGCTGGACTAATGGGTCGATGCCATCGCAGAGATGTCCACGAAGAAGAGGCCCAAGGGGGTCCCTAGACCGCTGGCCCTGGCCCATACCTGGTTTGGTGACGCCGAAGCCGGGCCGGCACTTGCGCAGCGGTGCGCACAGCCGGCAGCCCTGCTGCTTGCTCAGCATGCAGTACCAGCCCGGCCTGCAGGCGCAGATGCGGTTCTGCTTTGGGCCGCAGGCTTGCGTTTCCACCTGGTCTGGAGGAGCAAGAGCCCAGGGTCATTCCCGCCTCCGCCAGGCCACGCTGCCCTCCCAGCCAGCCCAGCGCCCGCAGACGGCTCTGCTCTCCAGGGGGCTGCTGGGCCCCAAACACGGGGCAAACAGAACACGGGCTCTCCCGGCCACCCCCTCCTCAAGGCTAAGATGGGCACCGTTCTCCCACCGCCTGCCCCGCGGGGCCGTGGAGAGGGTTTGGTGGGAGAGAGGAGGAAATGCCACGCATACGCAGTAAAGAGCTGTACGCAGGCCACCTCAGGCCCCGGGTCCTGAAAACCCCGGGCCTGGAGTAATCCCAGCCGGCTCGCAGGCGGAGGGGCTGGAGTGCGTGCTGGCCGGGCAGGGTGGGGGGACCGCCCTGTCCTGGGCCCACTCACCAGAGCTGCAGCGGGAGTCACAGCTGAAACAGCTGGAGACCCAGTTCCAGAGCTGGGTGTACGTGCTGTCCTCACAGGGCACGCACACGGTGTCTGAGGTCTTGGTGCAAGACTCTTTCACTCGGCAGCCTGCGAAAGCGAGGGCCGGCGGCCTCAGTGGGCTGGGGCTTCTGCCAGGGCCCTGGGCTTATCGGCCGTTCCCCAGAGCCCCAGCGTTCCGGAACCTTAGCTGGGAAGGCATTTTGATGGAGTTCTAATTCCTCTGACTTATCTCGCATCTGGCATGTACCAGCCATCATTTCTGCTCAAAAAATATCTTCCTCTCTGCTCTTCCCACGGGCCTGAAATCCCACCACCTATTACCAGTCAAGTCCGTAAGAACCAGTTTGCCAGTTCCTTTCTTGATCGTTGGCTAAAACTCTCCACCTGGGGGTGTGAGCTACAGGGCAAAAAGGCAGTTACAGTGCCGTGTCATCCCTGCTGTCCTATCAAGGACAGGGCAACAGACTCCTGCATGCCAGGGGACAGGACACCAAGGGAGACCTTTAAGGAGTTCACTCTTCTGAGCCCTGTCACCATTCCCATCCTGCCGCATTCACTGCCACACTTAGCGACTAACTTCCTGGAGACACTGCCCATTCACAGAAGAAAGAAGAGTCACTTTCCCTGGGGGTCTCTTAAATGGCCATGGGAGGTGACAGGTACACACGTGACAGCCCACATCTCAAGCTCATGGCTCAAAGGCCTCCACTGGCTTTCAGCCTGTCACAGAATAAAATCTAAACTCCTTGCCGCGGCCCCTGCTTACCTCGTCATCTCATCTCCTACCAGGCTCCCCGTCACTCACGCTGGGCCACACACTCCGGCCCAGCACCCCCTCAAGTTCACCAAACAGGCTTCCACCTCGGGGCCTTTGCACTTGCTGTTGCTCCTGCCTGGCACGCTGTTCCGCGCATATTTGCAGGACTTGCTCCCTCGCCTCCTGCAGGGCTCTGCCCACACGTCACCTCCTCAGAGCCACCTTCCCAGACCACCCCCTGTACAACAGGACACTTCGCTCTCTCTGCCCCCCTCTGCCTTAGCTGGCCTTGTTTTCTGCACAGCACTGGCTGACAGGGAGGACCACACGCCTGCTGCTAGCTTATCTGTCTGTGTCCCCCACTGGACTCAGACTCCACGACAGCAAGGATTTGCCCACCCTGCTCTCTGCTGTTATTCCCAGCACTTAGAACACACAGTAGACGCTTTAGGAGTGTGACGGGAGTGAATATATAAACAAACGAAAGGACGGACGGCTCCAGGAGTCGGGCTACCTGGCTCTGCCAACGGGGGCTGGGCCTCAGGTCCGCCATCTGTGAACTGGGTAGGCATTCACTGATTCAGTCAGATATGCACTGAGCACCTACTACGTGCCAGGCATTGTGCCATGTGATGGGGATTCAGCGGAGAACAAGCTGCAGTCCCTGCCCTGGAGGAGCACATGGTGGGGGCAACAAGAGAGGACCAGGCCAAGATCGCACAGCGTGGAAGAGCTGCCGTGGGAACGCCTGGGGCCAGTGGGCACCCAAAGGAGGCACTCAGCCTGGCTGGGCAGTGTGGGGCGGGCTTCCTGGAGGAGGAGACGTCTAAAGGATAAGTAGGAGTTAACCAGGGGAAGGGAGGTAGGGAGTGTGCTGGGCAGGGGGAACAGCATGTGCAAAGGCCCAGAAGCAAGAGGGAGTGCTGGCTGCCACCTGGAACTCGGAGCTCAGTGGGGATTGAGGGCCATGACCCTGCCCCTCCCTGCCCCTGTGCACACTCGCCCCTCCGGGGCACCAGCCCTCCAAGGCCCACCCAGCCCAAGGGTCGGGGCCCCAGCACTGCCCCTCACCAGGTGGGCACTTGCTACAGTACATCTGTTCTGTCTGGTCGTAGAATTCTTTCAGCTGACACATGTTCCTGGGATCCGAGGCATCGCGTGTAAATGCAACCTGGAAGGGGGAAGGGAAGACAGCCATGAGCAGGGCCGCCCTGGGTTCTGCCACACCTGACGCCCAGGTCCTTGTCCTGCAAATGTCTGGCCCTCTCCCTGCTGGGCTCTACTGATGAGGGGGTCTCTCCCTTTGGAGGAGGAGTGGAAGGCAGAGTCCTGGCCTTCTTTTGCCTCCTTCGCCTCCCCGCTCCGTGCAGCACTCTTATGTCTGCAGGTGCAGGCATTTAGCCCACCGGCCAGAGGTTGGGGTGGGCTTTAGGCCTTCCCTAGTGCCTCATGGCTCCTAACACTACATAGGGCAGATGTGGGGCCCTGAAGCTGCCCAGAAGACAGTGGCCTTGGTCACAGAGAGCGGAGGTCTTCAGCACAAAGCTGCCCTCTGCCTAGGATGCCTCTCCTTCCTCCTGCACCTGGGAAATGTCCCTTTGTACTTCAAGCTGAGTGCTGCTTCCTCCAGGAAGCCCTCCCTGACTCCTGACTCCTCCAGACTAATTTAGGCTCCTCCTCCTCCTCGGGGCTCTCTCTGAATGCTGAACATGGCCCCTTCTAAGGACCATCTCATTGCTCTGAACCGGCTACTTCCTTGTCCTTGTGCCCTACGTGGGTGCATATGCACACCCACGTGTGAGCACACACGTATGTACACATACACGCCTGTGATGCAGAGGGCAGAGATGGCCCTTGGCCTCTGACACAGGACCTATAGCGGAGCTGGGGCTCAGTGCATGAATGTTGGTTGATGACAATGACAATCGTTAACATTGCTTTGGAGCACCTCCTGGGTGCCAGGCACTGTGGTAGGTGCTTCAGTTGCTCGAGTCTGTGGGTGCTGCTGCCCCCCACTCAGACCCCCTTTGCCAGCAGGCATCCCCCACTCTGCAGGCACTGCCTGACAGCAGCTCCACAGCTGAAGGGCCATCCCCTGGTCTCAAGGTGGGACGACTCTGGTACAATTCACGTTCCAGAGCCCCCCGCAGCGTCAGGCTGAAGCAGGCCCCAGCTGCGACCACGCCCCTGCCCTGTCCTGCCACCATCCTCCCCTTCTCCTGGAGACCTCCCCAGTAAGTCACTTTCACAAGCATCCCTGCTGTGGGCTCTGCTTCTAGAAGACACGACCTCAGACAGGTTGTGTGATCTCTGTGAGGCCTCCCCATAGCTCCATGAAGGTCTCCTCACTGTGGCCATTTTACAGAACAGGAAACCGAGGCTTCAAGAGGGTCACTTGCCCAAGGTCCCAGAGCCAGTAAGGGACAGAGAAGGATTTGAACGCGGGTCCTGCCTGAGTTCGCAGCTCGCAATCTCAGCCACAGTGCCACCTGCCTCCGCATGGAGACGAGCCAAGCGGTGAGTGAAAAGAGAAGGAAAGAGAAAGGAAAAGTGCAGAGAAGAGGCAGCCTGAACAGACCCCAGACACAGAGCTCGCCTCCCCAGTCTCTGAGTGGCCCTTGGGGCGCGCAGGGCAGTGGCAACAGTCCCCACTGTGCCTGTCCCCTGGTGCATGCCTGAGGCCTGCCCTTCCTCCTGAAAGATTTGGGTTGGCCGCCCGGCCTTTGGGGACAAGCAGTAATTGCCACAGTTGCAGTGGCTGTCAGCAAGCTCGAAGTTGATACATTCATGTGGAGGCAAACCTGGGCGTGCACACGTCTGTACAAACAACGAAGTGTACACACACACCCCAAGGTCCCTTGGGGGCCCTTTAGACAGGTCCCCTTGAAATGACCAGGAGGTCAGAGTCAAGAGCTGGCTCAGGCCCCACTGCCTCGCCAGCCGCAATCACCTGGTCAGTGTGAGCTCCACAGACCTTACTGAATGAGTGATAAGGATAGAGACGGTCTCAAAGACCTGGTTTCAATCCTCGTTCCACCACTTACCAGCTGTGTGGCCTTAGGCAAGGGCCTTAACCTCTCTGGTCTTCAGCACCTAACACATAGGAGCAGGGGAGATATTCAAAACATTTAACAACCAGCACATCCGTGGGCACTGACTGGTCACCCTGGACATCAGCTATAACAAGCCAATAAGAACAGACTCCGGCCACGATACGGGAACTGCTGGGCCTGCGCAGACCTGGCCGAATCTCCATCATCAGCGTGCCGCCCCTCCCCCACCACAGCACTGCCTGGGAGTCCTGACAGCCCAGGCCCTTGGCTGGCCCCCACAGGAAGTGACCAGTGGGCCTGGCAGGCAGCGCTGACCCGCCTTGGCTGCACACAGCTTGGCGCCAACAGCTGGAAGCCATCAGCGGGAAGGACCTACGGGGGCTGGGGGTCCCTGCTGCAGGGCAATCTCCAGCTCTTCCTGCCCCAGTGCCTTGGCCCGAGCTGTCCCCTTCCTGGAACAGCCTTGTGCTTCCTCTGACAAATTCCATTTCATCCCTAAGAGTCCGTCTCTGGCAGCAGCCTCCCCCTGCAAGGCCTGCACCCCACCCTGAGTGAGTCACTTGGAACCAGAATCCCGCCTTCCTCCCTCAGGGCTCCTGGCAGACAGGACTGCCATTGGGTCACTCACCTGGGCCCCTGCTAGGTGGGGAACCCCCTGAAACTGCGGGCTGGGGTTTCTCTATGCTGCTGCCCCTGAGCCTGGCCTGGAGTGGGTGCCCAGTGGCGGCTAAACTAAGCAGTGAGCTTTGTCACAGTGTCATTTCCTGCAGGGGTCCAACCCCAGCACCAGAGCCATGAAACTCAAATGTGGGTGCACCCAGCACCCTGGCCTGCCTCTGAGGCCTGTGCCCCCACCCCAGGCCTAGGGCCAAAGCAGGACAGTCAGCTCGGGGGAGGCTGGGAGAGACACAGGTGGCCAGTAAGGGAGGTGGGGCCCACTCTGCATCACAGAGTCCAAAGAAGTAACTGCAACTCTCTTCTGGACCGTCAGTTCACACGTGTATGGGCACATGCACAGACGTGCACACATGCACACGCAGTCTCAGCACCTCTTCTCTCCCAGCTGGGTGCTGCAGTAGACGTCCAGGCACCCTGGACAAGAGGAGAAGCCTTATCAGGGTTCTCAGTGTGGGGGGAGCTCCCTGCCTGTGTCCAAAGCAACGGGGGGCCTGTCACGAATGCCAACTCCCACTCCCCAAACAGGGCGGGCTCTCAGGGTGGGCACAGGAAGCTGTACTGCTATCAAAAAAAAGAAAAAAAAAAAAGGAAAAAAGGCAAAAGCAAAAAGAAACCTGCCCAGGGATTCCGATGCTCCCCTGCTGACCATGACCTGGACAGGGCAGGGTGACCGAGGGGAGGTGCGGGGAAAGGGCACAGGGCGGAGAGGGGCAGGGGTGTCAAAAGGCTGGGAAGCCCCAGACTGGAGAAATCATACTTTCTACAGCTCCCTCTGCACACATCATTCGTGCGGCCCCCCACAGACCCCCAAACTGGCCTTCCCTGAGGCTGCTGCTGCGTGGCTTCTCCAAGGGGAGAGGCTGTGCCTGTCCCCTCTGAGTGGCCACCCAGGTGGCCTCAGACAGCATCCCCCAGGGCAGGCGGGGCTGCACCTCTCCCCTTGCCGCCCCTGCCCGCCCCGCTGCCCCCCAGCCTCACCCCTCCAGGGCCTGAGAACCGCAGGGCCAGGGCGGCTCCAGGCGGGACACAAATCCTGCCCTGGCCGGGAAGGGTTTCCTGTCAGCGCCTGGAGGGACTGATGGGAAAGGGCCCTGCCTTGGCCAAGTCGGGCTCTTTTGCTGCCCCTGGACAGGCAGCGGGACCCCCACGGCCCCCAGGCGGTTGAGCCACCTTCTGCCTCTTCGCTGTGAATAACTGTCTCTGCGCCTCTTCCTGCACAATGTGTGACTCCAGCCCCAGCGGCTGCTGGAGGGTCACGGCCCCCTTAAGCAATCTCCAGCCCTGTTTATCCTCTTGGACAGAGGAAGAAAAACAAAAAACCGCAGCCCTGTCATGGCTAAACAATGAGGAACAGAAAGCCCCTTGCAGAGCAGGACAAAAGGTTACTCCCTCCTCTGCAGGGCTCCCCAGAGCAGGGGTCAGGCCCAAACCACAGCCCTGGGAGCCCCCTGAGGTCCCCAGAACATGGCGAGCAGCCCCCCGGGAAACGCAGAGCTCTGGAAGTCTGCAGCCCCTTTGCTCTGAGCTGGGAAGCTCCAATTCACACTCCACCCCCCACAGGGGATCTTTCCCATTTTAAAATGAGGAAATAAACTGGATAGTACTTGACTCAGTCAGCACGTTTAGCAGATCTGGTCTTGCAAAGTATGGGGGGTGAAATTTTGGAAATCACTGCTAAGGGTTAACTGCCTGTCGAACAGGTGGGGAATCTGTGGCCTGGTGGTGAGGGAATTGGAGAAGATAGAGAGACAGATAGAGAGATTGATAGGTACACGGACTGCCCCTGAATCTAACATTCCATCTGGCGAGGCAGGTCTGATCGTGCCCATTTCACAGATGTGAAAATGGAGACAGAAAGAGGCAAAGCCACCTCCCCCAGCCTCCCAGAGACTTCGGGCCATTCCAGGGCCTGCACAGTGGCAGGCAGAGGGAGGACTGTGCACACTGAGCCCATCGGGGCCCACCCACAGGCCCCAGAGCTGCCACACGCCAGGGCCCACTACCCCCCATTTCCTCTCCGCAGCACGGTGCTCCCTCCTCTTAGGACCAGAGGCACCTGCAGTTAGGAGTAGATAATGGTACCAAGCACCCACTGTCTCCCAGGGACAAGTGTACGTGTTAGGTCCACGGTCTGACCCGTTCTTCTCACTGACAGTCACAGATGCTCACAGAGGTGACGTGGCGTGCCCCAGGCTACACCAGGAGAGCTGCGATCTTTGCCGCCCCCAATCCTGCCTCCCTTCTCTTGGGGCCCAAGCTTTCCTCCCCCTCAACACACACGGGAGACTCCAAGGGCCCCAAACTCAGCAGCCTCTGTCCCAGAGAGGAGCTGTCTCTGTCACCCAGGGGTTAGACCCCACCCTGCTGCTCCTGCAGGGTCTCAGCTTTGGCCCTTTGGGGAGGCAGGAAAAAAACAGGGTATCTGTGAAGCACCTACTATGTGCCAGGCCAGGTGGCAGCACTTTATGGAGTCCTACTTCCACCCCAAAAAGCAGGTGCGAATGGGCCCATTTCACAGCTCAGGGAGATCAAGTCACTTGTCCACGGTCATCCAGGAAGGAGGGGGTGGTGTTGGGATGTGACCCTTTCCCTGGTAACCCTGGAGAAGACCTTGGGCTCCTCCTCATGACAGCTGAAGGGGCAGCTCCTTGGCTCTGCCTTCTGCCTTTGTCCCCAAGTCACCACCGCGCCACCAGCCCCATGCACCCACCTCCAGCACTGAGCCGGAACTGGGACACAGTCTCCTCTCTCTCTCTCTCTCTCTCACACACACACACACACACACACAGACAGACACACATCCTAACCAGGGGACTCAGGCCTCCATCCTGACTTCAGCTCGTGGCTTCCCAGGTAACGACACAAGAGCCCCAGAACGAGGGGTTTCCGCAGCAGGCGGGGACATGCAGCGCCACAGCCCGGCTCTTTCCAGCCATCTACACGCTGGGCTCCCGCCATCCTGGCAGCTCCGCCGCAGGCAGGCGCGGGGCAGCACAGGCTCAGAGGTGTGTGCGCGAGGAGCTGATCGGCAGCTCTCGCAAGTGCTAGAAGGGTACACGGGAGCCCGTGACAGGGGGAGGAGGCACAGCAGAGAGGCTCCGGACCCTCAGACATTATCTCAGACAACCTCCCATTCTAACGGTGGAGAAAGTCAGAGGCCAGGCAGAGTCATTCATTCATTCATTCAACAAACATACCGCCGAGCACCCGTCGTTCTAGGTGCTGGGTACACAGCAGCACTGAGCAAATCCAATCCCTGCCCCGGGAAGCCACCTCTTTCTTAGCTGGGAGACACGTACTCACACGGTGGGAACCATGAGGTGGCAGTAAGAGCGCGGGAAAAAGGCAAAGCCAGGCGCAGAGCGAGGGCGACCGGGAGATGGGGAGATGCGTGTGGCTCGCTCAGCGCACAGCCGGGAGGTCGGGACAGCGGGGCCACCAGGGAGAGGGCGAGAGGAGACAAAAGCAGCAGCAGCGCAGCTCACACGAGTCTGCTCCACGCCAGGCACCGCGAAGAGCTGCTCACACGGCACAGCCTCTGCGAACCCGCGTCGGCCACCGTGAGGCTGGTGCCACTGCTAGTCCCAAGTTACAGATGACGAACAGCCTCGAAGAGGTCTCCTCCCTGGCACCAGGCTAACACAAGTCCAGGAAGACTGGGTTTCAACACCTGGGCCCACTCTGAAGGTCCTCCCTCCCCACACACTCAGGCACCCCCTCTGTTGTGGGCGGTAACCGGCTTCTCTGTGCCTCAGTTTCCCTGCCTATAAACTGTGGGCCGGGTTGATGTTTTAAGCCAAAGAACCAACTCTGGGTTCTTAAACATGGGTGTCAAAAGGCTCGGCCCCTTCACGAGACCTCAGGGTGCTGGGTGGGTGTGTGTCCCGCCCACATGAGGGTGGGGAGGTGGATGGGGCTGGGGGCTGGGGGCTGGGCGCGGGGCAGAGCTGGCTGGTCCCAGGCATCTGAGGAGAGCAGAGCTGAGGGTGGGTGGGGGGCAGCTTCCACGCTCCAGTCTCTGCCCCCATCCCCTCTCCCCTGGGAGGGCACACTGAGCAGGTGACCTCTGCAAGGAAAGGGGCCAGAGATGTCCACCCTCCCAGGTACACTGGACACCTGGCATTGCAGGAGGGCCATGGCTTAGTTTGGAGGGTCCAGGTGCACATGCTGGTCCTGAGAGACTGGGGGATGTCACTTACTTTCTCCGAGCCACAGCA
>CM052444.1:100444674-100533256 GCA_028533085.1 Varecia variegata | reverse complement strand
CACCGCCCAGAAGTTTTGAGTAGGCTTATATATGTTTTTAGAGTTGGGGGGTGGGGCTTCTTTGGCAGGAAGAGTGAGGAATTTCTTTGTTGCAGTTTTAGGGTAGGTGTTGAGAAATAGGAGGGGCTTTTATCAGAGTGCCGGTCCAGGTGTGGTCATTCTTTAACTTAGCTGGGCCTAGCAGTTATTGTTTTCGGCAGGTCTCATGGGCTTCTTCTTTTTCATTAGGGAAGGGAGGGGTGCCCACCACCAGCCTTATGTAACAATCTCATTAGTAACTTTATATTGATTACATTCGAAATGATATTTTGGATATGTTACGTTATGTTAATGGAAAAAAAAGCCGAACTCTGTAAAATAATTTTAAAGAGATTTACTCTGAGCCAAATTTGAGGACCATGACCCAGAGCCATGCCCAAGAAGCCTTGAGCAAGTGGACTCGGTGTGGCTGGGTTACAGTTTGGTTTTATACATTTCAGGGAGACAGGGTTACAGGTAAATTCGTAAGTAAATCAGTATGTGGTTTGCATTGGTTTGGCCCGAAAAGTTGGGCCATCTCGAAGTGGGGGTTGGGGCTTACAGGTTATAGGTTGGTTTAAAAATCCTTTGACCTGTAATTGGTTAAAGACATGAAGCTTTGTCTGGAGGCTTGGGATGTTCTACGATAAGAAGCTCTTAATCAGAGATAAGCCACCAGACATATATTTGTTGTGTAAATTGAGGACCTGTGGGTTTGTTTTGAATACCCTTAGGCCTGTTAATGGGTTACAAAGGATGTCCCCAAGAAGGGAGGGGGCATGATGAGGCATGTCTGACTTCCCTTCTCCTGGCAGGCAATTTAGTTTTAGGATATTCCTTTGGCCACGAGGAAGTCCATTCAGTCAGCTGGTGGTGATGGTGGGGGGGGGGCAGTAAGCCTTAAAATTTTATTTTAGTTCACAGTTAAATAAAATATTAACATTCATTTCACTTGTTTCTTTTTACCCTGTGATTTGGCTACTAGAAAATTTTAAATTATGTATTTGTCTGGCATTCTATTTCTTTTGGAGAGCACTGCTCTGGTAGGTAAAAAGCCTTTGAAATCCAATTAAATTAATTCATAGTTAAAATTCGAACTTCACCCCTGGGATCTATCCCTCCCCATGGAGTTCTTAAGGTACTTATCACCCTCTCGAAGATAACAGATATCTTTGCATATCTTACTGGCTTGGTCTCCTGCTAGAACACAAACTCCCACAGGGCAGAGCTTTGTCTATCTTGCTCAGTCACGTACCCTCAAGTGCTGAGAACAGGGCCAGGCACACAGTAGGTGCTCAATGGATGCTGAATGAATGTAGGCACCATTTTTCTAGAGAAGCTCCAAAGACACATTTTCACGTGTGATCTCCAGTTTTTTCAATGTTGTCACTAATTCCAATGACTTTAAAGCATTATATGGGTCCAAAGAAACACTTCCTGCAGGAGTTTTGGCTACCTGTCTGCACCCTGTGGTCTGGATGATTCTGGAGGCTGACAGAGCAGGCCAGGTGTGGAGGGACCTGATGTGGGGGTACTGAGCAGGGCCCCTCAAATCTGCCTGTCCCAGAAAACTTGCCAACATGCATCTAAGTAGGTGGTAATTAAGGAACGACCCCCATCTCCTGCAGCCCCTCATTTCGTGTGTCTGCAACTAAAAAGAATGCAAACTCTTTTTCTTATATTCACACAATACCTCTGACTCCAAATTGTGGCTTTCCCACACTCCAAGCAATTCTCCAGTTCTCTGGACATCAACTGGGTGTCCTATAATTCAGCTCCATTCTGACACCATCTACCTGGAATTAGTGGCAGATCCCACAAGTTAAGGACCCAGCCCCACAAGACTGCCCCCACTTCAGATGCCAATCACAAGTCCAGGCCACTCATACTTCTGACTGACCAGCTGTAAATCAGGGGGCTCCCACGACTTCTTTAGGTTTGATAATTTTCTATAATGGCTCACAGAACTCAGAGAAACACTTTAGTTAGGTTTACTGGTTTTAATAAAGGATGCAACTAATGGAAGAGGTGCATAGGCCAAGGTGTTGGGGGTGGGTGGGGTTCAGAGCTGCCATGTCCTCTCCCCGTGAGACTCCCTTCCAGCACCCCTGGAGGCTCTCTGATCCTTTAGGGTTTTTATGGAGATTCCATTATGTGGGCATGATTGATCGGGGATTGAACCAATCTCCCTGGAGGTCGAGGATGTTGGGTGTGTGTGAGAGAGAGAAAGAGAGAGAGAGAGTTCCAACATTCTAATCACATGGTTGCTTCCTCTGGCAACCTGCCCCACTCTGAAGCTATCTATGGGCTTTCAGCCACCAGTCGTCTCATGAACGTACAAAAAGACACTCTTATCACTCCAGAGATTCCAAGAATCTTAGAAACTCTTGTGTTGGAAACTTGGGGATGTGGATCACAGGGTGCAGAGTTTCAGTGGGACAGGAGGAGTAAGCTATAGTGCTCTATTGCACAGAATGGTGACGATAATAAATAACAACGCCTATTATATCTCAGAATTGCTGAAAGCATAGATTTTAAATGTTTTCATCACAAAAAAATAAGTATGTGAGGTGATGGATTTGTTAACTAGCCTGATCTCACCAGGACACATTGTAAACATGTATGGAAACATTGCATTGTACTCCATAAATATTTATAATTATTATTTTTCAGTTAAAAACTTTAAAAAAAAGGGACTAAATGTAACAAAAGATGCAGCCTACAGCTTCCAGGGCCACAGCATGGGTGGGGATCAAGGTAGGAACTTCCCTATGACCAAAACTCCTCCCTTCCCCTCAGCCAGCCTAGCGTTTGATTTCTTTGTCCCCTAAGCTGTAAACGGGACCAGATTCTCCCGCAGCAGGTTTAACTTTTGCTGTAACAGTTGAAGCCACTGCTCAGGGCAGTGGGCTGGTACAGGAAGTTGTTCTGATGGAGTATTACAGAGGGCTCCAGGCTTTCATTAGAGTCCTTGATTGTCTCATGGTCTTTTTGTGTGACTTTGAGTAAGTCCCTCCCTTTCCGGTGCTCAGGTTGCCCTTGTGAATAAAGAAGGATTTGAGCCAGCTCTGCATTTCCAAACCCACTACCTTGGGCGGCTGGGTTCCCCCTGCAGACTCACTGGATCAGAACCCCTGGGGCCACATCTTCTCACTGGGGCCTTTCCTGGCCACCTATCTAACACTGTACATCCCTCCTCCCTGTCTTACTTCTCCACAGTCACCACCTGCTTTGCTCTATATCTTACATTGATTTTGCATATTGTGCATCTCTCCTCCCCTGCTGGTATGTAAGCAATAATTTACAAAAAATGTAACTTATCAATTTTAACTGTGTTAGGGACCAAATTTGCAGGTGGCAGATACAGGCCAGGAGGGCAGTTCCTAGGGGCGGAGAAGGTGGGGGGAGCCCAGTCAGGGGAAGGGACTGCAGGAAACTGCAGAACACCTGACCATCATGTATATCAATCACCTGGTCACATCCTGTGGACCAACCGCCCCCCCATCATCCCCCCCCACCCCCAAACCAGGCCAATAAAAAGGAACCACCTGGGAATCCTTAACATCTTTCTCCACTTGTGGAGACTGACCGATCCTCTCTGGAACATACTCTCCCTTTGTATAGCTTCCCTTTTTTCTGCAATAAAAGCTGTTTGTGTGTCACTCTGTCACTGTCCCTGCTTGTGAATTTTCCAAAGAAGGAACCAAAGAACCAGGATAACAGTCCACCAAAAGGCCAGACCTGACATTTGGTGCCAAAACCCAGGAATCTGTCTTCTTAGAAGGTAAGGTGCTGGAGTGTATGTGTGTTTACTGGAGGTGGCTTGTCACATGGTTTTCATGTCTCCTTGCTTTCCCAAGTCTGGTGAGATGTGGTGAGTAGTGCAAATATGGTGTAAACCCTGGAGTTCCTGTCCTTTTTGTTAAGACACTAGGACTCAGGAGATGGCATTGTGGAAATCCAGTCCTGCTACATGCCAGTCCAGGTCTTAGGGGACTCCCCTCACCCCAGTCAGAAGAGGGTGAGAGTGAAGTCCTGATGTGGGGAAAGAACAAGAAGCCGCCTTTCAAGACCTAAAACAAGCCTTAACCCACCTGCCGGCCTTAGGAATACCAAACTTAGAAAAACCCTTTATATTCTATGTTGATAAGGAAAAGAAAGTGGCTTATGGGAGTTTTGGTACAAGAGTTTGGAGGGGAATTGCAACTGGTAGGATATTTTTCTAAAAATTTAGACCCTGTGTAGCCAGAGGCTGGCCCCATCATTTGGGAGTGCTGGCTGCCTTGGGTCTCCTGGTAGAGGAAGCTCAAAAGTTGGTCCATTCCAGGACTCTCAAGATTCAGGTACTACATCATCTGGCTCCTCTTTTAACCAAACAGGGACTGAGTTGGCTGTCCAATAGCCTGGTGTTAGGCTATCAGCTCCTCCTAGTAGAATACCCAGACGTTACTCTGGAAACCTGTGCAGCCTTAAATCCAGCCACGCTCATTTCCGCAGAACCAGGAGAACATGGAAACCCCCCCCCCCCACCTTGTCAGGAGAGTAAGACACATTGGGTCCAAAATCTTCCTGTTGCTTTGATGCGGATCCCTGTCTCTCCCAGAGGGACACTAGAACTCAGTCCTCTTGACATCTTCTATGGCCGACCATTCCAAGTGCAAGTTATCAGGGAATGAGTCACAGATCTGGGGAAAGTACAACAGGCATTGTTGGACTATGAGCAACAAGTCCTGCCTGGTCCATAGGAAGGGAAAATCACTTCCCCCATATAACTGGGGGACTGGGTCCTTCTTTAAGATTGGAAAGAAAGGGGACTTGCCTGCCAATCAGAGCCCATGTGGAAGGGTTTTCTACCCCCACAGGAGTCAAACTGAAGGGAATCAGAGCTACGTACACATCTCAGGAGCTAAACCAGCGGACGCCCAGAGCCCGACACCAGCAAGGATGCTGAGACAACGGACACCTGCAAGTGCAAACCAGCTGGGGAATTAGAAGTTCTCTTCAAAAAGGTGAAATAATTAAGCCTCGTGGGTTATGCCACCACAGATAGTAAAAATCGCTACATAAATTTCCTGGTCTTATGTTAGCCTTTGTTGGAATCCTCTGCATATTAGATATATCTATTGTGCCATGTGGGTATAATTCTGTACATGCCTATCTTCAAGCACCCATAATTTTCATATTTTCATTATGATTTCATTTTTCTTCATCTTACTGCAACTTTTTTTTTCCACTATTACCAAGTATGACCCGGTTGTGGGACCTTTAGTGGCCATTGTCCTTCTATTAATATTTGGCCCATGCATTTTAACCTTCTCATTAAGTTTGTGTGTCTTCAAGGCTTCAACAGTTCCACGTGAAGCTTATGCGAGCTTGGGGATTACACCCCATACCTGAACAAGATAACACCACCAGCCATGGAGCTGCTGCGTAAGGCCACAAGTGACTTCCACCTGTATGTAGCTGGTAAAAGAGGTCATGGAGCCTGGAGAACATTGTATCTGTTCAGCTGGAAGCAGCTACAGAGGACGGACCTTCAGCCCTTTCAGGTCCGACTTCTTGGCAGACTGTTGTCCTGGTTCTTTGGCTCGTTGCTTGGAAAATTCACAAGTGGGGCTGATGCAATGGAGTGACCACAGAGAGGAAGCAATTTCACACAAACGGCTTTTACTGCAGAAAAGAAGGGAGCTATACAAAGTGAGAGTATGTTCCAGAGGGGGTCAGTCTCCACGAGTGGAAAAAGATGTTAAGGACTCCCAGGTGGTTCCCTTTTATTGGCCTGGTCTGGGGTGGGCTTGGGGGGCGGGCATGAGATGTGACCAGGTGATTGATATACATGATGGTCAGGTGTTCTGTATTTTCCTGCAGTCCCTTCCCCTGATTGGTCTCCCAGCATGTCCACCCTTAGGAACCACCCTCCTGGCCTGTATCTGCAACCTGCAGATTTGGTCCCTGCCTAACAAGTGCACACTTCAATGACTTTTGACAACTGTATACAGCTTTGTGATCATGCAACCATCAAGATAAAGAACAGTTATATCACTCCAAAAACTCCCTCCAGCCCCTTCCTAGTCAGTCCCCTCCGTACACCCCTGTCCCTTGGCAATCTCTCACCTGCTTTCTGCCTTTGTAGTTTTTTCTCTTCTGAAATTTCATAGAAATAGAATCATTCCAGAATGTGGTCTTGTGGTCTGTTTTTTTTTTTCACATAGCTAATACTTTTGAGGTTCCTCCCAGATAATGCCTGTATCAGTAGCTTGTTCCTTTTTATTGGTGAGTAGTGTTCCACTGTGTGCATCTACTGCAGTTTGTGTATCCACTCTCCTGATGGACATTTTGATTATTTTTTTTTGGCTTTTATGAATAAAGCTGCCACAGGGCATTCATGTATATAAGTCTTTGTGTGGGCATATGTTTTAATTTGTCTTGGGTGATACCTAGAAGTGGGATTGCTGGATGGTAAATGGATGTTTAGATTTATAGGAAACTGAGGTAACGCTGGTCGAATAAATGGTGCCATGGCATCTGCATCATTAACAACGTCCCCAGGTACAGCCAGGTGTCTGTGCTGGATGATTTGGACTTTGAGATCGTTTGGCTCTGAAGGGTTGCCTGCCTTCTGCCTTCCATCTGTGGAGTTTGGGGTTTTAGTTTCAAACCTCAGCCCCTGAGGAGACCCAGCATAGAGATTCTGAGGGGTTGATCCCACCTACCAGGAACTCAGGCCTTGCTTAGTACTGAGCCAGTCCACAGACACCCTCATTAGCTCAGCATTATGAGGGTTGATAATTATTATGATAAATAAGCTCTTGCAACCTTGCCATCCTGCTTCCTGCATCTTCTGACTTTATATGAGCCTGAGGTGTTCCTCTTGCCCTACTTGTGATAATGCAAGAAGGAAGTATCTGTTTGTTCATTCATTTATTCATAACACACTTATTGAGTCTTTTTGTGCTAGGCAATGTCTAGTTGAAACATTTGTGAAAAAAAATCTCTGCTTTCATGGTACTTTCAGAGAGGGGAAAGATGGCAACAAGTATAAACAAATAAGATAATCTAGGTAATATTATGTTCTGTGAAAAAATACAACAGAGTAATGGATAATGGAGCTTTAGATAGATAGGGAAAAGTCCAGTCTAAGGTGGAACATTGGAAGCAAGGAGTCAGCTATATGAATATCCAGAGCTATTCTGGAGCCATTGGCCACATGAGGCTATTGAGGACTCAAAATGTGGCTAGTTTGTATTGAGATGTGCTGTACGTGTGAAACATTCCCGAATTCCAAGAAGTTACTGTAAAAAAAAGCTAATGTATAATGTATCTCAATAATTTTTTCTGTTGGCTACATGTTGAGATGATACTCTTTTTTGGACATATTGGATTAAATAAAATTTATTAAAATGAAGGTCGTTTTTTTTTCTTTTTTTGGAGATGGGGTCTCCCTCTGTCCCTGGGCTAGAGTGCAGTGGCATCATCATGGCTCACTGCAACCTCCAACTCCTGGGCTGAAGCCATCCTCCTGCCTCAGCAGGGACGTGCATGGTCTATTGATTCATGCCGCTGCTAAGGGGAGAATGGACTGTGGGTGGGCCAGATAGAGGGTCAGTTGCGCCTTCCCGTGGATGGAAGGCGGGGCGTTCTAGGAGGAAGAATCTTAGGTTCCCACACTCTCTGAGCCAGGGTCATATGTGGCTCTGCCTCCCGTTGGACTCAGTTTCCCCGCCTGTAAAATAGGCCACAGCATCCGCGAACCCTGGAGGAGCCCGCTGCCCTGCAGGAGCGGCCGTCGGCGCCAGGGGGCGCCTCCTCGATGACTCGGCGCTCGGCTGGCCAGGCGCTGGCGCTTCGCCCACTCGATTGGTCGGGTCCGGGCGGGCCTGAGCGCCGCTGGTCTGCGCCATTGAGGAGCGGCGGGGAGGAAGCGCCGCGCAGTGCCGGGCTAAGGCGGACGGCCCAGGGCACCGACAGGTAGGGGCGGAGCGGGGCCGCGCCGGGCGGCAGGCAGGACCGGGGACCACAGGGTTGGCGCAGACCCGCGGTCGGCCGCTCGGGCTCCGTCTCAGACTTGGGGGGCCAGGGCCCACCCTCGGGGAGCGCGGCCCTGGAAGCCCGGGGACCCCAGCGTCTGGCCCACCTTCTGAGCCCCTCCGGGGAGCCCTGGGGCGTCCGCGCCGCCGAGGGCTCCGAGCCTGTGGATCTCATGGGGACCCTCTGCGTCTGAGCCTCCGCGGGCACCCCAGGAACAGGGTCGGGGCTGGCTGAGCCACGGGGACCCTGGCGTCCATGTCCTGGGGAGTCTGAGCCCCTGCCAGACCCCGGCACCCTTTTCAGGGTCCCAGCAGCCTGGCGCCCTGGGATTGGGGGTTAGTCTGCGTCTGTCCACCTGAGTCTCGGTCTCAATGCGGGACCCCAGCGTGCGAGCCCCCCACATTACGCCCAAGAATGGATCCCCAGTCAGTTCTCCAGGGCGTCTTAAGTACCCCTTTTAGCCAGCTACCCGAGGTCACGCTATGGGGTGGAGACATCAGGCCTAAAACCTGTCTTTATCTCTTGGCCTCCAGGGTCGCGCCCTGCCTGAGACCTTCCTCCCAGGTGTGGGACCCTCAGGACATTCCCTCCAGGGAATTGAGCAAATGGGTGGTGGGGTCTCGGTTCCTTGGAGGTGGGGTTAGGGTTCTTTGAGCTGAGGGAGTGGCAGGAGGGCTGTGGGAGCCTCTCCTCTGGGCTCCCTTTCCTGTGGAGCCACCGGCCTGACACCCGCCCCCGACCCCAGTCTCGGAGCTCTCTGATGGCGGGGTGCATTCTGCCCGACCGCTTCGAGGAGGGACGCCCCGGTACAGTGGCCAGTCCTTCCTATTCCCGGGTCTGGCCGCTCCTCGGTGGGAGGGGCCTGGCTCAAGGTCATACCCGGCTGTCTGCCCGCTGGTGGGCTGAGCACGATCCCCCAGTGTCACTTGCCCCACCAGGTAGGGGAGGCCAGGTGGGGGTCAGTGCCAGGTAGCTGTCTAGAAGCCCACATGGACCAGAGTGTAAACACTTTGGGATTCTGGCCAGTCTGGCGGCCCTTCCTGACACCGGATTCCTTAAGGGAATCCTTAAAGTAGCTTCAAGCCCGGTTTCAGTGCTTCGCAGAGCTAATGGATGCTTTCTGGTTTGGGCCTTAATTTACTGACCAGCGCCTTTTACAGTGCTAATCACTCATGTTTTTTTTTTTTTTTTTTTTTTTAAATCTGTGCTTTGCATTCTTTTGCCTTCAGGGAAAGTAGGTAGAGCCTGAACTTGTTTACAAACTGACTGGTTGTTTCTCTTTACTTAGAGAACATTGTAGTTGGCACTTCAAAGAGAGTTGGCATTTAGGGCCAAAATTAGTGGCAATAACACCAAAAATAATGAGTACTCTGACTTTGGCACCTTGCCTAAGTGTGTTTGGAGTTCACATAGTGAGGCTAGACTAGTGAATTTCACATTTTATTTTCACAGATTTACTTGTTTAAAGTTACAATAGAGAAATGTTTCTTTTATTTAGACTGTTAAGCATTTTTTTATTTTTGAAAATTTGTTCTTGTAGCCTCTTTAAACAAATGTACACAATAATCCCTAGCAGATTCCTAGTTTTACTTAACTGTAAACTTATCTTTGGGCCATAAAACATATCTTCGGGCCAGGCGCTGTGGCTCACGCCTGTAATCCTAGCACTCTGGGAGGCTAAGGTGGGAGGATTGCTTGAGCTCAGGAGTTTGAGACCAGCCTGAGCAACAGGAAGACCCCTGTCTCTGTACAAAAATATAAAAACTAGCCTAGCAGTGTAGCATGCACCTGTCGTCTCAGCTACTTGGGGGACTGAAGAGGATCGCTTGATTGAGCCCAGGAGTTTGAGGTTGCAGTGATCTATGATGATGCCACTGCACTCTATCCCGGGCAACATAGCGAGACCCTGTCTCAACAAAACAAAACATAACAAAACATATCTTTGGAAAGAAATTAGGCAAGTATTTTACTAAATGTCATTTTTTTTTCTTTCTACTGTCTCTGTTGACAAATAAAAATAAATCTTATCTGGAAATGCAAGATACTGTTGACAAAAGTCAGTCTTTCCGGGAGATTGAATTAACTCTTAAAGGGACTTTGTGTTTTGGGTTGTGATTCAGTAGCAGCTTTTCAGTTGGGATAAATATGTCTTCTGGCAGTAAGATGAAGCAGTAGAGGTGGGGCAAAGTATTTGGAAAGGATCCTGAAAGTAGGCTGGTTCCCAGTGGGCCGCATGCCATAGCAAACCCGTTTTGCCCAGCATGTTGGCTGATGACCAGCGTGGGTGGATCAGAGCAAGATTTGGGGCTCATAGTTCTCACTGGGCTCTACTAGTTGAGCGATCTGAGAACCCATTTAAACTTTTGTGTCTCAATTTCCCTCTTGTTAACTTTTTGTAATATTAAAAGTAATTTTATTTTGTAATATGATAAAGATCAGTTATTAGAACGGGCAGTAGGTACTGAATCTAAATACTGTAGCTGGCATCAGAGGATTTCTAGAGTTTGTAATTATTGACTAAGGTTGTTCATTGTGTTGGCATCATGTGGTGCCCAGGTACCAGAAATGAAGTTCTAGGACATACAAGAATAGTGCTAAAACGCTGCCTTCTCCCTCCATTTATATTATTTTATGAATGATCTCCATGAATAAATCTGCAAAATTTAATTAGGGCAGCCTTAATTAGGGTCATTGGAGACTGTGAATTTCATTCATATAATCTCTTAGGGCATTTTGGCCTTAATTAGGGTCGGTTTTCTTAACATTGGCCCTGTTTACATTTGGATTGGCTGATCTTTGCTGTGGGGGCTGTCTTGTGCATTGTAGGATGTTTAGTAGCTTCCACAGTCTCTACTCACAGATGCCAGTAGCAGCCCCTAAGTCTTGATAATCAAAGATGTCCCCAGACATTGTCAAATCATGCCCATATGAGAACCTCTGATCCGGACAAACTAATCCCAAGGTAAATCACTATAAGCAAGCAGTTTAATGTGCAGTTAAATTGAAAAGATACACAACTTTGAATTGTAGGTAATGAGTGACTATTCCTCACAGCTGCATCAAAATGTAGATGTATTGGTTTGGCCCTTCAATTACCGATGGGGACATCTTATAGAAACTCTTACCCCATCTTTTAAAAAATTTTTGCTTTGTATTTGTCCACCTTCAGGCAGGTAGAGTAGGAAATCAGCTTAGAAAATCATCCAGTTTTTCTGTTGATTTCCATTTTTTTTCTTTCACAGATTCTTCTGTGACCATGAGAGAGAGAAAAATGATCCATGACTTTTAAACACCTTTTCCTGAGGATATAGTCATGTTGGAAGGTCTGGTAGCCTGGGTTCTCAATACCTATCTGGGGAAGTATGTCAATAACCTGAACACTGACCAACTCTCAGTGGCACTTCTCAAAGGTGAGTACATGTATTTCTCTTTGGTAAAGTATTGCTTTGCAGGTGGCATTTTCCGTTTTTTATATATTTTGTGTTGTATTGAGAATCATAAAACCTAATGCCCAGATGGCTTTTTACTAAATATGTGTAAAAAGGTAGTATGTTCTCCCATATGACCCTGATAATTATTACAGGCTAACTTAAGTATGTAGGTGTATTGCTGTAGATTTCAGGGAACTATTTTTTTTTTTTTTTTTTATTTCTTTTTTCTTTTTTTATCTTTTTTTTTTTCATTGATAATCCTTCCTGTCTGAATTCAGGGAACTATTAAATATTAAAAACAAAACAATCTATACTACTGGTGCCTGTGCTTTGCCCTAGTTAATTTTTTAGCTTTATGAAGCTTTATGGAGGCAGCCATGCTATAGTGACAGTGGCATGGATTTTGGTTTCAGATATTGTTTTGTCACTTACTAGCTATGTGAACAATAGCTAATATTGAAATTCTGAGCCTCAGAATTTTTTTAGAAAAAGAAGTAATGTGCTTCCACAGGGTTGCTGTAAGGATCACGTGGTCTAACATTTAAATCTCCTAGCTTGCTGGCACATAATAAACACCCAATAAATGTTTTAAACTATATTACTGTGAGATCTTCAACAGAATTTCTGAGGCCTTTTCTTGCTTAGTAGTAAAGGACTGAAAGCTTAAAACGTTTTAGCCTTTACAGGTGTATGCTTGGTAAATGCAATCCCTGATTTGGCATGGGGATTGGAAAACTGGACTTTCTCCTTTTCCATGTTTTAATTTAAATTCTCTTTAATATCTTTAGAGAAACAAGGCAAAGTTAGTCTGAAAGCATATAAAATCATAGGAGTGGAAAGGAGAGCTCAAATACAGTGAAAACCTCACCTTCAGGGGTATGAGTTTTGGCAGGTAGACCAGGACAGTTTAGTAGAGAAAGCAGTGATGACAGATGTTTGCATAGTCTTAAGAATAGGGTACCAGTGGTTGACCTGTTCTTTAAAATGTGTTACTTTCCAAGTTTTTCTGACCAAACACTTGTGGCAGCAATAGGCTGTGGGAGCTGTCCCGGTCACCGTTCTCTACTCCCTTCCTTTCACTGGAGACAGAAGTGGGTTCTTTCCTATTCTTCTGCTTTTCCTCCTGTCCTTAGAAGGGAGCAGCTAAGTGGAAAGTGAAAGTGGCCAGTCTGTCAGGCAAGAGGAAAAACCAAACCAAACCATTATTCTCTATGACTTTTTTTAAAAAGTTAATTAATTAATGACCAGTTTTATTAACTAAACCATGGACTTTAGAATGTAGTGTGCTCTACGCTCATTTTTTGGTGTGTAGTGGGGTGAGGGTGGGAGGGGCTTGTTAAAAATTATAGATTCCTGTGTATCATTCCCCAAGATTCTGATCTAGTAGGGGTGGAGGTGGGGCTCAGGAGCCTGCATTTCATCCTAGGTAAGTCAGATGTTGATGTCTCTCTGGTGAATATTAGCCTAAGCTAGGGGTTTTCACACTGGCCAGCTTGCCAGATTTGGTCTGCAGACTAAGAACGGCTTTTACATTTTTAAAAAAATTTTTTATTATTTTTTTGAGGCAGAGTACTGCTCTGTCACCCTGGCTAGAGTGCCGTGGCATCAGCCTAGCTCACAGCAACCTCAAACTCCTGGTCTCAAGCAATCCTACTGCCTCAGCCTCCCGAGTAGCTGGGACTACAGGCATGCGCTACCATGCCCGGCTAAGTTTTTCAATTTTTATTTATTTATTTTTTTTTCTTTTTTTTTTTGTTTACTTTACTGTGACAGCAAATGTTTTTCAATTTTTAGTTGTCCAGCTAATTTCTTTCTATTTTTTAGTAGAGACAGGGGTCTCCCTCTTGCTCAGGCTGGTTTCGAACTCCTGACCTCGAGCGATTCTCCCGCCTCGGCCTCCTAGAGTGCTAGGGTTACAGGTGTGAGCCACCGCGCCTGGCCAGCTTTTACATTTTTAAAGGCTTGTGGAAAAAATAAAAAAGGACAATATGCAACAGACATCATATAGGCCTAAAATATCTACTATCTGGCATGTTACAAAAACAAGTTAGATCCTTGCCTAAACTCTTCATGCTTCAGCTGTCATTTATATGTTAGAGTGGGTGGTCAGGACATTAGTGTAGATAACACAAATGGGCTGGTGGTAGCACTACTGTGACCTTTCATAGATCTGTTCTAGATACAAAACTTTTCCTTTAACTTTCAATGCTTTACACACAGTAGGCGCCCACTGTATTTGTTGGATGGATGTTTTATGAAGTTGTTTTTATTTGTAGGTGCTGTTGAATTAGAAAACTTGCCATTAAAGAAGGATGCTTTGAAAGAACTGGAATTACCATTTGAAGTCAAAGCTGGTATGTAGAATTAAAGGAAAGGTAGAAAGTTTTGAGTCTTTGTTTGGAACATGAAACTGAGAGCCCTGGAGTTTTATCTATTTGACCAGGAAGAGGAAGGATAAGAAGTGTTAGTGTCTTTTTTTTGTTTTGAGACAGAGTCTAACTCTGTTGTCCGGGTGGGCTAGAGTGCCGTGGCGTCAGCCTAGCTCACAGCAGCCTCAAACTCCTGGGCTCAGGTGATCTTCCTGCCTCAGCCTCCCGAGTAGCTGGGACTACAGGCATGCACCCCCATGCCTGGCTAATTTCTTCTATATGTATTTTTAGTTGTCCAGCTAATTTCTTTCTATTTTTAGTAGAGATGGGGTCTCGCTCTTGCTCAGGCTGATCCCGAACTCTTGAGCTCAAACGATCCACCCGCCTCAGCCTCCCAGAGTGCTAGGATTACAGGTGTGAGCCACCGCGCCCGGCCAGAAGTGTTAGTTTTTTGATCAGTCTTAAAGTATGGTCTCTGGGCCACTTGTATCAGGATGATCTTGGGGTGCTGGTGAGAAGGTCAGGTGGCCCCCCGACTTACTGAATCAGAATCTCTGAGGGAGTGTTATTGAACCTGCATTTTTAATAAGCACCCCAGGTGATTCTTATGTTTGTTAAAGTGTGAGAACCTCTATTCTAGATACAGGGCGTTCTTATTCTAAAAGAATTCATTACAGGTATTACAGAGAGACAGTGTACTCTGTCGATAAGAGGTGGGCTCTCAAACAGTATGCTTGGGTTTATATTCTATTTCTGCCATTTGCTGGCTGTGTGACCTTAGGCAAGTTATTATACCTAACCACTCTGTGCGTGCTTCCTTATCTTTAAGATGAGATAGTAATAGTATCTATGTCATAGGATTGTTGAGAGGAATACATGAATTAATACATTAAAATTAGTCTGAACAGGCCAGGTGCGGTGGCTCACGCCTGTAATCCTAGCATTCTGGGAGACTGAGGCAGGAGGATTGTTTGAGCTCAGGAGTTCAAGACCAGCCTGAACAAGAGCCAGACCTGGTCTCTACAAAAAATAGAAAATTTAGTTGGGCGTGGTGGTGTACACCTGTAATCCTAGCTACCTGGGAGGCTGAGGCAGGAGGACCCTTTGAGCCCAGGAGTTTGAGGTTGTGGTAAGCTATGATGACGCCACTGTACTCTACCTGGGGCAAAAGAGGAAGACTCTATCTCAAAAAAGAAAAAAAATTAGAACAGAACCGTGCCTGGCACGCTCAGCAGATGTTAGCAGTTATAGGACTTTTGCAGGTACTAGGTTGGGTAAGGAAATAATTGTTGCCAAATAAAAATAGTCACTAATGAATTATTCGCTATTCAGATACCTCTCATCATTCAACAATAGCTTGTTGATGTCAGTCTTCCCTTTATTTTCGGTGCTTATATTACATTAAAATCCAAGTACAATGCAAATTGATTGCTAGGTGAAATAGAATGGAAATCTTGCAAAAAATTGAGCCTTTCTTAAAGTCAATTCAAGTGATGGGTGAACTGCCAAAATCACAAGCAAAGACATTGACAAATTATAGAGTTTGAAAGAAACCCTGAAGAATCATGACATTGTGGATACTTCCAAGACAGTATTATTTTGGTATCAAAGGATTTAGAAGCTCTTGGGAAAAATTGATGAAGTTTTCTAATATTTTTGCAAAAATGACCCTTTTTTTGCCTTTTACATTTGCAAAAATGACCCTATTTTCTGCAAAAAGTAAAGTATAAGAGAGATTATATTTTGCTTGTCATAGAGCTATCAGAGTGATATACATCCTTAATTAATAACGTGAAGTGCAACTGTGTACTAATTATAATTAAAATTAGTTGTGAAAATTGGCATATGGTTTTACATAAATTTTATTTAATATAAACTTATTTTCATTTTTTTAGATAAAATTCAAATTTTTTCATTATTGTAAAATTTCTTAATTTGTTATTAATAGATTACATAGTGGATCATTTGGTGTTGTCATTAAAAATATCATTGTTGATGATATTCCTTTATCTTAAATGTAACAGATTGATCCCACTTAAATTCTAGATCTTAGTGGGTAATGATTACACCTTGATAACATGTGCCGTGTTTCATAGGTAGAATATTAGTTGAGCTTGTAGATCTTTGAACAACCCATTAGGACAGTTCATATGTTCTTATGCTTATATAGTATTCCTAGAATGGTGACTTGCCTCTTATAAATTGAATTTTAAGAAAGCATGGGCCTGGTGCAGTGGCTCGCGCCCGTAATCCTAGCACTCTGGGAGGCCGAGACGGGAGGATCGCTCGAGGTCAGGAGTTCGAGACCAGCCTGAGCAAGAGCAAGACCCCTGTCTCTACTAAAAAATAAAAATAAATTATCTGGACAACTAAAAATATATAGAAAAAATTAGCCGGGAATGGTGGCGCATGCCTGTAGTCCCAGCTACTCGGGGGAGGCTGAGGCAGAAGGATTGCTTGAGCCCCGGAGTTTGAGGTTTCTGTGAGCTAGGCTGATGCCACTGCACTGTAGCCGGGGCAAAAGAGCAAGACTGTCTCCAAAAAAAAAAAAAAAAAAAAAAAAAGGAAAGCATGTATTCTAGGGGGCTTGGCTAGAAATGGAAGAACTCAGGAAATGAGTGTTACCATTTGTACTACTCCATGTTGCACTGCTATAAAGGAATATCTGAGGGTCGGTAATTTAACAAAGAAAAGAGGTTTGTTTGGCTTATGGTTCTGCAGACTATACAAGAACCATGGCACTAGCATCTGCTTCTGGTGAGGGCTTCAGGGAGCTTCCAGTCAAGGCGGAAGGTGAAGGAGGAGGAGGCCTGTCACATGAGAGGAGAGAGAGAGATTGAGAAGGTGGTGCCAGGCTTTTTTAAACAGCCAGCTCTTGAGCTAAGAGAGTGAGAACTCATTCATTGTCACATGGAGGACCGCAAGCCATTTATGAGAGATCTGCCCCCATGATCCAAACACCTCCCACCAGGCCCCACCTCCAACACTGGGGATCAAATTTCCACATGCAGTTTGGGGGGACCAAACATCCCAACCATATCACCATTTTACCAAGCCATGCTTTCTCATCAGCCCAGGTTCTCAGGAAGAATCAGAATTCTTTACTGAGAGAGTGCCAGTGCAATGTTTCCTGTGTCGCAGCTTGTGATGGTTGTGTTCAAGACTGGATAAATTATAGGTCTGATGACTCCCAATGAGTACTTATCAATGAGCCAATTAATAATTAACAAGAAATGAGTTTTGTGTCCATGGGTTTGTGTAGGTGCTATGAGAAGACACCTCAAGGAAGTTTAAGACATAGTCCAGCTGGGAAAGAGACAGTTTCTAGAGGAGAGATGTTGCATTTGATATGATAAAGTCTCACTGAACTTGAGCTTCTAATTAATTATGTTTTGTTCTTAGACATCTCAGCCTACTAACACTTGTTTCACATTTGCAAGAGCCTGTCGCCTGTTTTTTAAAATTAAAAAATAAATGGTAAAAGTAATACAGGCTCCTTAAACAAAACTAGAAACATATAGAAAAATAGAAAGGATTAAAAATGTGTACAGACTTTTAACAAGGTTTTCCTTCTTTTTCCAGGCTTCATTGGGAAAGTAACCCTTCAAATTCCATTTTATCGCCCCCATGTGGACCCTTGGGTGATCTCTATATCCAGCCTTCACTTAATTGGAGCCCCAGAAAAAATACAGGATTTCAATGATGAAAAGGAGAAGCTTTTGGAAAGAGAACGCAAGAAAGTGCTACTGCAAGCCCTGGAGGAGAAATGGAAGGCAAGGCAGAGATCCTGTTAGCCGTAAGAGCAGTTGTGGTGACATGAGAGTCTAACACTGGCTCTTTCCTTTGTAGAGTGAACGCCAGCAGAAAGGGGAATCCTATTGGTACTCAGTTACTGCCTCCGTCGTTACGAGGATTGTGGAGAATATTGAAGTAAGTCCTGCTGACTTTTATAAAGTATTAATGTGAAAGAAATTTGTCAGGCTTAAATGTGTTTCACTTCTTAGCTACTTGTTTCTTGTGGGTTTAACCTGACACAGGGTATACATGCGGCTGGCTGCCCAGGTGTGCTCTTTTGTAGCTTTTGCCAAAGGGAAAACCTGAAAAGCAAGTCCTGTGCTGTGTGGCAGACACAGGTATTTCTTGCTTCAGCGCGTGTGAGTAGCAGGAGTTTTTGTTTCTCTTCCATTTCACTTACTGCACTTCTTTTTGAATGTTGGAATCCCACTTGCTGAAGGATTTATCTCCCGAGAAGCAAGGTTACCCAAGCCTTGACGGCTGTATGGTTTCAGAGCAATTCACTTACCCTCTCTAGTCTCGATTTTCTTCTTCTGTAAAATGCAAGCGGTTGGTTACTTGGTGTCTAGTTGATTACATAGTGAATTGTGAACAGCCCGCTAAGGTACTTAACCTCTCACTGATGTATATGGTGGCGATTGGATGAATTGCAGTGCTGGGGCTGTTGGCCACATTTTCTATTTTAATTATGATTTTATTTAGTCCTCAAAAACTGGATCAGGGTCCACACTAAATTTTGTGAATGTCAAAAGGCAGTCCATATTTATTACCTCTAGGATTTTCTTGCAATGCCAAGGTGACATAGGCCAAATGTGTGCAAGGTATGCCATGTCCCCAAAAAATACAGTCTGAGGCTGTTGACTTCATAACTTTGACAAAAAAATTGGTACATTGCGGTGACTGCTTTAAGTTTTTTTTTCTGTAGAGATGGGAGTCTTGCTATGTTGCCTGGGCCTCATAGAGGGAGCGATCCTCCTGCCTCCCACAGTACTGGGATCACAGGTGTGAGCCACCACACCTGGCCAAGGTGACTGCTTTGAATTCTGTTTCAGGCAGTTACTATTTTTTAGCTATCATTGATTTTTAAAAAATTTGTCATTGTTTTTTAGTTTTATTAACAGGTTTACTGAAATGTAGTTCATATATCAGAAAGTTCACCCTTTTAAAATGTACAATTTAGTGGTTTGTAGTATATTTACAAAGTTGTGCATTGATCACTGCTATATAATTCCAGAACATTTTCATCATCCCCAAAAGGAACCCATATCCAGGGTGGGTGCGGTGGCTCATGCTTATGATCCCAGCACTTTGGTAGGCCAAAGCGGGAGGATAACTTGAAGCCAGGAGTTTGAGACCAGCCTGGGCAACATAGCAAGATCCTGTCTCTACAAATAATAAAAAATTAGTTGGGCATGCTGGTGTGTACCTGTGTTCCTAGCTACTCTGGCATCTGAGGCAGGAGGATTGCTTGAGCCCAGGAGTTTGAGGTTGCAGCGGGCTATGATGGCATTACTGCCTGGATGACACAGTTCGACTCTTTCTCTTTAAAAAAAAGAGAAAAAAAAAGAAACCCATATCCAATTAGTGTTCACTGCCAGTTCCCCTCCCTCCATTCCCTGGCAACCACTAATCTACTTTCTCTCTGGATTTGCTTAATCTGGACATTTCATGTAAATGGAATCATATAGTATGTGGCCTGTCTGCTTTCACTTAGTGTAATGTTTTCAAGGGGCATCCATGTAGTAGCATGTATCAGTACTTCATTCCTTTTTATGACTGAATAATATATTCCATTGTACGGATTGTCAAAGATAAAGCCTGACATTAAAGAAGTGAAAACAGATTTTATTCAGTAACTACTGACAGCAGGGGAAAAAGCTGAGTTCCACTCTGACTTTTAAAGCGAATATGAGGGTGTAGGGAGGGAGAGTGAATAGGGACTCAAATGAAAAATTGCAACGTGTTAGAGTGAACGTGATTAGGCCAGCTGTGTCTGCT
This sequence comes from Varecia variegata, assembly GCA_028533085.1. Taxonomy (NCBI): domain Eukaryota; kingdom Metazoa; phylum Chordata; class Mammalia; order Primates; family Lemuridae; genus Varecia; species Varecia variegata. Next base: position 100,513,617 of record CM052444.1, on the reverse strand, counting down.
AGCTGGCAGTGATCAAAGTTAGGATTCTGTCCTTCATAGAGACTGGGAGGCAGAGGCCCTACCCTTCCTGATAATTACATTTCAAAGGAATGGCTTTCAGGTCCTTGAGTTGTGCAGTTTCTCCACATCCTCATCAACATTTGTTACTGTCTGTCTTTTGATCATAGCCATACTAGTGGGTGTGAAGTGATAATCCCTTTGTGGTTTCGGTTTGCATTTTCTTGGAAGAGGAGAGCTTTATTTCTCATAAAGTTTTCAGACTGCAGTGGCCATTCCCACAGGCTGGGAAACAGGGCTCCCAGCCACAGCCATGCTTCAAGGGAGGGACAAAGGGAACACGATGTTACACTGAGCAGGGTGGCTAAATACATACATATTTATAGGAGGAGTCATGAATAGTTAAGAGAACTTTGCTCCTGTGCAGTGGGGCTTTTTGTCCTTTTATGGGGTCCATGTTTAAAAATGGCCACCCTCTGTATCAAAAAGGTGAAACAAAAACACTCTCTGTGCATGTTGTATAGACTGTTAAAGCCACTTCATGATTGGTGGTCTTTTATCAGGAAAGAATGATGGTCTGGCCTTTGGAAATAAAACCTGATGGCCATTAGCAAGGGAGGGGTAAAATGATACATGTCATGGCTGGGAACTGAGCTTTTTTTTTTTTTTTTTTGAGACAGAGTCTGACTCTGTTACCTGGGCTAGAGTGCCGTGGCGTCAGCCTAGCTCACAGCAACCTCAAACTCCTGGGCTCAAGCGATCCTTCTGTCTCAGCCTTCCGAGGAGCTGGGACTACAAGCATGTGCCACCATGCCCGGCTAATTTTTTCTATATATATTTTTAGTTGTCCAACTAATTTCTATTTTTAGTAGAGACTGGGTCTCGCTCTTGCTCAGGCTGGTTACAAACTCCTGACCTCTAGCGATCCTCCTGCCTCGGCCTCCCAGAGTGCTAGGATTATAGGCGTGAGCCACCGCGCCCGGCCAGGGAACTGAGTTTTAAGGTTTCTTAGGTCCCCTTGGCTGAGAGGGGTCAGTTCAGTCAGCAGGAAGATTAGCATTTTATTTTTAGTTCACAATGCAAATGGTGGTAGATTGTAGGATCTACATTTCTCAAGAGGAAGCTAGAATGATCATTGTGGTTAATGGATTGAACATCAATATAAACTCATGCTTAGCTTAATATAGATGCGGATAGTTATACAGAAATAGTTATAGATACATGTGGCCAGTTAGATATGGGACATGGGTCAGTATAAACACATACAGAGTCATATGTCACTTAATGATAAGGATATATTCTGAGAAATGCATCGTTAGGTGATTCATCATTGGGTAGCTTAAACAACAGAAATTTTCCAGCCTGAGCAAGAGTGAGACCCCATCTCTACTAAAAATAGAAAGAAATTAGCCAAACAACTAAAAATAGAAAAAATTAGCTGGGCATGGTGGCGCATGCTTGTAGTCCCAGCTACTCGGGAGGCTGAGACCGAAGGATAGCTTGAGCCCAGGAGTTTGAGGTTGCTGTGAGCTAGGCTGACGCCACGGCACTCTAGCCCAGGCAAGAGAGTGAGACTCTGACTCAAAAAAAACCCAAAAAACCAAATTTTTCTCACAGTTTTAGAGGCTGAAAGTCTATGATCAGGGTGCCAGCATGGTCAGGTTCTAGTGAGGGCACTCGTCCTAGCTTCTGGATGGCTGCCTTCTTCCTATAAGGGGTAGAGGAGAACGAAAGAGAGAGAGAGAGAGGTTTCCATTTTCTTTTTTTTTTTCTTTTTTTATTTTTTTTTTGAGACAGAGTCTCACTCTGTTGCCCGGCTAGAGTGAGTGCCGTGGCGTCAGCCTAGCTCACAGCAACCTCAAACTCCTGGGCTTAAGTGATCCTTCTGCCTCAGCCTCCCGAGTAGCTGGGACTACAGGCATGTGCCACCATGCCCGGCTAATTTTTTCTATGTATATTTTTAGTTGGCCAGATAATTTCTTTCTATTTTTAGTAGAGACGGGGTCTCACTCTTGCTCAGGCTGGTCTCGAACTCCTGACCTCCAGGGATCCACCCGCCTCGGCCTCCCATAGTGCTAGGATTACAGGCGGGAGCCACCGCGCCCGGCCTGCGTTTTCTTAATAGCTAACGATGTTGAGCATCTTTTCATATGTTTATTGGCCATTTGTATATCTATTTTGGAGAAATGTCCATTCAAATCCTTTGCCTGTTTTAAAAATCAGCTTGTTTGTCTTTTTATTTATTGTTGGGTTATAAGAGCTCTTTGTATATTCTGAATACTAGTCCCTTATCAGATATACAATTTGCAAATACTTTCTCCCATCCTGTAGGTTGTCTTTTTACTTTCTGTAATTATTTTTCAATTCACTGAAGCAGAGTTCGTTTTCTGTAGTGCACTTACAGGGGCAAGGGGAAATACATACACATATACATGCATACAAAGTTTGTGTGCTTTGCTGGTGTTCCTGGGTCCCGATGCTAGGACATAGAGGCAAGATTAAGATATCAGCAAAACAGGAAGAACAGTTATTTGGATATAATTTTATTATTCTCTTTAATTACTTTTTAAAGATATCTTCTGAAATGAAGCTGTGCAGCTCTATTTTTGAGATAACACTGATCACAAATGTCATTCATGTGCAGTTTGTGATTATAACTCTCTCAAGAACTTAGAGAATACTGGATATGTGTGTGACGAGTTTGTATAAAATGCCTGCTATGGTTTACTTCAGCGGCTCAAGGTCAGTTTGACTCCTACTTACAGTATCTCACCTACAGAAGTTGTCTACATGTTTTCTTCTTTTTTCTCTTCTTTGCAGTTAAACATTCAAGATGTTCATTTACGCTTTGAAGACGGTATCACCAATCCTTCCCATCCTTTTGCATTTGGCATCTGCATTAAGAATGTGTCCATGCAAAATGCTGTGAATGAACCTGTGAGTATGAAATACTGTCATACTACAAACCAGGAAGAAAGCAGTGTTCGAGGGAATGTGAGGCTCTACCTTTTGTCATTTTGTGTTATGTAAATGAGATCTCATTCCTTTCCACTAGTTCTGTGGTAGGTATGCATGTCTCTTGTCTGTATGCAACATATCTAATTTGCTGAAATAGAGGAACAGTTAATTTTCTCCGACCTTTGGTTATATCACCTTTATTTTACACGGGAGAAAACTAGGTGCAGAAGGGATTTCATCCTTGATTTTCTTCTCATGCTATATGCACTCCCTGGGTAAACTCATTCTGTTTCTTAGTTTCAGCTGTCACCAGGATATTGTGCTGATGGCTTTCACATCTTGAACTCCATTCTGTACGTCTCTTTGACCTTCATATTCACATTTTATTTTAAACTACTTACAGGACACCTCTCTAGTATTCTAGGCTTGTCCAGTGAGACACTCTACTTCTCTACAGTCTTCACACAACACTTTTGACACAAGCAATTCTCCATCAGACATCAACTGTGGTTCCTATAGTTTAACTCAATTCTGACTCTAACTGGAGTGGAAGCAGGCCCACAGGTTAAGGACTCAATCCCACAAGGCTACCCCCGATTTCAGATGCCAGTGGCAAGTCCCAGGTTGTGACTCGTGCTTCTGACCGACTGGCTATAAGCTGGCCTTCCCACAGCCCAAGTTAGGATGCTTCACAGAACTCAGGGAAGTTCTTTACTTGCATTTACTAGTTTATCATAAAGGATATTGTGAAGGGTACAAGTGAACATCAACACAAAGAGAAGCGTCCACTCTCCAGTGTTTAGCAACTTGGAAGCTTATCAGATCTCATTGTTCAAAATTTTTTATACAGTTTAATATCCAGCCCACCACCCAGAGGTTGGTGGGTGGGTTTGAAAGTCCCAACCTTCTAATCACTTGGTCTTTCAGGTGTCCAGCCCCATCCTGAGGCTATCTAGGGGCCTCCTCCTAAGTCTCTGCATCAGCATAAACTCAGATGTGGTCAGAAGGGGCCCATTATGAATTACCAGAGGCACGCAGGAACTTTCAAGAGTTTTAGGAGCTCTGTACCAGGAACCAGGGGCATAGACCAATATATTTCATATTATGCCACAGCTCTTCCTAACCAAAATGATCCCATTGTATTGCGTCTGCCCATTGTGCTGCCCTAAATCAACTTTTTTCCTTTATTCCCAAACATGTTATTGAATGTTAAAACAAATACCATCTAATAGCTTTTGAGTCCTTTTGTGTACCAGGCACTGTTCTTAGCACTTGACATGATTTAATTCATTTAATTCTCCTTAATTTTTACCACCACTGTTATCCTAGTATTACAGCTGGGGACACTAAGTTGCAAGAGATGAAGTGGGAAGTAGAGCCAGGTCTTGAGTCCAGGTGGACCAGCTCCGGATCTGGGGTTGGCTAACTATGGCCTGTGGCCAGATCTGGCTCCGCTGCCTGTTTGTGTAAATAAAGGTTTATTGGATCGTGTCATTAGTATTGTCTAAGGCTGCTTTTGTAGTACAGTGGCAAAGTTGAGTGCTGTAGTTACAAAAGAGACTGTTTGGCCTACAACGCCTACACTGTCTACCTACTGGCCCATAGCAGAAAAAAGTGTGTCATCCCTGCTCCACAGCGTGTCTCCTTACCTACCACGCTAGTCTTTAGAAGCCTTGTGCTCATCCTTGCACTTCTCCTGCTTCAGCCTCCATATCCACTTGGGTCACAAGGCCTTGCTCATTTTTCCTGCAAAATGTCTCAAAGGTGTTTCTTCCTCTCTATCCTTATGTGACTGTCATCCTTCAGGATCCTGCCGACTTTTGCCTGGGTTAATGAAATATCCTGTTCTGTGACCTCTTGGATCTTTTGATTCACTCTCTACCAATGCTTCCCAGTCTTTTTTTTTGTTTTGAGACAGTGTCTTGCTGTGTTGCCCAGGCTGGAGTGCAGTGGTGCGATCCTAGCTCACTGCAGCCCCAAACTCCTGGACTCAAGCAATCCTCCTTCCATGGCCTCCCAAAGTGCTGGGATTACAGGCGTGTAACCCCCAGCCTGGCCTGCTTCCCAATCTTTTCAACGTCATGGCACACATAAAAGAAAGTACTGTACTTGTGCAGTACACTGAGACAAATGGCTGTGGCTGCTTGGGGCTGGAAGTGGCTAACTCAGAGCAACCAAATGTTTCTAAAATATAACTTGATCCTGTAAACTTGCTCATGCTTGACACACTCATAATTCATTTTTTCTGGCACGATGTGCTTTACACCGTTGCCAAACTTCTCTTTCTAAAACTCATACCTGATGGTGATACCTGCCTATATCAAAACCTTCGGTGGCTCCATGTCACTTGAAGTATGAAGTCCAAATGCACTAGTATGGCATAAACTTCCTTTCCTAGTGTATTTGTTTTCTAGGGCTGCCAAAACACATTGCCACAAACTGAATGGCCTAAAAACAGAAGAATATCTTCTCTAGTCTAGAGGCTAGAAGGCTGAAATCAGGAGGTTGGCAGGATTGGTTCCTTCTGTAGACTTTGAGGGCAAAACTGTCCTCTCTCTTCGTCTAGTGGTTGCTGTCAGTCATTGGTGTTTCCTGGCTTATAGATACATCACTCCAATCTCTGCCTTTATGTTCACATGGTCTTCTCCCCTATGTGTCTTTTTTTTCTTACAAGGACACTGCTCATTAGATGTGGGCCTACACCAATCCAGTATGACCTCATTTTAACTTTACGTCTACAGAGACCTTGTTATCAAATAAGGTCACATTCATAGCTTCTGGGTCGATAAGAATTTTTTGGGAGTGGAGGACACTATTCAACCCAGTGTGCTTAGTAACATTCTAAGCTACTTTTCTCAACTCTTAACTAACTCCCTACTCCAAATATGTATTCATAAATGTGAATCAATACTGCCCCCCACCCACATACAGTGTTCTAGTTACACAGATGTATTCACTGACCCTGAAGATACCAGGCCTTTTATATAGTCGGGCCGTGTATTCAAGGATTCCATATCCATGGATTCAACCAACAATGGATTGAATGGTATTCCTCCAACCCCCCCAAACAATAAAAAAAATAACAATACACCATAAAAATAATAGAAATTAAAAAAAAATTCAGCATAACAACTATTTACATAGCCTTTATATTGTATTAGGGATTATAGGTAATCTAGAGATGATTTAAATTGTGTGGGAGGATGTGCGTAGGTTATATCCAAATGCTATGCCCTTTTATATCAGGGACTTGAGCATCCTTGGATTTTGGTATCTGCAGGGTCCTGGAACCAACCCCTTGTTGGTTGGTTCCAACTGAGGGATGACTGGTTGGCCCAGTCCTTTGCTCCTGCCTGACTATTTGCCTAAAACTTTTGACATTTATCTGCACAGTGACATTTTCTTTTTTATTTGCTTGTAGCATATTGTTCCTCTGCTTCCCTCTGTGTAATTAAAATTATTTGTTTGCGTGTTTGTATCTCCAGTTAGCTAGATTTTGAAGTCTATAAAAGCAAAACCCTATTTTAATTCCGTTTCATATCCCCAGCACCTTGCAAAGTGCCTGATGCATGCTTCTTCCCAAATCGTTTATTGAATGAATGAGCACATTCATGAGTAAAAATAGTCATTGTATTTTCTTCCCTTTCCTACCTCAGGTACAGAAACTAATGCGGAAAAAGCAATTAGATGTGGCAGAGTTTAGCATCTATTGGGATGTCGATTGCACTTTATTGGGGGATTTGCCTCAGGTGGAGTTACAGGTATGATTCTGTCAGAGGGCGTTATTGTAAGACACCACTGAAGGAAAATGGTGTAGGATCACTGCCATGTGGGTTTTTGTCCCCTGCATCTCTGATGCCCATTCCCCTCCCCCTGTTCTCCATGGGCATCCACTCTCAAGCGTGTTTGCTTGAGGTAGTTGCTATGTATGTAACTTTGAACAATATACAGTGTTTCATGTATGTTTTAAATTTATATTAGAGTATAGATTTCTTTTTTTCACTTAAATCTACGTTTTTAAGATGTTGCTGTTTCTACTTCAGATTCATTGCTTATGACTGTTGCATAGTATTCTCTTGTATGTATGTAATATAGTATAATTATTCATTCTCTCGGCCACCGTGTACTAGGTATCTAGATTTTAAATGAACGAAGAAGCACCAGATCTGATCCTTAAAGAGGAGCTTTCTTACCATATTTATGTTAAAACTTCACCTTCAGTGGCATTCCTTTAAGAAATAGTTAGAAATTCATAAATCATTGAATATAAAGTATTACTGTTCGTGAAGGGTAAAGAAAATCTCAGTTTAATCTTTTTGTAAGAAATTTTAGGTGGTTTAAGTGAAATGGGGGAAAATGACTCATTTTTCCCCCACCCAGAGTTATCTTTGGCTTGCTTGCTATTGTACAGGATGGGTTTTTGTTTTGCTAATTTGATAAATACCGTATCCACACAGTAGAACAATGTATACCTATAAAAAAAAAAAAGGTAAGCATCTTTATGATGAATATGTAGGATATAGTATTAAGCTAAAAAAACTAAGGCAAAACTGCTTATGTATCATTTGTGTAAGAAAACAGAAAATTATAGATTTGTCTGAATATGTTCAAAATGCCTCTGGTGGGAGACATAAGAAACTGGTATTACTGGTTGCCTCTGGGGAAGGTAAGTGGGTGGCCGAGGAATGAGAGTAGGAAAGGGATACCACCCTTTTTTGCCTTTAAAATTTTGTTACCTATTAAATTTTAAATAAAAATTTTAAAATACTGGAGAGCTTTAGAATCCAGTTTTATAGTATTTTTGGATTCTGGTGTAATACAGTGTAGATTAGATAACATACCAACATGTAACTTGATCCCAGAAACATTTGCTGTTATCACACAGCCTGTGGCTTAGCTTGACCATTTGTCATAAAACCCCAACATTATAAAAGAGTGACTGCCATAAGGAAAGCCAGTCTGAGCAGAGCAGGTGCTCTTATGACACGCAGGAGGCCATGGCCAAGAGCATGGAGAGTCGCAGTCATCACTACGTCCTGGAGCCTGTGTGTGCGTCTGCTCTTTTGAAGAGAAACTGCTCCAAGGAGCCTCTGCGATCTCGGCACAGTCCTCGTATCGAATGTGATATTCAGCTGGAGACCATTCCCTTGAAACTCTCTCAGGTACACTCTTTCTTCCTAGGAGTGTATACTCGCTGTCAGATTGGTGACTGGGGGTGCAGGAAGAATGTGGGTTGTAAGGGCTTGATATTTGATAAGTATCCTCAGCTGTAAAGAAAGTGCATGTGAGACCACTTACCTCCAGACCAAAGTTGTGTTAGGTGTAAAACACACTATCTATTATGTAGTTAAATTGGGTTGATCTCAGGTTAGTTTCGATTTGAGTTTTTAAGAGCTGAATGAAGAATGCAACAGATACAGTAAATGTAAATACTTAACTGTCAGTGTTCAGAGAGACATGCTACTTGGTGCTGATAGCTTGGTCTTACAGTTTGCACTGGGTTTCAACTCGGTGGATTGACTAATATGAATTGTTCTTGTTAGATATAGGTCTTAACTGAGTACAAGAAACAAATCTATTCTAAACTAGTATCTCTTAATCTCTAACAAAAAGCTGCAATACCGGCAAATCATGGAATTCCTCAAGGAGCTGGAACGAAAGGAGAGGCAGGTGAAGTTCCGAAAGTGGAAACCCAAAGTGGCCGTATCCAAGAAGTAAGGACTTCTAAGTGTTGTATATGAAATACATCTACAGCATGTTCTTTTTTTGTACATAGATGAGAAATGTGCCTCACTCTCCTTTACCCATGATTGGAGATAAATGTATGATTGATTTTCTGGTCCTTGAAATGCCATTCCTGTTGTTTATTATTGTTGCTGTTGTTACTGTATATTTATATGATGTCATAGGTTTACTCATTTTGAGTGTAGTGAAATTCAGGAGATCCTTTCGGTCTTGTTTAGCAAGTAGATTGATGTTGCTCTTGTGGGATCCGGTGTGTAGTAAATATTTTGCCATATTCTTTGAACCTGCTTCCCTCTGTGTCTTCTCCCAGGTTGACTGGTCAACACGTACATGCTACACTTTCTAACTTCCATCGCAAAACCAAATCCTCTTTTCATGTTGCAGTGATAAACTTGACCAGTTTGATATATTAAAACGTTAAAGATCCTGTGTATTTCTATGTCTTTAGTTAGAAACATGCAATTAAAAACTTTGGTAATCAAATCCTTGGTAATTATCTTAAGACAGTATTTGCCTTACAGTCAGCACTTGAGTCAGTGGCTGGGCCTGTTACTGTGGGTAATTCAAACCAATTGAGTTCTGTGTTACTGATTTATAAATTGGGGATCTATTATTTTGATGTTCTTTGGCAGCAGATTTACTTTTCCCACGTATTGGGTTTAGCTTAATATTCAAATGAGCTCAAGACATAGACTGATGGCTGATGAGAAAAGATGTCTTAGAAGAGGAGTGGTTTTGTGGATTGTCCTGGATTGATAGCATTTTAGTTGCTTTTGTTGTGAGAAGTAATTACGTTGTAATGGACTATTTCAGCTGCCGAGAATGGTGGTATTTTGCATTGAATGCTAACTTGTATGAGATCAGAGAGCAGAGGAAACATTGTACCTGGGACTTTATGTTGCACCGTGCCCGCGATGCTGTGTCTTACACTGACAAGTATTTCAACAAGTTAAAAGGAGGCTTGCTCTCTGCAGAGGACAAGGTGAGTGTACTGTTGTTTCTTGTTGTCATTCAGAGGATTAGGGTGTTCTCTCAAAGGATGAAAAAAATGGGATCTGTGAAGAAATAAAGTCCCATGCCAAGAGGCATAATTTTACAGGATAGAGTTGGTCTTCCCAGAGTGAGAACTTAGCCAGAAGCATCCTCCACCCTCTGCTGGCTGAGGAGAACCACACCATGGGGTAGAAAGAAGAAAAGAAGGTCATGGTCGTGCCATGCCTTTGTGCCCACATGCCTTCTCCCTGGCTCTCTGTACAAGGCCCAGAGAGACTTTCTCATGCAGTCACCTACATCTCTTAAAAGCCCGATCCTACTCCTAATTCTTGTCCTTCAACATCTGTAACTAATCTCTGTAAACTTTGGCCTGCATTTTCTGCAATCCCAGTTGACTTGATTGGCCTTGGGGTTTTTGGTGGTAGAGCCTAGGCAGAAGGGGGTGAAGTAGATGGTGAAGGCAAGCTCATGTTTTAGTTAACGGTAGGGCTAGAGACCCTTAGAACCACCAGTCCTGGAGTCCTGGCACAGGACCCCACCCCTTCGCTAGCAGTCTACCTGCTGTCTCCTAGGGAAAGGTAGTGGGTTTGCTTTGTGCCTTGATTTGTTTTGGTTTGGTGAGCATCAATTTTTGCAATAGCTATTTAGACCAGTTCCAAGATTTTGGCTCAGGTACTGTCTCTTAACCATTTCTTTAGGAGACTCTTCCAAGCAAAAAGGAATATTGCTCTCTCTTTAGCACCCACTGTGTGGTAATAGAGGGCAATCCTGAATACCTAGGGGTTCTCACCTCTCCTGCCAGTACCCTGAGGCCATGGCCCACTCACTTTAGTTCCTTTTTTCATCGGTGTCAGACATGGTTACCTACATAGGAACCTTATGAAAAGGAAAGAATAAACCAGACATTTTATTTTGAATGGTTTTCTTAAAGGCATAGGCAAAGATGTGGAGAGAGAGAAAAATCTAAATTACAGGTGAGATGAGCAAATAAACATGTATAAACGCCTTTTTCTTAACATTAGGGTATAAGAAACAGTTTAGGAGAGCTAATTCTGCCTTCTTTTTTTACCTTGGCATGTAGCTGGCTACCATTTCTTTTTCCTGACCAGTATGAAACACGTTAAAATGACCGTATCCTTGCTATTATCCTATAGGAAGCATAAAAGAGCTGGTGTCTGCACACTTACTGTATAAAGTTGCTCCCCGGCTTCAGGAAGAGTAACTAGTCTGCCTACTTTGCTCATCTGAGCTAATGCTCGTGAAAGCCCTTGTGAGCTGCGTCAATGCTGTGCAAAGTGTAGGATATTGCAGCAGTGTGTATGCTTCAGTGACCCATGTAAAACTAAGTACTGCTGTACTTTGCTCCCTCTCTATTTACCATTAATCCCAGATACCGTGAAACTTGTAAGTGATATTTTTGAGACCAAGTAAAATCTATTGGATTATATGGAAAGTCTGTTTAAAACAGAAACAGCAATCACGGAAACCGTTTTACCTTCAGTGCCAATGCTGGAGGCCACATAGTTCCTTTGCTGTACTTACAGTGGTTTTTAAGAGTGTCCAGTATCTCTGGACCTACAATGTCTGTTTTTTTGTTTGTTTGTTTTTATTTTCACCAAAACAGGAGGAAATGTGTCGGATTGAAGAGGAACAGAGCTTCGAGGAATTGAAGATATTGCGTGAACTGGTTCATGATAGATTTCACAAACAAGAAGAACTAGCAGAGGTAAGAAATCCTCCACGAGAGGATTTGTTTGGACCCAGCACTCTGAGTGCTACGGTTTTGATATGCTCATGTGTCTGTGGGGGTCAAGCTGCAGTTGCGGGCTCACCACAGCTTGCTTTTATCTTTGGTGATTGACACAGAGCCTGCGAGAGCCGCAATCTGATTCTCCAGGAGACTCTCCCAGAGTCCCGGAACCTGGCGGAGGCAGCGGGATGCTGCAGTACCTTCAGTCCTGGTTTCCCGGCTGGGGTGGCTGGTACGGGCAGCAAACCCCTGAAGGGAAAGTGGTCGAGGGGCTGTCAGCAGAGCAGCACGAGCAGTGGATTCCTGAAGAGATCTTGGGTATGATGGGAGCCGGCCTTCACCTAGTTCATAAAAATTGGTCTGGTACTCATGCAACAGCCTGTGGTATTTTTCAAGTTTCACCAAAGTAGATACTTGGAGAACAGTTTGTTTCATGTTCATAGAGGCTGAGAGAAGAAATGTTTTGGGAGATACTCCATTTACAACTCCATTACTAAATGTGAATATCAGTGTACTTTCAGATAGATGGCAGTGATTGTAAGAGAACCAAATTTGAGCAAGTTCAAAAATTTTAAACCAAAGCTTGAGTACCAGTCCAGAGCCATTCTTTAAACCTGCCCTGTCCAGTATGGTAGTCATAGCCACAATGGCTATTTAAATTAATTAAAATTAAATATAAGTAATAATTCAGTTCCGTAATTGCACTAGCCACGTTAGCCACATGTGCGCTGAGTGCTCTGTAGCCACATGTGGTTAGTGGCCACTGTCCTGGACAGTGCTGATACAGACCATTTCACTGTATCGCGCAGCACTCCTTTATACTGTACTTTAGCATGAATCTTACCCTGCCTGGTTTGGTAATAAGTTCTTAAGAGCCCTTATAAATAGTTAGGGTTTTAAATTAGGGAGTAAAACAGTCACCCATGACTTTGGAGTTCTTCCTTAAAAAAGGGAAAAATTGTTAAATGACATCATCATAACTGTGATCTGTTATGCATGCCTGTGCTTTTTTTTTTTATTCTGCTGTGTTTTTTCTTCAAGTTTTTTTCTCCCTTACCTTTTAGGCACTGAGGAGTTTTTTGACCCTACTGCAGATGCGTCATGTATGAACACGTATACAAAGCGAGATCATGTCTTTGCCAAGCTGAATTTGCAGTTGCAGCGAGGTACAGTGACTCTGCTACACAAGGAGCAAGGAACTCCTCAAATGAATGAAAGTGCTTTCATGCAGCTCGAGTTTTCAGGTACTGCCCCCAGAGAACTACCTGTTCCTGATTCTCTCTGTAGGTGCCAGGGTCCAGTTGATTCTCATTATTTGTGGTAGTAACAGTCTAGAAAGTCACTGCAAAAACTGAATTAGCTGCTACAGAGCCATTGCTTTTAGGGGGAATATAGGGTTAGGTTCATTCAAGCCCCTGGTCATAACATTTGTTGACCGATCAAGACATAACCTTATTTTTTAATGTGTGTCTGGGTTTAAAAATATTTAACATATAAATGTACATATATGTGTATGATCCCTGACTTAGGATAGTTTGACTTATGATTTTTTGGCTTTACAATGGTATGCAAAAGCAGTACACATTCAGTAGAAACTGTACTTTGAATTTTGTTCTTTTCCTGGGCTAGCGGTATTTGGTATGATACTCTTCTCGTGATGCTGGGCAGAGGCGGTGGCAGCAAGGTGCAGTTCCCATCAGCCACTTGATCATGAGGGTAAACTGATGTTCCACAGCTGGTGGCTTTAAGGTGAAGCCAATGCCCACTTACCGTTCTGAAAATCCCAAGGCCCTTAAGAATTATGTTAAATCTACTCTGCCTGTGCTCTATAAATGGAAGAACAAAGCCTGGATGACAGCACATCTGTTTATAACATGGTTTACTGAATGTTTTAAGTCCATTGTTGAAACCTGCTCAGAAAAAGAGATTCCTTTCAAAATATGACTGATTGTTGACAATATATCTGGTCGCCCAAGAGCTCTGATGAAGATGCACAATGAGATGAATGTTGTTTTCATGCCTGCTAATACAACATCCATTCTGTAGCCCGTGGATGCAGGAGTGATTTTGACTTTCAAATCTACTATTTAAGGAATACATTTTGTAAGGTATAGCTGCCATAGATGGTGATTACTCTTATGGATCTGGGCAAAGTCTATTGAAAACCTTCTGTAAAGGATTCAGCATTCTAGATGCCATTGAGAATGTTTGTGATTCATGGGACGAGGTCAAAATTTCTATATTTATGGGAGTTTGGAAGAAGTTGATTCCAACCGTCATGAATGACTTTGAGGGGTTCAAGACTTCAGTGGAGGAAGTCACTGCAGATATGGTAGGAACAGCAAGACAACTAGAATTAGAAGTGGAACCTGAAAATGTGACAGAATTGCTGCAGTCTTGTGATAATAAAACTTTAACAGAAAAGAAGTTGCTTCTTATGGATGAACAAAGAAAGTGGTTTCTTGAGATGGAATTTACTCCTGGTGAAGATGCTGTGAACATTGTTGAAATGACAAGAAAGGATTTAGGATATTACATAAACTTAGTTGATAAAGCAGGGTTTGAGAGGACTGACTCCAATTTTGAAAGAACTTCTACTTTGGGTAAGATGCTACCAAAGAGCATCTTATGCTTCAGAGAAATCTTTCATGAAAGGATGAGTCAATCAGTGTTGCAAACTTCATCGTCTTATTTTAAGAAATTGCCACAACTACCTCAGCATACAACAACCACCACCCTGATCAGTCAGCAGCCGTTAATATCGAGGCAAAACCCTCCACCAACAAAAAGATTATGAAGGTTTAGATGATTGTTAGCATTTGTTTAGCAATAAAATATTTTAAAATTAAGGTATTTACATGAATTTGTTAATTCATGTGACTTGTTTTATTGTCATACTTTATTGTGGTGGTCTGGAACCAAACCGGCAATATTACGGAGTTATATCTGTAGATAGATGGGGGTTCTAATTTCAAGGAAGAATAGTGCATGATATGTAGTGTAGTATTCCTCTGTAAAGTAGAATATCTAATTCTTTTTAAAATACTTGAGGCTCTCATGGCATTGTGTCAACTCTTATGTTTATCTTTTATAGATGTAAAACTTCTAGCAGAATCTCTTCCTAGAAGAAATTCCTCCTTGCTTTTAGTCCGGTTGGGTGGACTGTTTCTTCGAGACCTGGCTACAGAAGGAACTATGTTTCCTCTTCTAGTCTTCCCTAATCCAGTACGTACAACAGAGGGTTGATTAATACATCTAGGATTTTGGTGAATTGTGGTTTGATTTAGGCAAAGAATAAGTAATACTAACCTGATTCATTCTGACATTTGGTCATCTCAAGACAGATAGGCTGGGGTTAGATAAGTTTTTTGAATTTGTTAGAAAATGTTGGTGAGATTTATGGCAATGCCTTCTTCCACTCCTGTGTTGTAGCCACCATGGTATAGTTTGCTCTGATTTGGAAGAAAATGCCATAATCACCACCATTTCCTACATTTAATGGTCAGTGTTTGAATTTCCTCTGTATTTGACAGTCATTTTCATGCATTCTTACCGTTAGTCACTATTGTGAAATCTCATCTTTCCAGGGTTCCAAAAGGGAATTGTCTCTAGTTTTCTATATGTGTAGTTTTTATATATAACATACTTCATTAATTATGAGATCTTTGATCTTATTAAGTTGGCAGCATATGGTCCAAATAGTTGACTATTTAGCCACTTATTTTAGCCATAATTTTTTTATGGACAGGGTGAGGGAAAGGTTTAGGGGAGGGCAGACTTAAAGTTTGAAAAGTTAGACACATTTGATATTCATTTAGCAATCATTCATTAAACATGCTGAGTGCAAAGTAGCACATGGTAAATACAGAGGAACAGACATGTTCTTATTAGATTGGGAAAAAGGCAAAAAACTAAACAAGTCTGCAAGTACTCTGTAATCTAATGTGAAGTTAGTTTTGATTCAGTTGTGCTAAGCGAGAGTGATGCTAAAGGTAAAAATGTGTGTACGTACATAGTGCATTGTCCCCTCTCACCCTGACATTTATGCATTTTTTTTTGGTCTGTGTTTAATAGCAAAAAGAAGTTGGCAGAGTCTCACAATCTTTTGGTCTCCAAACCACATCTGCAGACAGAAATGATCATTACCCAGGTAATTTGTCATATGTTCTTAAAACTAGTCCTTAAAGCTATTTTTATTACGGATCAGTAGTGTTTTTGAGACAAGAGTCTCGCTCTGTTGGTCCCGGCAAGTAGAGTGCCATGGCGTTAGCCTAGCTCACAGCAACTTCAAACTCCTGGGCTCAGGTGATCCTCCTGCCTCAACCTCCCTAGCAGCTGGGACTACAGGCGCACACCAGCACGCCCGGCTAATTTTTTCTATTTTTTTTTTTAGTTGCCCATCTAATTTTTTTTTTTAATTTTTAGTAGAGACAGGGTCTTGCTCTTGCTCAGGCTGGTCTCGAACTCCTGAGCTCAAGCAATCCTCCTGCCTCGGCCTCCCAGAGTACTAGGATTACAGGCTTGAGCCACCGTGCCCGGCCAAGATCAGTAGTCTTTGATGAATAGTGAAAGAGAGAATGTTTTCTGGTTTGTGCATGTGGTTTGCTCTGTGGATCTACCTTTGACCTGGAGACGGCTTGGTGCTTTCTCTGTGGAGTTGTGGAGCTGAGGCTAATCGGGGCAGTTTTGCAGGGCCTCCAGGTCTGCGGTTTCCACAGTGGGAGCCAATACAACAGCCCAGCCATTATGATTCCTGTTGAAAATTAGAGTCAGTCCCTACTAGGCTATTTTAAAAATGTGATAAAATATGCATAAGCTAATTGGAAAATAATTTAGAAAATGTCTTTTTCCCCCAGAATTCCTCATGTCTGTTTAGAGTAAGGTGATTGTATTTGCGATGTTCCATTTTCTCTCTCCTATTCTTTCCTTCAGCTGCAGACCCAGATAACCCTGTTTTTGAGATGTTGTATGAGAGAAATCCAGCGCACAGCCATTTCGAGAGACGGCTCAACGTCAGCACGAGGCCCTTGAACATCATATATAACCCCCAGGCTATTAAGAAAGTAGCTGACTTTTTCTACAAGGGAAAGGTTCATACCTCAGGTTAACTTTTTCGTTTGTTTGATCTTATGTTACTTTTTAAAAACATCTTTCTTGTTATTTCTGGTGTTCTGGACAAGGGTTATTACACATTTAAATGACCTGATGATGGTAGAAAAGGTCTGCAGAGTAAGTGGCTAGGGTTTTCCTATTCTGTTATTAAATCATGGTAGATGTCCTTGGACAGTGTCTTTTTCCAGGAGAAATCAGTATCCTTAAATATTTTCTCTTTATTTGCCTCCTTTAGCGTGCATTTTTTTGTACTTCTTATTCCATTAGAATGGTGGTTTCCTTCACTACCCAGGAAATTTTAGACCAGTGAACTGAGGAGGAATGTTGAGGAGTTTCCTTCTAGATGACAGAATCAGTGATCTCTTTTACTTGCTTGATGCAGCACTAAATACTGCAAAGTTCTAAATACCATCATTGATTTATTTATGTCACCCTTTGTTCCCAAGAAAGATTTGAGGTAGTAGGTGCAGAAAAAGCACTTTTATTGACAGAGAAATTTATAAAATAATAGTATTTTCCTATGTCTGTCCCTTCTCTCCTGCTTTGTTACAATGAAGATGTTTTAGGTTTTTAATCCAGTTTTTGAGTCTTTTCATGGAAATAGTAGCCATAAATGCCATGGCTTCATTGCTCAGGCACTGATAGAATATAGAAGTCATTTCCTTCTAAATTCCATTTGTTCTTTCAATATAATGTCCTGCTTTTTAAGGATTTTCAAATATAATGTTTGGAATCTTTCAGAAAATGGTTCAGGAAATTCTAGTAACTCAGGTACCCTTCCCTCTTGGATCTCCTTTCCCCTGATGGCTGTCCACTAGCCATCTTTGCTTCATTCCTCTTAACTCTGTTTTTTTTTTTTTTTTTTTTTTTTTTGAGATAGGGTCTTGCTGTGTCACCCAGGTTGGAGTGCAGTGGCAAGTGACATGATCATAGTTCACTGGAGCCTTGAACTTCTGGGCTCAAGGAATCCTCCTGCCTTAGCCTCCTGAAATAGCTAGCACTACAGGTCCACACCATCACGCCCAGCTAATTTAAAAAAATTTTTTGTAGAGGCGGGGTCTTGCTATGTTGCCCAGGCTGGTCTCGAACTCTTGGCCTCAGTGATCCTCCTGACTTGGCCTCCCAAAGTGCTGGGATTATAGTTGTGAGCCACCACACCTGGCCTTAACCCTGCTTATGCCAGGTCTCAGGTTGGAGTAAAGAATTGTTGTTACTGATTGTTTTTTAGCTTTGGTGGAAATTCTTGGTGAGAATAGACATTGTAGCACTTTCATTCACCCAGCCATTTGAAAATTCTGACTCTCCTGTGTATTTCTAATCTTGCAGGTTTTGGTTATCAGTCTGAACTTGAGTTGAGAGTGGCTGAAGCTGCCCGAAGACAATATAACAAACTGAAGATGCAGACCAAGGCAGAAATCCGACAAACTCTTGATCGTTTGTTAGTGGGTGATTTCATTGTAAGTGGGCATACATAAACAATCTCTAGGGTTTGGGGAAGGGGCAGGCATTCTTTCAGTCAAGTTCTCTACTACTCTATCTACTATCTACTATAGATAGGTTTGCTTATATGAATTGTACTGATTAAGTAAACTGAAAATATGAAATCCTTATCATCTGGCATAAAATGAAAGCTCTTGTCTTTTACAGTCAAGTTTTAATTTAAAAAATGAATGATTGACCTTGTACCAGTCTGGGATTACTTTTAAGACTCATCTTGTTCCATTTTCCAGACCTTATATTTTGTAAATGTTTTACTTAAGAGTGTCCCTTTTTTACTTACTGTTATCAGAAGAAAAGCAACTGGAATGATGCCCCAGCTTCTATTGCAGGGTATGATGATGGTCACTGTGTGGTGCCAAGTGACTAGCTGTCCTGAGGATGCCATAGACAGGGAGAGACAAGAGACATCTTAACAGTCCAGTGAAAAAAAAGTTTCTCACAATGTGGCCTGGAGGTGCACTGCCAAGATACAGCAGCAGGTGGAGCAGTTAGAAGGAGTGTGGCTTCTCTTGGACAGTGTAGAGCCAGTTGTAGGTGTCAGGGATGGCAGAAATGTTCAAAGTAAAATGCTTAGAAGTGTGTAGTATGGGATGGAGAATTAGTCCTGTTTTTTTGGGGGTGTGTGTGTGTGTATATGTATGTATGTGTTTCAGCACAAAATATGACAATTAGTATCCTCTTGTTATTTTAAACAAAAGATATTTCTTTTTGATAAAATTTATATAAATTAGCTTTTGTCAGGTACATACAATTGAGGCTAATTTTAGTCACAGGGAAGAACAATTAACATTCATTAATTGGTATTTATATTTATATATTTATATTATTTATATTTCAAATGTCAAAGCTTATGTTTTTCACTAAGATATTTTGGCATGAAAGTTCATGGTTTCCAATGTCCATGAATAAGTAAAAATATTGGAATTTCTGTGTTTATTTGAATTCCATAATTTCTACAATAAAGTGTTAAGCACCGTGAATTAGAAACACAGTGTTTCTTAAACCATGGATCATCATAAAGTACAAACAGCCAGGGGCCGGGC
This sequence comes from Varecia variegata, assembly GCA_028533085.1. Taxonomy (NCBI): domain Eukaryota; kingdom Metazoa; phylum Chordata; class Mammalia; order Primates; family Lemuridae; genus Varecia; species Varecia variegata. The sequence goes on along the minus strand of CM052444.1, from coordinate 100,494,519 downwards.
GTGGTGGCTCACGCCTGTAATCCTAGCACTCTGGAAGGCCGAGGCAGGGGGATCACTTGAGCTCAGGAATTTGAGACCAGCCTTAGCAAGAACGAGACCCCATCTCTACAAATAGAAAAATTAGCTGGAGGTGGTGGTGTGCACCTATAGTCCCAGCTACTCAGGAAGCTGAGGCAGGAGGATTGCTTGAGCCCAGGAGTTGGAGGCTGCAGTGAGCTATGATGATGCCATGGCGTTCTAGCCCAGGAAACAGAGCAAGACCCTGTCTCAAAAAAATAAAACAATAAAAACACAAACAACTGCCCAAATCAGTAATTTACTAATTTTTCCTCCCCCTTTCAGACATTTGCCTATAGTAATGTCTCAAATCTTCAAGCATTTGAATCTATTTTTGTCTTAGACTTTGTACTCTAATACCATAGACCACTAAGTCACTTGATAAAATCCTAGCTGTGGCTTTCAGAAATGCTTGAGCACCACTGATAAAGCTGTTCAGTTTCTGCAGTTACAGTTAGCAATCATTTAATTAAAGTTTCTTTTATTTTTACAGGAGGAGAGTAAACGGTGGACTGTGCGACTAGATATTTCTGCCCCTCAGGTGATATTTCCTGATGATTTCAAATTCAAGAATCCTGTGTTAGTTGTTGTGGATCTAGGAAGAATGCTGTTGACAAATACCCAAGGTATAGTGTGAGTGTGAAGTCATGAAAATGTATCTTGGTAGATCGATCTATCTATGCTTAACTAAGTAAACCTTAACAAAAACCTGATTGATTGATTGGTTGCAAGCAGGCAAAGAGCCAAAGTTGATTAAAGCATAGTTCGTTCTGGGGAGGGAACGAGTCAACCCCCTTGAGTGGAGGAGACCAACAAAAAGTTTATAAAACATTTTAAAACTCCAAAATTCACCTTTTATTTTTTAAATAATAACTTTATTGAGATATAATTCACATTTTTGAATGTATAGTTCTTTTGTTTTTAGTATATTGATAGAATTGTGCCACTTTCACTACATTTAATTCCAGAACTTTTTCATCTTCCCTAACTGAAACTCTGTACCCATTAAACACTAACTCCCCTTTCCCCTCTTCCCCTAGCACTAGCAACCACTAATCTTCTGTCTGTCTCTGGATTTGTGTGCTCTGAATGTTTTATCTGAGTGGAATAATACAACATGTGGCCTTTTATGTCTGACTTTTTCGTTTAGCATATGTTCAAGATTCATTCGTGTTGTTGTGTCTATCAGTGCTTCTTTCCTTTTTATGGCTGAACACTAGTCCGTTACATGGATATACGACATTTTGTTTATCCATTCATTTGTTGGTGGACATTTGGGGTTATTTCCACTTTTTTGGCTATTATGGATAGTGCTGCTATGAACATTTATGTACAGGTTTTTGAGTAGATGTGTATTTTCAATTTTCCTATGTATATACCCAGGAGTGGAGTGGCTGGATCATGTGGTAACTCTGTTTAATATTTTTAGGCACTACCAAACTGTTTTCCAAAATGGCTGCACCATTTTATATTCTCATCAGCAGTGTATGAGGCTTCCAATTTCTCCACATCCTTGTGAATTTATAAAACATAAATGAGGAACAGAGATATAGGTGATAGAACCCAGTGGTGGTTTTTTGTTTTTTGTTTTGTTTTTTTGTGGTTCCACTGGGACACCCCAGTGGTGTGTTATTGTAGTTGTCTCAGCACTGCTCAGCTGTAGGGAGAGGGGTTAAGAGTGTGGACTCGGGGGCTAGAAAGTCATACACTGAGCAGTTACTGCTCGCTAAGCGCTGATCTAGGCACTAGGGAAATTGTGTTGAGCAAGACAGATGGGACCACTCTTCTCATGGAACATTCTCGTGGGGGAAACAAATGAACACATAGACAAAGGAGAAAGAAAGTGAATACATAATGATAGAGAGTGATGTAAGGATAGCAGCTTAAGGCAAGGCAGCCGAGAAGGTGGGAAAGCAACTTTGGGCAACGGGTGGTGGTTTCCACCCCTTGACCTGTGATCCTGTGTAAGTGGGTCTCCAGCTTTTCTTATGTCCATTTTGATTTCCAAATCAACAGGAAGAATGATAAATACAGAATATTATGCCTAGAGTTTTCATGCATTTTTTTAAAAAATTAGGGTTGGTTAATTCTGTACTTTTCATAGTCATTACATTAAGGGAAAGGGGAAGGAAATAGCAGACATATACTTTGAAACTTTTTTTTTCAATCCGCAGATGACTGCAAGAGGAAAGGTGGGGATGAGTCAGCATCCGAAGAGAACCAGTTTAGTGATGATGAATATAAGACCCCTCTTGCCACACCTCCTAACACCCCACCTCCCGAGACAAGCAGCAGCAACGGAGAGAAAACACCTCCATTTTCTGGCGTTGAGTTCAGTGAAGAACAGCTTCAAGCACATTTAATGAGCACAAAGATGTATGAGAGGTACTCGCTGTCATTTATGGACCTCCAGATCATGGTTGGACGAGTGAAAGACAACTGGAAGCATGTCCAGGATATTGATGTGGGACCAACCCATGTGGTAGAGAAATTCAATGTTCATCTACAGTTAGAACGTCGATTGATTTATACTTCAGATCCCAAGTACCCAGGAGCCGTGCTCTCAGGCAACTTACCAGACTTAAAAATCCACATCAATGAAGATAAAATATCCGCTCTGAAGAATTGCTTTGCTCTCCTCACTACCCCAGAAATGAGGACTTCTGACACTCAGATTAAAGAGAAGATTTTTCCCCAAGAGGAACAGCGGGGAAGTTTGCAAGACTCGGTAATGAACTTAACGCAGAGCATCGTGATGTTGGAGCAGCATACCCGAGAGGTTCTGGTGGAGTCGCAGCTCCTCCTGGCAGAATTTAAAGTGAACTGTATGCAGCTTGGTGTTGAGAGCAACGGCCGGTACATTTCTGTGCTCAAGGTGTTTGGTACCAATGCTCACTTTGTGAAGAGGCCTTATGATGCTGAAGTCTCCCTAACTGTTCATGGTTTGCTCCTGGTGGATACCATGCAGACATATGGTGCTGATTTTGACCTTTTGATGGCTTCACATAAGAATTTGAGTTTTGATATTCCAACAGGAAGCCTCCGAGATAGCAGGGCCCAGTCCCCTGTCTCTGGACCTAATGTGACCCACTTAACTGATGCAGCTGTACTGAACGACCAATCAGCTACTAGTGTTTCACTTGACAAAATTCTCACAAAAGAACAAGAGTCCCTCATTAAATTGGAATATCAATTTGTGAGTTCAGAGTGCCCCTCAATGAATTTAGATAGCACTCTTCAAGTGATTTCGTTACAGGTGAATAATTTAGATATTATCCTAAATCCAGAGACAATTGTGGAGCTGATTGGTTTTCTTCAAAAATCCTTTCCCAAGGAAAAAGATGATTTGAGTCCTCAACCTTTAATGACTGATTTTGAAAGAAGCTTTAGAGAGCAAGGAACTTATCAATCCACATATGAACAAAACACTGAGGTTGCAGTGGAAATCCACAGACTTAACTTACTACTCCTTCGGACAGTTGGAATGGCAAATGGAGAGAAATATGGCAGAAAAATTGCAACTGCAAGCATAGGTGGCACCAAAGTTAACGTTTCAATGGGAAGCACGTTTGACATGAATGGTTCTCTTGGCTGTTTGCAGCTTATGGATTTAACACAAGATAATATTAAAAACCAATATGTTGTCAGCATTGGGAATTCTACAGGCTATGAAAATATCGTCAGTGATATTGGCTACTTTGAATCTGTATTTGTCAGAATGGAAGATGCAGCCCTCACTGAAGCTTTGAGTTTCACGTTTGTTGAGAAATCTAAACAGGAGTGTTTTCTCAACCTGAAGATGGCTTCCTTGCATTATAACCACTCTGCTAAATTTTTGAAGGAGTTAACATTATCCATGGATGAACTGGAAGAAAATTTTCGAAGTATGTTGAAAAGTGCAGCCACCAAAGTCACCACAGTACTAGCTACCAAGACTGCTGAGTACAGTGAGATGGTGTCGCTCTTTGAAACTCCAAGGAAGACTCGGGAACCCTTTATCTTAGAGGAGAATGAAATATATGGGTTTGACCTGGCTTCCTCTCATGCAGACACTGTAAAGCTAATCTTAAACATAAACATAGAATCACCAGTTGTTTCTATCCCTCGGAAGCCTGGGAGTCCTGAGTTGTTGGTGGGACATTTGGGACAGATATTTATCCAGAATTTTGTAGCAGGAGATGATGAATCCAGAAGTGACCGTCTGCAGGTGGAAATCAAAGACATCAAACTGTATTCTTTGAATTGCACCCAACTAGCCGGCAGAGAAGGTGCTGGATCTGAAGTAAGCCGGACATTCTGCCCATCTTCCGGGTCTGCCAGTGCCAATAGTCAGGAGGAAGCTCATTTCACCCGCCATGATTTCTTTGAATCTTTGCATAGAGGACAAGGTGAGGAGCATAAATCTTTTCTTTCATTTTGTTTTAAGATTCGAAAGCCAACTTATGCAGTACTTTGCATAACATTACTTTGCAGCAACAACAAAAACCTTTTCTTTTAGAATTATTCTTAGTTAATATTTAAGAAATCAAAATAGAATTTTAATAGAATTTTTTATCCTTTATAGTAAGTTGGTCTATATCCACTCTTCTATTTAATGCTATATTTGGCAAAATAAGAATTTTTTTCCTAAGTGAAAAAATTTGGTACATGCTCATTTACAGAGATGCTTCAGTGGATGAATTTTGTTAAGTAGTGTTTAATTTGGTAAAATATATCTGATTTTCTTGTTCCTGAGCTGTAGATCTTTCCTAGTTAAATACTGTAGCACAAGATGGCTGAAGGATTTGATGTAAATAGAATATGGAATTTAGTTTGTGGATATTATCTCCTTTTAGTATTCTTCCATCTTCTTCTATAGTGGGTTGGTCCAGGGTACTTGTGTGTGTATTCTAGATCTGATCAGCTAAAACCAAACAGTTTACTCTATTAGTCTTGGCATCCACAAAATTCAGGTAAGCCCTAGAGTGTAGCTTTATTTATTGGTAAAGGAAACAATACCATTGAAAACTTCTCCTGTGGTTCTCAGATGTTAATTCACTAATTTGTTTAAGTACTTACCAAAAGATTGCTTTCTTTGCTTGGGACAAAAGTTGTTTATTGGCTGGGTATGGTAGCTCACACTTGTAGTCCTGGCTACTTGGGAGGCTGAGGCAGGAGGATTGCTTGAGCCCAAGAGTTTGAGGTTGCAGTGAGCTATGATGATGGCACTGAACTCTAGCCTGGGTGATAGAGACAGATCCTGTCTCAAAAAAACCCCCAAAAAACAAAAAGTTGTTTATCCTGGTTACTTGGGAGGCTGAGGTGAGAGGATTGCTTGAGCCCAGAAGTTTGAGACTAGCCTGGGCAACATAGCCAGACCCCATCTCAAAAAAAAAAAGTTGTTTACTTAGAAACTTCTTTTGTCCTTGATTCTGATTGAGGCCTAAAAAGAGGGACACATCTGTATTTGAAAGGTAGGTAAGGATGAACAATTTGGTTTGAAAAATGCTGTCTTGAGAAGCTAAGAGAAGGTTAATATAGTCTCTGGACTGGATTAATGTTCACCACATCATGTTTTGAAGCCACTAAATGGAGCATGTTATGAAAATATTGTTTCTTTTTTTTGTTTTTCGTGTAAATTTATCTTGTACCTTTGCTTGCTATGAATTTTGGTCTTGAGATAGTCATCAAAGTTTGCTCTCAGTCATAGACCCCGGGTGCCAGGCTAACCTGCTCTCTTGGTGTAAGAGTAACTCATGGGCTCTGCTTTATATACTCTCCACTTACTCAGCAATAGCGAGTAAATATTAGGGTTTACAGTCTGTCATTTCCTCTCTCTTATGCCAGCTTTTCACATCCTGAACAACACCACCATTCAGTTTAAACTGGAGAAGATCCCTATAGAGAGAGAATCTGAGTTGACTTTCTCCCTTAGCCCAGATGACCTGGGGACTTCTAGCGTCATGAAGATAGAAGGAAGATTTGTCAATCCAGTTCAGGTAAGCACCTAATCGATTTTCATGTCAGGGCAGTTGAAGTCATATTTATTTTATGTTTATACTATATAAATATGATGTTATATATTTATGCATATTAATTGTTGGAAGTAAACTATATCAATTTAAAGAGATATCAATAATGCATATAACTGTTGTTGATAACTTGGTCCAATAAACCTAGAAACCTTTTATTGTGAGGAATCAGTCTTTTTAGCCTTCTTCATGTGGAGGAGAGGTGAGGAAGGAGGCAGATCCTTAATTTCATTCCAGAAATGGGGGAAATGATTGCTTAAAAAGTCAGTCTCCTTTGCCAGGAGGATATAATTCTTGTCACCCTTTTGACATACTTGACCCAGCCTATAAAACAATGTGATTATCTGAGCTGTTGACAGATCCTTTAAAGGGATAATTAGTCTTGCCCTCTCTGAAATTAAATGGGCCAGGATAGGATTTCGTGTGTGTACGTGTGTGTGTGTGTGTGTGTATACACATATACCTTTTATCCTTTTTCTTTCACAAGTATCAATTTTTCTGCATTCACAGGAAGTAGAGCAAAGGGCATTACAATATAAAACAACAAGGACAGGAGGGATCTTAGGACAGTGGATTGTAGTCTTGGGCAGGAATTGATCACTATTCTGTGCCTAGCAGCTGCTCTGGAGTAACGTAGTGGTGCTGTTTACAGAACATGTGTACTTTCTGACATCAGTGGTTCCTTGATACACGAGTCTTCTTCGGGTGGGAGAACTTCCCCAAAGCTTTCCCTTCTCAGGCTAACCTTTTGCCTCATTTGCAAAATGAGCTACCGGGATGAATTTTTAACCTTAAATTTAGCACATCATGTGAATTCTGTCAGATTATGTTGACGTATTCTGTGGGTACCATTGACTTACTGTTGTTTTGATAAAAATCTTTTAAAACGTTATTTTAGATTATTTAAAAATAATTCTTTAAGATAATTATTTAAATTATTCTTTAATACTTGATATTTAGTAATATTTAATAATTTAATTCTTTAAAAATAATTTATTCTGAAAAAGTTTAAACATATACAAAAGTAGAATAGTCTTATGCTGTGGTCCCCAAGTCCTGGGCCACAGACCGGTCATGGTCTTTGGCCAGTTAGGGACCAGGCTGCAGAGCCCTGTGGCACTGTCCCCTGTGCCTGCTCCCCTCACTACCATCCATGGAGAGATTGTCTTCCGTGAAACCAAAAAGGTTGGGGACCACTGGTCTAATGAGCCTTATGTGACCATCACTCAGATTCCACATTTAGGAAGATTCTGATACATTTGTTTCATCCATCTTTTTTTTTTGGTGAAATATTTTAAGGCAAATCCCAGATTTCATGCCATTTTAACCCCTATATATCTGCAATGTACCTCTACAAACTATGTGCATCTTTTTACATAAGTGTAGTGATATTATTACACCTTATAAGATTAATGAGAATTCTTTGATATCATCTAAATTTTAATCTGTTTTCAGATTTCAGAAACATTTTTGATCATCTCAAAAACGTCTTCATTTTTGGTTTGTTTGAATCATGATGCAAACAAGGTCTGCATGTTGCATTTGGATGATACATCCTTTAGGTCTTTATTGATGCAGTTTCCTCCACTTATACCCCCATGTTTCCCATAAACTGTACAGTTTTAACTGGATTCAGGTTCTTAGTTTAGTTTTTTTTTTTTTTTTTTTTTTAACTAGAACACTTCAAAGGTAATGCTGTGCATGGTGTTTTACATTATATCATGAGATTTACAATGTCTGTTTTCTCTCTTAGTGATGCTAAAATTGCTAATTGTATTTAGGTGGCAAGAACCTTGATCTCTCCACTGTAAAATTCCCTGTCAGTCACTCACATAATGGTTTATTCCACTGATGAACTTTGATGGGATGTATTTAATTAGGGGTTACAAAATGGTCACTTTTTATTATTGTTTTTGTATCGGTTGGAATTCTTCTGTTTAAAAATTGCCCTTAATTAAATAGAACTTGCCTGAAAATATTTTTAATAAGATATGGTAATTAAAAACAAAGTGAGAAAGGAAACATAACTAATCATGAATCATCATTATAATCTAGAAAGTACTAACAGCACTAAAGATAGGTTGTTACACTAAGTGGTGATGATGAGCCAGTTTTATAGAACCGTGAGTCTTATTTCTTAACCCTGTGGTATACCCACATTAGACTTTTGGCAGTATTCTCTTCAATTTCTGCAATTGTTTTTGTGGGGTTAGAAAGATTGACTTTGCAGATTCAGGCATACACTGCACAGCACTTACAGAACACTTACTGTGTCTAGATTATTCTGTGAAGTATTGGGGGGGGGGCTTGTGAATAGAAGTGGGGCAGGAAGAGATAAGGGCAGAAAAGAAATGAAAGAGATAGTCCTTGCTATCAACTAACTTACAACCTTGTGGGGAAACCCGTAAGTAAATCCACTGGAAATTTATGGGCATTGCATCTAAGTGCAGTTAATAGCAGCAGTGGAGTAACTGAATTTTTCTCTTTGAATACAGGTGGTGTTAGCAAAGCATGTATATGAGCAGGTTTTACAAACGCTGGACAATCTCGTGTACAGTGAAGATCTGAATAAGTTCCCGGCCAGTGCTACCTCCTCCCCTTGCCCGAATTCTCCTCTGCCTCCCCTTAGTTCCTGCGGAGAACCTTCTGTTGAAAAGAAGGAAAATGGATTGTTCAGCCACTCCAGCTTTTCCAACATTTCTCAGAAGTCCTTGTCTGTGAAAGAAGTTAAATCCTTTACTCAGATTCAGGCCAACTTTTGTATATCAGAGCTTCAGGTTCAGCTGAGTGGAGATCTGACTTTGGGGGCCCAAGGTCTTGTGAGCTTAAAATTTCAGGATTTTGAGGTGGAGTTTAGTAAAGACCATCCTCAGACTTTATCTATTCAGATTGCCCTGCATTCTCTGCTGATGGAAGACTTACTGGAGAAAAATCCAGATTCCAAATATAAGAACCTGATGGTGTCTCGAGGAGCTCCTAAGCCATCTAGTTTAGCACAAAAGGAATATCTTTCCCAGTCTTGCCCTTCAGTATCCAATGTGGAATATCCTGATATGCCTCGGTCTCTCCCTTCCCACATGGAAGAAGCCCCTAATGTCTTTCAGTTGTATCAAAGACCCACCTCTGCATCCCGGAAGAAGCAAAAGGAAGTCCAAGACAAGGACTATCCCTTGACCCCACCCCCTTCTCCAACAGCAGATGAGCCCAAGATACTTGTTGGAAAGAGTAAATTTGATGATTCCTTGGTCCACATCAATATATTCTTGGTGGATAAGAAACATCCAGAATTCTCTTCCAATTATAGTAGAGTTAACAGGAGCATTGATGTTGATTTTAACTGCTTGGATGTGCTGATCACACTGCAAACCTGGGTTGTGATACTAGATTTTTTTGGAATTGGCTCCACTGCAGACAACCATGCAATGAAGGTGCCACCTGAGGACATTCTACAAAATGTGAAGTCGGAATCAAATGCTTTGGTAGAGTCTGAACTTCAAGATCCAGTTAACACCAAGCTGGATCTCAAGGTATCAGTTTCCTTTGGCTCCCTTAAGTTCTAAAATTGAATTTGGGTTTTTTTTTTTTTTTAAACGTAAGCAACTTACCTTACTCTGGAAAATAGTTTTTGTTGGCAGGGGAGCTATATAGTCTTCTGGTTGTCTGTTACAAAAAGGTAGATGTTAATATTTTAGAAAAGGTTTTAGTGCACATCCCCTCTGGAGGCAGGGAAAATAATTGGTGTAACTATCTTGTTTTTCCTTTGTGCTTTGTAATTCGGTGGAATTACTTTGCTTCTCTGAGCCTCTGTTTTCTCATCTTCCATCATCTAATTAAGATAACTAAATGAGGTAAGGTATGTAAGGCACCTAGCAAAGTGTTTAGTACGTAATAGTAACTTTAAAGTATGGATTTTATTATTATCTCCCCACTTTCTCAGAACATTATTTGCTTTTATTGAGGGCAACTGTACAGCTCTTTAAGAATAAAGTCTCAAAAGTTAGACTTGCCTAGGTTTGAATTGTGGTACCTTCACTGTGGCCTTGGGCAGATAATTTAACCTCTCCCCCTGCCCCCCTTGATTTTTTCATTAGTAAACTGGAGATGATCAGTGGTGTGTACTTCATAGGGTCATTGTAAGGATTCAATGAGATAACATAGATAAGGCCCTTTACACAGCCCGTGGCACATCATAAGCACTCAGTGAATGGTAGCTATTATTATTTTTACTATTACATGGCTTCCCATACTTATAAATATGTCCCTTTAAATATTGTAAATATTTAAAAAAAAACAAACATAAAAATGACAGCATTTGAATTCAAGGCTATTCTGCTTTGTGTGCTAGAACAGTAAGAAGTGAAAGTAGTTAAGTTGAATTGACCATTTGGGAGCTCATAGGCCTATTATAACTAGCCCCAGTCCGGAGTCCTGGAACCCCTGCAGGGGCCGACTACATTTGTGTGCCTTGAGGATGAAGTTCTTCATCTACATGCCTTAGCATGTGTGAACTTGCACTTCCTGTTGGGAGAAGTCAGGGAGGAGAATCACGTTTTATCCAGTTTATCCTGTTTTCTTATTTCCCTAGCTGGCAGTAGGCTTCGCTGCTCTAGAAATGGAAGCAATCTCAAGAGAGATGGGAAGGAACCACTTCCCTCTCTTGCTTAGTGTCTGGTGAATGCATGACCTTGTGGTACTGTGAGGCCTCTGGTGCCCTGGGCTTAGCAAGGTGAATGGAAACTGGGGAGGCTTTAGTCATTCTTTGGGACTTCATGTGTTTGTGACGGTAACTTTGTTTTTGTGGTGCCTATAATGATCTGCCTCAGGAACCTTTTGGCTCATGAATGTGGAGTGCTCCTAGGGGGCTTTGCATAGATTGACGTGGCTGGTTCTGCAAGAGAACAGGACTAGATAAATGGCCCTCAACAACGTACTTTTTAAAATAAGAATTTTTGGAAAGCATTTTTATTGTGAAAATTTTCAAACATATCACAGAGAAAATAGTATAATGAACCCCCATATGCCCGATTCTGTAATCACGTAATTTACCTATTGCTTTTTCTCTTCGCTGAAGTATTTTTAAAGCAGATTCCAGATATTATGTCACCTCTACATACTTCAGCATTTATTTCTTAAAAAAATAGGCATTTTCTTGTATACCATAATGCACTGGCACATCTAACTAAAGTAACAAGAATTCCTTGATATTATATAACACTCATTAGTCCATAATTAGGTTTCCCTGATTGTTTAAAAAATGCCCTATTAATGGTTTAAGAAACTTCATGCCTTTGGTCTCTATACTTCAATGGAATACTATGCTTTTCTGAGCCAAAGTTTCCTCATTCACAAAATGAGGAGAATTAAGTAAACTAATGTATGAACTTTTTGAATTGGGATCCAAATAAGGTTCATATGTTATATTTGCTGTCATGTCTCATAAATCTCTTTTAATTACAGTAAATCAGTCTCCTCTCCCCTCTTCCCAGTACATAATTGACTTGTTGGAGAAACCGGGTTAGTGCTTTTGTAGGGTATCTGCATTCTGGATTTGTCTGTTTGCCTGTATTACCATTTGACTTTCTCTTTTATCCTCTATTTTTAGTTAAATGGAAGTTAGCTCTAGAGACTCGATCAGATTGACAGATGGTGCCGAGTGCTTCCTGTTGCACTGAGGCAGAGGCATATGATGTCTGGTTGTCCTGCTTTGGTGATGCTGAGATTCATGCTAAGAGTGGGCTCAGGTGCTGATGGCCAGATCCCTCCAAACAAAACCATTTTTAGACACAGTGTATATGTTCTTTATTTTACTTCTCCCCTTCATGGTGATCTTGTTGTCTTGAGATCCTTTTGTGGTCTATGTTAAAAATCATACAGCAAAGGAACTGGAGTGACCTCCCAGGGTTATTGCTCCAACTATTATAATCTTTTTTTTCTCCTCCTTCTAGAAGTGTTTTTCCTTCTTCCTTTTCTCCTATTATTTTCCTTTTTTCTTTGCCCATCTGTTTTTCCTCCCAGTCATTTTTTCACCTAACATTTACTGAGCACCTACTTTGTGGCAGGCACTGAAGACAAAGGTAAGGCGTGGTCTTTGCCATTTGGAAGTAGTGAGTGTGAATCGAAGATTGAATCTGCTTTCAGTCTTTTCCTCTCTCCCTCCTCTTCAATCAGTGCTTTGTCCCTAGTGATGGTGTTCAGAGAAAAAAAAGGTTTTTGAGACCTGACTTAACCAATCCTAGCTATATTAGAACTTTTAGTAGTTATAATTACAGTATTATATTGTAGAATTTGTTACAAAGACTGCTATTTCCAAGACAGGATTTTGTTTTTTATTTGTAGTAGTTCCTAGGAAAGAAAACTTTTTTTTTTTTTTTTTTTTTTTTGAGACAGGGTACACTGTTGCCTGGCCTAGAGTGCCATGGCGTCAGCCTAGCTCACTGCAACCTCAAACTCCTGGGCTCAAGCAATCCTCCTGCCTCAGCCTCCCAGAGTGCTAGGATTACAGACAGGCCTGAGCCACCGCTCCCGGCTGGAAAGAAAACCTTTGATTGTGGTTGCTAGGCGAAGTCCCAGTTGGTCAACAGGGGCTTCTATTAAATATTTGTTCAAAGGCATTAAATAGGATTCTAAATTATATTCATCATTTTGTTTTGAAGTATTTCTTTTTTTTTTATTGTTAATTTTTATCCTTTATAAACCCATTAACAATTGAAGTATTTCTTTTTTTTTTTTTTCTTTTTTTTTTTCTTTCCACATCCATCCAATGTGAGAGAAGTATTTCTTAAGATGAGCCCTTACTTAATGAATCTGTTTGAGTTATAGAATTGTGCAATTTTAATGATAATGCCAACATGAAAAAAATTATTTTATAATGTAGAACATTTCACTAACAGAGAATAGACAAGGCAAGCATAGAGAAGGTACCACAGAACCTGGAATTTAGACGGCCCAGTTGAGTTCTTTTCTTATCAGTGCTGTCATCAGATCATGGCTTGTCTGTCAAGAAAGCTGAAGCGAAATTGGCATCATTAAAAGCTTTACCTTCACATTTCCTGAGCCTTTTTATATATTCCTTGATTTTGTTCTGCTGTTTCACAGAAAGATACCTTTTCTTCCACTGATATTTGCCTTGCTTTATCTTCTCTGTTCCTAGGTTCATTCACTCTCTCTCGTGCTGAATAAGACTACCAGTGAGCTTGCCAAAGCAAATGTGTCCAAATTAGTAGCACACCTGGAAATGATTGGTAAGTGGAACGAAATCAAACTTGCAAAATCTGGTCAGCATTTGAACCCCCTGATCACAAATCTAATTGTCCTCACATGCTAAGTAAGGTGTGGATTAGTGGTTTGTGGTTATTGTTCTGGCCATGATTTATGGTCATGATTCCCAAATACTGGCTTATGGATCAGAATTGCATGGATAGCTTGTTAAAAATACAGGTGTCTGGCTCAACCTCCTCCCCCTCCCCCTCCCCTCTCCCCTTTCCCATCTCCATCCTAAGAATCTAATTTAGTAGATTAGGGCGGGGCCCTGAAATGTATCCGTATTTTTAACAAACTCTCTCTAGGGTACCTTTATAATTTTTTTTTTGTCTGAATTGGGATATTTTTAAGAGTGAAAGAGGGCATTATAAATAATTACACCTGACCAGCCTGGCAACATGGCAAGATCCCATCTCTACAAAAAATTAAAAAGTTAGCTGGGCATGATGGTAATCCCAGCTGTAATCACAGGTACTTGGGAGACTGAGGCCGGAGGATCTCTTGAGCCCAGGAATTCCAGCCTGGGTGACAGAGCGAGACCCTGCCTCTATTTAAAGAAAAAAAAAAAAAGAAAAAATTACGTACTTGGAAACCAGGCATATAACAGAGCTGTTTCTGGGAAACCAGGGAGTGTGTTTATCTATAGTCATAAATAGGGGCAGCTACCAATAAGAAGGCATGATTTTATGCAGGAGGAGTTTGTAGCAAAACTGGCATTGTTTCTTTTCTTTCTTTCTTTTTTTTGAGACAGAGTCTCACTCTGTTGCCCGGGCTAGAATGTCATGGCATCAGCCTAGCTCACAGCAACCTCAAACTCCTGGGCTCAAGCAATCCTCCTGCCTCAGCCTCCCGAGTAGCTGGGACTACAGGCATGTGCCACCATGCCCGGCTAATTTTTTCTCTATATATTTTTAGTTGTCCAGATAATTTCTTTCTATTTTTAGTAGAGACGGGGTCTTGCTCTTGCTCAGGCTGGTCTTGAACTCCTGAGCTCAAATGATCCACCCGCCTCGGCCTTGCAGAGTGCTAGGATTACAGGTGTGAGCCACCGCGCCTGGCCCTGGCATTGTTTCTAATGGGACTTTGTAAGTTAAAATTTTTAGAACACAAGTGATCAACTACATCAGGTTCTAAACAGTCGGGATTTATAAAGTGTATATTAAGACACTTTTCCTTCCTTAATTATTAATAAATAGTGAAGAGTACAAAGCTAAATGTTGCTGCTGTAGTAAAAACAAGAATGTCTTTGGGGAAAGAAATGAACTGAAACTAAGGTTTCCTGCCTGGTGTGAATTATTTTAACAAAGCTTCCTAGAAGAGATTGGTCCCCCCCACCCCCGCCCTCCCCCTACCCCACCCCAGAATGTATCCCTGTTGTTGATGGTCTTTAAGATTGGTAGAAAACTTGGGTATTTTTGTTAGAAGACATTAGGAATCAAAAGTAAGCATGTGTCTTCAATTCATTGGGAGCTGAACTAGCATGCCAAATATGTATACCTTAGTAATTGTTTTGTGATGAAAATTATGATGATAAATTTTGTTTTATGGAAGCAGCAGTTCAGAATATTCTTTTCAGTATTCACACAATATTAAGAATGATTTATTATAGGCTCACATTCTAGTTGTACGTATTTCAACACGCCTTCCTCTTTCTTCCTACCTTTCAGGGCCTTCACTCATGTTGTGTCAGAGTAGTTTCAAATCTATGTCTCCAGTGTCTGTCTACCTCATTAATTTTGTTCTTCTAATTAAATCTCACTAAAACCCACTCAGTGTTGCTTGCATACCTGACATATTCTGATACTTCCTATTTTATTTTTTATCCATAGTACAGTTAATAGATCTTATGATGCTTTGCTAATTCTAAATAGTGGTCTAATCTCAGAAAGGATCATGTTTCTATTTGTATTTATAAATGTTTTATCCTTTAAATTGTGTTTGCATTTACTTTAATTTTTTTTTTTTTTTTTTTTGAGGCAGTGTCTCACTCTATCACCCCAGCTAGAGTGCAGTGGTATCATTATGGCTCACGGCAACCTCAAACTGCTGGGGTCCAGCGATCCTTCTGCCTCAGCCTCCTGAGTAGCTGGAACTACAGGCTCATGCCAGCACACCCAGCTAAATTTTCTATTTTTTGTAGAAATGGGTTCTCACTCTTGCCCAGGCTGATCTTGAACTCCTGACCTCAAGTGATCCTCCCACCTCAGCCTCCCAGAGTGCTGGGAACATAGGCGTGAGCCACTGAAACCGGCCTACTTTAATTTTTTTCCTTTTGTAGATGTTAATGTGTGATGTTGTTGTATTATTTCAACCACCTTTGGACTTCTACATTGAGAATCTGAAGTATTGCATAAAATATTTTTCTGGGTATATTAGAACATAAAAATTTGATTTTGACATTTAGTTTGATTACAAAGTAAAAGCCTGAGGCATATCAGTTTTTGTTCCAGACACATTTAAAGTGTGTGACAAAAAAAGATACATAATAATGTCTTCTGATTTTAACATCCCTAGAGGGAGACCTGGCCTTACAGGGAAGCATTGGGAGCCTGTCTCTAAGTGACCTGACATCCCATGGAGAGTTCTACAGAGAACGGTTCACTACAAGTGGAGAAGAAGCACTCATCTTCCAGACTTTTAAGTAAAAATATCAGTCTTTTTGTCACTTGATATTTTTTCATAATCACTTGCTGTTTCAAATTCTTGCTGGCTAAACGATGAAGAAAAGTTTTAAACAAAATTTTACCTTCTTAGGTAAAATTGAAAAGATCTGTTGTAAGGAGTCCTTCCTGACTTACATTAAATTTCATTGAAATGGATGTGGGTTGAAGTAGGCTACTCAGGCTTTATAGACAGATTGAGATATGATCGAAATAATTCTGATTATTAAAAGGCCTGGGCTCTCATGCTGATGTTCCATTAACTTGCTCTGTGACCTGAGGCAAGTCACTTAGTCTCCATGCATCAGTTTTTGTACCTAAATAGTAAGGGAACTGAAGTTAGATCATTCTAAGCTTCCATCTAGCTCTAAAAATTTTGGAATGATATCAGCCTCTGAATGTTGTTGGTGATATGAATGTTCATATACATTATGTGCTTTTCTTTGTTTATAAACATCTATATTGAATTGTTTCTGTTTTAGATTTTAGGAGGTATCTTTAGGCCTATCTGGTTATTAAAAAATGATTTTCTCGGGAAATAGAGAGTTTAAGATTGTGGTTTTCAACCTTTTTGAAAGCTGTTAGAAAATATAGATGTCCAGATCTGCCTCTACATGTTCTGGTTTTATTGGTGTAGGGTTTTTTTTTTAACATGCTAGTGTTAACCAAGGTTGAGAAAAACTGTTCTAAAAAATGTCTGAGGACCTTTTCTTTCATTTTTAGGGGGATTATATCATACTCTCCTGAGAATTTAGATTGATTTAGTTATATTAGTATCACATACCACAGTGGCATGATTCTATAATAAATGAGATAATTAATGTAAAACTCTTAATTTTCTGGCTGGCACAAAATAGGTGTTTGGCAATGCGAGTTGACTATGTTCTGTATAATAATTTGTTATCATGGCACTGTGCTCCATTAAATTCAGAAACAATTTGGAAAAGACTTTTAATTTATCTTTGAATGTCGATTCCAAAACGCTTCCTCCTACATTTCACTGAAGTGAAAAGACTTCTTTCTGCCTCCAGAAGATAGTTTTCCCCAGAAACATTGATTCTGATGCCTCATTTTCTTTAACCATTATTTTTTGCCCTTATTTTTATTGTTTTTCAAGTCCATATTGTCAGTCTTTGCCAGGAACAGAGTAGCCCAAATACTCAACCTTTCCTTATAGGCAGGAAATAGAGGTGGCCTGTGAGTGAGCTCAGCGTCGGAGCCGTCCACCCGTTTAGAACCCTGGTTCTCACACCAGTCTCTTATTTAACATCCTCAACACATTGCAGAAGCTACCAAGGGAGTAATAATTATTGGAGTTTGCTTTGTAAAACATAGCTGTAGATTTCCATTTAATAGTTAAAGCTGTTTTTAGGGAAGCCCCTAAATCAACCCAGGTTTTCTTCAAATACTAAGTTGCGTCCTGTTGCTGAGCCACGTTTTCATCCGCACTCCTAGGTACGGACGGCCCGACCCTTTGCTCCGGAGAGAACATGACATTCAAGTGAGCCTGCAGATGGCCTCTGTGCAGTATGTGCACACTCAGCGCTTTCAGGCGGAGGTGGTGGCTTTCATTCAGCATTTCACTCAGTTGCAAGATGTCTTAGGGCGCCAGCGAGCTGCCATTGAAGGGCAGACGGTAGGTAGCCTTGTTTCTCCAAGCTGCTTTTCCAGTCTGACTCATCGGTAGAACTTCTAAGCCTCTAGAGATAAATCTGGAAACTTTAACTGAAAAAAAAAGTAAAGGTAATTGATGCTTACTAATACATCCTCCATGTAGTAGATTATCTACAGAGATCTTTCTGTAATTAGAGAGCTTTATTCCTTATTTTTTGTATCATACTTTAAGTATGTTTAAAATGTAGCTTTAACTCCATGTAAAAAAGAGAAAGCAAACTTAAAAATAACACTTGAGACTTCTGGTCCCTTCTAGGACTTTAGTGGTGGGGATACTTCACTTGGAAAGTGATTGAGCTTTCTCCAAATGCAGTAGATTAGAAGTTCCCAAACTTTTCAGTTCATGGCACCCTTGATGTCTTGGTAGTTTTTCTTGGCACATCCCAGGCCAAAAGAAACACCTAATGGTATTTCCATTTACAAAGTAATTAAGTCTAAATAACTTAGTAAGTACATATATTCTAACAACTTAGTAGCTGTTTAAAAAAAATAACATAAATTGAGAGGATAGTGTTTTTAGTTCATTCTTAAATAACCACAATTACTAGTAGGATTTATGTTCCTCTTGGGCACTGCATAATTTCTCAAACTTGGAATCAGACTGGATACCACATCCCTCAATTCCTGTTCCACATTTATTTTCTCGAGGTACCTTTTTTTTTGGAGATGGAGTCTTGCTTTTTTGCCCTGCTGGAGTTCAGTGGCGTCATCGTAGCTCACTGCAACCTCAAATTCCTGGGCTCAAGTGATCCTCCTGCCTCAGCCTCCCGAGTAGCTGGGACTACAGGCGCACACCACCACACCTCGCTAATTTTTTCTGTTTTTAGTAGAGACGGGGGTCTCGCTCTTGCTCAGGCTGGTCTCGAACTCCTGAGCTCAAGTGATCCTCCCACCTCAGCCTCTCAGAGTGCTAGGATTACAGGCGTGAGCCACCATGCCCTGTCTGGTACTTTTTATCACAGCAACTGCTGAAGACCTAGCTTTGCAAAGATATGAAAGGAATGTAGTGTGCTCTAATATTGAGTGTGAATTACGTCAAGCTAGTAGCTTGTGCAGTGTCCGGCAGAATTGTTTTTCCCTCAAAAATTTAAAATATCCTGGCAGCACTAGGACTGCAATATCCTGTGGTATCTCCATGCAGTTTGGGAACCATAGAAAATAATTACAGTGTAGTTATTTGTAAAAACTTGTTATTTTTCCTTTAAAAAATTATTAGGTAAAAGATTACAATTTAAGAAATAGACACTACATAGTGGCAATATTTTAATTAAAAAATTATGCTTTAATTTATATTAAATTTTTTTGACCGTGTTAAGTATTGATTCAGTACAGTATCAAAGTAAAAAAGGGCATTTGGAGAAATCTCCTCAGTTACTATTCCTCAGCGATGCAGTTTCTCTCCCTGGAAGCAACCAATGTTACCGGTTTTGTGCATATCTTCTAGAGAATGTATTTTTTTAAAATATGAAAGTAGCAAAATCAAACTATAGAAAATCTTGAAAAAAGAGTCATACTGTTTTACCAGTCTCTCTGCACCACAGCTATGTTTTAATTTATTTCCACAGGTTTTTGCCTATGCATTTTTCCATGGTTATAATCATGGAATATATAATTCTTTTTCTCTCTTTAAAAACTTTAAAAAAATTTAGTATGTATTTGACACATATAAAAGATTATCTGTAGCATGTATGTAAGTTACCGAGTATAATAATAAAATGAACATCTCTGAATCCACTATTAAACTGAGAATCAAAACATCACTAAGCTGCTTCATCCTAAGCCTGTGTGCCTTTCCTGTCTCATTGCCCTGTGAATTCCTCAGGTAACCACTCTTGTGATTTTGGGGTCTACTAAGTCCCTTGAAAATGAAAAACAAAAGTTCCTTAACAGTATCTTTTGTCTTGTTTGTGATCTGTATAAAAATGATATTAAACTGTATTTAATGTTCTGTGACATGCTTTTTTTAACTCAGTGTGTTAATAAGATTCATTCATGTTGTTACACTTTTTTTTTTTTTTTTTTTTTTGAGACAGAGTCTGGCTCTGTTGCCTGGGCTAGAGTGAGTGCCGTGGCGTCAGGCTAGCTCACAGCAACCTCGAACTCCTGGGCTCAAGCGATCCTCCTGCCTCAGCCTCCTGAGTAGCTGGGACTACAGGCATGTGCCACCATGTCCGGCTAATTTTTTCTATATATATTTTAGTTGGCCAGATAATTTCTTTCTATTTTTTTAGTAGAGACGGGGTCTCGCTCTTGCTCAGGCTGGTCTCGAACTCCTGACCTCGAGCGATCCTCCCGCCTCGGCCTCCCAGAGTGCTAGGATTACAGGCGTGAGCCACCGCGCCCGGCCCATGTTGTTACACTTGATAGCATTTATTTTCACTGTTGGATTTCATTGTGTGTATAACACAGATGATGTGTTCATTTTCCTATTGAATATAGGAAAATTGGGTTGTTTATAATGTTTTGCTCTTGTGTGCCATCTCTCCTGGTGCACATTTGTCAGAGTTTCTCTGAGCTACCTGGGAGTGGAATTACTGGGCTGCAGGGTATGCACATATTTATCTTTATGAGATAATGCCAGATTTTTTTCCAAAACAGCTGTCTCCATTCTCCCATGAGCAATGTATAAGAATTTCTTTTAACTCATATCCTTGCCAACACTTGTATTATCAGACTTCTTATTTTGGGCCAATTACTAGGTATAAAATGGTATTACATTTATGACCTATATATGCTTTTTAAAAAAATTTTAAATTGAGGAATAGCATATACTATATACAGTAAATTGTGTAAAGCATGATAATGTTATGCATATACTTGGGAATCCAGCTTTTTTTCTTAGCCTTTTTTAGAATCTTTTTCTGTCTTGCTTTGCATTTTTCAGAGCCATCCTATGCACTGTGTAATCTATGAAGTTAGTTTATTTAACCATTTTCCTGTTTTTTAACTTTAAAAAGGAAATTTTAATTGTTCCTAGTTTTTCATTCTTATGACTAATGCTTCCATGAATATCTTCACAGAAGTGTTTTTTCACTTTTTCATTGTATTTGTATTAATAAGATTGATTCCTGTAAGTGGTATTGTTTGATCAAAGCTATGAATATTTTTGTGACTGTGGGTGCAACTCTGATAAATGTCTGTTAGAATTTTTATGTACATTTAAAGCAATTAGTTTTGCATATATGGTTTAAATAGTAGTCAGTTTTATTGTGGTAAATCATTTGGGTTAGGAGATGAGATACTTATGCATTATTGGGTAAATGGGTTTAACTTCCTGGGTTAAGCAGAGTTTGAAGATAAATCTAAGTTTTGCTTTATCAAATTATATAAGACAAGTAGGAGGTTAAAGGAATGTCTTTCTGTTTGAACATTGTTAAATATGTGGGCTTTGAAGAAAAGCTGATTTCAAGAATCTTTAATCCTAGCTGTTTGACTTACTTAGAATTATAGAGGGAGCTAAAGACCTACTTTTATTTGCCGATAAGATTAAGAGGCTATTTTGTTTGAAATTTAAATTCCTTTCTCCGAATATTGTATTGGTGATAGGTGTATTTGGCCTGTAGCTGGATTTTTTTTTTTCTTTTAAATTTTTCACCATGGGATACAGGTACCATAGCTGGATTTTTATTCCTACATTTTCTTTTTTTTTTTTTTTTTTGAGACAGAGTCTCACTCTGTTGCCCAGGCTAGAGTGCCATGGCGTTAGCCTAGCTCACAGCAACCTCAAACTCCTGGGCTCAAGCAATCCTCCTGCCTCAGCCTCCCAGGTAGCTAGGACTACAGGCATGTGCCACCATGCCCGGCTAATTTTTTCTCTATATATTTTTAGTTGTCCAGATAATTTCTTTCTATTTTTAGTAGAGACGGGGTCTCGCTCTTGCTTAGGGTGGTCCTGAACTCCTGAGCTCAAACGATCCACCCGCCTCAGCCTCCCAGAGTGCGAGGATTACAGGCGTGAACCACCACGCCCGACCTTATTCCTCCATTTTCTTATGTCTGTAACTAATGATCTAGTGGGACTTTAAATTCTTTTTTAATCTTGATGTTTGAAATTATAATAACAATATCAATTGGGTCAGATTTGATTTGGCCAAATATAAATTATTTCCTTTATATTTTGCCCCAGAAGTACGTTGTAGTATTATCCTCCACTTTACATGCATTTTATTATATTTGTTAAACTTCTTTATTCACTAGGCAATTGTTATTTACTGCAAAGTAATATTGCAATGTAGAAATCTTGGGACAAAAACCTGGAGTCTAGGTTTTGCCACCATAAGCTACGTGACCAGCGGCGAGTTATTTTTATTACTGTTTTCCTGTTGACTCAGTTATAGTGGGAATATGGGGAATATGCTGTATACTTGGTAGTAATTATTTATATTAATGATGCTTTGGAGTTTTCAAAGTGCTTTCACATATATTATCTTATTTGATTCTTACAATAATCTTTTTTTTTTTTTTTTTTTTGAGACAGAGTCTCACTCTGTTGCCTGGGCTAGAGTGCCGTGGCGTCAGCCTAGCTCACAGCAACCTCAAACTCCTGGGCCTCCTGAGTAGCTGGGACTACAGGCATGTGCCATCATGCCCAGCTAATTTTTTCTATGTATTTTTTAGTTGTCCAGATAATTTCTTTCTATATATATATATATATTTTTTAGTAGAGACGGGGTCTGGCTCTTGCTCCGGCTGGTCTCGAACTCCTGAGCTCAAACGATCCACCTGCCTCGGCCTCCCAGAGTGCTAGGATTACAGGCGTGAGCCACCGCACCTGGCCTTAAAATAATCTTGTTTGTTCATTTCTTTGATTATTTATGAATGATGGATATGTCATGCAATCTGTCAGATGCCTGGAACATAGTAGAAAATAAGACAGACGAGGTCATTGCCCTCATGGAGTTTGTATTTTAGTGGGAGGATATAAACCAGAAGAAAAAAAGATCATTAGTTATGATGATACCTAATGAGGTAGTGGTAGGCAAGTGTGTTTTTTTCATTTTATTGTATAGTTGAGGAAACACTGTTAACCCTTAACTCTGGTTGACTGACTCATTATTCAGTGTTTTTCCCATTGACATATAACTGAAGGCATGTTAAAAATGTAAGAGCTATTATGCAGGATACCATTAATAGTTTAGTATTTTTAAATCTGTAAATTATTTATAATATATTGAACTTTAAAAAATAGAGATGTGTGTATAGGAAAAAAAGACTGAAAAGATACGGTGTTGCTGTGATAATAATAATAGCTATTACATATTCACCTCCAAGTGTTTTAGGTGTGTTGGTCTCATTTAATCCTTATAACAACTCTTTGAGGGCTTATTATTATTCCCATTTTACAGATAAGGAAACTGAGTCACAGAGACCTTAACAACTTAACCAAGATCACCAAGCTAATTAAGTGGCTAGAGTGGGGATTCAAACTCAGGTAGTCAGGCATCAGAGTTCATACCGTTAATTCCTATGCTAAACTGCCAAAATGGTAACATTATTTATCTCTGGAGGTGAGATTATGGGTGATTTCAGTTTTCTTCTATTTGCATGTCTTTCTCCTCTAAATTTTCTGCAATGAATATGAATTAATATGTAATTCTCAAATTTACTTAAAACAGACTAGCCATGAGTTGATAGATAATATTGACAAATCATGTACAGTTAGGAAATGGAAACGGTATTTATTTTTTAAATTCTCTGACTTGTATACTTAACACCTCAAAGAAATATCTTTTTATATTGTAAAGTTATATTTTTCTCTTTTTAAAAAGCAATACAGATTTATATATAATTTTTATATGTCAATTAAAAATAAAAAAGTAATACATGTATTTTTATAGGAGATAGGAAACTATGAATAAGCAAAAAGGTACAAAATTTAAAGTGTCTGTCTTGTTCTTTGTAATCTGTATTTTTTCATTGATCAATATATGAGAAACATTTTCCAAGTCATTAACACTTGGAATGATTGTGTAATATTTCATTATATTAGTACATTGTACTTTTTGTCAGCTTTATTGTGGTATAATTTACATACAGTAAAATCAACCAATTTTAAGTGTACAATTCAGTGAATTTTGACAATTGTATGCAGTCTTGTAAGCACAACCACAATCAAGGTTTAGAACATTCTGTCATCTCAAAAAGTTTCCTCATGCCCCTGTGCAATTAGTCCCCTTGCCCTAGCAGCCATTGGTCTGTTTTTTAGTCACTATAGTTTTGTCTTTTTAAAAGAATTCTGTATAAATGAAACAATACAGTATATAGTCATTTGTGCCTGGCTTCTTTCATGTAACAGTGCTTTTGAGATTCATCCATGTTGTTGCAAGAATCAGCAGTTTATTTTTATTGCTGTGTAGTATTCCGTTGTTTGAATATAACACAATTTGTTTATTCACTTGCCCCCTTGATGGACATTTGAATAGTTTCCAGTTTTGGGCTGTTATAAATAAAAGTGCTGTGAATATTCACATTCAAGTCTTTGTGTAGATGTTATGTTTTCATTTCTCTTGAGTAAATCCCTAGGAGAGGAATTGGAGTCATGTGGTAACTGTAAGTTTAACATTATAAGAAACTATCTTCAAAATTGTTTAGCTGTTCCGGGTTATTTGCTTTTCCATTTGGGTTTTAGAGTCAGTTTGTTAATTTCTGTGTACTACAGAAATCCATGTTGCAAGAATCAGTAGTTTATTTTTATTGCTGTGTAGTATTCCATTGTTTGAATATAACACAATTTGTTTATTCACTTGCCCAATTGCTTACAGAAATTAACAAACTGACTCTAAAACCTATATGGAGTCTGCTACAAATTTGGTTGGGATTGTATTGTATCTGTAGATCATTTTGTGGATAATTGACATCTTAACAATATTGAGTCTTTGTATCCTTGAGTATGGTATATCTCTCCATTTAAATAGGTCTCTGGCTGAGTGCAGTGCCTCATGCCTGTAATCCCAGCACTTTGGGAGGCTGAGGTGGGAGGATTGCTTGAGGCCAGGAGTTTTGAGACCAGCCTGGGCAACATAGTGAGGCCCTATCTCTAAAAAACAAAAAAATTAGCCTAGTGTGGTGGTACAGGTCTATAGTCCTAGCTACTTGGGAGGATCACTTGAGCCCAGGTGTTTGAGGTTGCGGTGAACTGTGATGGCACCACTGTGCTTTAGCTTTTGCGGTGAACTGTGATGGCACCACTGTGCTTTAGCTTGGGCAACAGAGCAAGATCCTGTCTCAAAAGAAAAAAAAAGTAAATAGGTCTTCACTTTCTCTCAGCAGCGTTATTGTAGTTTTGGGTATACCAGTCTTATGCCTCCTTCGTTAAATTTATCTATGGGTATTTCAGATTTTTGGTGATATTGTAAATGATATCAATTTTTCAAAAATTTCAACATCCAGTTTGTTGAAAGTATAAGTAATATAATTGACTTTTGTATATTGAGTTACTGACTTTGTATCTTGCAATCTTGCTAAACTTATTCTAGCTCCTTTAGATTCTTTAGAATTTTCTGCATAGATAATTATGTTGTCTGTGAATAAGACAGTTTTACTTTTTTCTTTCCGACCTGTATGTCTTTTATTTTTTTTTCTTGCCTTTTTACATGAACTAGGACTTCCAGTACAATATTAAATAGAAGTGGTGAGACTGGATATCCTTGCCTTGTTCCTGATTGTAAGAGAAAACATTCACTCATTCACCATTAAATATGTTAGCTCTAGGTAGTTGGCTTTTTAAAAATGATTATTGTTCATAGGTTGCCTTATATTTTTAATATCTGTGGTCTGTAGCAGTGACCCTTATCCTTTCCCAAAGTTGGTGATTTTTGTTTCCTTCCTTTTTTCTTGATTAATATAGCTAGAGATTTATCAGTTTTATCACTTTTTCAAATAACCAACTTATTGAGACCTGTATTACTGCCCAGCCATTCTGTCAGCAAATATTCCATTTGCACTTGAAAAGAATACATGTTCTGTGGTCTTTGGGTACAGTGTTCTATAAATGTTTAATTGACTTTTTTTCTCTATTGTTTATCTGTTTTCTGTATCATTGATTTCTGCTCTTTATTATTTTCTTCTTTCTTACTTTAGGTTTAGTTTGCTTTTCTTTTTCTAGCTTCTTAAGGTAGAAGCTTCAATTATTTTATTTATTTATTTTTTTTGAGACAGAGTCTCGCTTTGTTGCCCGGGCTAGACTGAGTGCCGTGGCATCAGCCTAGCTCACAGCAACCTCAAACTCCTGGGCTTAAGCGATCCTACTGCCTCAGCCTCCTGAGTAGCTGGGACCACAGGCATGCGCCACCATGCCCGGCTAATTTTGTGTGTATATATATATATATATATATATATATATTTTAGTTGGCCAAATAATTAATTTCTATTTTTAGTAGAGACGGGGTCTCACTCTTGCTCAGGCTGGTCTCGAACTCCTGACCTCGAGCGATCCACCTGCCTCGGCCTCCCAGAGTGCTAGGATTACAGGCGTGAGAAGCTTCAGTTATTGATTTTTAAATTATTGTTTTCTAAAGTAATGGTGTACATTTTTCTCTAAGCGTTATTTTAAGTGTAGCCCAAGAATTTCAATATGCTTTCTTTATTATTTAGGTGAAAATATTTTTTGTTTCCCTTGTGATTTCTTTCTTGACCCATGGGTTATTTAAAAGTGTGTTGTTCAGTTTCCAAATATTGGGGATTTTCCATTATCTTCCTGTTACTGATTTTTGATTTAACTCGATGGCGGTCATAGAGCATACTCTGTGATTTTAATTGCTTTGTAAATTCATGAAACTTTTGGGAACCTGAGGTTATTTGATTATAAAATTAGGGAATTAATTGAGCCTCTGAGTCAATTTTCATTCCTCTTTCAGGTGAGAGATCAAGCCCAGCGCTGCTCACGGGTTCTCCTAGATATTGAGGCTGGTGCTCCTGTTCTCCTTATCCCAGAAAGTTCCAGATCAAATAATCTGATTGTAGCAAATTTGGGGAAGTTGAAAGTCAAGAATAAGTTTCTCTTTGCCGGTTTTCCTGGAACATTTTCCCTACAAGATAAGGTGAGCAATTAATATCCATTCCCTTTTCAGTTCAACCAGTATTTGAACACTAATTGAAAAATTCACCTGCTGCTGTAAGATGGTCCATAACTGCTGTTATTTTTGTAGGATATGTGGCTTGAAGAATATTTTTTGACACCTTATTGACATTTCAATTAACTTTACAAATTAGGGTAGCATAAATTGTAACTGTTACTAACTGTGGGTAGTAACTGGTTTTAGCAAACAAACCAATGGAATCAGTCTTCCATCTTTTTATAATGCTTTCCTTATATAAAAACCTTCTTTTTATAATACCAACTTTTTACACAATGTGACTTTTTTTAGAGGATGAGATTTGGCCAATGGTTTTTCTGAAGCCATTTAAAAATGTCTTAATAAAATTTTATACAGTATATTGCTTTACAGTTTTCAATTACTTTGGGACTTATTTATTTCTTACAACAGTGTTTGGAGGTAATTAAGATGAGGATTGTTCTTATTACATTTTACATCTGGGAAAACCAGGACTCTTTGAGAATAAACAATAAAAATGGAAACACCTAGTAAATCACAGATTCTTAAAGCTGAGAGGACCTTGGAGATAGTTTAATTAGCCCCCTTCCACCCAGTTTTGCATTTGAGGAGACTGAGTGATGTTGACTGAGTGGCTGACCTCAACTAGAGATATGAGGTCTTGTCATTCTTGGCTTGTGTGTTCATCATTCCTTGCTGGTTTCTACAGCAGCATTTAAGTCTATTTGCTTACTCAGTCTGTACCCATTTTAGCATGTCAGGAAAGGACTTATTGGAATTCTCAGCTAGTTAGGCCTGTATTTAATATAATAGCTAATAACAGGGGGAGAGAAAGCCTTTGAGAATATGTATGTAAGATTTAAGATGTTAAGACTGACAAAAATAGCAATAAATAGGTGCTGTTTGTTGACTGCTACACATTAGCCTGTGCTAAGCTCTTTACATATAAAAGGAAACCACCACACATCTGACACCAGAAGTTTTGGTTTTTTTCCCCCACACCAGCCATTCTCCAACTCTCTAGATACCAACTGAGTGTCCTGCAATTCAATTATGACACTGCCTGTAGTTAGTACAGACCCCACAGATGAAGGGCTTAGTCCCACAAGACTGCCCCCTCCCCCACTTCAGACACCAATCACAAGTCCTCTCTCCTGTACTTCTGACCGACTAGCTATAACTTAGGGCTCCTAATGACCCCCTCCTTAGGTTCAATAATTTGCTATAATGGCTTGTAGAACTCAGGGAAACACACCTACCAGTTTATTATAAAGGATATACTAAAGGATACAGATGAATAGCCGGATGAATGGGCACATAGGGTGAGGTCCAGTAGGGTCCTGAGTCCCGGAGCTTCTGCTTCCGTGGAATTGGGCTGCGCCTCTCCCTAGCATGTGGATGTGTTCACCAAGCAGATAGATCTCTGGACCCTATTCTTTAGGGTTTTTAATGTAGAGCTCATTTTTTTTTTTCTCCCTTTGAGACGGTCTCACTCTGCTACCCACACTGGAGTGCAGTGGCATCATTATAGCTCACTGCTTCCAACAGCTGCTGGGACTATAGGCTCACGCCACCATGCCCAGCTAATTTTAGTAGAGATGGGGTCTCACTCTTGCTCACGCTGGTCTCAGACTCCTGAGCTCAAGCAGTCCGAAGTGCTAGGATTATAGATGTGAGCCACCGCTCTCTACCTCATGCAGGCATGATTGATTAAATCATTGGCCATTGGTGATAGGACTCATGTCTAGCCTCTCCCCTCTTCCTGGAAGTCTAGGGAATGAAGCTGGAAGTTCCAACCTTCTAGTGACACAGTTTGTTCTTTTGGCAGCCTCCATCATGAAGCTATGTAGGGGCTTTCAGCCACCAGTCATCTAATTAGCATATAAAAAGACAATTTGTCACACTGAAGATTCTAAAAAACTCTTAGTGTCAGCGAGTAAGACCAAATACAGTCCTCCCTTAACTACAGGGATACTTCTGAGAAATGTGTCTTTAGGCAATTTCACTGTTTACCAAATGTCATAGAGTACACTTACACAAACCTAGATGGCATAACCTCCTGTCCACCTAGACTCTGGTATGGCCTGTTGCTCTTAGGCTACAAACCTGTAGCATGTTACTGTACTGAATACTGTAGACAGTGGTAACACAAATGGCAAGTATTTGTGTATCTAAATGTATCTAACCATAGATAAGGCACAGTAAAAATATGGTATTATAATCTTATGGGACCACTGTAGTATATGCCTTCATTGACTGAAATGGTATTATACAGCACATGACTATATTTCTTTGTGATATCTGTATTTCAAGACCAGACTAAAATTTTTAGGAAGAGATCAGTTATTGCCAGAATGGGCGACCAAATTCGATAATAATATTTTTGTTTCTCTACCCTTCCTAAAAAGGTAACAACTGATTTTCTGTATCAGATATATCTACATATGGGCTTGTGAGCTAACTCTGAAGGTAGCCTTGGAAGAAGAATTGCTAAAATATTTTAAGAAATTTTTACAGAAGCATTTCTATTTTGTTAAGCCAAATAATAACATGTAGTTTGTAGCATGTTAATGAAAAAATTTTCCTACGTTTGTTTTTGAGGATTTGGTTTTAAGTAGCAGTGCATACAAGGATCGTTTTTCCTTCAAGGTATAATGTGTTTTTTGCCTCCTGGCTATTCTGAAAACCTTATGGGATTCAGCAGTCAATTCACATTCATATGCTTAAAAAAGAAAATTTAAAAAATGTACAGAGTATCCTTTATCCTGGGAAACAGTTCGTGGCTGGAAAGGTGGCTGCCCCGTCATCTGTCACGCAAAGCATGTTTCATATGTAGCAGAGCAGCTTCCTCATTTGCTGTCTCTTGAAAATCAGCCCTCCATACGAGGGTTTGTAGTAAAAACAAACAAACAAAAGAAACGAAAAACCCCAAAACTAACCCATAAAACTAACCCTTTGAAATATCTTATTACTTGGGAAAGCGTGCTTATTATTATTATTATTATTCCCTCCTAGGTAGAGAAGTCCTTCTTAAGACCCATTAAAAAGAATTTCTTTTTTTTATCCCTTAGTGATACTTTCTTGGTGATTGTATCTTTAAATCCTAGAAAAACTATCTTGTTGCATACCTGTGGTGGTTCTGTAGAATTCCATAAGGGCTGCTTGGAGTGTGTCATTTGTTAAAGTATTTGTAATCAGATAAACATATCTGTGAAGTTCACCTTTCCATGTGTACAGTTAAATTGATCAGCGTCTATACAAAGTGAATAATTACCTTCTTCACCAAGCATCACTTTGCATTTACATTCTTCCTTTAATACATTTGCATGTGTGAGGTTTGTCTAATATGCATTCCAGTGGTTAAAGAACAGGAAATAATCCTGAAATCAAAGCTTCCAGAGGGGTTATTTGCCCTTGAGTTCTATGACTCCTGTGCGTTTGGAATTGTTTTACATAAATCCATGTGTTAATGAGTGCGAGTTTGAGTTTTTCGCATATGTTTTCCTTTCATTTTTTTCAACCATAGCTTATACTTAAACCGTAATTTCTAAGTCAGAGTCTTTCAAAAGCTTTGGGTTAATCTCCTCAAGCCATTGATTTATTTAAACGAACTACAGAGAGTATGTAGAGATGAATCAAATGAAAGAGCAATAAACACTTTCCAGAATTTAAATAAACAAAGCAAGAAGGGAAGGTTTTTAATGTTGAAATACTTAAATAATGGCATTTACCTAGTAATTTGCCTTGCAAAAAAAAAAAAAAAGAGGGCAGAAAGTAAAAACTAGTTTCTTTTATTGTTGCTTGTAACTGCTACTCAAGGTAACTGTGAAAGGGAGCAATATTTTTGTGTTTTTCCCCAAAGCTGAGGGAAGTAAACATCTAAGGCAGTGCTGCAGGGAGAACCACTCTTCCCTTCCGCCCAGCCTGCTGGTGGGATGGCTGGATGGGAACAGTCTGATGCAGGAGCCATACGGGCGTGTAGCTCTGAGGCTTTGGTGAAGAAACCATGCGAAGTTTCAAAGTCAGTCATTGAATCACTGTAGTGAAATAGATTTTCCTCTGTTAGCAATTAACTGAAGGTTAAGTACTGAGTACTTAAGAAAAGTAATATTTTCAGTAGAATTACAGAATCTGTTTTATTCTGTATTAACCCTTCTTAATTTTGATGCCCTTTAGCAGAAACATAATAGGAATGGCTAACTTCTTTTTTTTTTTTTTTTTTGAGACAGAATCTTGCTTTGTTGCCTGGGCTAGAGTGAGTGCCTGGCGTCAGCCTAGCTCACAGCAACCTCAAACTCCTGGGCTTAAGCAATCCTTCTGCCTCAGCCTCCCGAGTAGCTGGGACTACAGGCATGCGCCACCATGCCCAGCTAATTTTTTCCATATATATATTTTAGTTGGCCAGATAATTTCTTTCTATTTTTTTAGTAGAGACGGGGTTTCGCTCTTGCTCAGGCTGGTCTCGAACTCCTGACCTCGAGCGATCTGCCCGCCTCTGCCTCCCAGAGTGCTAGGATTACAGGCGTGAGCCACTGCGCCCAGCCAAGGCTAACTTCTTTTGTTTTCCATTTTGGTTTTATTTCCACAGTTGCTTAGAGAGGTGGGAAATGTAAACCCACGAAAGGAGACTTCTATTATAGAAAATTGCCACAGCCTAGTTCCGTTGGAGCCACATTGCTACTAGATATGTTTTCTTAAAACAGTAACTGCTCCCCTCTCCACCCCCAGCAAAGCAACAATATATCATATCGCTGAGAGATTTGCTTTTGTTGCATTTGACCTAGATTAAACCACTTTGAAGCAGTTGACATCTTCAAATTTGCTTTTGAGCCAAAAGATGGTATCTTCCTATAAAATTGCTACAGTTTTCAATAGGTACTGAATTATATATAATATCTCTGCAGATAATTATATGTGACAGTGACTCTGTTAGCCTCTTGTTTATGGGATCTGGGAGGCTGAGGAAAGTGCAAATATTAGTCTTTGAAGATCCTAGGGAATGGGCTAGGACTTCCAGAATATTAAAGATATAGTCCCACCACCATTGTCTCCACCCTGCCCACTCCCATTCCTGCATTCTAATTTTATTTTGTTCATTCCCAGGAATCTGTGCCTTCATCTTCCCCAGCGGGTACTCCCAAACACAGTATGAGGAAAATGACAAGCACGGAGGACTCCAAGGGCACCCATACCCAGGGGCAGTTCATGATGCCCAGTACCTCCACCAAGCAGCAAGGGTCACAAGCCACACCGTCTGTTGGCCAAGTTTCCAGCAGTCCAGGTAAAAGAGGAGAAAAGAGCTATATAATGAAGATGGGGAAATTCACATTGGGTACAAGCAGATGCTAGCAAAGAGATAGCATTTATTTAGTGATTTTGATTTTCCTTTAGAAGGCTTAGGAGTCTTTGGTGTAGATTTAGCATTGGGTGACTTTGTAGATTATGGTTGAATTAGCAAGACACAGTGTAAAGAGATTTTAGATCATCTATTAGGACTTTTTTCTTGTACGTCAAGATAGTTGCCAACAGATGGTGATAGTATAATTAGAAAGAGTCCCGCATCCTTGCAGGCCACTCTATAGACACTATCCCTGCAAGTCACTCTTTAATTCTAAAAAATGGAAAAGAACCCAGTAACAAATATTAGTGTGAATTAAATAACAACAGAAATACTATAAGCAACAATTTTTGAAGGACATGAGCTATCCAGTTATTGGTATTCTTCTCTGTAAGAATTAGTCATTCCAAATGCGAGCCTTATTTCGGCTTTGCTGTTTCTAAACGTATTCCGTATGGGTGATGTACGGGATAAATGGGGCACTGCTCTGAGGTGCTAGGGAGGGAGGCAGAGTATGATTAGCTCCAAAGAGAGGTGCCAGACACCAGCTGAGGGAGGCTGCTGAATGTCTTTTGTTAGATAGATACAAGGAATGGTCAGCTGCCTGCAGTACATCCTAGTCTTAGAGGTGACAGGAAAGTGGATTATAGTTATGTTGATGATTAAATGAGATAATCTTTTTTTTTTTTTTTTGAGACAGAGTCTCACTTTGTTGCCCGGGCTAGAGTGAGTACTGTGGCGTCAGCCCAGCTCACAGCAACCTCAAACTCCTGGGCTCAAGCAATCCTCCTGCCTCAGCCTCCCGAGTAGTTGGGACTACAGGCATGCGCCACCATGCCCGGCTAATTTTTTCTATACATATTTTAGTTGTCCAGATAATTTCTTTCTATTTTTAGTAGAGAGGAGGTCTCGCTCTTGCTCAGGCTGGTCTCGAACTCCTGACCTTGAGCGATCCACCCACCTCGGCCTCCCAGAGTGCTAAGATTACAGGCGTGAGCCACCGCACCCAGCCGAGATAATCTTAATCTTCATGATAGTAGTTATTGTGGAACACTATGTACCAGACATTGTGGTGCATTATTTATATTAATTATTTCATCTACATAACACCTTTCAGGTTTCATTTTTATCCCCATTTTACAGATGAAGAGACAAAAGCTTAGAGAGATTAAGTAACTTAACTTTCCAAGGTTATGTATATAGTAAATAGAAGAGTTGGACGACAATTTTTGGCTCTAATTTTTAACCTACATGACACTGCGTGTCAGTCTATATGTATAACACACGGAGCATGGAGCGGGAGGCCCCTGGAGGCCACTGAACAAATGTTCTCTGTTGTTACTGATATTAGGATGACAGCAGTGATTAGGAATAAAGCCAGTCTTACATGTAGGTGGATGCCTTTAAGAAGTCATTTAGGATGTTTTATAGAAAAAAGTTCTCTCTTCTAACAATATTTCTTGTACTGATTTGCTATTTGTTTCTGAAATTCCCCTATCAGTGATATATTGCCTTGGATTAAGACAGTGGTTTTCACACTATTTCCATGTAGTTCTAGGGTTCCATGAGAGTACCCTAGGGAATCTCTAAAGCCTACTTGATTCCTGTTCCTTGCCCCCTTCTACCAGGTCAGCTCCACTTTTATCTGTTTTATATATTTATCAGTGTAATCAGCCAATGAAGAACTAACTTATTCAGTGCCCACTTAATGCTAAGTGTTGTAACATTTTGTTCCCAAGTATATCAACCTGCTGTTAGACATGGCTCCTGCTATGATGGTACTTGCAGACAAATGAGAAAGACATTAAAAAAATATATAAATATTGATGGATTATGATAAATGTTATCCAGGGAAAGACAAAAGAACAGAGAGGACCCAATATAGATTGAGATGGGATGGCCATGCCACCGCTAAAGCTGTTCAGGCAACAGAGAGCTTGGCATTTTGGGGGAAACAAAGGCCAGTAAGCCTGAGGTTCAGTGAGCAAAGGCGGGACTGGCTTGAGATGAGTTTGAAAAAGTGGGCAGTGGGCTTCTGTAGGGCCTTGTAGGGATTTGGGGGAGTTTTGCAGAAAGAATATTTTGGATTAAACATACCATTAAAATGTATAAAGGAAGGGATTGTTTGGTCTATTTATTTTTTAAAGGATTACTCAGGTATTTTGTGGGGAGACTGGTTTTGTGAGGGCCTGAATGGAATTATGTAGGTATAATGGAGGAGAGTTTATTTTGGTGGCCTAGGCAAGAATGAAGATAATTTGGATTTGGTGAGCGGAAGTGGAAGTGGTTACAGGTATTATTTGTTTGAAAAAAGAATTTTGCTGCAGGGAAAAGTTTGTAAACCTTTGGGCAGCATTGTCTCTAGGGAGGGATTGCATGTGAAGTTAAATTTAGTCATAAACCCTCAGCTGGTATCTCAGGATAGGCAGGAGACTCTGGCGGACTGTGACACAGTCTGTGTTTGGAGTGGTGGGCAGGTGGCAGGATGTGTCGAGCACACGGAGCTTTGTGCAGGGAGGTCTTGGTGCCATAGTGGAGACTTCTGCATAGCCAGTTTTCTAAGTAGTGGATGGCAGGGGGAAGCAGGCAGTTCTAAACATTTTCCAAAGGCAGAATGAACTTACTTAGAATTTTAACTTTTGTGCAGGTCCAGCCCTTTTTGGGTCCCATTTTCTTCATTATCTCTCTTTCCTTGGATCCTTGTAGAAGACCACGTTTGCCTGTTGGATTGCATCGTTGTGGATCTCCAGGACATGGACATCTTTGCTGCAGAGAGACATCCCCGAGAATACTCTACGGCCACAGAGGACAGTAGTGGAGATCTGATCTTCCCCTCTTACTTTGTGCGACAAACAGGAGGAAGCCTCTTAGCTGAGCCTTGTAGGCTGAAATTGCAGGTGGAAAGGAACTTGGACAGGTGAGTGTTTTACATTCGAATAACTGTCTATTGTAAGTAGAATCTTAACTTGGAAATTAGTGCCGTTAAGGTAAGTCTGGAAGAACATAGGCATTCACTTATTTCCTCATCTGTTGAACAAGTGTTTATTGAGTCCCTTACAGTGTGCTAGACATGAAGGTAACATAACGAAAGAGAAAGCGTCTGCACTTGTAGGAGCTTATGTTTTATTGAGGGATATAGGAAGGAAAGTAGATGATTCTAGCTTAACATTTGATTCAGTGTTGTAAAACTGTGTTAATAAGATTACAAGTGCCTTGGAAAGAAAGAGAAAGGGACACAAATTTAGCATGGATTTGGGTGGTGATGAGGGGTAGTGATTTCAGGCAAAGTATCCTGGAAGAGATGGACATTTGAATTATGTGTTTGAAATATAATAGATTTTGAACCTGTTATTGCTATTTACCCTGGAACTGCATTTAATCATAAATGTTTAGGTGCAGGCTTGCCCATTTCACTCCATGAAGCAATCTGAAAGTACTCCAGAAAGCCTAATGAACTGACCCCACTTTTACCCTTATTGTTGGCCTCCAAACACAGGATGCTTATTTCTGTAGTTCCAGCATTGCTTCAGTTGTCATTCAGTTCCATACCTGGCTGGGAACCTTCTTAAAAATAAACATTCCCAGACCTACCTGGAACCTGGAATCTGACTGTCAGGGCTGATGCTCAGGTATATACTTAATAAAGTTCTTTGAGGGTACTTCTGCTCGCCTGGTCCCTGTGCATGGGCTGGGAACCGCCAATTACAGTGTATGATGTCTTTCAGTTTGGGGCATTGATTTTGGAGAAGGCAGCAATGTTTTGCATCTTGACTCCAGGGAAAGATGAGGTGTGACTGTACGGTAAAGAAAGAGATTTCCATTTGTAGCATTTTGAAAAGCAACCTCATTACTTATGATAGAGTATGATTTTATTTATTTATTTATTTTGTTTACTTTATTTCTTTATTTTTACTCAGGACAGAATAGAGTATGATTTTAATCCTTCTTTGGCCACTCTTGTCACAGTTCTTGGGTTTGAGCAAGTCATTTAATGTCACTTTTTTAGTTTCTCTCTGGATTAATGATATAATTTAGCCGTTCTCACTGGGATGTTTGTGTTTCACTCTTACTTGTTATTCAACTGCTCCCTGGCTGGTGTTTAGTTATGGTTGGCATGGGCTATATTTGGTTTTACTGGCTAAGCAGTCTTAAGAGGAGCTTCATTATTTAGAAATCGAACACTTTGTTTTCTTTTGAAGCAGTGCTTTCCAAAAAAAAAAGTGCTTTGCTACTCTGCTTATCTAAACTTTCCCCACTCCCATCAGTGTTTATGTGCAGGTAATTATACTCTGTTAGCCCAGATAGAAGGTGATACTGAACACAAAGTGTCCTTTCAGCTTCTTACACTCCAGAAACAGGAACCCAAGATGGCACTTCCCAGCTTTTCTTTGTTGATTGCATCATTGGTTTTTAAAAACTCTATTGTATATATGCTTTTCTCTATAGACAAAGTAATTTTTTATATTCCTCTGCCACTTCAAATCCTAACCCTCTGCTTTATATGCTCAGAGCATAGTGTCTGTAGGATCCATGATGCCCACTTTACCCATGGGCGGGGTGGGGAAGTTTTTTAGTGTTGAGATGAGGTATATATGTGTCACCCCCCTCCCCCATCTGCAACTTTACTTCTGCCCAACTCAGCTGAGATGAGTAACCTATCTAGATTTTATCCTAACGTCCCACCTGGACTCAACATGAAACTGGTGGTTGTCCTTTAGTTACCACTTTGCTTTATTGCTTTCCCAACTGTAATGTCTAAGCTATTTCTGAGTGTCATGCGGTTTTCCTTATTAATACATTAGTTAGTTAGCTCATGTTAGAGTGGAGGATTTTCTTGATGTATATTTTGGGAAAAAGGGGGTATTTTGTAGTTGAAGCATGACAATCATACTAATTTGCTGCATTTGGAGCTACATGAAACTTTTGTCGTTGGAAGTTAGAAATGAACTGGTTGGTAATACATAGGTGGGCACATTTTAGTCCTCTATTTGGGTATGAGCTATGTCAGTGTTAAGTTAGTACTTACGTGTGTAAATGACCTTTTTTCTGTTTCTTAGAGAAATAAGTCATGCTGTGCCAGACGTATCTATCCATGGCAATCTCTCCTCAGTGCACTGTTCCCTGGACCTGTATAAATACAAACTGATCCGTGGCTTATTAGAGAACAACCTTGGAGAGCCCATAGAGGAATTTATGCGGCCTTATGATTTACAAGACCCAAGAATTCATGTGAGTGAGACCTTATGTTCTTCTGTAACCCTCATAGTCTCAGCTGATGTCACCCTATGTATATATGTTCCTCAACGTGACTTGGAGAAAGAAGGTGAAACAACAGACAAATTAGATTTCTTGACATATTAACCCATTTTTAGGTTGGCATCATCTACTATGGACTGATCAGCATTTTCCTCTTGTAGACTGTTCTCAGTGGAGAAGTGTACACTTGCATGTGCTTCCTCATTGATATGGTAAATGTAAGCCTGGAGCTTAAAGATCCAAAAGGAAAAGAAGGTGCTGGGTCTCTAGCCAGGTATCGCTTTAATTTTATTATTAGTAATAATAATCCAAATACTGCACATATTTTGTGGTAGCATAGAGTGGAGGTTGCAGAGTGGTGGTCCACAGGCAGAATGTGGTCTTCAGAGTGCTTTTGGTCTACACAGTGCTTTTGAAAAGTTTCAGTTTGTTTCTCTGTCAGCCAGTACAGGTTAGGTTATGCTCTAGTAACAGACAGCCCCACATACCAGTGACTTAAAAGAGTGAGGATGTTTTTCTCCCTCATACTATGTGACCATTGTGGGTCTCAAGCTGCTCTGCTCATTGGAGTCACTCAGGGTGACAGAGCAGCCAGTGTTTTGCTGTGCCAGAGAGAAAAACAAGAGCTCTGGAATTGGTCTCGAATGGCAGTGAAATGCTCTGGCAAACCTTGTGGACCTAGAATGTGGTCCCACACGGTGCGGCAGAGTCAGGAAGTACTGTCTCACTGTGTCCAGGTAGTTACGGGGAGGGAGATCCAGCCCTATTTGGTTGCAGCACTGATGACTGCATCACTGGCCAACATTTAAAATATTGAGAGATTTTACATAAAAAGTTTGGATTTCAGCTTTGTTTGGAAAAGTTGAAGCTTTGGCAATACTAGGGCCACATTCTCACTTGGAATCACCTGGAAGCTGAGTAGCAACCACTCCCTTTAGATGGGGAGTGTACTTACCTAACAGTCCACTTATGTGTATCACTTGCTTGGTCAGTGTAGATGTATGAATTTGTGATTACTGGTGTAGAACTTTAAAGAGTGCATTGTATTTTCACACGTAATAACCTTTTCATTTTGATCTTTTATGAGCTCTGTAAGGTTGGGCAGATACACTCTTATTTTCCAAATAGACTTTCTGACTAAGCATAAGGTCATATGCCTGGAAAATTGGTTTGATATTTGAAAACAGGACTTCAAGCCTAGTAATTTCCCTGCTGAAGTACTCTCTCTTCTAGTTTGTCTTTCCCTTGAAAATCTGCCATAGTCTATACCTAATTCAGCTGATGAGAGCCTGGTATAGTGAAACTGGGGTCCCAGATTGATGGTTTTGTTAGCCAGCAGCTTTTTCCTGATGACTGACTATGCCTTTAATTTTTCTCAATATGGAATAATTCTGTATATAGTGTCACAGTGGTGCTGAGTAATTATGAATTGTTCATTGCAGCTTTCTCTCATTTATTAAATATTTATTTATTTTTTTGAGATAGGGTCTTACTCTGTTACCTGGGCTATTGTGTAGAGGCATCATCATAGCTCACTGCAACCTCAAACTCCTGGGCTCAAGCCATCCTCCTGCCTCAGCCTCCCCAGTAGCTAGGACTATAGGCACATGCCACCATACCTGCCTAATTTTTCTATTTTTTGTAGAGATGGGGTCTCGCTCTTGCTCAGGCTGGTCTTGAACTCTTGGCCTCAAACAATCCTCCTGCCTCAGCCTCCCAGAGAGCTAGGATTATAGGTGTGAGCCACAGTGCCCAGCCCTTTCGTGTGTTTTTTTCAAAAAGGTGGTTTCAAAGGCATTTCCTATTGGTAGATCAGTTGAACTATTTATCTGTATGAAGAGTGTTACTTGTTCTGGTTGTTCCCAGTATACTATTACATACAAGTTCAGACAGACTGGTGAGAGAAACCTCCAGGGAAGCTAGAAGTTGACAGATGAAGGTCTAAAGGGACCCTTGGCATCCCTTGGGGATTATTACAAATATACAGCCTTCTTAGACTTCTGATGGGAAATGGGAATGATAACGAATCAAGAATATCATAAATGTGTGGTATTATTATTTCTCACAAAGTTCCTATGAACAAGATTATCTTCTTACAAGGCACAATGACACTAAATCCATTTGGAGGCATCTATTAACAAAATCAATGAAAGAGCTCAGAATGAAAGTTGTTCTCCTGTGTAGGACTTAGATATATTTATGATTTTGCTCTTGTTATCTTTAAACTTACATACTTTTGTAAAATGGAAGAATTATGTTTCACATCTTGTCTGTTCTCTTTTTCCCTTTTAGATTTGACTTCAAGAAATGTAAACTGCTCTATGAGAGTTTTTCCAACCAAACCAAGTCCATTAACTTGGTTTCCCATTCCATGATGGCTTTTGACACCCGCTATACTGGGCAGAAGACCAGCCCTGGCCTGACAAATGTATTCAGCTGTATCTTTCAGCCCTCAAAGAACAGCAGCACTACCCACGGCTCCATTCAGATTGAACTGCATTTCAGGTAGTAGATCCAAACACTGACTTTGCCTTTCCTATGGAAACATTCCCTTTTGTGGCCAGTGTGCCAAGTCCATGTTGGCTTTAGAACATCAAAGGATCAAGGAATCACTAAAAAGAGAAATAGATAATGGCTATTAGGGCAGCGTACTGTATATTGACATGTTATTCCCATAATCTTGCAGTTTCATTTATTGGCCAAAAGATGTCTCTGTTGCCTTAAAAATAAAAAAAGTAGTTCAGCATTGAGTTGAACCAGGCCCTTAAAATCAACCTCCCTGTAAACTGAAGACTGTTTTAATTTGTGAAGCAACTTGAGGAAGGAAGAAATTATGCTGGTTTAAGGAAAACAGAGAAGACTTTTGGTCTCTACAAATAATGGAAGAGAAGGTGGTTTTGGCTTAAATTACCTATTTATTCAAGTCTTGCTGACTTACTTGTTCATGTATAGACTTTTTACCTCTTTGAATTAGGTTATGTTTTTCTTTCTGATATTTTGTGAGGCAGTGTTGTATGTGTAAAGAGCACATATTTTGGAATCAGATCTGAGCTCAAAACCTTAATCTACTACTTTTTAGCTGTGTGTCCTAGGACCAGTTGTTTAGCCTCTTTAAGCCTCAACTTCCTCTTCTGTGAAATAGAAAAAAATAACTATATGTACCTCATTAGGTAGAAATAATAATTAAAATAATTCTGGCATATTGCTTGACACAGATGGTAGCTGTTATTATTACTGATGTATTTGTGTTATTTTATGATATACTACTGTGAGATTTTATGACTGAGCCTAGACCTGAAAACTGAAAAATTAGGTCTGATCTAAAGAAATCTTTCAATGAAAATCCAAAAGGAAACTTTTGGAACCAAGGTCCATTTCATTCTATTAATGCTTAATGTCATCAAATACGTTGTAAGTATAAACCACTAAGTAAAAAGGCTGGGAAAAACTTTGTAGTTAAGCAAAAAAGAAAAAAAATCATCAAGATTATTCTTACATTTATATGTTTTTATTTCAATGTGCTGTTCAGAATTCCTAAGGGTTTAGGGTTTTTTTTTGTTTTTTTTTTTTAATAGAGGTCATATGCCTTTAGGAAGTTTAGCAAAGTGGACATTTAAACCTTTGTATGAACCTTTAGAAAGTTCAGTAGTAGGAATGCTAGTTGCCTCTTATCGGACCCTGCCTTGAGGTAGGTACTTTATCTGTAGTCAGTTTAATCCTTACAAGTCTGCACAGTGGGTCACTTCTTCCTCATTTTACAGTTGCAGAGATAGACACTTGGAGAAAGGTTAAGTAATTCCTCCCCCTTTTTTTTTCCCTGGCTGGATTTACTGAATAATTAAGTAACTCTTTTTCAGGTCACACAGTTAGTAGGTCAAGTAGTCAGAGCTTAAACCTGGGTCTCTGACTTCAAAGCCCATGTCTCTTCTAAGAGTCTTCAGGCCTACCAGGTTTCTCATTATTGGTCTGATTGCAATGAGATGATAAGATGGTTGTGTTTTGCAGTTCCTTTGTTTGAAGATGTTTATTTGGACAAGAGGCTTGCATATGTTTGGTCCATCTGCAGAAACAATTTCTTCTTGAGTTTGTTTTATTATTATAGATCTGGCTTTCTAAACCATCAGCTAGTTGTCTGACGTGTCATATTTTTAATGTATAAGGAGCCTCAAAATATGACTTGATTTATATATTAAAGGTATATATAATTTCTTGGAGTCAAATAATAAAGTCTTACCTTGGCTGTTGCTAACAGAAATACCATTGTTAGTGAGAGGAGTAAAATGTTCTCTTGATTGGAAATTTTGAACGCCTTCCGTGTCTCAAGAAGAATTACTCTTCTGTTGGGATTTTACTTGTCAAATATAAATCACTTCACAGTGTTTAAAGGCTTGAAATATTTTCCAGAAAAGGGATTCAACACACTGTGACTTTCCAGTTAGTGCATAGTTCTGACAATCTATGTTTAAACTGGGGTGGAAAAATTTTACTGAGGGCAACATTTTTTCTCTATTACAAAAGAGTGGAGTGTTTCTGTGAAAAATGCTGTCTCTGTAAGAAGGAGACATGCATCATGATGCCCTTTTACTAGAGGCAGCGAGTCAGGTTTAGGAGAAATGAGAGACTAGAGAAAACAGCCTTAGAAAAATATCTTCAAATCAGCTTTTCCCGAATAAAAGCACCATTTAAGGCAGAGGACCAGGTAGGTACATGTACATGTAGCTAGAGCCCCAGAGTCTCTCTTTTGGGCTTCAGAACCCAGTTCAACCCAGAAAATCCTGTGAAAGTATGTCCCTAGCCCATGTTCCTTTTGTCCTACCCATCTGGGTAGGGTAGGAGTAATATCCTACCCATTAGTAGGCCTGGCCTACTAATATACTAGTAGGCCTAGGTACAGCCCCTGACTGCACCATGGTTTGAGGCCAGGCCTGAGGGTCCTCCTTGGGTTTTTCACTCCAGATAGAGAATTTGAAGTAATGGGGGCTACAAAACAAGTGCTCCCCTCCCTCAACTCCACCTCTAGGTTGCTTAGGTATATCCCACGGTAAATGTCATCTTATTTGTTCTCCTTCTCAGGCTAAAAGATCAATTTCAGCTAGAGAAACTATCAAGTACTAGTATGTAATACTTTGTGTTTATAAAGAAGTGATCCTAGACATCAAATAAAGAGTGCCTCATTGATCTTCTTAGAATAGCCTATATGAAACGAAAATGGCATTTATCAAATACCTGTTGTGTGCCTGGTGCTTTATTTCTTATGATATTAATATTCCTCATTTTATAAGTGAGGAAACAGGCTGAGAGAAGGTAGCAAACTTACCCAAAACAGCATAACTTGTAAGTGACAGTATTTAAGTCTGGTTCTTTGACTTCAAAGCCTGTGTTCTTTCTATAGCAGAGTTTCTCAGCCTTAGCACTTATTGAAATTTTCAAGGTCAGATAATTCCTTGCTGTCTTGTGCATTGTGGCATGGTTAGCAGCATCTCTGGCCTTTACTTGCTAGATAATGCCAATAACAACCCTCCCGCCCCCGCCCGTCCTCCCGTTGCTATTGCAATCAAAATGTCAATCAAAAATGTCTCCCGGGCCGGGCGCGGTGGCTCACGCCTGTAATCCTAGCACTCTGGGAGGCCGAGGCGGGTG
Source organism: Varecia variegata (assembly GCA_028533085.1). NCBI lineage: Eukaryota > Metazoa > Chordata > Mammalia > Primates > Lemuridae > Varecia > Varecia variegata. The sequence continues at coordinate 100,451,570 of CM052444.1, read as the reverse complement.
GATTGTTTGAGCTCAGGAGTTTGAGACCAGCCTGAGCAAGAGCGAGACCCCGTCTCTACTAAAAATAGAAAGAAATTATATGGACAGCTAAAAATATACATAGAAAAAAATTAGCCGGGCATGGTGGCGCATGCCTGTGGTCCCAGCTACTTGGGAGGCTGAGGCAGAAGGATCGCTTGAGCCCAGGAGTTTGAGGTTGCTGTGAGCTAGGCTGACGCCACGGCACTCACTCTAGCCCGGGCAATGGAGTGAGACTCTGTCTCAAAAAAAAAAAAAAAAAAAAAAATGTCTCCCGACATTGCCACATGTTTTCTGGGGAACAAAATCATCCCCATTGAGAACCACTGGGCTACACTATTTTGCTTTCTTATAGCATATTCCTTCTTGTTTAAAAATATGACTTATTCACTGAATGTGTTATTAAACCAGTGTTCAGAGTTTATCGATACTTGAAACCGGCAGTTCAGAAAATATTGGAATACCACGTGCCAAAACCGAGTAATACATTTGCAGGTTATTGAAAGACCAAGTTTGTTTTTCGAATTTTATTTTTTCTGTCTTCTTTCTTGTAGATCTACCAAGGATTCCTCCTGTTTTACAGTAGTTCTCAACAATCTCCGTGTGTTTCTCATATTTGACTGGCTACTCTTAGTCCATGATTTTCTCCACACTCCCAGCGATATTAAGAAACAAAATAATGCTACTCCTTCTCGCCATCGTAACTCTAGCAGCGAATCTGCTAGAGTTCCCAAAACTGTAAAGAGTGGAGTAGTTACCAAGCGGTCTTCCCTTCCTGTGTCCAATGAAAGGCACCTGGAGGTCAAGGTCAATGTAACAGGTGATTATCTATAGATGTGATTCAACTGGTGCTTAGTTTGGATGTTAGGCTCAATATCTGTCTTACAGGGTGATTTCTCTGTTGCTTCATTTTTTGACATGAGCACCTATACATGTGTGTCTTTTACAGACCAACAAGTGTCAAAGTTCCTGACCTCCATTTTCAGGTGTGAGTTGCCTGGCCCACTGAAGGCTATAGGGTCTCTTTTCCCTCTCCTCTGCCTGCCTAATGCACGTGCCTGGCCTGAGGGCCCACCTGGACAGTGGTCTTTTTTCCCAATGTGAAATCTGGCTTTAATTTTCTGTTTGATCTTTAGGGCCCCAACAGATGTGCATTACTGAGTTTAGACAAATCTGGTATGTGAAAAATCTCAATTTTGAAGATAAATAAGTGAGGGTATTGTTATTTTCTTTACAAAAAGAATATTTTCCCATACAGATGGATTTACTATTTTTGTTGACTAGTAAACTATTCCAGTGCATCTGTATATATTTGTGTGTTTATTGCTATGTTTGTGATATCCCTACTTACTTTTCAATGGTTTTGATGAAGCTGGCTAACACAATGCATTTTAAATAGGTTCAGTTACAAAAGCTCCACCTGTACCTGGTTTTTGATGAAAACACAGTATAAAACAGAGTGAATTTGCCATGCACAAATGAGTAGAAAACTGTCTGCACCTACTGATTTAAAAAATCTCGACATTAACTTGGTCTGCTTTCTTTGTAAACAATTTTGTGAACAGCTGCATAGATGCCAGATAGTGCCTTATGATGCCTGACTAACATTAGTACCTGAATCTACTTCCTGCGATTTTCATTCAGGGCATCACTTGGAGAAAGGATGATTTTCTGAGCTTCTGAGTCTGTTAGGCCTCCCAGGAGAACTGGAGTGCAGTTTCTCCCTAGCTTAAAAATATATGCTAAAGAGGCCGGGCGTGGTGGCTCACGCCTGTAATCCTAGCTCTCTGGGAGGCTGAGGCGGGAGGATCGTTTGAGCGCAAGAGTTCGAGACCAGGCTGAGCAAGAGTGAGATCCTGTCTCTACTTAAAAAAAAAAAAAAAAAAGAAAGAAATTAGCTGGACAACTAAAAAAATATATATAAAAAATTAGCTGGGCATGGTGGCACATGCCTGTAGTCCCAGGTACTCGGGAGGCTGAGGCAGAAGGATCGCTTGAACCCAGGAGTTTGAGGTTGCTGTGAGCTAGGCTGACCCCAGGGCACTCTAGCCTGGGCAGCAGAGTGAGACTCTGTCTCAAAAAAAAAAAAAAAGAAAAAAATATAGATATATATACAGTAAAGAGAGAAACCGCATCCCAGTCTTTTCTGCCACTGCAGTGCTCTGTTGGTTGAGCTGTACCTGGCCAGACACAGAGAATTTATTCAGAATGACAGTGAAGCGGAATGTTGACAGACATCTTGGAGAACAAATCTTACTGGTTACTGTTCTTGCCGGGTGGAAATGGGCTGCTTTGTTGGCAACAACCTGGTGCTTTCCGGCTTCCTAGCTTTGGCTCGATTGACGATGCTGTCCTTTTCAGGCACCGAGTTTGTGGTCGTCGAGGATGTGTCCTGCTTCGATACCAATGCCATTATTCTAAAAGGCACCACAGTGCTTACCTATAAGCCCCGATTTGTCGACCGCCCCTTTTCAGGAAGTTTGTTTGGCATCGAGGTAAGAAGTCTACATGTCGATCACAGCACTACATGTTTGGCTCAAGAGAAAAACATCTGGAAGAGAATTTTACCTCCTAAACTTTCATTAGTGGACATAATTCATGGAATTGGAGGACGCTTGCCCTCTTTTCCTCTTTGTTTTCTTCTCAAATCTGCTAGGTTATTCTAATGTGTGAATTCAGTCCTCTAACTATGCAGAGGGAATTTACCCTCCCTTCCTCAAGAAGTACTAGGAGACTCTTCTCGTCCCCATTACCCTGTCAGGCACTTTGTTGCGTCCTCTAGTTCTTGGCAAATTTGTGAAGGTGAGGCCAGAGTCTTCATTTCCCCTGCCTGAGCGCAGCTCTGTGAACAAGCAGGGCTTTGGAGTAATGGAAACTCATTTATAAAAGGTGTTAAGGATTTTTTGTATTATCCTTTCAGGAACATCTGATCTTTAAAAGGGCAGCTCTAGACAGTCACGCCTAACCTAAAGGAGCGCGTCTCGAATAATGGCCCTTTGAGCTCTGATGTAATCTCATGAAGGAGATAATTTGCGCTACAGTGGCCTTTAAGGCTTAAAAATTTCATGATGTCCGTAATTCACTGATCTTAGCTAATATTCCTCTTGTTAGAATATTTGGTCAGAGTTCCTCTCACTTTACAATCGAACTTTTCATTCCCTTTTCTTTCCAGTGGTATTGTTAGGAGGTTGAATGAATAAAACTTATTTTCACTGTCAGCTGTATATGTTACTTTTTTGGCGGGGGGGGGGTGGGGGTGGGGGTCACATATAGCTGAATAAAACCTGTAGGGATTTCACTTCTTGACCACTTATTTCTCTCATGTAAAGAAACCTCAGTTTGAGAGGAAGGGTTTGCGTGCTGGTGTGATGTGAGTTGATTATGAAATGGCAATTCATCTACTTTCCAAGCCACCACAATACCAGCTTTGAAGGGAACATCTTGGTGATTGATTAATGAACTGTCAGGTACAATTGGGTTTTGTGTAGCAGAATCCCCTGAAGGAAAAAGGAAAATGAAACTTTTCTGCTCCAAAGTCTTAGAAAAACTACATGGCAAAATATTTGAGATTGCTGTAAACTCTTTTCATTCTTATTCTTTAGGCAGCACAATTGTATCTGAATTTTAAGACCTGCTTGATACATCATTGGGGGAGAATTTGCAAAGTATGTGTTAATTTTGAATATGGCAAAGGACCTTGGTGTCACATGTTTTTCAATAGCACCAAAGGGTAGGGGGACAAAGGAGATCAAATTGAATGCTCTGTTCTTTCCTCTGTATTCTTCTGGAGCAAACAAAATAATTTGGTCCTAAAATGAGAGTCCTTTCTCCTTCCCTCACTTCTTCCTTCTCTTTCCCCACAAATATATTTATTTTTTAGTGTTTTATTATAGAACATTTCAAACATATGCAAAGCAAACAGAAAAATGTAATGAACTCCATATTCACTGAGCTTCAATAATTAATGTATTTATTTCTAATTATAAAATTATGAGAGGAGGGAAATAACCTATCTTGCCACATGTCATTTCTGTTGACATTTTGGTGTGTTTTTTTCATTGTGAAAATGAAATATATTTTGCATTATTTCCTTAGGCTACTTCCTATAGAGAAGTAGGATTATTGGCTCAAAGGATGTGAGATTTTTAAGCCTGTTGGGAGGTATTGCTGAACTGCCTTTTCCTATGGGTGAACCACTGTACCTGCTCTTGGCAGTGGGTGAGAGTATCAGCCTTATTCTTCACAATGTTTATTTCAGCATTTTGTTATGGGTCTTGTGATAATACAGGGCTGATTCTTCTGAGATAGTTTCTTTTTGTGCTGATGGTTAGATCCTTTTTAAATCAAACATTAATTCTTGCCATATTGCATTTCATTCTTTAGGTATTTTCATGTCGACTAGGGAATGAGCACGATACAGCTCTTTCAATTGTTGATCCCGTACAAATTCAAGTGGAGTTGGTCGGAAATTCTTCATATCAGAATAGTTCAGGATTGATGGATGCATTCAATAGTGAAGATTTTCCACCTGTCTTAGAGGTAATGATACAAAATCTATAGAATACATTGATATACTCAAACGCTTTCCTACATAGGCAGTCTTATTTACTCTGAGCCAACAACATTTTAGTTACTTCAGCAAATGTGAAATAAATATGATATTGTCTGTGTCCTAGAAGATCCCGCAGTCTTAGGGAGGATAAAAGATCTTTTCCTTGGCCTGGTATCTTGAAGTTGTATAGAATTTAACCAAAACTCAGAACTCCTTATAGATAGGAATATTAATTATGAGTGGGGCTCAAGGTAAGACGAGTGTGGGAGGAAGGGTAGGATGCAGTTAGGCAGAGAGGAGGAGGGACAGGTAGGTCTGACTGGAGCAAAGAGGTACGCAGGGAAGTAAGGAGGATTCAGGGTGATGCAAGGGAAGAAAGGCTTGAGAATTGCATGCTTGATTTCTTTGGTAGAAGAGGAAAAATTAATCCATTTGAACCGTAGGAGATTGAAAAAGAGAGAGAGAGAAAAAAGGCATTCTGACTTTTGGTCTTAGTGGTACCTCACAGAAAAAAAGTTAATAAATAAAGTACCATCAGTCATCCAGACTCCCCATTTCTGCAGTGGTCTGCTGTTGGTGTCTGTGCTGCCTTTCTTTACCACGGGTAGCTATATTGCAAATCTCTGGGGAAGACTGGGTTTCAGGAAATATTAGTGGCAAACTTGACTCATTTAAAGTTAAGGAAGAGTTAAATTTTGTTGGTCAGTTTGTTTCAGAGATTAGAAAAATTAAATGTAATAGATCCATGCAAACTGGATTATCAAAATATTGCTAATAGGTGGTCCTTCCTCCCTCAGAGCCATTCTCTGATCCTCTGCTTTGATGATTAATATGCTGGTATGAAAGTCATCCTGCTGAAATACTAATTGCTCTAGTAAATGTTCTAGCTTAGTATTTTGTATTTGGTGCAGTTTTGTGGCCATTTACTCTTATAGCTGAGACATCTTACCTTATGGTTATTAGTGGTTAATTTTAAGACCTTTGCAGTCTTTTAAATGAGAAATTTGCTGTAGTAGCCGTCGAACTCTTAGAACTTGAAATAGGAATCATATCTGTAAGAGGTGTGGATGCAAAATCAAATGCCACTTTAAACAATTGCTTTTACATTTTGTTAGATTCAGTTACAAGCCCTGGATATCAGACTCTCCTATAATGACGTTCAGCTGTTTCTTGCTATCGCAAAATCCATCCCAGAACAAGCTAATGCTGCAGTGCCGGACTCAGTGGCCTTGGAGGCCGATGCTGTTAGCAGTTACCTTCCAGGTGCATCTCGAGTTGGAGAGGAAATCAGAGAAGGGATAAGACACACCTTAGATCCTGTCTTGGGTAGGTGTTTAACTATAAAACCCGCTCATTCTACCTAACAATGCTCTTTCTTTTTAACTCTTAAAATTTTCTTTTGCACAATTAAATTGTTCAGAGTCTAATTGTATGTCATTAAGTATAAGTGTTAGTCATAAGTTTGACTCTCATTTTTTTAAGTTTAAAAACAAACAGAGCACCCCAAACCAACTGCTGTAGCTTGTACAATTTTTCTTCTTATATTTTCTTCCAGAGTTATATGGATAATGCTAAAGTTTAGTTTTAAACTTTGAGAATTCTCTTCCAAAGTTATGTGGCTAACACTGTTTTAATTTTAAGCTTTTTAAAAACACAGTCAATATAAGGAAAAGAGGCCAGGCTTGGTGGCTCACACCTGTAATCCTAGCACTTTGGGAGGCTGAGATGGGATGATTGCTAGAGGCCAGCAGTTCAAGACCAGACTGAGTAGCATAGCTAGTCTTTGTCTCTACAAAAAATAATAATAATAAATAGCCAAGTGTAGTGTCATGTGCCTGTAGTCCCAGCTACTCAGGAGGCTGAGGCAGGAGGATCACCTGAGCCTAGGAGTTTGGGGCTATAGTGAGCTATGATGACACCACTGTACTCTAGCCTGAGTGACAGAGCAAGACCCTGTCTCTCTCTCTCTCTCCAAAATTTTCAGGGTACACTTGATAGAAGTCTCTAATAAGGAGCCTATTGTTGTTTAGAGAAATGAAATGTTTTACTCACCAGTTGCTGAATTTCTTTTCTTTTTGTCTTAAATTAGTTTATGGATTAATTTATATAAAATTATTTGTAAAAATTGTATACCATTTTTTCCCTAGAGTTACAGCTGGCTAGACTGCAGGAGCTGGGATTCAGCATGGATGATTGTCGCAAAGCTCTTTTGGTGTGTCAAGGTAATTTGAATGAGGGCTCCACTGTCTATTGCTTGTCTTGATAATGAGCTTCCTTCCCATTTCCTCCCCTGTTGTGCAAGGTGACTTATAGAAGACCTTTATGT
>CM052444.1:100428697-100444174 GCA_028533085.1 Varecia variegata | reverse complement strand
TTTTTTTTTTTTTTTTCCCTAATGTTATTCATGCTGTCCTCTCCTTAGTTGTATGGGTGAAATTTAGATAATGGTTTCACATATGTTTTTCATTATGTGTATTTTAAAGAAATTTGTATTTATTTGCCATATGTGGCCTTCAGCCTGTAGTTTGGAAATAATAGAAATTGTCATTGATAAAATTTCCATTTTATTAATAGCTCTAGCTAAATAATTCCCCATCTCTCCATTTTTTGTATCTTTTTATGTATCTAAAGATTGTAGTGGATACTGTTACTAAAAGCATTTAAAAGATAAGCTCAGAAAATAATGGTTCTACTGTATTTATCTCTTGGAAATAAAAAACCCCGGTATCTTATTGGAAAGCTCACCTCCGAGTCTCTTTCATAGGGCCATGTAAGGGGCAATATACTATTCATTTGCGAACTGTGCTTTAGTAGAATGGAGACCAGGGTAGGAGGACTTTATCCTTAAGTGCATTGTTGCAAGCAGTGTTAACATGAGAACAGTAAATGAATATCTCATTGCTGTGTTTACTCTTAATTTTCCATTGTTTCAATTTTGCCAGCCTCTTCTCCCTTCAAGTATAGTTTGGTTCGGAGGCTTTAATCTGACCTTCTGTACATTGTAGAGGTTGTCCTTTTCCCTGTGCTTCTAGGCACCGCCAGGGTCACTTGATTAAAAGTTAACAGCTGGAATTTTGACTGTTTTCCATGGATATCGTTTCTGCAGAGAATAATTATGTGATTTCTTATTTTTCTATGGTAATCTTAAAATTGTGAGCTAATATTTATCAGGACATGTCTGCTCTTATCACGCTGCCGCCTTTTCATATATTCAGGTAGAAATTTCTTTTTAATATTCCCATAGGCTTCTCATACATCTGGGTGTCAGGGCTGGGACTGAGTCACAACATTTAAGGGGGTGCCAGAAAACTCTGTAATCAGGATAAACAGTATTTTAACATAATATTTTTAAAAGCCAAAATTGATACAAAAAATGATAAACAAAATATCAAAATTTTGTGCGCTGTCCTATGAGACCATCAGTATTAACTATTAGTAACATTTCTCAATGTAATTTGTTTGCAAGAGACAAATCCTGTCCTGTCTTGCCACTGCAGTAAGATTTTGCTTTCATTGCAGGTCTGAATTTTCTTCAGCATGTAAGAACCAGCCCTGAAGGCTACGCCCACTTCACCCTTTCTGGAGATTATTATAACCGTGCTCTGTCAGGTCAGTATAAAGCATATGTTATGATGGGATTTAAAAAATACATTTAAATGTTTGCCTGGACCTATTGCCACATAAATTTTACATGAGGGAAGTAGGTGGGAGGGCGGGACAGGGAAAGATTAAAAGCAAGTGACCACATAAGCACAGAATATGAAGATTCTCTATTTTTCTAAAAACATATCTGATATGTTGCAACTGAGTTATTAAAAAGATGTTTTATAGTTAATTCTTTGTGATCCTGCATTTTGGCTCGTTCTAGAATTTGCCATTGCTCAATATTGAAGGATTATTTGTTTGGCCCTATGAGTAGCTAAATTTCAAGGGTGATTTATGCCCTTAACCATTTTAAACCTCAAGTCTCTCTCCCCACTGGGCTCATTTATTTCATTAGATGTGTACTGAGTCAGTGACAATGTATATTCTGCCTTACCTACTCCCTAAATAAAACATAGTTGATCAGAGCAAGCTGGATTTTGGGCGACATAAAACCTGGATAATACTGCAAGCATTCTGGTTTCTTTCCTCCCATTGGAAAGACCAAGGTAAGGCCCTATACAGGTTGAAATTCAGAAGCTGTCATAATTAGGGCCAAATGGTTTGAACTGTGAACTTCTTTGCCTCAAGGGAGTTTAGAGAAGTTCTCATTGGAATTCCTAGTGGGTGTGGACAGAGGAAGCAAAGTAGTGCTGTGCAGTCCAAGGCTTAGCCTGTGAGTGATTGTTGCCTTTGCTTTCAATGAGAAATTAAGCCTCAATTTGTTGTGTTGCTGTTGATTGTTCTAGAGTATGTATCACATTTAATTTTATGTTAACGTTTTCCCTGTGTTCTAGATTCACTTAAAGGTAACACTCCTATTTCCTCATTGTTCAAAATATTTCACTTTAGGATAATGGCCCAGGTCTTTCCGATTGAGAGAAACTCTTGCAGGGCATATGGTAGCTATTTTTCTGAGAATCATTTATTTTCCCAGACCAAATATTGCTTACTTTTAAAGTTGTATGGACATATTCAGGTCACTAAGTGCCAAATGGTGTAAGGAGACTAATGTATCTACTCTCTGTTAAATATTGGATTGGATTTGCTCTATGGCTGATTGAGTGAGTATATGTAAAAAATCTGTTAAAAATTAACTTGCCTTGAAAAGTTGAGACTTTAAAATCACAATGAGATACCATTCACAGCCAACATTTCACACCCAACAGATTGGCTGAAATTAAATGTGACACTACTAAATATTAGTGAAGATTGAGCCATAGTCCCTGCTCTTAGAATTGTAAATTGGTACAACTACCTTGGAAAACAATTCGGTATGACCTAGTGAAGTTGAGTATAAGCATATTCAACAACCAGCATTACATTGCTGCTAGATCTGTACCCTAGAGACCACCTTGCTTGTGTGTACTAGGAAACGTGCACAAGATTGCTTGTAGTAGTATTCTTCCCAATAGCAACAAAACTGGAATCAACTGAATGTCTTTCAGAAGTAGAACGGGTAAATAAATTGTATACTCATCACTGGGTGGTCAGCAATGGAAAAAAATGTGCCACAGCAGCCTGCATCACTATGATGTAAAAATATGCCCAAAACGTGCTCAAAGATTTGTTGTTGAGTAAAAATAGAAACCTAAAAAAGAATACGTATAGAGTTTCCATTTATGTGAAGATCACAAACAGGACAGACTAGTCCGTATGTTTTAAGAAATGTATACATGCATGGCAAAATTATAAAGAAGAGCAAGGAAATGATTAACTATAAAAATTCAAGCTAATGGTTACCTGGAGTTGTGTGGGAGCGGGTTGGCAGGAAGGAGGGAAATGAGATGGGGGAGTGGCACTCAGGGGCTTCACAAGAACTTGTAATTTTCTATTTTGGAAGTTGAATAGTATGCACATGAGTGTTTGTGGTATTAATAGTCTTTAAACTATACATTTATGTTGTTTATATACCTTTTGTACATATGAAAAAGTTAATGAGCCCCCAAATGTACCTATTCATTCAACCAATGGATTGTTCCTGTAACCAGGAGAATCAAATTTAATAATTATTTTAGCTGCTGTATTATTTTTCCAACCTGAGTCTGAGACTCGTTTTCCGTCTTCAGGCTCAAGAACAGGTCCTGCCTGCTCTTTAATGAAAAAGGGCATGTGTACCCCTTGCCCTCCTTCCTGCCACCTCTGGAAGACTATGGTGGGGGTGCATATGCTTTTCCACTATCCCCTGGACAACACAGACACCTGTAGGGTGAAATGTAGCTGAAGGTGGTGCTTTTGTTGTGAAATTGAATTGGAAATAAAATGCTAGTAAGCTCCACTTTGTCCTTGCTGAGTGTTTGTGAACAGCGTTCCCCTGTAAACTCTTGATATCTGCTGAACAGATGTCTTATTTCCTGTGTTCTTTTAGGCTGGGAGCCGTTTATTGAGCCATGGCCATGCTCTGTATCCTGGCAACAACAGGCAGCTAGTCGTCTCCATCCTCCTCGACTGAAGCTGGAGGTCAAGGCCAAGCCCCGATTGGATATCAATATCACTTCTGTACTAATTGGTGAGGGGAAAGTTGTCTCTCATAGATTGGTACCTTTCTGTGCATAAGTTCCCAGTCTGGAAGACTATTAATCTTAGTTTAGCAAATACGTGGGCTGGTGCCAGGCATCACTTATTCATTAGGGCTACTTTCCTGATAAATCCTGACATGGCCTCATGATTCTTCTCAACCCATTTCTCCAGAGTTGGCATCCCATATTAATGGATCTGTGCTCAAGCAAGAGCTTAGACTACTTGGGAACATAAATGGCCATGGTGAACTCTCTTCTCATAATGCTTAGTCACCGGGGTTTATTAAATGTCCTGAAAATGAGTTTAGATTCACTTCTTTTAGGTTATTCACAGAATAATTCTTAAAAGGTATGATTTTGAACCCTGTCTTTGTAGCAGAGTTAGTTGCTTATATTGTTTTCCATCAAGTAGCACATAGATCTAACTCTGAAAATGACTTGCTTAAAGGTTGCCAAGCAAATGGTGTGTGTTCTGAAAGTTTCTTTGGCAATGCTAAAATGTACATCCCTGGATTTGATGTAGTGAAAGAGAACCACTTAATTCTTGTATTTCAGTCATTTGAAAGTAATAATATTATCATACAATCAGGTAGTATGTACCTTCACTATGAAAACTCCCATCTTGTTTGATTACTTGATATATGTGATCTGATTTTGGAAATACTGTAGTAATCTTTGATAACTTGTATTATTGCAAATTGTGAACTTTCTTCAGTGCGTATGTTGGATTGAGGATATTAAAATATTCATTGCCTTGTCTATGTCAGAGTAGGATGGGAAGAATGTATAGTGAAATGAGACCATGAGCTTTTTGATTTCCAAAATTTAAAACCACTGTTTTATATGATCAGATTTCATTCACTGATTTGCCTGGATCTTAATATCACCCATATGATAGTAAATTGACCTTATGATCCTTCTAAACCTGCAGTTCCCAATCCCCGGTCCGTGGCCTGTTAGGAAACGGGCTGTGCATCACTGCCTGAGCTCTGCACACACCCACCTCCGACATCTCCCCCCTCCCCCCTCCAATCCCCAGTCTGGGGAAAAGTTGTCTTCCATGAATCCAGCCCCTGGTGCTAAAAAGGTTGGGGACCATTGTCCTAAACTGTATTATTTTGACTCCTACAGTGTTTCTTGTATATAACCTGTTACTCTGGAAGGTTAGACAAAGTTTGTGGTAGTCCTTCAAAAAGCTACAGCAAACAAGAGCTTACCTCAAAAGGGTTCTTGTTGGTGTTTCTGATGAGCATACGTCTATTTAAAAATATCTTCCAAAAGGCTTTCTCGTCAGCAGTAAAACTGGATTTTTTCCCCTTTGATTTTTTATTCCTAATACTGTTCTGAAACCCAGAAACATTGCTGTGACCTCTTAGTGTTTAAATACATCTTATTTCTATAGCCAGCTATTGGAATTGAAAAGCAGAAACCAGTAATTCTTATCCCAAAAAGCATGATATCTTAATTAGTATAGCAATTCTTCTCTCAAAAAGTAAAACTACTTGTGGAGAATTGTCAGCTGAGTTTCAGCCTGCTGAGTCTAATTGTTTTTTAGTAGCCTCCCAATTGTCTCCATCCCCAAACCCTCTTCCTTAGCATAGCATACCATGCTTGTCACAGATGAAATTCTCTTTTCTGGACTTCTCTACTGTACCCTATCCCAACATGCTGTGCTAAAGAACTAGTCACTGTTCCCTAAGTGTGCCATGTACTTTCATGTCTTGGATTCTTTGCATATGCTGTTCCCTCACTGTATTGCCTAGAATGTCATTCTGTTCCTATCCCGCTGGTAAACTCTACCCATTCTTCAAGACCCAGAACAAAGGTCTCCACCTCTCCGAAGGTTTCCCTGACTTTGGTGCACATTCCCCTACATCTGCCAAAGCAGAATAAATCTCCCCTCTTCTTTGTTCCCATAGAATTTTATTTATATCTTTGTTTTAACATCTTCCACATTGTGATACAGTTTTGTGGCAGCAGTTGTTTTGTTCACATTAATCTCTTCTAATGGAGTGTGAAGTTCTCCAGGGCACAGACTTTCTCAGAATCTAGCATAGGACTAGCACCAGCATATAGTGAGGCACTCAATGAAAGCTTGTTTTGCTGAATTGAAATTATTTGGCTTAAATCGTCAATATTTTCTATGTCTCTTCTTAATATCTTTGGGGGATTCTTTCTAGACCAGTATGTAAGTACCAAGGAATCGTGGATGGCAGATTACTGTAAAGACAACAAAGAAACAGATTCAACCCAATCAGAAGACTGGATGGGCTCTTCGGTGGATCCTCCATGTTTTGGACAAAGTAAGAATTCTCTCTATGCATGTCTGACTAAATCAGTGTTGACCTACAGAGTAATGCTTCACTGAGAAATTCAGGTAGAACCATCATTCTTCATGGAAAAACCTACAGGAAATTCTGATTATCTTCTATAGTTCTGTTTTAGTCTTTGCAAGAGACGGTTTTCTGGCATGAACTACTGAACTTTTAATGTGGGCTCTAATTCTGCCTTTGCGGGGGAGAAAGGATCTGCAACACTGAATTCCTAAATTGTGGTAATATTGCATATGAACTGGTGCATCTGAGAATGCATCAGGATCAGCTGTTGGTTTGTGTTTCACTCGGCAAAACATTGGTTTTCCAATTGACTGGATTTTTTGACCAGATTTTTAAAAATATCTTTTTGGTCTTCTGGATCTAAAGATAGAGGGTTTGGATATATTCTTGAAAAGAGGGAGAACAGGATCCCATGTGGAAAAAGATGTTAAAAGGGCACACTGTATTGTTCATAAAATATAAAAGGATTGAATGCCCAGTCTCCTGAAGAAAGAGGATTCAGTTTGTTCTCTGTTGATGATGTTTTCTTTCCTTATTTCATGCCTCTCCGGCTTTGTTTTCCTCAGAGCTGGAGAGATTGTGATGGACAACTGCATGGTCTTAGTTGTTCCATAAGCCATTGTCATCCAAATTCAGCTCAGCCCCAACTCTTTCAGTGTGGTTTCTTTGGGGAGTGTTGGCCAGACTTCACATAGCTCATGAATACTTAAATATTCCATCTGGTCTACAAACGTGTCATGGGAAGATGGGTTTTCTTAGCGGATGAAGTATTTGTACTGGTTCATCTCTCCTCAGGGTGTATAAGTGGACTTTCGATCTGCCTTGTACTTCTAGAAGGAGAGACAAAACATGTCTGCTGGGCTTGCTCTCTGTGTTCCCAGGCTGTTGCTTCTGAGTCTCAAGGTCATTACTTTGGAGCCAGGGCTTTTCAGATACCAACAGCTTCAATTCTGCCTCTCTTCTAACCTCCCAATTTGTGTGTCAAGAAAATGTAACATAGTTTACCCAGAGGACTCTAAATAACCTTTGTACTATTTAATATGTCTGAGAGAATATGTTTCTGAAAACACTCAGACAGGGGGATCTTAAATCCAGAGTCAGTGCAAACACTAGGAAGGCCTCATCTTCAGGATTCTGAAGGATTTTCTTGCCGCCTTCCTTTCCCTCTCCCTTCTTCCTTCCTCGCTCACTTTCTGTATAGTTAATACGCTGCCTCATTTATGTTAAATGCCAGTGCTACATTAAAGCTTGATTTTTTATTTACTTACATATTTTTATGATTACTCAGGCCTATAAAGGTATAATGTATCTTTTTAATCTGACATAACTAAATATACCTAAATTTCCAAACCTCTTTTCTTATTGGAAGTTCCTGGGTGGTAGTATAGCACATTCCAGGATTGTATTCTTTTAGTAAGCCTACTAAAATAATCACTGGACATTTGTTTTGAAGGTGAATAGATTTCAACCTTGTTGAACTGATCATGAACTTTCAGTTCTTAAGAACATTTAGTTATATTCCCCCAAAAGTTGTGCTTTTTATTCAGTGCAGTCTTAAATTGAACCCTTAGAATCGCCCTTCACATGAAATTCAGCCTAAAGGAACTACTGATTTCTCGTTGTTTAGCAGGGGAAAGAAAATATTGGCCTCATTTTAACATAATTATTAGCTTTGTTCAGTGAGGACTGAGATTCTACAGGTAAATGTGGATGGTGTGATACTTCATCGAATTTACTAGTTTTGTATTCCAAGGACATTTTATGGAAATATCTAATATAAATATTCTGAAAACTTCCATGCTTAATTAGAATTTAAATAATACTATGGAAAAAATAGACAATACTATGAGATAACTCCTTAGTAGAGATTGTTTAAATTTGGAACATAGACTGACTCCTCCCCTGAATGTTCTAGACCCCAAGACTAGCATTCTACTGCTCTGTTTTCCAATTGGAATGGAGCACCCCCCCCCCCCCCCGTAAAATCTGTACTGATTGGTTTTTGTAACTTCTCTACACCATTTAAGAACATAACGTGCTTTAAAAATCCTAGGAAGGCTTGTCATTCTGTTCAGTGACATTCAAGAGAATGTTCAATACATGTTCTTCCCCCAATTCAGAAAAAAAAAAAAAAAAAGGAGCAAAGTACTTCGACACATCCTGCACAATAAAAGCGTGAAAAAGTTGTGTTCACTTTGTCAAGTACATTCTTAGCTCTTAGTAATCACAGAAAGCAATGACCCTATAATTGCATGAAGCTTGCTATTTTTGTAATGTTCTCTATTCGTGCTTATTGTTTGGAGGTGAGTCTTCTTATTCACTGTTTTTATTCTTACCCTCTAACTTTGTCTCTCCTGTCTACCAGGCCTCCCCCTTGTCTACCTTAGAACTAGGAGTACAGCCAGTCTGACTAACCTAGAGCACCAGATCTATGCTAGAGGTACAGTATAGCCAAGCGAGGGCTTGCTTTATTATACTGTTTTAAGAACTGCCTTGTACATCAATTTTTTGTGAATGGGAGCTGAATGGGGGTATATCCATTTGTGAGTACTTTGCTTTAGTAACAGAAAAGCACATTTCCAACTAATGAACAGAATAACACTTTATATCAGAAGTAAGGGATGTGCTGATTCTTATATTATCTCTCTTCCATCTCCCTTAACCTTTGGTGGAAGTGGGATAAACTCCACAGTGTATGATACAGAAATATCCACTGTCAATTAGAGGTCATTTCTCACGTTGAAAAGCAAGTAGTTGGAAGAACCCCATGCCTGCAGTGCTGCAGGTCTTTGTTTACAGAATACTCAGTGAACACTTATTCTCATTGGAATGCAAAGGGCTCTATGGAATAGGAGCTAAAATAATCAGGAATAGAGCTAAGAAAAAATTTCCCAGTAAATAATTGCTTAGACACAAACCTTAATTTCTTTAGATGTGAATTTATGTGCTTAGGTGATGGAAATGAAAATATTCTTTATTTCTATTTCTGACCCTTTAAAGTTCCTTGAGAATTTGATTGGCAAGTGAATGTGGTAGAAAACCCCATAAACACTGGGGAATTGAAATCCCAAGGTGTTCATTTCTTCCCTTGTTTTAAGGAGTGTGATTTAATCCGAACAATTTATGTTTGGACATAATGGGTCATGATATTTTTTATGAAAAAAGCCATTTCAGCTTCCTCTACCAAGAGTATAGAAGAGGGACATACATGGGGGCATTGCTATGGTACTTTTTCTAGAAGGTTTTTCCAGGATGGATCTTTGAGGGAGGGCTCACCAAGAAAGCCCATGGCTGAATCTTCATTTATTCATGGATTATACTTCAAAGCTTTTCTGTGTGTTATTTAATCTTTCAGACTAAGTCAGGCATTATTCAGATTTAGCTGATGAGGACAGTGAGGCTCAGAGAAACTGTGTAATTTGCCTTCATTCACTTGACTAGCTAGTAGCAGACCCGGGACTTTAATCTATTTCTCATGCTTTACAATCCCGGTCCTTTCTGATGGACTGAGCTGCTTATATAGCATGAAAATGTACACTGTTTATAATGGGAAAATTACTCTGTGAAACAAGTCCAAAGGAGTAGAAATTTCCTTAGCTGGAGCTGTTTGAAGCTGAACTTGGACGTGAGGGAGCTTTAGGTTCTCTCAGCCCGTGAAGAAATTGGGTTTGGTCACTGGGGGCAGATTTCCTGAGGCCATCAGGGAATAATGTTCTCTTTGATGGACTTCGGAATTTTTTTCCTCTGGTACTCTGCCAAAAGCAAGTATACAGTTTATTTGGACCCCAGTGCAGGAGATGTCAGATTTGTTGCCTGATGTCGGGTTTGGATTTGTGTGCACTCCTTGTATTTTTATCCTTGGAGAAATGGGTTACGTCTAATCAACACAAGAAGCCTGGGGGCCTAAGTGTGCCTGCCCATGCTGTTTAATTCCAAAGCCGTATACTTGTGAATATCTTTGTATGGATCCCTAGCACTTTATTCTGTATTACAAAGTGATCAAAGCCATCTGCCACCTGTTCTTTTTAAATCTAATTTGCAAATGGAAACTTACAGTCTGGCTCACAGTGGGATATGAAAGCACATCTGGCTTCTTTTTCTCCTGGGTCCTTTATCTACTGTAATAAAAGCAGCTCTCTCATTGCACTCACGGAGAGGGAGGTGCCTTTCAAAGTGCCACAGTAAATACCGTTTACCCTGCAGACAGCTCTTAAATTTTTTACTCCCCCTCTGCTCTTGTCAGCAGCCTTACAGCTACTCCTTAATTTTCTACTTGATGAGCACTATTTTTTTTTTTTATTTAAAGCAAACCTTGAGAACTAAGTGAGGCCATTGGGGTGAGAAATGGGCATATTCCTCGTAGGTGGAGATTATCTTTAGAAGTATTTAGGGTGTTTCTAAGTGACTGACCACAAAATTGTGGGAACACACCGGAGATTACTCATGTAGTTAGCAGATTACTCTATCTTAAACTCTCCTGAGCCATTGTCATTATCAAAATAGAACTTGCCTTGACCTGAAATTGCTTGTTTCGCGATATTTATAGTACTAACTTCTGAAAAATAAAAGAACAAGAGGGAAAAAGGAGTGATTGCTTTTTAAAATGCAGTGATAACTACTGACTGTTATGGTACAGCCCCATGCCTTACTCGGGAGGTCCTAGAAGGCAGGACATGCTGCAGTTTGCCTTCTGGATTTTGTTGGCAGAAAACGTGTGGTCCTGTAGGATGGATTCAGTTTCGCTAGAGTGCTCTCCATAGTCATCATTTGCAGTCCCCTCTAGATACTGTTTTCTCCACAGCTGCAGACCATTTGGGTCGTAGTCTTTCTCAGACTGCCTTCTGCTTTAAAGCTGGACACATGATAAGATTGGACCCCACCCGTTTTTGTTGGTAGTGCCTGTATGTTGTGAGCATGCCGGCTGGGAGGCTTCCCTGTACTGGATTGCTGCTGCCTTTGTGGTTCCTGCTGCCGCCTCCCTCTTTGTGTGTGTGGCCAGTGGAGGAGACTTGGGCCTTTGGTCAGAGGAGCTGCTGCCCCTCCTCTCAGCACTCTCTGTCCCATGCCTAACAACATAGCACAGACAGCGGTGCCTGCAGAGGGATCTGTCTCCCACGGCAGCCTGGGCGCCGGAAAGCCTTCTTTGGATTTCTTACTGTGTTTGTAGTCAGATGGCCTCACTCTAGAATTTGGTTACTTAGTTTCGTGTCTATCACCGTTTCTTTCCAGTTTTCCTGGTTAGAAGCTCTTTCGTACAGTGAGTTATAGCTCCTTTTGTAGCCTGCATAGTACCCACCCTTACAACAGGCGGTGGTATCTGTGTTAATAAGTGAGCTAGAAAAAGCTTTGGGATAGTATACTTCTGATTTTCCAGGGAGGAAAAAACCAACTCTTAGTATAAGAGAATAGAAAAGAATGTTTTTATTTTGTTATAATATGCATGATATGACTGAAGGTTAACTTTTATGTAAAGGGAAGCTTCATTATATAAAGCATTCATTAAAGGCTTATTTTTTTTATAAAGACTTTTTGGACAAAGTTTAAATAAGTACAGGTAATATATCTTGGTACAATTTGGATTATCTACTTAGAATTTATTTCTTGGGAGTAATGGAGGTCCATTTTTATTTCTTTCTTGATTCTGGCCAAGTGAGGTCCTGATGCCTTCTTCTGAGCGATAAGCCCCACAGGAGCTGTGAGAGAATTGGGGGCTGGGAGCAGTCAGAGGGGAGACCAAGTCATCCCACAGCAGCCAGTGAATACCTGGAGCTTCATTTGTCCTGTTGACAAACCTGATAGTAGTTCTTTCTCTCTTGCCTCTACCTTCAGCCCCTTTGCCAAGAAACAGCTTTGAGCACTGTCTCCGGGTATGGGGAGGGTCTCTACCATGCAGATAGAAGCATCTGCTAATAGCCTTCTTCTGTTTGTCATAGCAGAGGTGAAAACCCCCAAGCGCCGACAGCCATTTGTCCCTTTTGCTCTGAGGAATCACACAGGGTGCACTTTGTGGTTTGCCACCCTGACCACCACGCCCACCAGGTAAGGAGCACTCAGTTTGCTACCCTGAGTCACCTCTGCCACCAAAGCCTCCTTGTACCAGGCCAGGAGAGCAAGGTGGGCCCCTTCTTGAGGTTCTTGGGATTATATTTGAATCAATAACTTGCTATCTTGCTGAGTTTATGATGAAGGTTCTGATTCTACGTAGAATCTGTAAATAGAGAAGTAGGTCCTGAGTCTGAAAAAATCAAATTATGATCTTGATCTTGGTAAACATTATGTTTAAAAGTGAGACAATCAAGGATATGAGTAGGAAGTGTGAAAAAAAAGTCATTCCATCTTTTCCCTTTAGTCTCCATCTCTCTTTCCCCTTTTAGAGAAGCTGTATATGGTTATTAAACTAAACGTTTTGCATTTTTCTTCCAAGAGTGCTTTGAAAACATCCCCCATCCTCCTCCACCCCTAAAGAATTATCATCCGTACCTAAAACACACTTCAACCCAGATGGAATTGGGTGGAGTTTGGAGAGCAAATGAGAGTTTACCTAAGCCAAGGGGGAACCTTTTCTAACAACTTTCTGCCTATTTAGATCTTGGCTCAAAGCTCTAATACATGGTGATCTTTCCAGCTTACATAATAAAGTACATGAAATGAGTAACAGAGAATCAATTGATTTGAAAATAAACATTTCTCCTGCCTCCACTAAGTATGGCAGTGCTCTAGAAAAGAAGTTTTCTGTTTATTTTAACAGTTTAGGTCTATTAAATTCTATCTAGTCACCTACATGCTACTTTAAAAGTCATGCCTTAGATTACATGTACAAGAGTCTACTGCTGGAGCGAAGTGACTATATAATGATAGCTTTCACTTATTTCTGAAATTTCAAATAATTTGTTAGTGAGCATGAAGATGACTGTAGTTACTGACCTTCTAGTTCATCCTTTGGAGCCCAGTTATGCGCCTTATTGCTGGGAGTCAAGATCCAGGAGGGTTCTGCTGCTCGGCCCGGAGCTCTTGTGAGAGGGAGCTGGGGAGAATGAGGGCCAAGCTGGTATCCTCTGGTTTGGTTCCAGGGCTGCACTGTCTCACAGTGGGAGTCCAGGGGTAGTTCCGGAAGGGAATGGCACATTTCTTGATGATGCGCACAATGTGAGTGAATGGCGAGAAGTCCTCACGGGCGAGGAGATTCCCTTTGAATTTGAAGCAAGAGGAAAGTTAAGACACAGGTAAAGTATGGCTTATTCTTTTCCTTAAAAAGTGGATATTGATGATTGTAGTGTTTTGCCTTTTCATTTTCTTTATTGATCATTTTAATATTTTACTTTTAAAAGATATTTTGAAAATCAGTGTTTCCTTATATAATACAAAGTGTAGGCAGTCTTGTTATCTTGGAAATACATGTCTTCCATTAATTATCCATTTATTTGACATGTGAGGTGATAACCTGTGTGTTTCACATAATTTGGTCGAAGCACAGACAGAGCATAACACTCAGGTTTATTGTATCTTGACCTGGTTTTCATGATGCAGCACTGCCGTGGTATTCTTTTCTCAAAGCATGTTGATTTCAATTTTAATGTGAATATATGCCACATAACTCATTCATTCATTCATTCATTTTTACATAGCCCAAGTCATAGAAGCCTATCACATAGCACTTTTAGCAAGTGGATAGTTTTAGGGAGGAGAGCCAATAGTGATAAGATAGAAATTCTAAGAAGAATAAGAGTAACTCATCAAGGAAGACTGCTAGCTGATGCATTCCTAAAGTAGCCAACCAAAACACTGGAATAAATGTGAAAAAAGGTTGTATCTGGTTACTGAGAGATCATAAAGTATCTAATAAAGTGTTATATTATTTACAAACATTTTTAAATGGAAGGGCTGTCCAGTAGATATCAATAGGTTAAGACTTAGTCTTTGAATTGGTTGAGATTTAGTATTTGAGCCTCATATTTGATTTTGAACTGAGCTGAAGTTGAAGAGATTGGTTTCAGCTTTCTGTAGTCATGTGCTCTTCATGGTGCTCTGAGTCTTTGTGTGCAAACCCACTCCCAAGGCAAGTACTTCTTCCTTTTGCATAGCTTTGTACCCACACACATTATTCCCAAGAGATGAGAGTTCTGAATGTGTGGGTTTCCAGGGGTCTTAGTAGAAAAAAAAATTTTTTTAAAAAATCACTATGCTGGGCACATGTATCTGGAAGCTACTTTATAGTTTCCAGGGATGAGTGGTGAGCATTCTCCTGTTCCTCCACATAATTCTGGGAGAAGCTAACTATAGAACTGTTGGCACTATTTCTTAATAAGCATAGCTTCTGTTGTATCAGAAAGGTTTTGACCTCTTTGTCATTTCTGTTTTTGTTTCTATGTTTTGTAACCCATTTCAAGTCCCACTATTCTGCTTGAATTCATCAAAATAAATGCTTTTTCTGGCTTCCCCCCCCTTTGGCACTTTGTACCCCACTCTGTGCCTCCCTCCTCCCTTCCTGTCAGCCTCAAATCCAGTTCTCCATTTCACTTCTGGCTTGAATTAGGCAAAATCTAAAATAGAATTAAATGTGCAATTTCCTCCCGTTCCTCCTATTCTGCCCACTGCCTTCTGCTCCAGTTTCAACCGAGCACTTCAGCCCTGAAACTCCAAGGGCTCTGTCTCGCATACCCTGTCTGTAGTTACGTAGGGTTAAAGCCAAACTACTGAATGTGGTTCTGAGAGCAGTAGGATATTCAACAAAGGAACTAAGAAGAAGAAATTTTTAGTGCAAGAGTATGGTTATTGGGTTAAATGGCTAGTACATTTTTACCACCCCATTGACGTCATTGTTTTCTAAAGGTTGGGGTGGGGTTGGTGGGGGGAAGACCTGGGCTCATGTACAGGGTTTGCCTGGTTTGTACAATCCAGGGTAAATGCCACTCTTGCTCAAGTTTTATAGATTTTGCAATTTGTGTCGTAAGTGTAAAACTCAGTTAAACTGTGCTCTTGATTTCCCTTGTATTAGGTAATCCCCAAAAGGTTTAGCCAACTGGGTTTTTACATCATTATGTAGTAAATCAGATTTTCGTCTTTGCTTCTACTTTTCTTCCCTTCTTGAGATTGTGCTTAATATCTTTTTCTGTCTTCTACCTGACAGACACACCCATGACCTCCGGATTCATCAGCTGCAAGTGAGAGTAAATGGCTGGGAACAAGTGAGCCCAGTGTCTGTGGACAAAGTTGGGACCTTTTTTCGATATGCAGCACCAGATAAAAATTCATCTTCCTCTACGGTGTGTGTCTGCAGGACGGGTGTTTCATGGCGGAGTTGTGCCCGGGCCACACCCCCGTAATGCCAGTCAGTCAGATGATTAGGCCTGTGAT
>CM052444.1:100407629-100428197 GCA_028533085.1 Varecia variegata | reverse complement strand
GTTATAGGCGTTGGTAATCAATGTGTGGATAAGCCAGGCAACGATTAATTTCAGTAGAAAAACAAGATGCAAAATTGGCAGTAACATGTTACCTCACCTGCGCAGGTCCTTTTCATGCTTGGCTGGCCTGACTGGCAATTTACTAGTTTGCTAAACATGAGTCTTGGTTTTATTTCACATGTTGTTATGCTGTCTTTATACACCATCTTTTTTACATTTCTTATCATGCTGCTCCTTGATCCTTTTCGCTCTGTCTCCAAATCAATCTCTGTGGCACAAAGAAATGTCTACTGTTGTTTCTTTTCTGCTCACACATGCTCACATGCACTCTTGCCCTAATTGTACACCATCCTGTAGTCCCCGGGGTTGGAGGATCTGCCCAGGGAGTGGGACAGGTCGCAGGCCTGGCTTGTGTATGGGTGGACGCTGGCCCCCTGGCTGATGCAGCTGTCGTGATGCTCTTGCCCACACTCGTTCATACCTCACAGGATAACTGCTCTCACTTTTGCATAGCTGGTGGTGAGGTGGAAAGTACAAATTTGCAGAGAAACATTGCAGCTTTCCTCATGAAAAATATTCTTGGAGAGCACTGTTCCACAAATGTTCATTTTCACTGTTCTCTGGTGCCCCATGTTTCTTAGGGAGGAAAAAAACCAAAAAACTTATTTTTTTTTGAAGATTACTTCTTTGCCTAAGTTCATGTCTGATAATGAAAGGACTAAATTTTCCCATAGATACCTTTCTATGGTATTGAAGTATTCTGAATGGAGAAATTTGGTATACATTGAATGGTTGTAAAATAAATATTGTGTTCCCCATATCTTTCAAGAAAAGATGTTTTATCTTCATAGTAGACCATACTTTACCTGAAAGTATTTGAAACACCACCCTTTTAAGCAGATTATATTGTTATTGAATTTAATGGTGCCTATTATCTTAGGTCTGTGCTGACTCTCTGACTTTTGGAATCTTTCTTAGATTGGCAGCCCAAGCAGCAAGACAAATATTATCCATCCCCAGGTTTACGTGAGTGTGATTTTCCTGTTGTCACTGTGTTTACTGAGTATATGCACTGCGTCTGAACCATACCTAGATGTGTATTTCTTGACGGCCAGAGGACTCAATGACATATATGTGATTGGAATTTATCTCTACCCTTTTATTTTATTTTATTTTTTAAGACAAGAGTCTTACTCTGTTGCCCTGGCTAGAGTGCCGTGGCGTTAGCCTAGCTCACAGCAACCTCAAACTCCTGGGCTCAAGCAATCCTCCTGTGCCTCAGCCTCCCGAGTAGCTGGGACTACAGGCGTGGGCCACCATGCCCGGCTAATTTTTTCTATATATTTTTAGTTGTCCGGTTAATTTCTTTCTATTTTTTAGTAGAGACTGGGTCTCGCTCTTGCTCAGGCTGGTCTCGAACTCCTGACCTTGAGCGATCCACCCGCCTCGGCCTCCCAGAGTGCTAGGATTATAGACGTGAGCCACCGTGCCCAGCCTCTCTGCTCTTTTATATTAGTGTTCACCTTCCTTTTCAAAAAACTTGCAGTAAAATGTTTTCACCTAAGTTGGTGTGTGAGACTGAGTAGTACAGGGAAGAAGAAGAGGCAAATGTTTTGGTTCAAGCTCTGTTTTTCTTTCTAAGTTAAAATAGAAATTAACCCTGGTATGGCCATATGTATTTCATAGGTTTGGGTCTAAACATCATGAAAATAAACAAGAAGGAAAAACAGTAAAATTTTGGCTTTTGAAACACCATTATAAGATGACATTAAAAAACTTTTCAGGCTTTTGCTTATAATTTCTTCTCCCTGAGGATCTTAAGTTTTGAAATATAAAATTTCAGTTAGATCTGGAAGCAGCAATATCAAAATTTTAAACAATTGTTATGGGCTTTGAATATTGGGGCCTTGCAGGGGCTGGGTCAGTGGAAGCTTGAGCTTTGATGATGATTTATGCCCAGAATTGTGTCCTTCTAAAAACACTCTAGAAAATTATAGTTTGCTTTTCCGTTTAGACTTCCTGGAAGTCTTGGTTCAAAACATGGAGCTCTTCAGTTTATTATTTATTAGGTTGATTTTCACATACTGTTTGTCTTTATTAAGTTGGCGGAATGAAAAGCTTGAGTATGATACCATTTGTTTCTCCAGTAAAAAAACATTGTTAATATGTTCTGGACACTCACTCTAAGAGTAATACTTTTAGAAACTTTCTCTTTGGTATACCTAAAGTGGGATTTTGTGCTTTTAAGAAAATTTCCTGTCACATGGTATTAACACAAAATGTCTGTTGAATGTGTGAATGAACATATGGAAAAATAACATAATGGCTGTAACCCAAAACCAGAAATAAATAATTTCTCTCAGTTATGTTGAGTTTCTGAAACTTGGTGTCCTGTTTATAAAAGAGTGAATTTTGAACAGAACCTACAGGGTTTTTTGAAGAAAGAAAAATTTGTTTTTAAAGTTCTTTGAAATACAAATGTTGGCTTTTCTATGGGCATGCCAATGAATAGTATATGGGCCTAAATAGTAAATTTTATGACATTTAGAAAAAAACATTATTATTTATTCCTGAGAAAGGCACACTGATACAGACAATTCTTCCTTATACACTCTCGGGATCTTACAAAGATGAGTCTTAATCTCAGAAGGCTTTCTTCTGTTTTTGTGTGTATTTTTGGGTAGTACCCAACCCGTTGTTAGTGTTCAAGGAATGCTTTCTTAATTTAATATTAATCTGAGAGGAAAATAACGTAGAAGGGAAATCATTTAACGTTTTGCAAAGTCCTACCTCATGGTTTCTAATTTTAGTCGCTTGGATGATCTTTATTTTATTCCCTTCCAGTAGAGTTGAAAACAAGTCTTCTTCACAGTTTCCATATAAGGGCTGATGTGTGGGAACCCAGGGGAGTATGAATGAAGGATAACTTCCAGCGGATTGTTTCTTACCACATTGGAGGAAGTTTAGAAAATTGGATTAGGTTATTGCTACAGTCTTAGGTGAACATTCTTTATAGTGTTTCTAGAGGCTTAGGACTGATTTTTCCTTGTGACACTCTGTGTGATACCACATTTGACTAGATAATCTATTTTTGTTGAAATTTTTTAGAATTAGCTGTTTTTGATATTTATTTATAGGATATTCATTCCTTTTAAAGCAGAATGATTTTAGGGTCTAATGACTGATTTCACTGAAGAGTTATAGCAATAAGATGTTTTTGATTTAGACATTCTGGTTGATATTGTTGTATCCTTTGTTTTTTCAGAAGCACACTATTTTATTTCTATCTTTCTTTCACAGTTCTCTTCACTCCCACCTGTCCGGGTGGTCTTTGCGGTGACTATGGAAGGCAGTGCTCGGAAAGTAATCACTGTCCGATCAGCCCTCATTGTGAGGAACAGACTTGAGACACCAATGGAACTAAGACTGGACAGCCCATCAGCTCCAGACAGTATGTTTTGGTTGTCTAGAGTGTAGTAAAAGCTTGATAAACATTTGTTGACTGTTGTTAGCTCTCTGTTTCCCTAGTAGTGTCTTCTCCAGCAGTCAGTGTACACTGTTCTTCCTTTTGTCCTGAGATGCTCAATCTTTGGGATGTAGGACCATTGCCTGAAAGTGCTGACACTTGTTTCTACGGCAGAACCAGTGGTGCTTCCTGCTGTCATGCCAGGGGATTCGTTTGCTGTGCCTTTACACCTCACTTCTTGGCGGCTACAGGCCCGGCCTAAAGGATTGGGTGTATTTTTCTGTAAGGCTCCTATTCATTGGACCAACGTAGTGAAGACCACAGAGGTTAGTAGCAGCAAACGAGAGTGCCACTCTATGGACACGGAAAAAAGCCGATTCTTCAGGTATGTAGTATTGCTACCATGACATGTCACTTTTGCTTTTTTTTTTTTTTCTTTTTCTTCTTTTCAGGGTGATGTGACTCTATTACCATTCTTTCCCTAAGGACCCTTAGTGATTTAGTTGTGCTTATTAAAAACCCTACAATTCTTGGCCAGGTGCGGTGGCTCACGCCTGTAATCCCAGCACCCTGGGAGGCTGAGGCGGGAGGATTGCTTGAGGTCAGGAGTTCAAGACCTGTCTGAGTAAGAGCAAGACCCGGTCTCTACTAAAAAATAGAAAAAATTAGCCAGGCATGGTGGCCTGCATCTGTAGTCCCAGCTACTCAGGAGACTGAGGCAGGAGGGTTGCTTGAGCCCAGGAGTTTGAGGTTACAGTGAGCTATGATGACACCACTGCACTCCAGCTGGGGTGACAAAGTGAGACTCTGTCTAAAAAATAAAACAAAACAAAGCCCTACAATTCTTATTCCTGAAGTTCTTTAGTTAGAGTTCATGAGAACTCAAGACTTAACCCTTGGTGGGAGTCAGAGGGGCTTGTTTATCATTTAATATTTGTGGGCGAAACAACTGACAAACACACTACTCACATAAGATGAGAAACTTGTGTGTGTACGTCAGCATAAAGTGAGGACATACAGGCAGGGGAAGAAAAAAAACCCCCAAAAATAACCAGTTCCCATTCCTAAGTTGGGAAGTAAAATTCTGGGGTTGGAAGTTTTTTGAGTGAGATTTCAGAAGGTTCGTGTGCCCAGTGCTGAGTTTCTTGAGGACTTTGACAAAATTGCCTAAGCGTTTAAACTCCTGTTTTCCCCTTCTGAAGAATATAAGGAATATGTTCCTAGATTCCATGCTGGAAAAAATACTGTTTTTAGTTTGCTGTTATTAGACCCTAATAAACCTAGACTTTAAACTTGGGTAGAGATTATTAGCTTTAGTTTCCTTTATACTTAAGATAGGCATTCATTTAGTTTAAACTTAGGGAAGAGATACAAGAATAGTATAAAGAATTCTAGTATACCCTTTACTCAGTTTTGCCAGTGGTTAACGGACTAGAGGGAGAAATAAATAAATTGCCATAGCTGGTGATTTTAACACTTCCCTTCAGTAATTTATAGGAAAAAAATCAATAAAGATATAAAAGATTTGAACAATGCTATCAGTCAGCTTGTTCTAGTCGACACTTGTAGAACGCTTTACCCAACAACTCCAGATTGTACATTCTTTTCAAGGATGTGTAGAACATTCATCAAGAGAGACCATCTGTTGGATCATAAAACAAAGATCAATAAATATTAAAGAATTGAAACGGTACAGAATATATTTCCTGATCACAATAGAACTAAACTAAAAATAACAACAATAAGATGCCTAATAAATCCCCAAATATTTAGAAATTAAACAATATATTTCTAAGTAACCCATGGGTCAAAGAAGAAATCGCAAAGGAAATTAGAAAATATTTTGAATTGAGCAATAATAAAAAGCAGACATGTTAAAATATGGGGGATGTAGCAAAAGCAGTTCTTAGGGGAGAAATTATAGTTTTTAATTCTCATATTAGAAAATGAGGAAGACATAAAATCACTGATTTAATCTTTTACCTTAAGCTAGAAAAAGAAGAGTGAATTAAACACAAAGAAATAGAAAAAGGCAACAATAAAAATAAGGGTGGAAATCAGTGAATTAGAAACAAATAGAAAATCAGCAATGTCAAAACTGGCTTATTAAAAAGATTCATAAATTTGATAAACCTCCAGCAAGACTGATCAAGGAGAAAAGAGGGAAAATACAAATTACCAACACGAGGAATGAAAAAAGGAGACATTATTACAGATCCTACAGACATGAAAAGGATGAAAAGGAGATAACAATTTTGTGCCAATCAATTCCACACTTAAATGACACTTTTCTTGAAAAAGACAAATTATGAAAACTGATAAAAAGAAGAAACAGAAAATCTAATATCTATCAAAGAAATTTAATTTATAGAAAAGCCTTCCCACAAAGAACACTCTAGGCCCATATGACTTTACTAGTGAATTTTACCAGACATTTAAGGAAGAAATAATACCAGTTCTCTGCACAAGATCTGTATCAATATTGTAAGAGAAAAAAAAACTATGAACCAGTGTCCCCCATGAAGACATGCAGATATCCAGTAAGTGGGTTTATCTCAGAAATGTAAGATTAACTTAATGTTTGAAAATAAGCAAATGTAATTCACCATATTAAGAGGCTAAAAGAGGAAATACATCAGATAATCTCGGCCAATGCATAAAAATATTAATAGCATTTGCTAGAATTAAATATCCATTCATGATAATGCTCAGTGTCTTAGCTCAGGGTGCTGTGTAACAAAATACCATAGACTGAGTGGCTTGAGCAATAGACATTTATTTCTTACAGTTCTGGAGGCTGGGAAGTCCATGATTAAGGTGCCTGCCGATTCAGTTCCTGGTCAGGTTCTTCTTCTTGATGACTTGCAGATGGCTGCCTTCTCATTGTGTCCTCACATGGCACAGAGGGAGTGGCAGCAAGCTCTGGTCTCTCTTCCTCTTCTTATGAGTACATTAATCCCATTATGGGTGCCCCACTCTCATCACTTCATCTAAATATAATTACCTCCAAAAGGTCCCACCTCCAAATACGATTACATTGGGAGTTAAGGCTTCAACGTAGGAATTTTGGGGTGACACAAACATTCAGTCCATAACACTCAGCAAAGTAGGGATAGAAGGGAACTTTTAAAATCCACTAAAGGGCATCTATGATAAACCTACAGCTAACATTATACTCGATGTGAAACATTAAACTCTTTTCCCTTTACCCTTGGGAACCAGGCACTCTACTTAACATGGCAGTAGTAGTCCTAGCTATTGCAATAAGGCTGAATAAATAATAAATAAAATGTCAAAAAAGAATAAAGATCTCAATAGATATGAAACTGTTGTTGTTTGCAAATGACACAATTAGGTATATAGAAAAGGCATGGAATGTGTAAGAAAATTGCTAGACCTACTTTGGCAAGATTTCAGGATTCAAGATCAACCTGTAAAAATCAGTTGTATACTTACGCTCTAGCCATGAACAGTGGGAAAATATGATTTTAAAAAACATCATTCACAATAGCATCAAAAACATTAAATACCCAGGAACTAATCTGAGGACTGATGTATGAGTCTTCTACCCTAGAAAGTTTCTGTAAAACCTTGCTGAGAGAAATTAAAGAAGATCTAAATAAGTAGAAAGATATATCAAGTTCATGGGTTTGAAGATTTGGTATTTGTAGGATTTACGTTCTCAATAAATTGATCTGAAGATATAATACAATCCCTATCAAAATCCATTGGACTACTTTGAAGAAATAGACAAGCTATTATAAATTTATATGGCAGTGCAAAGGATCTAGAATATTCAGTGTCATCTTTAAAAAGAAGAACAGGCTGGGCATGATGGCTCACACCTGTAACCCCACACTTTGGAAGGCCAAGGTGTGAGAATTGCTTAAGCCCAGGAGTTTAAGACCAGCCTGGGCAACATAGCAAGACTCCATCTCTTAAAAAAAAAAAAAGAAGAGAAAAGAAAAAGAAGAACAAAGCTAGAGGACTTATAAAACCTGTTTTCAAGACTCACTGTATAGTCACAGTTATTGAGACAGTATGTAAATGGCATAAAGATAGAAGATAGATCAGTGTGACAAAAAGGGAATCTAGAAATGGACCCATGCATATATGGAGACTTTATTATCAGTCAAGGAGCCAAGTCAATCTAAATGAGGGAATGGAAAGTCTTAAACAAATATTGCTGAAACGAGTGGATATCCATATGAAAATGTGAACTTCAACCCCTATCCCACTTCATATGCAAAACTTAATCTGAGATGGATCATGGACCTAAATGTAAAACTCAGAACCATAAAGTTTCTAGAAACCATAGAAAAATATCTTCATGACTTTGGAGTAGACAATGATTTCCTACACAAGCAGCACTAACCACTAAAGAAAAACTTGAGAAATTGAACTTTTTTAAAATTTTTGGTTCATCAGTAGACAGCAGTAAGAAAAGGAAGAAACAAATCACAGAATTGGAAAAATATATATGTCTGACAAAGGAATTTTATATAGAATATGTGAAGAACTTCCTACAAATCTATAGTAAAAAGATAAACAACCTAATAAAAATAGGCAAAAGACTTGAACTGACAGTTTACAGAAGAGAATATACAAATGGTCAAGAGACAAATGGAAAGATGCTTAGCATCATTAATCATTAAGGAAATGCAGATCTGAACCACAGTGAAGAATATTTTGGTTTCACTAGAATGGCTAAAACAAGAAGGACTGACAACACCAAAAGTTGACAGAGATGTGGAGAAACTGGAACTCTTATAAATAGCTAGTGGGAGTGTCAAATGGCACAACCACTTTGGAGAAATTTGTGGCAGTTTTTTATAAAAGTTATGGACCCAATAAGTCTACTCCTAGGAATTTACCTAAGAGAAGTAAAGATATATGGCCACAAAAATACTTGTAGAAGAATGTTCATTTAGTCCTAAACTGGAAGCAACCCAGTTGGGTCTCAACAGGATAATGAATAAATAAAAAATGATTCATTCATAACATGGTGTACTACCAGGCAATGGTAAAAATCACATATGATGTATACAACAACATGGCTGAATCTTGCTGAGAATCCATGTTGAGGAAAAAAGGCCAGGCACAAAGAGTACTGTATACTGCGTGATTCCATTTCTGTGCAGTTCAAGAATAGACACAACTAATCCTTAGTGATAAATATTAAAAAGTGGTTACATTAACGATGGAAGAGAATATCACTGGAAAAGGGACATGAGGGAACTTTCTGGGGTGAGAGAAATATTCTATAATTTGTTTCAGGTGGTGGTTATAGAAGTGTATACAATTGTCAAAATTCACCAAACTGAATATTTAAAATCTATACATTTCATTGTGTATTATGCCTCCAAATGTATTGGAATTGAAAATTGCAAATATCTTACTGACTTATCAAATCATTTTAATGTTACTCTTTCTCATACTCAGCTAAGGAGAAAAAAAAATTCTTCATTCAGGCTGATGGTTTTCACACCATTTTGTCTTCATAGGTTTTGTGTGGCTATAAAGAAAGAGAATTATCCAGATTACATGCCCTCAAACATATTTTCGGACAGTGCAAAACAGATTTTCAGACAGCCTGGGCATACTATATATCTTCTGCCAACTGTGGTAATCTGCAACTTGCTACCCTGTGAACTTGAATTTTATGTTAAAGGAATGCCAATTAATGGGACACTGAAACCTGGCAAGGAGGCAGCTCTCCATACAGCTGATACATCCCAGAACATTGAATTAGGTAAGGATGTAGTCAAATAATCATATGTTATAATCCTATGAAAATATCAATGAGTATTTTATGATTATTTCATAAATATCTTGGAGAAATTGTGGTACGTATATTTCAATAAGCCAGCTGTCTTAGTCCATTTTGCATTGCTATAAAAGAATACCTGAGGCTGGGTAATTTATAAAGAAAAGAGCTTTCTTTGGCTCATGGTTCTGTAGGCTGTATAAGAAGCATGGTGTCAGCATCTGTTTCTGATGAAGGCCTCAGGAAGCTTCCACTCATGGTGGAAGGTAAAGGAAAACTGGCATGTCACATGTCATATGGTAAGAGGGGGAATGGGATGGGGGGAAGTGTGAAGGAGGTACCAGGCTCTCTCTCTTTTTTTTTTAAGAGATGGGGTCTTGCTCTGCCACCCAGGCTGGAGTGCCATGGTGGGATCATAGCTCATTACAGCCTTAAACTCCTGAGCTCAAGTAATTCTCCTACCTCAGCCTCCTGAGTGCTGGGATTACAGACATGTGCCACTGTGCTTGGCTAATTTATTTTTTCATTTTTTAAGAGACAGGGTCTTTCTATGTTTCCCAGACTGGTCTTGCACTCCTGGCCTCGTGTGATTCTCCTGCCTCAGCCTCCTGAGTAGCTGGGATTACAGGCATGAGCCACCATACCCAGCAAGATCTTCTAAGCAGTCAGTTCTCATGAGAAGTAATGGAGTGAGAACCCACTCATTACCTGGAGGACAGCACCAAGCCATTCATGAGGGATCTGGCCCCACGACCCAAATACCTCCCATCAGGCCACATCTCCAACATTGGGGATCAGTCGCAACATGAGATTTGGAGGGAGCTATATCACTAGCTTAAAGGAATTATGCAGTTTAAAAACAAACAAACAGACAAACAAACCAAAAAAACCCTGTAGCTAGTCATGGTGCCATGCACCTATAGTCCCAGCTACTCAGGAGGCTGAGGTGGGAGGATAGCTTGGGCCCAGGAGTTTTGAGACTATAGTGCGGTATGATAGCACCTGTGAATTGCCACTGTACTCCAGCCTGAGAAACATAGCGCAACCACATCTCTTGAAAAAAAAAAAAAAAAAACTTAAAGAAAATGATCAAAAGAAAAAAACTGAAAAGCCAGAATATTTATAGAGGAGGCACTCAGTGGAGCCTTTTTTCTTACGTTGCTCACTTGATGTATGTATTATTTTTAGACCATACTTTTTCCTAGCTGTAAAATGAACAAAATCATATGTCTCTTCTTCTTCTCTTTTCTGGGAAGGGATAAACATTTGCTAAGCATACACTGTACTCTAGGCATAAGCCAGACTTTTTCACACAGGCGATCTCATGTAATCCCTATGGCAATAGTTATTTGCCCCATTGTACTGATGAAGAAATGGAAGTTTGGAATGTTTAATGCATCAAGTAATTTTCAGTTTTAAGGATGAATGAAGTCAAAGTAGAGAGTCATTATCATATTTGCAGCCCTTAAAGAGCAAGGGTGATTATAGGTGACGATGCTGTGTGGTATGTTTCATAATAGCTAGAAGAGAGGATTTTGAGTGTTCGCAAACGATGAATGTTTGAGATTAGGGAAATGCTAAGCACCCTGATTTGGTCATTACACAATGTATATATCTATTGAAACATCTCACTGTACCCCATCAACACATACAATTACTATGTGTCAACTAAAAAAATTTTTAAGTTTAAAAAAAAGCAAAGAAGTACTCCTGGAGTTTAAGAAGAAAGTATGTTTCTTTAAAACTGCCATAGACATGTTAAAGTAATAATAACTTAGATATTTATCTTTTTACAGTTATGTAATTGCTTTCACTGTATCATCTCATTTGATCTTTACAACAGTGCTTGGTTCAGGCTGAGACAGGTGGTGTCCCTCTTTGTAGGTGAGGGACCTGAAGCTCACTGAACTTGAGCAATGTGTCCCACAGTAACAAGATTACATTTCAATGACCATATAACCCTCGAGCTTAATTTAGAAAAGAAAAATAATGCAATTCTATTCATTCTAAAGAAAGTAGGTCTTTAGTGTTTGTTAGTTTTTATGTTAGTTTTTTAATATACTTCTTTAAATATTTGTTGAGCCCCAGTACAAAACAGAAACACTGTCCCCCCCTGCCCCCTGCCATCATAGGATATATCATGAGCTCCTGATGATCATAACTGCTACTGATAGCTTTTTGGTATTCGGATCCTTCTACTTGTACAATTTAGACTCCCTAATGTGACTTCCAGGCCTTCTGGTTTTCTTACATTTATTCTCACCCCAGCTAGAGGACAATGGCCAATCTAATGAGATATTTACCAGGGAGATATTTAATTATTGCTTTTTCCAAAAGGAATCCAATTTAGTTTTCTGTGGGCTATTTTAACAAACTAAAGTGAGAACCTAGAAAGTTAATAATTTTATCTTCTTTAGGGGTATCATTGGAGAATTTTCCCCTCTGTAAAGAATTGCTCATTCCACCTGGAACCCAAAACTATATGGTGAGAATGAGACTCTATGACATCAACCGGCGGCAGCTGAACCTCACCATCCGGATTGTGTGCCGGGCGGAAGGATCCTTAAAGATCTTCATTTCTGCTCCATATTGGCTGATTAACAAAACAGGTATGTACAGAGGCCGCTCCAGTAAGCCTTTGGCATTAGTCATGGGAATTCAGATTTATTTGCTCAGCTCACTAAATGGAGCCAATGCAAATAGATTACTTCAGCAGTCTAAGCTGCTGAAACCTTCCTGCTTCCATAGTAAGTGCTTAATCCTGGTCAAAACTGTCCTTTTATTCAATGAACTGAGCCCACTAAATACACTCAATTTTCACTATTTTCACCCTTGATGATTTTTTTTCCTTTACCATTTGCATCTCTCTTGGGCAGGCTGGGTGGGATTGATATAAACCTCTCCCCTCCTTTCTCAAGGGTTACCACTGATCTTCAGACAGGACAATGCAAAGACAGATGCTGCAGGCCAGTATGAGGAACACGAGCTGGCCCGGAGCCTGAGCCCTCTCTTATTTTGCTATGCTGACAAAGAGCAGCCCAACCTGTGAGTACAGTTATTTATGGGAAGGGGAAATAAGCTCCTAGGGAAGGGAAGAAATTAGCAAAGGCTATAATATATCCATGTAAGTAGAAATATACCATAGATAACAATTCTGACTTGGCAGGGGAATAGAACCATGACCTAATGGGATTTTGGGGGATCTAATTTCTGTGTTATTCGATACTGAAAATAAACCATTTGGTTGGTTTATAATGAAAGCTAGTTTTATTTTACATGTATTGAAGTAGTTCTCCTACTCATAACTCTGCCAGCGAAGAGAAACCTGTGTGTTCCCCTTCTCGTCTCTGCAGTTTCTCTTCCCCTGTAAGCTTTTAGCACAGGCAGAGGAGCTGGCATCAGAGTGGACATAGACTGACCCTTTGGTAAAACCTTCAGCCCCATTAATCCAATCCAGGATTTATGTAAGGTTTTAAAATTCATCCCTTTTACCCTTGAAATAAAATGTACCATTTTAAAATCTCAAACCACTCATTGCATGTTTAAAAGCCGAGAAAAGCAACAATTGTGAGGATGAGATGACATGTCCTTTTAATGTATGGTAGGAGCATTAATTCTTTTTATTCTTGGTTTTGATGTTCTGCTTTTTATAGGAGTCTTCTCATTCAGAGCCCTAATCCGGAGATAAAGGGGTGTATCTGATAGTACTAAAATACCATGCCCTGTTATCTGTAGAATTATGCTGAAAGCTTAACAGGAAGGCTTCTGGAGTACTGCACTTTAGTGGGTACAGATGCACCTACCAGGGAGAGCTAGCATCTAGATTGGTGTAGTCAAGGAGAGAAGATGGATTAGAGTTGCAGATATTGTAGGAGATACAGCCAGCCACTTGACATGTACCGCAAGCCCAGTCTCATTCTTTTCCTGAAAGGATTTGGACAGATCTAGGACTTGACGTTTGTTTTATCCATGGATTTCGTAGTTCCCAAAGCATTTCCACATAGACTGTCTCACTGGATTCTCCCCAACATCCCAATAGTTTAGGCAGGGCAGGAAATATTATATTTTAAGATGAGGAAACTGAGGCTCAGAGAGACAAGACATTGACCAACTAAACAATGCTTTGCTGTTGTAATGGTACCAATCCTTAGAAGTAATGTACCATTGGCTGCATCTTTTATCCATACTCTTCTCTTGCTTTTTTTTTTTAATGAACCCTTGAAAATACCTGAGTCAGGAAAGGATCAGTTTGACCTGAATCCATGATTTTCAGGGGAATAATAGAAATGATAGTGTTTCCTCATATGTTATGCTTATGGAATCCTAATGTTTTCTCCTAAAGGATTTAGTTGTAGATGTCAATATATTTCACACACTGTTGGACTGTGGCTACCTCTAAGATAGAGGGTTTTTTTGTTTGTTTGTTTGTTTGTTTGCTTTTTTTTTGAGAGAAGGTTTCACTCTGTTGCCTTGGCTAGAGTATAGTGACATCATCATAACTCACATCAGCCTTGAACTCCTGGGCCCAAGTGATCCTCCTGCCTCAACCTCCTCAGTAGCTGGGACTACAAGCGTGCACCACCACATTCGTTTGGCTGATTTTTTTTTTTTTGTAAAGCCAAGGTCTTGCTATTGCCAGGCCGATCTGGAACTCCTGGGCTGAAGCATTCCTCCCACTTTGCCCTCCCAGAGTGCTAGGATTACAGGTGTGAGCCACCATGCTCAGCCTCTAAGATGGAGTTTTGACCACTGATTAACTTTTTCACTGTGCTTTGGAATCACATAAGAGTGAGGGAGAGAGTCA
Organism: Varecia variegata; assembly: GCA_028533085.1. NCBI lineage: Eukaryota > Metazoa > Chordata > Mammalia > Primates > Lemuridae > Varecia > Varecia variegata. Next base: position 100,414,160 of record CM052444.1, on the reverse strand, counting down.
GTCAGTATTAGAGATCTAGTTTTGGGTAATAGCTACATTAGTATTTCCTGATTAGAACAGGTAGATAAGACTTTCTTGTGGATGAATATGTACATCTTTGCTTTTCTGCCCCACAGCTGCACGATGAGAATCGGAAGGGGGATTCATCCGGAAGGCATGCCGGGCTGGTGTCAGGGCTTCTCCCTGGATGGTGGTAGTGGTGTCCGAGCTTTGAAAGTCATCCAGCAAGGAAATCGCCCAGGGCTGATCTATAACATTGGTGGGTCATGTTTGGAGCAGTGGGAGAGTGAGAATCGTTGGCTGATAACCTCAGGCTGGGAGGAATAAGCTGGCTGTGCATTTGGTCTAGCTACAAGTGCTGATTTTCTCATTTGGCATCGAGTCAGGTATCTCCTCTCTGAATGCTAGGTTAATATCAGCATAGATCTGTTCTCCTGGGGCTCTGCGGAGCCACCTAAACACTGCCCTTTTGAGGTCTGTGGCTCTGTTTAATTTCAGACTCACCTGTGTCAGGAAAGTATCAGTTTGGCCTGAATTCTTGTTTTTCAGGGGAATAATAGGAACACTTAGAATGCTTTTCATCCTCCAAGTATTCCCACGCATTCATTAAAATTTGCAAACCCTAAGAGGGTAAGAAGCTTTGTTCTCCTTGAAACTGAAGGAGAGAGGTTAAGTGACCTGCCTAGATGCACAGGGGAAGTCTGGGTCAGAAGTAAGATTAGGATTGGGGTCTACGAATTAGAGGCAGAAAATACAATAAAATGTACTTGGTGTTTGTAGTAATTAGAAACACCCCAACTAACTTAGCTTCTGGAGATAGGAAGGGTGGGAAGGGGAGGGGAGGATATTCTACCCACATGCCTTATAGCCACTTGAGAACAGTCAAAAGATTTTCTGAATGGTTAAGATAAATTTGATTTAAATATGCTTCAGGTTTAAAATGTTAGCAGGGCATCCATCCTTCTTTTATTATATAATTTCTAAGAATCTCAAAGAAGTGTTTAGTTTTGAGTGTTTCAACACCGTCTAGAACTGCATTGTCTTGTAGAACTTTCTGTGATGATGGAAATGTTCCATTTTGCACTGTCTGATATAGTAGCCACTAGCCACAAGCAGCTACTGAGCACTTGAGAGCATGTTACTGAGAAATGTGCCAAGTATGACTGAGGAGTTGAATTTTATTTAATTTTAATGAATTTAAAGTTAAATAGCCACATATGGCTAGTGGCTCCTGTATTGGACAGATGTAGTCATGTTGTAGAAGGAAAAACTGAGGTGGCATCATTAACATATTTCCCCTGAATCCCATGGAGAATTAGGGATATGTTTAAATGTTTGAGGATTTGTTAGGAAAAGAATCTTCCAAGTACAGTTTCCTTTTCAGGTTTTTAAACATGGATTTGTATTCATTCTCCCTTGACATGCGAGCTGTCACCTTAAAGTTGACATTAAGATTTTTAAAAGAAATAAACTTTGTTTGATCTTCCAGCTGAGGATCGTTTTCTTTACTTTTTCTCACATTTATTTGCTCCACCCCTTGACTAGGCAAAGGCTGCTTCGTGCTGAGTTTGGCTTTCTGCTGGGGTGTCTTGCCCTTGATATATTTTCCAAAGCAAGCTACCATAGGCTGGCTGGAAGCTGAAGTTGGGACAAATTGGGGGATGGGGTGGGGGAGCTTGTTTCTTTTCAAGCAGCTAGCACTAAGAACCGTAGAATTCTTGCAGAGAGGCAAATTGAGCAGACCAGTCAGACATACGCAGTGATTGCTCATATATACTTTTGTGCTAGGAGCATTCATTAAAGCTCTTAGTATAGGTTTTTAGGGACAAGACTGATTTGAGTTTTGTTGTTCCAACAAGGGAAAGGATATGGGGGAGGGGGTGGACTAACATAGGACTTGATAATTCTTAAGGATCATGAGATTTTGCCATATATTATCAAGGGAATTTGTGAAATCTCTGACTTAAATATTTGAAGAATTGGATAGATAACTAGCTTTCTATCAGAAAAGTTGAAAGCACAGTCCCAAACTGAAAAGCCAGGGACAGCCCTGCTAGTTAGCCTCGTTTGGACCTCCAAAAAGGATTTTGTGCCTTTTGATCTTATCATCTATTGATTTATTAGGTGTTTCCCAAGATGAAAAGGGGGAAAAAGTCCCCCCTTTCCCCCAAATTATCTATAGTGTTCTAGGGTACCCTAGACTCTTTTTGTAATATCAAATTAATACATCTTTTGTAGGCAGACTTTGTATTAGTTGAGATCAGCTAACTATGATAATGTTGATTTCTGACAACTAAAGCTTCTCTGTATATCACGGAAAGAAAAGTGGTAGGTATATCTCTCTATCCCAGTATTACATAACATTTCTTAAATATGGAGTTTCAAGGAAATTTGTTTTTGTGATTTTCTTAGTCTTTCTGATATTTTCAAGGCTTACATTAAAGGAATACCAGAGTTTTCCAGCCAGTATAAGTGAATAACTACAGAGTTACCAGATTGGAATGTTTATAATTGGGATTGTGTTGGGAAATCTGAGACACCTGGTTGTCATGTCCTGTAGTGGAGTCTCTGTTTTTATGGTTCTGTCGTTACTTGGACTGCTGAGTAGGTCCTTGCATGTCCCGTCACAGTTTAAGCAAGCCGTGGGAGGGTGCTGGTTCCAGAGGCAGGCTGCGGGGGGCTGCATCCCAGCGATGCCACTTACTAGCCACATGACCCAGAGAAAATTACTTAGCTTTCCATGCCTTAGTTTCCACATCTTTGAAATGGAAATAATGAAATATTTAACTCATAAAGTTGTTATAAGGATTCAGTGTAAAGCCTTTGGTAGAGGGCCTGCCATGTATTAAGAGTTCAGTAAATATTATTGTTGTTGATTTTATTATTTCTACGATAAATATTTTTTATCATTGTATAACCAAAGCTCAGCCCAGTGCCTTAAATATCGTTGCTGTATTTATAATCTGAATGAATGAATGAATAATTCATCCTGCTGAGTTTTATATTTTTAAAAATTTTTATCAGGGCCGGGCGCGGTGGCTCACACCTGTAATCCTAGCACTCTGGGAGGCCGAGGCGGGTGGATCGTTTGAGCTCAGAAGTTCGAGACCAGCCTGAGCAAGAGCGAGACCCCGTCTCTACTAAAAATAGAAAGAAATTATATGGACAACTAAATATATATATAGAAAAAATTAGCCGGGCATGGTGGCGCATGCCTGTAGTCCCAGCTACTCGGGAGGCTGAGGCAGTAGGATCACTTGAGCCCAGGAGTTTGAGGTTGCTGTGAGCTACGCTGATGCCACGGCACTCTAGCCTGGGCAACAGTGAGACTCTGTCTCAAAAAAAAAAAAAAAAAAATTTTTTTTTATCCAAGTTTTAAGGTAATTCAGTGCTGCTTCATGTTTCTTTCTTTATTTGGAACTTTGTGTTTTGTGATTTCCTTTGGACTATTTTGTTATTTTTTCCCAGTATGTAGTAGGTGCTGAATATAAATTTATTTTATAAATAAATAAATTGTATAATATTTAGCATTATGTTTGAGCTGGATTCTTGGGCAATGGGCTAAAAGAAAATACTAGAGAAGAGTCAAGTGAGTTCAGGGCATTATAGAATCCAGCTAAGTAATCTGAAATTTCCACTATATCCTGTAAAAGTGGAAATGTTCTCTAGAAGGAAATTTTGTGTCCCAAGTATAAACAGAAATGTATCATGTGAAACTGTCTTGGTAGTCAGCTTCGTAAATGGAGACCTAAGGTATGTGTGGCTTAACACCTATATATTTCGGTTGCTGTTATACTGACACTCACTTTGTGAGGAAACTACGAATTATGAGGACATTGATGTTGTCTCTGAGGCTTTTTAAGGTCTGAATGGGAAGAAGGAATAATACTTTGAGTGAATTGCTACTTCCATTCCATTCCTGGAAGATTCAATATCCTCTCTGGATGATACAGTAGTTTTTTTAGAGAAACTAAGTAATTTTAAAGGCTGTTTATTTTTGTCAAACCAAGAATTTTTTCTCTTCATATTAATTCATGAAAGTGGTTCTTGCTATTTGTAGGTATTGATGTCAAGAAAGGCCGAGGTCGATACATTGACACCTGTATGGTCATCTTTGCCCCCCGTTACCTGCTAGATAATAAATCATCTCACAAGCTTGCATTTGCACAGAGGGAATTTGCCAGGGGACAGGTAAGCCGTTTGCTTTTGAAGACTGTCCAGTGCTTATTTACTAGTACAGTGAGTTTTAATGTCATAGCTTATCCCTATCAAGACTGTAAGTTCTGTCATGTGAATAATCATTCTATGCCTTTACCCAAATAGCTTTTGGTAGAGGGTAAGCCTCAGAGTGGTACTCAGTAAACATTTGCTTGTTGACTAAAGCCAGTACTCCTGTGTGTTTTAGGGAACAGCCAATCCTGAAGGTTACATTTCTACCCTTCCTGGTTCCAGTGTGGTATTCCACTGGCCTCGGAATGACTATGATCAGCTATTGTGTGTCAGACTGATGGATGTTCCCAACTGTATTTGGTCTGGAGGCTTTGAAGTCAACAAGAATAATTCCTTCCATATCAACATGAGGTAAGTTCAAGACTCTAAATATAGATAAAAAGTAGCCTTGTTTGAGGTGTAGTAATATAAATAGTAAGTCCACACTGCTCGTTGTAAAATGGGTACATATATTTTTGGCTCAGATGAAGGTCTTAGAACTTACAAAGTCCAGGGAAGCATAAATGACCATTTTGATGGAATGAGCTAAACTGGGTGTTGCCAATTTTGACCATTGTGTCATTGCTGTGGTCTCAGAGGCTACAAGTCTGAGGAGTAACACTGAGCTCATATCATGATTACCTGCAACCCTGAAAAGTCTGTCTGCATTTGAATGGTAACACTGATTTGTAAATGTTTTTGTCTATTCTGGCACATTTGCACAGACTCTTCTCTCATCTGATGCAGTTCTAGTAAGTCATCTGGCCTTCTATGCCTAGCTCAGGAATGTTCAGCCCTTGATAAGGCAAATCAACCATATTTAACCTTAACTAGCTTAGGATGACTTAATATTTCTTGCTGCTTTCATCAAGTGCTTTTTTTAAAAATTGTTTAAGAATTTTAATATTCTGATAAAACACACATAAAATTTACCATCTTGATGATTTTTAAGTGTATGGCTCATTAGTGTAAGTGTGTTCACATTGTTGTGCAATCTCCAGAAGTCTTTTCATCATGGAAAACTCTGTACCCATTAAACAACTCTCCATTCCCCTTGCCCCCAGCTCTTGGCAACTACAGTCTACTTTGTGTCCCTATAAATTTGACTACTCTAGGTACCTCATGTAAGTTGAATCATACAGCATTTGTCTTTTTTGACTGGCTTATTTTACTTAGCATAATGTCCTCGATGTTCATCCATGTTGTAATATGCTGGAATTTCCCTCTTTTTTAAAGCTGAATAATATTTCATTGTGTATATGTACCACTTTTTGTTTATCCATTCGTGTATTGATGGACACTTGGGTGGCTTCCATCTCTCAACTATTGTGAATAATGCTACTATGACCATGGGTGTACCAATATCTGTTGAAGACTCTGCTTTCAATATTTTTGGGTGTAGACCCAGAAGTGGAATTGTTGGATCCTGTAGTCATTCTATTTTTAATTTTTTGAGGAACCACCATACTGTTTCCCATAGTAGTTGCATCATTTTACTTTCCTACCGACAGTGCATAAAAGTTCCAATTTCTCCACAACCTCACCAACATTTGTTATTTTCTGTGTTTTTGATACTCGCCATCCTAATGGGTGTGAGGTGGTATCTTTTTGTGGTTTTGATTCACATATCCTTAATGATTAGAGATGTTGAGTATGTTTTATGTGCTTGTTGGTCATTTGTATATCTTCATTGGAGAAATATCTATTCAAGTCCTTTGCACATTTTTGATTAGGTTGTGTGTTTTTTGGGGTTTCCCATTTTTGAATTAGGTTGTTGTTGAGTTGTAGGAATTCTTACTCTGAGAGTTTCATAGTTTTAGCTCTTACTTTTAGGTCTCTGATCTATTTTGGGTTCATGTTTGTATATGGTATAAGGTGAACATCCAACTTCATTCTTTGGTGTGTAGATGTTTCATTTTCCCAACTCTGTTTGTTAAAAAGACTCTCCTTTCCCAATGACATGATTTTGGTACCATTGTTGAAAATCATTTGACCATGGATGTGAGGGTTTATTTCTGGGCTGTCTAATCTCTGCCATTGGTCTGCTTGTCTTTATGCCAGCACCATACTGTTTTTGATTACGGTACCTTTGTAATAAGTTTTGAATGAGGAAATGTGAGACCTCCAACTGTGTGCTTCTTTTTCAGGATTGTTTTCTCTATTTCTGCAAAAAATGCCATTGGAATGTTGATAAGGAATACATTAAATCTGTAGATTGTGTTTTGTAGTATTGACATATTAACAATTATGTTTTCCAATCCGTGAACATGGGATGCCTTTTCATTTATTTGTGTCGTCTTTAATTTCTTTCATCAAAAGCTT
>CM052444.1:100341820-100407129 GCA_028533085.1 Varecia variegata | reverse complement strand
TTGCCCGGGCTAGAGTGAGTGCCGTGGCGTCAGCCTAGCTCACAGCAACCTCAAACTCCTGGGCTTAAGCGATCCTACTGCCTCAGCCTCCCAAGTAGCTGGGACTACAGGCATGCGCCACCATGCCCGGCTAATTTTTTCTATATATATTTTAGTTGTCCAGCTAATTTCTTTCTATTTTTTAGTAGAGACGGGGTCTTGCTCATTGCTCAGGCTGGTCTCGAACTCCTGACCTTGAGCGATCCACCCGCCTCGGCCTCCCAGAGGGCTAGGATTACAGGCGTGAGCCACTGCGCCCGGCCTGTATTTGACTTTTAAATGCATTATCTGATTTGTTGGTGGGCCCTTCTTAATTATACTTTGCCTTGGCCTTGTTAGCTTGAATTGCATCTGGGTACAGTGGTTTACAAGCTGTCTTCCTGGGAGCTACTGGGCTTGAAGGAGACGACATTAGGGGCCAAGGGAACCAAGTGCATAGGGCTCCAACACCCTCATGCCGACTTCAGCCAGAACTTTTGTCTGTTAGTGTGTGTTCTCTGTAAGATTTCAATGGGGTGGCAGGGAGAATGAAGAGAGGTGTGGGATTCTGTAGCTAAAACCACCATTATTTTATATAGTGCCTGGCTGGAGGCAGCTCAGATCTGCTGTGTGAGAATAGGAAGTCAATTTGGAATAAACAAAAAAGTTACACATGATTACTACCAAAAGAAGTAAAAGAGGAGGAAGATGATTTGTGTACCTCTTGTTAATCCTTTAAAAATAGTTTTAGTGTGCAGTCCTAAACTACTGAGAACAGAACTATGCCATCTATTTCTTTCACTTTCTCCAACTTTTCATTTGGGAACAATTTAAATTACAGAAGAGTTACAAGAATAGTACAATGAACATCTTTATATCTTTTACCTAGATTCACCAATTTTCAACATTTTGCTACACTTTCTCTCTCCTTTCTCTTCTCTGTCTTTTCTGTCTCTCCTCTCCCACCTCTCCCCTTCTCCACTTTTCTGAACTATTTGAAAGTAAATTGAGGTCATCACGATACTTCAGCACTTATTACCTAAAAATAAGGACATTTTTCTAAATAAATGTTATACTATTATTACGTACTGAAGAAATTTAACTTGATATGTTTTCTAATAAACAGTCTTTATAGAATGAATGAATGACTAAAATGTCCTTCAGAGCAACCCCTCCCCCCAATCTGGGATCCAGTCAAGGATCAGTTATTTTCTGTGGCTGGTATATTGTCTCCTTTAATCTGGAGTAGCCCCACTTTTCCTTTTTTGGTGACATTGACATTTTCGAAGACTCCAAGCCAGTTACCTTAGAATGTCTTATATTCTGCATTTGGATGATAGTTTGCTGTATATATAAATTTGGGTCAGACATTTTTGGTAACTGCTACCTGTGCGATACGTGTTTCCTGTTGCATCCCATCAGGAGGCCTGTGGTGTCTGTTGGTCCCATTGTTGATGTGGTTAAGTTTGATCATCTGTTGGTTAAGGTGGTGTCCACCAGATCTCTCTATTGTAAATTTACCTTTCTTCTTTGTGAATAAGAGTAATCCTTTGGAGGGATGATTTAGACTGTGAATATTCTGTTTCTCAAAAACCTTTCACTCAATGGTTTGATGGTTCATATTTGAAGCGGTCACTACATTGGTGGTTTTAAAATGGTTACTTTCTAATTCTCTCATTTCTTCTACATTTTTTAACAGATGTTTTTCTATAAAGATGAGCTTTCATGGAACATAGGTTGAAAAAAAAAGTATCGGACAGAGGTGGGGTGGGGGGAGGGGATGGGTGTATACCTACATGATGAGTGCAGTGTGCACTGTCTGGGGAATGGACACACTTGAAGCTCAGAGTAGGGGGGATGGGAGGAGCATGGGCAATATATTTAACCAGAACTTTTGTACCCCCATAATAAGCTGAAATAAAAAAAAAAAAAGAAAAAAAATGAGCTTTCAATTCCTTCCATTGATATATCTGCATATAAATGTATCTGTGTGCCCACACATACATCATACACATGCTCTGCTTTTCAGCTCTTCTTTACAGCAGGATATCAGTAAATATTGAAGAAATGAGAAAATTTGAAAATCATCATTTTGTAATTATATTATCAACTTCTAATTTTTTGGTATGATCAAAAAACACAGAGTGGTCTGTAGGTTTGGTGGTATTGATTGAGTCCCAAGCACTGTTGTGATTGTAAGAAGCATAAGAAGAAAGTGAATTGTAGCTTGTTTCCTCCATTTTATGTGACCTCTTTTGTTTTCTTATTCTGCAGAGATACCCTGGGAAAATGCTTCTTCCTACGCGTGGAAATTACTCTCCGAGGAGCTACATATAGGATCTCATTTAGTGACACAGATCAGTTACCCCCTCCTTTTCGAATTGACAACTTTTCTAAGGTATCAAGTGGAGTTAAGGAGAGCCATTTTGGCGTTTTCATGTGTGGAAGGGTGGAGCGTGTGCTTAAGATAATGGGGCAATACAGTTTAAACTTGGGTTTAAAAGGAGCTATAGATACAGGCTTTCTATAGCTAGACAACCCTAGAAATCCTTACCATTAGGAGGTGGTTTCTGCTGCTTATTTTGATTGCCGGGCAGCCTTGTCCAGGCACAAGTAATCTTTTAGCCACCAAAACTTATTTTGACCGGAGTGTGTGGTTAACATGATGCCCTCTGGAGACATTCCGTACAAACAGAGACAGGGATGAGATTGTCCCATGAAAATGGGAATGGGCAATTCCACTTTTGGTTACTTATAGTGAGAATTTCTATAAATCTTCCAAGTAAAGCCAGTGTGGAAATCACTCGATTCTATTTTAAAACATGCCTTTGAATAACAGTGTCTTATAATATGTGATTTTCTGTAGCCAAATATCAAAATTCTTACTCCTTTCTATATTCAGAGTTTATCACAGGGGGTTTGGGGTAGAAGAGATACCATTGGAAGGATAGAATTGCTTCCCCTAGATATTTGACTTGGCAGAGCTTCTTAAAGCGCTTTATCCAGTAGGCTCATGTCCTTTAATTGATAGGTTTTCAGAATTTATAAGATGATTAGAAAAGCATTTGAAGAGGTGAGATGAGGAACCTCAGTGATGATTATTCCCTGTATAGGATTCATTTGGGAAGGATCTGGAACTTAAACCTAGGAAGCACTGACTCACTTTCCAGTAACACCACTCTGAATGAAAGTCCTCTTTGTCCTCTCTGCCGTCACTCTAGGTCCCAGTTGTCTTTACTCAGCATGGTGTAGCTGAACCCAGGCTCCGGACTGAAGTGAAGCCTATGACTTCATTGGATTATGCCTGGGATGAACCCACGCTGCCACCTTTTATCACTCTTACTGTTAAAGGGGCAGGTTCCTCTGAGATCAACTGCAACATGAATGATTTCCAGGATAACCGACAGCTTTATTATGAAAATTTCATTTATATTGCTGCTACATATACATTCTCTGGGTAATTCTGGATTAAATTACTGTTCTTGTAAAGCAGAAGGTTCTAATTATTAACTGGTTTTAAATTTTAAGCAGTTTCTCAGGAGACCAAAGAACAAAGGAATATTCTTTCATTCTTTACCAAATCCTAGGCTCAGGGTCTATCTTCAGAGGTCATTTAGTTTAAACTCTTGTCTTTTGGCTGGATTAAAATTTATCCAAAGAGGCAAGACTTTTTTTTTTTTTTAAGGATCCATTCTAGTATTTAAATTTTCTTTCAGCTATTTATCAGTCTGTTTTGCCTCTTTTGAAACTGACTAATCTTCATCTTAATTATTCAAGTCATCATTCTGACTCCTCTCCCCCATTGAGAATACTGATTAAGTAGACACTTAAAGGTCTATCTTAATACTCACTAAAGCCAAGTGTAGGAGCTTAACTTCACAGTAATTCTAATTGCCTTGGAATTATAATCTTCACTGTTGTTTGACTAGTCGTATTTAGAAAACTCAGGTGAAGAATATCGAGCTTATTTTATTAATGATTCTGCTATTAGATTGGCACATAAAGATTCTAAATATTGGGCTTTCAAAAAGTAGTTATTCCACCAACATGTGCATAGTTTATTGTTTCTGTGCTGAAGTTAAAGGGACAATTTTAAAGTATATCTGTGAAGAAATGGAAATAGCTGAATCTTTAGCATTATAAGTATAAATCACCTGAAAAACAGGACATTTCAAGTTCTGTTCCTTTCCAAAATATTCTGAAAATTTTTGCATGTGAAAGAGATTTTTACATGTGACTGGGGCCCACCAAATAATCCCTGGATTTTTGCGTTATCTTTCTCATCTGCCAACAGTCCAGATTGTACAAGTAATAACTTGAATTTGCAGAGAATAGCCACTCTTTCTCCTGTCTGTTGCAGTTCCCTTTGGTAATGATGGTGCTGGGATGTTTATGTTGTTATAATGGAGCCAATTGTGTTTATTTGTTTTTAAAGATTCTGGCACCATAACAATGTGACATGCTTAAGGTTTAGTGCCTGAAAAACCAATTCTAAATCTGGTTGCTAGTCTTGTTTTTCTCTGCCTTCTATAAATTCCAGTAGTTACTAAGCTCTTCAACTGAAGAATTCTAATGGAGGATTATGAGCTTAATGGGTTGAACTGATACGAAGCAGATATAAAGAGAAGCTTCTGGGAATCTTGGAGTTCAGACTCTAACAGCAGAATTATTAATAGAATAATCCTGGTGTACTAAGAGGTTGAACCATCTTTTGGAGTATACTAGAACTATTTCTTTGCATTCTTGGAGAGAACTAATGATGAAGACGACGACAAGTTTTTTAAAATTTTGTTTTTGTTTTTATTGAGGTGAAATTCACATAACATCCCTTTCTCTTAGGGAAATGGGAAAAAAAAAAAAAAAAGAAATTCACATAACATAAAATTTGACTTTTTAAAGTGAACCCTTCAGTGGCATTTGTTATCTTCATAATGTTGTGTGACCACCACCTCTACTTAGTCCCAAAACATTTTTATCACCCCAAAAAGAAACCCCAAGCCTATCAGGCAGTTACTGCCATTCCTCTCCATCCCCAACCTTAGGCTACCAGCAGTCTGCTTTCAGTCTCTGTAGATTTACTTATTCTGGACATTTCATATCAATGGGATCATAAAAGTGGCCTTTTATGTCTGTTTTTTTTTCTCTTGGCATAATGTCTCTGAGGTTCATCCACACTGTTGCGTGTATAAATATTCATTCTTTTTATGGAAAATATTCAGGATTTTTTATGGCTGAGTAATTTTCTATTGTATGTGTATACTACATTTGGTTTATCCATTTATCCATTGATGGATGTTTGGATTGTTTCTACCTGTTGGCTACTATGAACAGTGTTGCTGTGAATATCCCTGTACATATATTTGAGTACCTGTTTTCAATTCTTTTTTGTTTATACCTAGGAGTGGAATTGCTGGGTTCTATGGTAATTCTATGTTTAACTTTTTGAAGAGCCCCCATACTGTTTTCCACAGTGGCTGAACCATTGTACTTTCCCACCAGCAATGTACAAGGGTTCCAATTTCTTCATCTCTTCGCCAACACATCTTTTTAATTGTTACTATACTCATCCTACTAGGTGTAAGGTGGTATCTCAATTTGGTTTTGATTTACGTTTGCTTAACAACTAATGATGTTCTTTTCATGTGCTTATTAAGCTGTTCATGTATCTTCTTTGGGGAAATGTTTATTCAAATCATTTGCTCATTTTAAAATTGAATTATTTGTCTTTTTGTTAAATTATATGAGTTCTCAATATTATCTCATGTCATTCTTTTATCAAATGTATTATTTGCAAGCATTTTCTTCCATTTTGTTGTCTTTTTGATTGTGTTTTTGGAAGCACAAAGGTTTTCATTTTGATGAAATCCAATTTATCTTTTTTAGGGGGGGTCACTTGTGCTTTTGTTGTCATAAATACTAGTTTTTAACTCTGAATTTATTAATACCTTATTTTTGATAATAGGGATTAATGGTAACAGAATAATCTAAATAAAACCTCCTCCAAATACCCCAAAGTGTAGCCAGGCTGCAACATTCCATAAAGCTCAGGGTTCTTAAACCACAGAGAAAGACAACATGATTGAAGTGGAGGAAGGTGATTATGAACCCTTTGTTTTCTTTTCATTCTAAAGGGACTTCTGATTTCTTGCCAAGATGTGGGGATGCAATGATGCTGATCTTCTGCCTGGCAGAATAGAGCGAATTCTTGGTCCCTTGATATGTCTGATGTCTGACTTGTTTTTTTCTATTGTTTTGATTTTTGCCTTTTTTTTTTAGCCTCTGAAGACATATGGGTATCCTTTTATGTTTGAATTTTAAGCCACTAAAATTATCAGGAGAGGAAAAAACGTCAGAGTATGTTTTCTGACAGATGAATCTTTGAACTGTGCAGGAAAAAAAATACAACCCTGATCTTTCTGCTACGTCGGACTTTTTCTTCTATGCTTTAAAAACTTTTCTTCTTTAATAGAGGTTTTAGGCATTTGCTTACATATACTTGAATGCATGTGTGAGTTTGTACACATGTGTATATATTTATGGGTTTATATGTGTGTGTGTGTGTGTGTGTGTGTGTGTGTGTGTATATGTATATATATATATATTTTTAATTCTAGTTTGCAGGAGGGGACAGGAAGGCCTGTGGCTTCCAACAAAGCCATTACCTGTGCTGAGCTCGTTTTGGATGTCTCACCGAAGACACAAAGAGTCATTTTAAAGAAGAAGGTAAGAGAGCTTAGAAATCGGAGTTTAGAATAAAAGATTTTTAGCACTGGAAGCGACTCAGGGTCTAGTCCAGAGCCTTTGTTTTATGATGAGGAAATGGGGAGTTAGGCTGAATGACTTGCTTACATTGTGGAACCCAGGCATCCTGAAGGCACCAGGTCACTGTTCCCACTGTGCCCTGATGCCTGCTACAGGAGTCCCAAGCCCTTCTCTGAGATGCTTTTTTGGTAGAACTTAATTCTTGAATTTGTGATTTGTCTTTTGCACTACTTTATTTTTCTGTGGTAACACTTCCCTAATCTTTTCTTTAAACTGAATTGAAAAAAAAAATCAAACTGAGTAAAATTTCCCTTTTTAATGCTGACTTCAGTGTCGAAAACATGAAAAGAGAAGAAAGTATCAGTTTGACATTCTTTTCAAGTCATTTTAGGGAAATGTTTATGGTAGTGGACCTATATTCGGAGAGAAAGGCAAATTTGGCTAGAAATATGAAAAATGACAGAAATAGTTGGTCTAAATAGTTGAAACTGAAAGATGACAGCTATTTGGGAACACAAAGGCGCAGAAAACACTTTGAGGGGAGGCAGGCCACCAAGAGTAATCATTTGAAGCACTGACCTGAGAGGGGATAGTTCCTGAAGACTTCACATTAATTTAAACCAAATAATTCAAAAAGTACCCTGACAGAGGATGCCTCCTTACCGCCGATTGTGGTGTCCCTCCTGGCGGTGACGTGCCTTGTTTACAGCTCATTTGGAGGTTATGTAGCTCTTGACAGAGTTTTCATTGGTGGGGGGATTCAAATTATTTCAAATTTTGTACAGCAAATGAAACTCTAATACATGTGTCTTAAAATTTAGTTTAATATTTTAACAGCTTTTTTGAGATATAATTTATGTACCATATAAATTACCCTTGAAAATATACAATTCAGTGGTTTTTAGTATATTCGCAGACATGTGCAACCATCACTACACTCAGTTTTAGAACATTTTCATCACCTCAGGAAGAAATCCTGTATCCTTTAGCTATCACCCCCAGGTTCCCCCGTTTCCCCAGCCCTGAGCAATCTGTAGTCTACATTCTGTCTCTATAGATGTCCATGTTGTGGACTTTCATATAAATGGCCTTTTATGACTTGCTCTTTTCACGTGACATAATGTTTTCAACGTTCATCCATGTTGTAGATGTATCAGAACTTCTACATGTATTTTTGTATCATACCAGTTCTAAGTCATATAATTCTCATTTGCTTAAAATGTGATCACACTCTTTTATATGTGGCTGTTGCTTATGTGTGCGATACATTTTGGAAATGAGATTTGGGCTTGATGATAAGTAAAAGACCAACAGGCATAGGAATTGAAGGTAAACAGTTTTTGACGCTTTTATCGGAAGTTTTGAAAGACAGATTTTGAGAAGCAAAATTTTGGTCTGAAATCTAAAAGGAGTAGCAACTCTGACAGACATGAATTTAAAAAACAAATGGAAGCGCCTTTGGACGTGATGTCAGGTGACTTTAAAGAACATGCAAAGCGGTGAGGCTGTCAGGGTGGATGAGCACCAGCTCGGAGTGAGATGATTGACCAGGTGGGATATGAGCACCAGCTGTGACCAGCAAAACCTGAGTGATAAGCGTGTGGAATTCCAAGGCCCAGTGACTGTTAGGCAGAGGAGAAGAGATTTTTAAAATTAAGTAGCAATAATTGTAACATTTTAAATAACATTTTATAATTTATTGAACTTTTTCACAGTTATTATTTTACTTGAGGATGAAAACTGGTAAATAGGAGGTTAGATAATAAATGAGTTACACTGACATCTAAAATTATGTAAAAGTATATGAGTGGCATTAAGAAATGGATTTATCCCCTTTAGTGCATGGTGACTCAGGCCTGTAATCCTAGCACTCTGGGAGGCTGAGGCGGGAGGATGGCTTGAGGTCAGGAGTTTAAGGTTACAGTGAGCTATGATGATGCTACTGCATGCTAGCCCAGGTGACAGAGTGAGACCCTGTCTCCAAAAAAAAGAAAAAAGATAAAAAAAAGAAAGAAAGTTGACGTCTTAGGTTTTGTTTGTTTGGTTGATTTTCTGTTTTTTACTTTTGATTTTGAAACAAGCCCAAATTTCCAGAAAAGTTGAGAGGAATTTTGCAAAAGTAGTGCTATGTTGTTGATTTGTCCTAGTACTGGTAATGTTAACTTGGAGCACTTGATTGAGGTGTTTGCCAGTCCTCTCCCCTGAGAAGTGAAGTTGTTCTTTTCCCCTTGTCGTCAGTATTTTGTAGAGTAATACTTTGAGACTGTAAATATCCTATTCCTCATCAAATTTTCTGTGTGTGTGTGTGTGTGTGTGTGTGTGTCTATCAAGCAGTCAGATAACCCAGTATTCAGTGGGTTATCTGTTACTGTCAGTATTTATTTTGATGCTGAGTATTTCTCATCTTTGGCCAGTGAGCTCCTTTAACTTTTAGTGTTATTTTGACACATGCCCTTACTTCCTTCCTTTCTGACACAGCAAGTTATCCTGAGGCCATCTTATATATATATATATATATATTTTTTTTTGCATCATTCCTGGAATTTGCCACTTCTCCAGGCAGCCTCAATCCCTTTTATCAAAGAATGGAATTTAGAGACTTAAGATATGTGCACTAGGTGCACTTGTTGCAGTGTTGCAGTTCCCAGGCTCTCCCAGAGGACAGAGCTAGGGGTTTCATCTGTGTACTGTAGCTGTCTCTTTGTATGTCAAAACCCAGCAGTTCACACCAATATTTACAATTCCAGTCCAACTTCACAAAGTTCATTGTCATTTTCTCCCCTTCTATATTTGTAAACTTCCTTGTCTAGCACTGAGAATATATTTATTGATTTTATTGGTTTCCCTAATGTAACTTGTCTACCATCACCACAATTGCCCCACCTCCTGTGTGGACACCCTTGTTACCTCCCTTGGGCTCTGATCTCCACGTGCTGGGCAGCCCCCCTTCCAAGCCCTTCCCTTTGCAGGAATATCCTCCTCACCTCTCTCTCTGTCTCTGATGCTCCACTTAGGTTCTTCTCTCTAACCCCTTGGCATGGATGTCAGGATGTCATCACCCCCCGCCCCCTGGCTGCCCCATCGCTCATGTGCATACCTTTCTTGTCCCATGTGCGATTCAACAGTCCCATACTGGACCACCACAAACCCCCACCCCCAAACACACAGCCACCATGGACTTCTACCTTCTACAGTCTCATCTAATGGTTTGAGGACTAAATGGTTAGGGAAAGGGGGGAATGGAACTTGAAGGAGAATGGTGCATCTCAGATTTTTAAGAGGAAATTTTGGTAATTTCCAGTTTATGATGAGCCTATACGAATGAGCAGGCAGTAGAGGAATCCCTGCATGAAAACTTGATCTCACCTGGGTGTCTGCATTTTGATTCCCAATCTGTAGCATCTACAGGATAATTGAGATGCTTTTTCATCTTGGTTCTGGTGCTATGGAAAGATGTATTCTCTTACTGTGTGTAAGATGTATTCTCTTACTGTGAACAGAGAACAAGCATGTGGGGATTGGAGATGGAGAAGTGCAGCTCAGTTTCATCTCTTTTTGCAGACAGAGGAGGCAGCAGCACGCAGTAGAAAGGGCATGATTTCTTTCTAGATTTGAATTCTGACTTTGCCATCTAAAGATACGTGATAGCTGGTATTTCCCGCTCCTCTCTGAGCTTCATTTTCCTACTGACCTCCCAGGTTTGTTAGCAGGATCAACTAAGATAATGTACATAAAGTGCCATGTAAAGGGATATAATGATAATAACACAGCAAACATTTATTGAGACCATACCCTGTGCCAGGCATGTGCTAAGTACCTTGTGTTTGTTACACTTGTCACAAGAACTGTAAGAGGTAGCCTAATTTCTCCCTTTGACAGATCAGGAAACAGAGGCTCTAAGAGATTAAGTAACTTGTCCAAGGTCACTCAGCTCGTAAAAATCGTACAGCTGGTTCTCAAATCCTGGCATTTTGACTCCAATGTTCATACTGCTGTGTTAGTTTTTACTTTGTAGAATGTAATGCAAAAGCTGTCTTTCCAACACAGGTGTAGCGTTGAGTTTGTGGTACCCAGAAGTTTCTGTTGCTCTGGAGGAGCTCCTACCTGGTGAGAGTGTATGTCATCCTGACCAGTCTAGCTGGAGTACAGGTATGACTGACATGGAACTATGCAGATCGTGTGAGGGAGGCCGCATGGCAGAGCAGCGGAGCCTGCCAGCTCTGGCATCAGGCTGCAGATCTGGGGCCCGCCACCTACTAGTTATGTGACCATGCAGAAGTTACTTCATCTCACTAAGCCTTAGTTTCCTCACCTGTAAATAAGGATCATAATAGTATAAATGTCATGGGATTGTCTTTAGGATTAAATGACGTATTGTATGTAAATCTCATGGACCAATGTCTGGCACATAGTAAATTCTCAATAAATATTATTATTACTTCCAGTATATAATGGGTTTTATAGACTTTCTTGATTGACCTGGAAGCCCAACTTCTGTTTATCACATATTTCTGAGGAGAAAATATATTTAGAATTAATAGCAGTGAACTTAGTATAAACTTTGACTACAACCAACTTAACATTTGAATATAATCCACTTATGAAAATTGGAAGCCATCAACATAGTATACTTCTTTAATCGACATTGGGGAGAGGGAGGAAGACCTCTGCTAAATTCTGTTTTTCTGTGAGTCAGATATTGAGATTATCATATATTCTTTATGTAATTGGATCCCTTGTTAAGGTAAGGGCACCAGAGGTCACCATCTGGAACAGCAGTGATTGTGGCAGTATAGCTAGTGTAGGAGATTACCCAGCTATTTGTTTCTAATTTCTAAAAAAAAGAAAAAATATTAGATGTATGAAAAGAATAAAATTTTTAAAACTCTCAGTATTTCTAATTTTTGGTTATTTGGTTCAAGAGGTTAGCATATTTCATCCTAAGTGCAATTAGGAATTAACAACAATGAAAATTTGAATTAGGCATTTATATAATGTGGAAAGATATCTAAGTACAGTTTCTACTTGAGAACTTACTCAGCCTTTAGAGGAAGTTCTTGAAGTGAGAAACTGGCTGTGGCCGCCCTGATGGCTCTTTCTGTCTGTGTGTGCGTTGGCTCCCCAGGAACCAGGCAAGCGCTCTCAGCTGTGGAGGATGACGGGCACGGGAATGCTGGCCCACGAAGGCTCTTCGGTTCCTCATAACCCCAATAAGCCCTCAGCTGCCCGCTCCGCCGAGGGGTCTGCCATTTTAGATATTGCTGGTCTTGCCGCAGTGACTGACAACAGGTAATTTTCTAGGCAACTTTTGATTAACCTCATTGCTTTCAAATTCATACCCAGAGAAAATCTACACCAAAAAATGAGAGTTGTGTAAATGAAGTAAGGATTTGTATTTTTCTATGTATATTTTTCTTTACTGACAGAAACCTGTCAGATTCCCAAATATGAGTATTGGGCCTTCCCTTTTATTTTTTTAAGTTGTTATGACAATACTCATGCAGATATTAAAAAATTTAAACATTAAAAAGCGTATGTTATGAAAAGTGATTATTGGCCGGGCTTGGTGGCTCAGGCCTATAATTCTAGCACTCTGGGAGGCTGAGGCAGGAGGATCGTTTGAGGTCAGGAGTTTGTGACCAGCCTGACCAAGAGACCCTGTCTCTACAAAAAGTAGAAAACTTAGCTGGGTGCACCTGTAGTTCCCAGCTACCTGGGAGGCTGAGGCAGGAGTATCCCTTGAGCCCAGGAGTTTGAGGTTGCAGTGAGCTATGATGATGCCATTGCACTCTACCCTGGCAACAGACCAAGACTCTGTCCAAGAAAAAAAAAAAAAAAAAAGATGAGTATTTCTTTCACCCAAACTTCCAGTCTACTCTTACTGAGAAGTGAAATTTCTTTCTTAAAACCTTTCTAATGATTTTTTAAATGTTTCAAAAGCAGAAATTAAATTATCAAGAGAATAATTAAATGTTTTTATGAATAACTCCTTGGATTCAAATCAGCTGTTTAAGTTTGAATAAGTTATTTTATTGGCCTGTGCCTTTCTTCATAAAATCAATGTATTTGTTTTCGGTTGACACTTTGTTTGCTTCCAAACAGACTTTAGATGACTTACAAGTTAAAACACAAAATAAAAGTATTTGGAAATACAGCAGAAGAAGAAAGGCTGTTGACAGGATTTTAAATACATTTAGCAGATATCCCTTCCCATACTGCATGGTAATTTGTCATTGTGAGAATGTGAGAACGTTTATTATTGTGTTGTAGCGTGAATCTTTACCGCCTTACCACTTTGTGTCCCCTCTTTGTTGATTTCCATTTTGTCTTACTCCTCCTTCCTCATTAAGAGATACCTAACTGCCTCAGGGCTCAAGCTAAGATTCCTTTAGATTTTAAGGGCAGAGAGTATCAGGAAGAAGCAGAGCCAAGCCATGGTCCTCATGTTCTCTTCAGGCCTGAAAGAGGTGACTCAGAGGAATTATTTCACTTTCCTTTTTCTAGATATGAGCCGCTGATGCTGCGGAAGCCCGACCGCAGGCGAAGCACAACTCAGACGTGGAGTTTCCGAGAAGGAAAACTGACCTGTGGGTTACATGGGTTGGTGGTCCAGGTCAGTAGTTTTTGACAACCCCAGTTGTGGCAAGCAGTGGTTAAGCCTTCTCTGAAACAAAGTCTCAACTAGGTTATACATGATAAATTGTTAAGCGGGACAAGTTAATAAAAAGGATTTTATTATTCCATTTTAGTTAAAAGGAAGTCAAGAAACTTGTTGTACATCTGTGTGTATTTCCATGGGAAATGTTTTGAAGGCGATATACAACAAGTGTGTTAGGAATGGTTTCTGGGTGATAGAAATTTTTTTATCTTGGCTTATGTGAATTTTTTTCTTTGACATAAATTATCTATGTAATTTTAAAAGAAAGAAAAATGTCAACTTAAAGTCTAACACTAAGTTAGGTAGATTAGTTTTAGACCTGTGAAGTTGATATAATAGCTACAAGTCTTTTGTGAAGTATTCTAGGAGATGCTGAGCAGTAACCCGAGTCTACATGCTCTTGATTGGTTTACTTCCACATTCTCAGTAGTGCCCAAATAAGCATTTAATTGTCATAGCAAATGTCAGAATGAAGATTATGGATAGTTTCCTCTGTCCTCTTCTTGGCCAGTCTACCCCATGATAATTTCCTAGGTACTTTCTAAGCAAATACGTGTTTGGAAAATTACCAGGAGTTTAGATTTTCTGCCCTTTCTGGCTTCAGGCTGGAAAGGAGACCATGAGTCTGAGAAGTAGGAAGCAACCCTCAAACTATAGGATGCTGGGAAGTGTACCCTGAGGACCTTGGAAGGTATCTAGGAGTCTTGGGCATATCGCAGAACAACACGTGCAACTGTGTGTGCAGTTCTGCTCCAGCCCAGGGTTTTACCTAAAAGGTAGATACTAGAACATCAGGCCCTTGATAGAGAACTGTTAGTGTGTTTGTCCCTGATAGAAACCAGGCTGTCCTTTCATACAGGGAGATTATACTCCAGGGCGGTTTGCAAAACCGTAAGGAGCCTCTGACTGCTTTTGGTGCGATTTATTTTCTTTATCTCTATCGCCCTGAGCCTTTTTCATCAAAGACAAGCTGCTTACTTATATGAAGCACACATCTGGAATGGATTTGTGATTTTCAATTAGCAATACAATTCAGACTTCTAGAGGCAAAAGAGGGCTTGTTATAATTGGTGGGTTCCGTGTCTGACCCTGACTTTACTTCTAGTTTGTTTCTAAAGCCCATGTAATTCCAATTCTCTTGGAGCATTTTCTTCCTTAAAATCCCTGTCTGGTGTTTGTTGTTTTTGTGAATCTATTTCATCATTTCTCTGCTTGTGAGTGACCCTGTAATAATAGTATTCGGCAGAGCAGAATGTGTTTTGGTTAGGGAAATGAGCTTGTCTCAATATTATTATGCTGAATAAAGTAATTGAAGACATTAAAACATTTCTGACACTGCCATTATTAGGTTGTGCATGTACGTACTTTCTAAACTTACAATAGTCATAAAAAGCTTTCTCTGTGTTAAAACCTGTCTTATAAATGCAACTCTCAAGGTTTCCTTTTGGTTACTCAGTATTTAAAAATGAATACAGGGGACTTAGACACTTTTTGCTATTGTCTTCTCCAGCCTTGTGCTTGTTTTCCCAGAGCCATGATCCCGTAGACTTCATTTACTTGGGGGCCATAACAAGAAGGTACTTTTTTCCAAAGGCCTGAATAACTGGGCATCAAGTGACATTCCTAGCTCCATGTTTCATTTTAGAAGAGGCACCGTCTTTTGAGTATTTGGGTTAGTTGTCCAGCTCTAGGCCTGTTTGGGGAGGTTTTCAACTCTAGAATGCACTTCTTATTGGAAAGCCAAGTGAATAGTACTAATTGTTTTATTTTCAGAATATTTTAGATTTTTAAGCAAACTCTAATCAGAGTACTCTTTGGCTACCTTTTTAAAAGTTTACTTTAATGATTAGAAGTTATTATAAGGCAGAGTAAAACTGGTATACTCTATTCATGGAATTATTTCATACTGATAATTCCCCAAATTCATGTAGCATAACTTTCCATTTTACTCAAATAATCCTAACTGATTTTTATCATCTGCAAAGCTGAGCAAGTAGTAAATGCTTTGCCGTACATTGATGGTGACTCTTCAGAAGAGAATTTAAATTTAGTACCTTTTTTCAAATGGCATGTGAAATTTTCAAAGTCATTTCCTTTGCCTTTTCTTACACATCTTTACTCCACTGTCTTTTAGGCCAAAGGAGGGCTTTCTGGTTTGTTTGATGGAGCTGAAGTTGTTCTTGGTCCTGACACTTCGATGGAGCTTTTGGGGCCAGTTCCACCTGAACAACAGTTTATTAACCAAAAAATGAGACCTGGTTCTGGAATCTTATCCATCAGGGTCGTCCCAGATGGACCAACTAGAGCACTCCAGGTAATAATTTATCATAAGAACTGACATGGAACTCAGTGTACTTTTCCTTCCCATTGGTTAGTCATTCAACAAATATTTATTTATTTATTTATTTATTTTTTTTTTTTGCTGAAAATAGTTTCTTTCTTTTTTTTTTATTTCAGCTTATTATGGGGGTACAAAAGTTCTGCATAGATATATTGCCCATGTCCCTCCCAATCCCCCGAGTCCGAGCCTCAAGCGTGTCCATTCCCCAGACAGTGCACATCGCACTCCTCCTGTAGGTATACACCCATCCCCGCCCCCACCCCCGTCCCCCCCAAGTCAGAACGCCAGAACATATTTATGGTATCTTTCTCTGTAAAACAAGGATGGGATCTGCTTCACAAAGTTGTTATAACAAAGTAGAAGTAAAATATAAATATTAAAAAAGTATAGTTAAAATATAAGATAATCTAAAAAATAAGAAAGAAAATGCTAAGAACAATACATATTAATATTATCAATGTTGTTAATCATTGTACTAATATCAATTTAAGCAATTGATACATTAATAACATTAGCAACAAGAAGATATGAGGTGCCTAATCAAACAATTAAAATGTTGTGTTATGAGAGTAGGAGTGGATGGTACAGGGAAAGGATTTGTATTCCTGGATTTGGAAGTTGGGGGAACTTCCTGGGAGAAGTAATGCTTAAACTTTGACCTAAACGTTGACTGAAAGGAGTTAGCCAAATAGAGAGGAAAAGGTGGAGGGACTGTGCCCTCAGTAATGAGCGTGTTCATTAACAGCTATTGATCTCCTATTGGAGCCAGGCACAGTTCTAGGTACTGACTATGTGCCAGTGAACAGACAAAATTCCCTGTCTTCTTGGAGCTTGCATTCTAAGGGGGTAGACAAACAGTGAGTAACAAACAAAAGAAGTAAGTTATTAATATATAGTATTTTGGAAGTTGATTAGTAAAGGCCCTCAGGTAGGAGAGTGATATTCATCCCAAATGGCACATAGAATATGGTAAGAAATAAGGCTAGAGATAGAAGCAGGGGCCAGATCATTAAAAGTCTAAGATATATACTAAAGAGTTTGTGGTTTTTCTGAGGCAACAAGGATTCAGGGAATGGCATGGTCACAAATCTATTTTAGATAGTTCACTCTGGCTGCAGTGTGGAGAGTGGGGCTGAACTGGAGACAGAGCAAGACCAGTTGGGAGGCTCTTGCAGTGGTTTTGGTGAGAGAATATGATGGCCTGAACTGGAAGAAATGGCGGGAGATGGGCCTGAGGGGGGTGGAGATAAATGACTAGAAATGAAAGCTTGTTCAGGAGTAGAGTCAGTCAGATTTAGTGATTGACTGACTGTGGGGATGAGGGAGAGGAAGGAGTCAAGAATGGCCTCCAAGGTTCTGATTTGGGCAACTGGGAAGACAACAGTTCACGTCATTAAGAGATGACACAGAGCAGACTGTGGGGCAGTGAGAGGTTAGGTTTTGGACTTGCTGAGTTATGGTGACTGTATAATACCTATGTGAAGATGTCCAAAAGTCGTCAACAATTATGGATCTGAAGCTCAGGAGAGATCTGTGAGGGAAATATATTAATAGATTTATTAAGTCACAGTATAATTGGAGAACTCGGGAAGAAAAGATGTCAAAATGTAACAATGAACTCTCTGAGATAGTGCATCATAATCCACAATACCACTTTAAAAAATGGTCTTCTTTTAAGGCAAAAATGAATGCAGTGATCTTGAATTTTGCATATTTTCGCTTGAACTGTAATTCGAGATCGTGTACAGATAACCTAATCCCACTACATGAGGTTCTCAGATCTACAGCTTGAGAGTTTGCTACGTAGACTTAAAACCAAGTTTGCTTCATTATTACACAAATCTTACCTTAGCGGTGCTTCAGAAACCATTAACTTCCATAGGATTCTCGAGCAGGTAATGACTTTTGACATACGCAATTGGCATGGGTTAAAATGGGTTTCACTGTGGAAGGGTGAACCCTCTTAGTATTGTTTTATTTGACTTCAGATAACAGATTTCTGCCAACGGAAAAGCGACCGATCATCATATGAAGTAGATGAACTTCCTATAACAGAACAGGAGCTGCAGAAATTAAGAAATCCAGATACAGAACAGGAATTAGAAGTAAGTTTTAAATGTTATAAATTTATTTCTTTGATCATCAATTTTTTTAGAGTTTTGCTCTGTGGTTTTCTCAGTTTAGACTTTCTGTTTTCTTTCTGCCCTATATGATTCTAAATATGGGTTTTGCTTCTCAGTGTTGGCTGTTACCACATGAATGTGTGAATATGTCATGTAAATGACAACTGAAGTTTATGTGGAATCAGAATGTAACAAATATTGATAAAGTAAAGTTACAATAAAAGAAGCTAAACTATTTGAATTTAAAT
Source organism: Varecia variegata (assembly GCA_028533085.1). NCBI lineage: Eukaryota > Metazoa > Chordata > Mammalia > Primates > Lemuridae > Varecia > Varecia variegata. The sequence continues at coordinate 100,388,979 of CM052444.1, read as the reverse complement.
AAAATTTAAGATAAAGAATAAGTGAACTAGGGTTTTTTGTTTGTTTGTTTTGGCTTTAGTTCACTCTGATATCTTCCTATTCTTTCTCTGTTTGGGCATTGGGGAAGAGAATGAAAAATTTGAAAAGGAAGATGAGATGAACATGAACAAGCACATTATTTGATACTTAGTTAATTTTTTTTTAAAATCAAATGCTTATGTGTAAAGCACTGTATCAGATATTATCAAGTGCAGGGTGAATAACCAATTAAGAACTTTCATCCCAAATAGGAAAAAGATCCTCAAATAATTACATAATAAAATGTAGAATGTCATGAGTGCTCCGACAGAGAGATCATCCCATCACTCTGGAGTTCTAGGTGGGGTTGGGGGTATGCCTAGAAAAGAAGGCGTCCAATGAGATAGTGGCATTTGAGCCATCCAGGTGAATAATGGGACTCTCCTAAGTAGTTTTCATCTGCTCAGCGGTAAGGAGTAAAGGGATGGATGTAAAGCCATTTGTTTTCTTGTACTTTCTTGGCTACCATGAGCTATGTTTTAAACAACCAGGGTGCCATATTTTGGTTTCCTTTCAGGTGCTCGTGAGGTTAGAAGGTGGAATTGGGTTGTCCTTAATTAATAAAGTCCCAGAAGAATTGGTCTTTGCAAGTCTAACAGGAATCAATGTGCACTATACACAGCTGGCAACCAGTCACATGCTTGAACTTAGCATACAGGATGTACAGGTAAGAGGGGAAGTTCCAAAGTTGTTAATCTCCTTGTTTTCGTGCTGAACACCCAGCCAGATCTAATCTTTGGTGTTTTAAAAACTTTAATGTTTTTGAGGAAGTATCTTGTGGCCTTCAAAAAATGATTCTATGAAATAGCTGTTTATACCTGCATTTGTCTTGCTAATTAATTTTTCTCTATACAGCAGAATTCTAAATATAATAGTTGGTCTATAAATAATTGAGAAGTCAGTCAAGGTGGCATGGAGGAAAGTGATCCATGGTTCTCCATCTTGGCAATAGAAAAAACAACAGGAAATCATCTAACCATCATGTGGAGGAATTGAGGTTCATCACAGGGAGAAAAAGCAAGGGAAGTGGACTTCCTCTTCCAGTCTAGATGGAGTAATGGGGACTAGATTTACTTTCCTGTCTGAAACAACTCTAAAATTCAAATAAAATATGGAAACAACAGTTTCAAGACACTGGACATCAGACAACAAAGGACAGTTCGCCGAAAGGTGGGAAACAGAAGAGGTGAGCCCCGTATCTGCCGTTGCTTACCACCTTGAGAAGGTTTCTGGGCCATGGCACTGCTGGGGAAGACTGAAATGGAACCTAGTAGTGTGGATGAGTTGAAAAAATAGAGCTGAGAGTTCAGAGACCAAGGCATCCACAGTTTATAGGGCAGTTACCTAGGAGGAGAGAGCTACATATAAAGACAGCTCTGGAGGTCTGTAGAGGGTCCCCCTTGAGTATTCAGCAGACTGCTGATCTGTGATACATACAAAGAAACTACCCATCTGAAAGGATCAGAGGGAATAGTGCCTGCTGCTCACACAGGGCTGGAAATGGTGCTTGTTCCCACCAGCAGTACTGGAAAAACTAAGCATTTATGGGACAATGGAAAGATCTCAGAAAGTCTTGCCTCCATGGTTAATTAGCCCTAGACCAAGCACTGCTCTGGGCCTGCCGGTCAAATGGTAAAAGAAAGAGCTAAGTACATTAATCATATCCCTGTATAAAGCTCAGGAAGGCTTATTGGAATACAACAATATTCAGCCCCCAATAAGGTAAAATTCACAATTCGTCCTATCAAAAATTATCTGGTGTGCAAAGGAGCAGAAAAACACCATATAATGAGGAGAATAATTGATCAAAAAACCCACAGCTAACAGAGATGTTAGAATTTTTGGAGGACATTAAAACTTAATGTAACTGTATTCTGTGTGTTTAAAAAGTTAAGTAGAGACATGGAGACATAAAATACTCAAACTCATAGAGATTTAAATGAAGTGAAAATTATACTCGATGGAATATAACACACAACTATGAAGAAAACTATACCAAGGCACGTCATAATCAAATTACCGAAAACCAATTATAAAGCAGCCAGAGGAAAAAAAGATGTGGATACACAAAGGAATAAAGATAAGGATGACAACAGATTTCTTGTTGGGAGCAATGGAAATGAGAAGGGAGTAAGCAAAATCTTTTTTTTTTTTTTTGGAGACAGGATCTTGCTCTGTCTCCCGGGCTAGTGTGCAGTGGTGTCATTATAGCTCGCTGCAACTTCAAACTCCTGGGCTGAAGAGATTCTCTTGCCTCAGCCTCTCCAGTAGCTGGGACTACAGGCACATGCCACCACACCCAGCTAATTTTTCTAATTTTTGTAGAAACGGGGTCTCGCTCTTTCTCAGGCTGGTCTCAAACTCCTGAGCTCAAGCGATAATCCCGCCTCAGCCTCCCTGAGTGCTAGGATTATAGGCATGAGCCGCCACACCTAGCCAGCAAGATCTTTAAAGAACTAAAAGAGGGGGAATAAAAGCAAACCCTTTCTATGCCCAGCAAAAATATCTTTGAAAAACAAAGGTGAAATAAACATGTTTTTATACATACAAAAGCCAAAACAAATGATTATCATAAGATCCACACTACAAAAAATGTTAAAGGACATCATCAGGCAGAAGGAAAATAGTACCAGATAGAAATCTGGATCTAAACAAGGTAATGAAGAATACCTGAAATGATGACTACAAGGGTAAATTTATTTGATTCTTTTCTTCTTATTTAAATCTCTTAAAGAGGTAATTGACTATTTAGAGAAAATAATGGCACTGTATTTTGAGTTCTATTACATATGTAAGAGTGAAATACATCTCAACAGCCTAAAGGCTGAAGGGGAGAAATGGAAGTATGTTGTTTTAATCTTCTTATGTGTGAAGTGGTGTGATGTAATTTGAACGTAGACTGATAAAGGTAAATACTATAAAGTCTAAAGCAACCACCAAAATAACAACAACAAAAAAAGAGTTATAACTTACAGTCCAACAAAGGAGATAAAATGGTCATAAAAAATACTTGGTTAATCCAAAAGAAGGCAGAAATCATGCAAAAGAACAGGTGGGACAAATAGAAAATAAATAGCAAGATGATAGACTCAAACCTAACTGTATCAATTAATTAAATTTAATTGCTATAAACACCCTAATGAAAAGGCAGATTATCAGATTGTATAAAAAAGCTAGACCCAATTATATATGCTGCGTATAAGAAACACACATTATTATATAAAGACACAAATAGGTTAAAAGGAAAAAAGGTGGGAAAAGATCTACCATGCTAACACTAGTCATAAGGAAGAGGGATGGGCTAGATTAACATCAGGCAGAATAGATTTCAGAGGAAAGAATATTACTAGGGATAAATAACGTAATTCCTAGTGATAAAAGAGTTAATTAGTCAAGAGGACATGACAAATCTAAAAGTTTATATATCTAATCACAGAGCTTCAAAATACAAAAAGCAAAAAAGCTGATAGAACTAAAAGAGGAAATAGATACATATACATGATTATAGCTGGAGACTTTGATACTACTTTTTGAATAATTGGTAGAACAAATAAGCAGAAAATGATCAAAGATATGCTAGACTTGAATCCATTATCAATTCACTTGACCTAATTGACCACGTTCTGGACTATAAAACAATTTTCAATGAGTTCAAAAAGATTTAAGTCATGCACAGTATGTTCTTTGACCACAATGGAATTAAAGTAGAAATAACAGAAAGATAGTTGGGAAGATCCCCCAAATATTTGGAAAATGATACATTTCTAAATACCCATAGATCAAAGAGGAAATCAAAACAGAAGTTAGAAAGTATTTTGAACTGAATGAAAATGAAAACACTAGATTTCAAAATTTGTGGAAACATACTAGAGCAGTACTAAAGGGAAATTTATAGCACTAAATGTTATATAAGAAAAGAAGAAAGTTCTCACAACAAAGACACTCAACAAGAAGAGCAAATTAAAACCAAAATAAGCAGAAGAAAGGAAATACTAAAGATCAAAGTGGAAAATCAGTGAACTAGAAATCAGCAACCACAGTAGAGAAGATCAATAAATCAAAAGTTTGTTCTTCAAGATCATAAAATTAACAAGCTCTGACCAATCTGATTAGGAGAAAAAACGAAGATGCAAATTACCAATATCAGAGAGGTCCCAGGCTAGCCAAATACTGATAATTCTCTGGAATGGGGCTTTGGGAGAACTGCAGATGGCTTCTGGTTTTTCCAGTGGCCGCTGGGCAGCCTTGTGTCACCATGATTGCAGTGACGCAGGGCTGTTGGTTTTCAAGCTACTGTGGAGCCGGGTATGGGGTAGTGGGAATAGAGCAAGTTAAAATGCCACACAGCTCACTGTTCTTACTGAGTTTCACCTTATTTTCTTGAATAAATACCCCTTGGATTTTTGCAAGGCTTTGATTAATTTTGAGTTCTGAAAAAGTTGATTTTAATAATTTTTGGCAGAGTTCTGTTATCATGGTGGGTGTCAAAACAATTCCTATATCTCTTTGTAATATCATGCTTGGAACCCTCTCCTTTCCGACTGCCACCAAAATTGAAATGTATCCAGGAAACTAGTTCCTGGTAAACATTTCCAAAAGAAGGATCTAAAACCCCAGACTGGTTCTTTTCTCCAGTTGGACACCTGCGTTCCTACTGGGAGTGCACAGTGTGTCCCCCGTGCTCGGCACTTGTCTGCCCCCTTAACACATCGTGCAGTTCCATCCAGATTGTCAACGCCAAAACCTCTTTTCAGAAGAATTTTTTCTCTTACCATATATTACAAATAGCAAAGAATCCAGGCTAATCTCATCCTATTTGTTGTGGACAGATAGAAAGTTATTATCTTATAGCTGTTTTTCTGTGTCCTACTTTTTTGACCTTACAGAGAAGATCTGAGGAGCCATTTGCCATTCATTAAAATATTTTTTGACTGTAATACCTCTAGATTTGACGCATGCTGCAAATCATAGAAAATAAGCAGATTTTAGGGTTTACTGTGGTTACAGTGCTGTGACACAGACTTTTTAAAAATAGAAAATATATTCCAGTGTGGATACTCTGATGTAAAAATAAATAAATAAAATAGAAAATATAGATCCTATCTTTAGGGGAGCATCAAATATAATTGGGAGAATAAAACTAGAATTAGTAATTCTCAGTTAGTATACCTTGTTATCAGATGTGTTTAGGGAAAGAATAAAAGAGAGAGCAGAGTAGATGAGATCTTCATTGTCATTTTATATATCGGATGAGATAGGTAATGATTCATTCCTTCAGTAAATTCTTACTGGGCATCAGCTGTGTTCCAGGCACTGTACTAGGCTCTGGAGATACATCTGTGACTGAAACAATGTAGTGTCTGCTCTCTTTGAGCTAACCACCTAGGGAGGAGGTCAGGCAGTAAGTAAGCAAGCAAGTACATAATGACACCCTGTGATACTTGCTGTAAAGAGGGACTACTTTAGATAAAGTGGCTTGGGAAGATCTTCCTAAGGAAGTGAGAGCTGAACTGAAACTTGGAGGAAGAGAGTGACTAAACCATAGAGAAGGACACTAGGAACACCATTCCAGGAAAACTCAGAGACCCTGAGGAAGGAGGGACTTGCCCACATTTGAGAAACAAAGAGGAGGCTCCTCCTGTGCGAATGGCTGTGAAGCCAGAGAGTGGTGTGTGATGAAGTCGGAGCGTTTGGTAGTATCCAGATTATTCAGGCCTTGGAGGCTGTGGTAAGAAGTTCGGTTTTATCCTAAGAGAAAAGGATGCCACTGAAGGAAGGAGGTCTATGATTTGATTTATGTTTTTTTAAAAATCACTTTGGCTGCTGCGTAGAGAGTACATTGTCAGGGGCAAGAACGGAGGTAGGAAAAGGCTCTCTGAGTCTCTTGCTCTTATCCCCGCCCTGAGAGCCAACATACGGGAAGTCAGCACTGATCATACAACATGGCCGTGTGGAAATCTGTGTGATGTAATGGCAAGGTCAGAGGGTTTGGTGCCAGAAATATCTGCATTTCAATCCCCGCTCTTCCACTTACTAGCTCCGTGAATGTGGGCCTCTGTTTACTTGTTTGTAAAATGAGAAGCAATAATACCTAGCCTTTAGGGTTTTAGGAAGGGATATGTTAGGTGGTGTGTACAAAGTCCCTACAGATGGTCTCTCAGGGGTACCCAACAGATAGTCTCTCCTCTTCCCTCTTCCCAGTGGTGACCTTTGGTGTGAAACAGAAAGCGACGATGGCTGCTTCCCCCAGTAGCCCCCCCGACATCCGCACACACCCGGCTGCAGCGAGCGTGCTCTGTTACCGTGCTGATCAGGGCTGGGGGAATAGAGTCGTCCCTCCTGCCACTGACGTACTCATGTCATTCCCAAGAAGGGAGTTGACTTTAGGACAGGGAACTCTTCCCATTTGGTAGCCATTTGAGCTCCTGATTCTCTTAATTTTAATTGTCTTTAAGGAATTTGGAGCGAGAGAGAATTGACAATAGCATAGTGGTTAAGAGTGCTGGGCTTGGGGTCAGACAGACCTGGATTCAAGTTCTAGTTCTGCCGTCGACTAGCTGTGTGACCTTAAGCAGGGGCTTCTGTCCTCAGCGTCTTCATCTGTACAATGAGGACAGGGCTCAGAAGGTTGTGGTAAGGATTGCAGCGAAACCCTTAGTTTAACAACACCAACATTATAGGTACCATGTCACTTGATGAGATACGCATATGAGGTGGGTAGCATGGTGCTGGGCACACAGGACTCACCTGATTTCTAAAATTTTTAAAAAATTCTTTATTGTCAATTCATTTGTTAATTTTTTTAATTGACCAAATTTATATATATTTACCATATACAGCATGATGCTTTGAAATATGTATATGTTGCGGAATGGCTAAATATAGCTAATTAACATGTGTGTTAACCTCATATATTTATCATGTTTTGTGGTGAGATAACTTAAAATATCGCTTAGTGAAGTGCTCGCCTGATAATACCTTCTGTTGTTATTACTACTGCTGTTGTTATTACTGGTCTAGTGAGCTGCTGTTGAGACACAGTGAAATGGCAGGGGACTGTCTGAGTAACATGCGTATTATGAGGCACCACTCGAAGGTAAAAATGCAAACAGAGCTTGTCTGATTTGGTTTTGGCTTTGCTGCCTTTTTGCGCGCCAGGTGGATAATCAGCTCATTGGCACCACTCAGCCCTTCATGCTCTACGTGACTCCCCTGAGCAACGAGAGTGAGGTCATCGACACCGGCCCTGCCGTGCAGGTCAACGCGGTGAAGTTCCCCAGCAAGAGTGCACTGACCTACATCTACAAGGTGGGCTGGTGGGTCAGGGCCGTGCCAGAAGGTTGACTGATTTGTTCTCTCACAGCCAAGTCTCAGAGCAACAGTGCAGCGTGCAGTAGTTCTATAGGGTTAAGCCACACGCGACTTCATAGATTGTTAAGGGGAATTTACAGGAACTCCTTCTGTTGGCACTTTATTTTCTCAATTGTGTTTTCAATGATCTTGCAAGTGATAGTTTGATAGTACTGAATCCATAGGGTCCAATCTGTTTTCATCAGAATGAGGTCACTGAATGAAGCATCTAGATTGGTCAGGACCCAGGCATGATCCAGGTCTATTGTTAAAATAGAGTCATGCTGGATATTGGAAAAGGGCTATGAGGAGTCTGACCTTGGGACAGACATGCTGCTCTGTAAGTGACCACACTGTTTACTGAAAGCAGATAGCTCAAAAGTGACAAACTCTCTTTTTTGGAGAAGTGTCCATGTATAAGCTAACTGTTTAGCAGCAAACTCTGGAAAAGTGGGAGCCAATTAAGTGGTTGCTTCCCATACTTCTGGTCCTTTGTCACCCGTGCTGATGGGACCAAGCCCGCAGGCAGCCCTCAGATCCACCAGCCCAGTCACGCTGCTCCTTAAACTGGATGCATTGTAAAGTTCCTCTGCCACAGTGCATCCGAAGCTGCAGTCCTCACTAACGAGACCCACATGCCCTGGGAACCAAACAATAGGATGGCGAATCATCTACTAAACATCTTCTGGAGTTTTTGGTTAACTGTAACAACGTAGGGAGAGAGAAGCCAGAAATAACCTGGCAATATGATCATAAAGTCACGTGAGTAAAGAAGCCATTCCATGTCATCGAGGCCTTCTTAATGGCACAGATGAAAGTTCCTTCTGGTCTTCACATAGTAAATCAGAATTTCTTTATCTCTAGCATCTGATGATCACGGCTCAGAGATTCACAGTGCAAATTGAGGAGAAACTACTCCTCAAGCTGCTCAGTTTCTTTGGCTACGCTCAAGCAGAATCAGGTAATGTTGTATGCTCTATGTTTGTGTCTAGGAATTGGCCCAAGGATGGTGTTTTTTAGTCTGTTGTAAAAATAAGTAGCCCCTGGGTGCCTGACAAACTCCCTTTCTACTTCTCAGCCTGAGCTGGGAAGCTCAGGTTTGTGTTTCAGTCGTTCTCTTTCAATGTATTACTTGTCGTCCAAGTTATCTCTGAAGTAAGTCAGCTACTCAGGGGTCTTCTGGTATCCTGGAATATCCAGAGGTAAGCCTTTGGGAAGCAGTATACTATTCCTCTCTGCTTTGCATTTTTTGATTCATCTGTTCTAAAATAACATAAATGATGTTAGTCATTTAGCAAACTACTTTGTTTCCTAACTTTTGTTTATTAAACAGACTCAGGGCCAAGTATCAGAAACCCCTTCGGCAGTTCCTTTGGTTTAGTTGAGAAAATAAAATTGGCTAGCCTCAATTCATTAGCTTTTGACATTCATACCCTTATGCCTTAATGTAATTAAAACGTTACTTTACTCTAGTTACTTTGCTCTCTCCTTTGTAGAAAGGAGTAAGATAAGCTATTGAAAAACCTAAATTTTTAGCAGTGCTAGAGAAATAATTTTGCTGTTGTCTCTTTATTTTAGATTCCTCATTATGGCATTTCTTCCTGCTTTTAGAGCTTTTAGGTGGACTTTTTAGAGCTGTATATACAGCTTAGAAAGAAGATGATGCTTGGTCTTTTGAAGTTAAACTAAATATTGAGCCTGAAGAAATTATAAGAAAGTGACTTTTATTTTTATCTGCCCATATTGGCTAGAGAAAAAAAATCACTGGGAATGTGTGTACATATGTACATATATACACACAATGCAAGAAAAGTGTTTTTTGTTCTTTTTATCCCAGATTTAGAATTTAAGCTTTAAGAGTATTTGGGATCAAGAGCAAGATCCTGTCTGTTTAATGCTGTGTTTTCCACTTTGGGTTGGAACGCCAGTGTTTATTTGTATTCAGACAGCCACTTGGGAGTCTGCCTGCCAGGTATCCATTCTGTTTTGGTACCTTCCTGGGAAGTTTTACTTTAAATTTGATTGGAGATGCTTTTCTTGTAAGTTTTCTTATAAGTTGCTCTAATAAATTTATCCCCAAGCATTGTGTAGTAGATTGGACTTTTGCAAAATCCTTGTCTACCTTTCATTGGAGCGTCTCCTCTCCTTTCTATAGCTAGTTCTGTTTCCTAAGGTACAGATAGGTAGGTCTCTGTTGCAGTATCCTTTTTCTGTAAGTAGACCTGATAATAGCTTACACCGTGAGTTTGTTTGATAAGTAGGTACGTGCAGGCTCTCTGGTCTTATTTCTGGAGCACATGAAGCCAAAGGAAAATATGCTGCCCAAATGGATGTGGGGGTAGCATCAAGGCAAAGAGCTCGTTGCTGTGTTCTAGCCCTTATTAATCCTTCACATTGCATGCGATAGCAAGTAAAAAATTTGCCTTGATTGTCCTATTTAAATGAATGTCCACCATTTGGGGGAGAGGGTGCTGTGTGTAGTGATGTCAGTCCCTTACAGCCTGCAGCCTGATTCTTTTTCAGGCATTATGTTTCATTCAGATTCATTACTTAATGTTAATATTGTTCATTGTGATTCAGTTACACTGCATTCTAAGACCTTATTTGGATATCATCTGATGAAAATAAATTCAGATAATCTGGGTCATTGATAATAACAGTAATAATAGTTTCTAGAAAGCCATTGCTAGCAGACACACCTGTGACCTTGGGCTTTTCTACCTAGCTTATTTTTTCTGTAGATGATATCTGCTAGATGGTATAGAGTCACAGGTTAAAAGACTAAGCTAGTCTAATTTTTTGATAAGCAACACAAAACAGATGTATTTTTACAACAAAAAATGGCATCAGAATACTATACACCTTACTGAACCCTCAAAAACTAAATTGAGAGATGTTTACATTTTTTTGATGAATATTTTCAATATGAATACAAGTATTTGAATCATGAGAGTAAGGAAATTCCTTTTTGTTTTTGTTTTTTTAAATTCTGCCTTTGTCCCAGAGGTGGAAAAATACGATGAAAACCTGCATGAAAAGACAGTTGAGCAAGGTGGGACACCAATTCGATACTACTTTGAAAATCTCAAAATCAGCATTCCCCAGATCAAGCTAAGTGTGTTCACCTCCAACAAGCTGCCATTGGATCTTAAGGTGAGTTGTATTTGGATAAATTTTTTAAAATGACTTTTCCTTGGAAAAGAATGAGTGTGTTTACGATTTGTTTTTTCTGTTTGGCATCATCATTCATAGCAGGTATTTTTACAGGTTTCCTTTTTTAGAAAGTTTATTGAGTCATATATTTCTGTCTTTTTTTTTTTTAATGTTTGAATATGACTTTGCTAAAGATCAAGGAATAACTGGAGAGAATAAACAGAGAATTATCTAAAACCCATCTGCTCTCTGCTGAGCTCCTGGCTTGCCTCAGTAGATAAAAGCCTCTTTCCTAAGAGGAAAGACAGTATCTTCCTTTTGTGCGTAAGACCTGCTCTCCCTCCTAGTTCTCTCTTCCTCTGTAAGTATCCACCTTTTCTTGAGTGATTGTCACTAGGGATGTCTGCCACCCTTAGGGAAGACTCAGCCGCATGTCCACTGGGATGTGCCCCGCCTGCTACTGCATCAGCACGTGACACTCCTGCAGACTACCTTCATACCTACTTGATGGGTCCAGCCTGAACACTGTCTTCATTGTTAGCAATAAAATGTATTTTAAGTAAGGGAGAGGGCTGGGATTCAAATCCAAGCCTAACTGATCTGAAGTCTGTATTTTTTCACTATACCGTGTTGCTACCTAGCACATAAGGAATCAGAGAATTTAAGACTTGTGAGTCCTCGATGATGCCTTTACTCAGTATACAGAGAAATTGGAATTCAGAGTGTCTGGTTACCCAGGCCTGTTTAGCTAGGTAGTGATAGGCGTGGGAGTGGAACCAGGTGATTGTTAGAAAGTCTTTCGTGGCTGGCTCAGTGGCTCATGCCTGTAATCCCAACACTTTGGGAAGGTGAAGCAGGAGGATCACTTGAGGCCAGGAGTTCAAGACCAGCCTGGGCAACATAGTGAGACCCCCCCCCCACCTCTACCAAAATTTAAAAAATTAGCTGGGCATGGTGGGTTGTACCTATATAGTCCCAGTTGCTGGGGAGACTGAAGTAGAAGGATCACTCGAGCCCAGGAGCTAGAGACTCCAGCGAGCTGTGATCGCACCACTGCCTAGGTGAGAGAGCAAGATCTTATCTCTTAAAAAAAAAAAGTCTTTCCTTTATTTGAATCAAAATCTGCCTCCTTGTAGCTTATGGCCATTAGTTCTGGTTCTTTTCTCTGTTGTGCTTGAAGATGGTTATTAAGACTTCCATCTCCTGATAACCACCAGTCTGAGATTTTTTTTTTCCCACTGTCCCATGCTGCCTCATCTAAGATACTACAAGACGGTCTCTCTTGCTGAGTAGGAACAGCTAGAGAGATGAGCAGATAAGGAGTAAATCTAGACTCCTAACTTCAGATTCTCGCAGGGGCTGCGCTGGCGATGCCCGTGAGCAGCACAGCGGGCCGTGGCAGGCCGAGAGTGCGGGCTGCATCTGAAGAGGTAGCTGCAGCTCAGCTCCAGCCGCTTGTTGTCATGAGGGAATGTGAACCCAGTGTTGCCAGATCTTCAGATTTTTAAAGAGAAGCCGGAAATCTGGATTTTTATGTGGAATCTCCTGGTTTTTAAATGTTGGAAACCAATTCAGGTTTCTTGCATTTTTTTTTAAAACTTGTGGGCCTAACAAAACCCATGTGTGGGCCTCATGTGGCCGCCCGTAGTCTGCCAACTCACAGCTTCTGAAATAGACTTACAGGTAATGAGACAGTAGTCTGGTCAACATCAGATTATAATTTGGATAAGGGTAGGGCAAGGGTAACTGCTTCATTGGGGTGGCAAGCTGGGGACAAGCGGCTGGGGGTGCTGGTCAGGTCCAGTGAGCAGTAATTGCCGCCTGCACCCACCCTAAAATAGTGCAGTGTGCCCTTCTCCACTCACAGTCCTATCTGCTTAATTTGCTTTAATTTCATGTTTCCCAGGAGATTGAAGATACTTATAGTTAGCATGGGAGTAAGGGGAAAACCATGGGAAAACCACTATCTTGCTAATATCCACAAGTATCCACTTGACTTATGTGACCCTTTGGAATGAGTTTGTTTGATAAAGTATATATTCCCCCAGAACACTTGGCACTCACCCAACAAACCAATGTTAAGCAGTTCCTGAGAGTTGAGGACTTCTTGTTTTTAAAATCATCTTACTAAGAAACACAGACACTTACCTATTCCTTTCAAATTATTCCCAGCAGAAAACTTCCCCAGACTGACAAAATCTGCATGACTTTCTGCAGTTGAAGTAGCTCCAGTCCCCCAGTTACACGGTATTGATGCTTGTGTGTGCATTCTGCATACAGTAAGCTGGAAATCACTTAGGTCGAATGTTTCGTCTGACGCTGTATTGAAGGAACATTTTCAAGGCATTTTCAAATCATTGTTAAATAAATTAAATGGAGCAGCCACTTTACGAGGTGTAGGGGGGTGGGGGGCATCCTGAGTGCAGTAAGGTGATGTTTCCAGCAGGGCGCTTCAGAGTTAAATTCTCAGCTTATGGAAGGCACCGTTTTACTGTGTCTTGAGTTCTCCTGGTGGAGTCTGGGACTCATAAAATAATGTCATTTATTCAAAGAGTTTCCTAACAGAGTAATATGCCTTTATTAGTAGCTCTTAGAAAGGGCAATATGCTCTTTTAGATGAATATATAATGGCTAAAAGTATGTGCTTAGAAAATGGAGTCCTATCCGGGAACAGGAATCACAAGGGTCTGACTAAAAGGTAACCATGTCTTTGGTATTGAAGGAATAATTATCTTGATTCTCCTGACTCCAGGCCAGAAGTGAGGCTGTCAGAAATCTCAGAGGGAAGTCTCTTCAGGTTTACACTGAGGGTACATTGTTGCCAGATATAGTGTCTGTTCAAAAGGACTCAAAGTAATTTCACATCTGCTATCTCAATTGGATTCCTTACTCTGTGTTGGAAGAAGGGGGAGATAATAGTCCCGTTTCATAAATGCAGAGACGAAAGTGCAGCATTCCTCCCCCATTCCTCCTGCTCTCCATTATTCTCCCAAGTTTGCAGGCTACAGTGTGGCATAGTAATATTGAAAATGCCAGGTAGTTTATATGTGTTTTTGTTTTTTTTAAAGATCAAAAGCAGCCAGGAGCCTTTAAAAGGTTTCACAAGGTGGCCTACAGCAGCCCTTTTTCCATTTAGAGCATTGGGGTATTACAAAAGAAGGGCTTTAATTGAGCAATCTAGTTTGGAAGAAACCCCACATTTTAATGGTCAGAGTGAGAGGGTGGGGGTAAGGGGGAATTTCAAACAAAGACACTATTTAAAAAGCCTAAAACTGTCTTCTCAAGGCTTGAAATAATTTGTTGGGAAACTTCAGACCCTTTACTTTTTTCCTCCCCTCCCTAAATAAAAACCAGATTTGTTAAAAGGAAAAAAGATCCAGTATTGTTAATTGTATTTCAGAAAGTGCCAGAGAGGGAAATATCCCTGTAGTTTTAAACATTGTCCCAAGAGGGAAATAGGCAAATACCCTGCTTCACATAAACAGTCTCTATGTACCATAAATAAACCTTTAAAGAATGAATTCCAGACAGTTTTGTTTAGTGCAGGATAAACTAAGAAAGGAAAGGACATGGCCGAGGGAATAGCTTGTGATCTGAGACCTTATGGTATATAGACAGGTATTTCTTCTTTCAACTCTATAAAGTTTCTGGAAGACTTCAGCATTTTTTTTTTCCTGGGGAGATAGGAATAGCAGTTTCCTATTTTTATTAGGAACTTATAAGCACAGGATTGCTTTCTCCAGAATCCATTTTATAACAGGAAACTGCTACTTGAGCAAATAAGCATCAACTTTGTATACTACTGTATTTGATTAGTCATTTAGTTCTACAAGAAAAAGCCCTGTTTGGCTCTTTCCCTCTCGTCTGGTCTGCTTTGACAGACCGGATCTACCTGAAGGTGGCAGAATAACTCACACCAATAGGCTGTAGCTCAGCTTTTTCAAATGCGGGAGTCCCAGGAGCAGTAAATGACTAGTAAAGATCATTTTTACTTAAGGGCCAGAATATTCCCTCGGTTCAGACAAAACACCTTAGTCATTCAGAATGGGAATAGTGTTTGGCATGGAGGTTTTGACAACTGAGTGGAGATTTCAGAGTCTTTGTTACTGTGCGTGGTTCTTCTTCAGTGTTTGGTTGCACTGAGGAAGTGGGGTTAAAAGCTTTTTACCTTGAGTCTTTGTTTTGGTCTCATTTCCTCTTCTCCGAGAAGAAACTCATGCTCAGAGTGGTACCGGCAACACAAAGTGCTGAGCTGGCTTTCCCCGCATAGCTATCGTGTGGCTCTAAGCAAAGCAGTTAAGCTCACTGAGCCTCAGTTTCTTTGTCTGTGGAAGGAGGAAAATGAGGCATGCTCACTTAACTTTATGATCACTCATCATGGGGGGAGGGTGAGGCATGGGTGAATCCATAGCAGATTTCAGGAAGAATATCATAGTCCTCCATTCTGACATTCACGCTTTCTACCTGGTAGGTTGTTGCTGTTGTGAAGTGAACATGTTCAAGTCTGAGGTCTGCTAATAGCTAGCTACGTGAATTTAGGCCATCCACTTTTCTTCAGTTTTATTTATACAAAAAGAAAAATAAGAATGTTAGGCTGAATTAACTCAAGGTTGCTCTTAATCTCTAAAAGGTTTTGTTCTGAAATTATTTAGTAGTAGGTTATCAGTAACTTCTCATGGCACCAAATACAGTGGCCTTTTTTCTGTCCTTATCTTTGTAAGAGCCCTCTGCCATTTTTGATATTGCTGACCTCCCTGTTCTTCACGTCGGTCCTTTCTGATTCTTCTCTTAAGTCTGTTTGTTGCTTCCCTGTCTTTTTCACTGTTGTCTTTTATTCTGCTTCTTCTTTTCCTAACCCGTGTGTTAACGGGCCACTTTTTTCTGGCTTAACTGTCTGGTTCTATCACTTGTTTATTTTTCTGTCAGGTTATTGGTCTTTTATCTTTTCTAATTTTAGAAAACTCTGTTAAAGTTTTGTGTCTGATAAAAGTTGCAAGTATTTTTTCTTCAGTATTTCATTCGTCTTTTTACTTTGCTTTTGGAGATGTGTGTGTATTTAGTCATACAGGAACTTTTTATTTTTATGTTGTCAAATGTATCAGTCTTTTGCCTTTTTGAATCTGAATTTTGAGTCACAAAAAAACTTTTCCCCTCTGTTTTTCAAAAATTTCATCCATCTTTTCTTCCATTGTATGATTTAATTTCAATTAAGCATACTCTTGTTCTAAAAGAATTTAAGGCAGCCTCTGAAAATATTAAAAAATAAGTGAGAAAATCAAGTAGAAATTCCATTAAATTGTACATGAAGTTTTAATATACAATAAACACATTTTAATTCAGTGGGGAATATGTAGACTTTTTAATAGTGGTGTTAGACTAAATAACAATATGGAAAAATATGAAATTAGATTTATTCTTTACACTCTACATAAGGATAAATTCCAAGTGGATCAGAGATTTACTGATATTATTACCATGAGAAAATGTTTTTTCACATTCAATAAAGAAGAGTATTTGGCATGCCTTCTAAACACCTTGAAATATCAATCATGTTAAATAAAAAATATAATCAGAAAATAGACCCATATCCAGAAATTGTTAACTGGCTTCAAACAGACCCAAGCTAGCTGAGAACTTCAAGAAAAGCTAGATGGGGGGGAAAAAAAAGTCTGTTTGGAGCCATTGGAAAGTTACCAAGATGTCCAGGACTTGAGATTCCAAAATTTATGAGAGGAGGGAAACTCAGTAAGGTGAGCCCAACATTTATTTTGCTTTTATTGTTGAGACTTTTTCTGATTTCTAAGCACTACAGGGAGAAAGGTAAAGAAACCAAGCAGGAAGCAACTGCCAAAGGGCAGAGAATCCACATAAGGCTTTTGGCAGTCAGAGAGTTGGGAAAGCACAGGTTAAGCTTCATTGCTACTGAGAGCTGGTAAGTGAAGGGCTAATATCTTACAGAGAAGGGACAGGCAGAAAACAGACCCCAGTAGTCTGAGCTGCTTTATTTCTTGAGGAATTTGCCAATTTCTAAGTGGTGCAGTCTGAGAGAAGCCAAGCAAAAAGTGGCAGCTAAGAGGCTGAAGAACTAAGTAGATCTTTTAGCAGTTTTATGGTACTGTGGAGGAATAGCACTGGTTTTTGATTGAGATTGCTAAGGGACTGCACCAGCCAGGCCTCATAAGCACTGAAATAGACCAGGACTTTAAAAGATTGAAACCCAGCCTTGAGAAAACCCAAACCCTGGTTGGATTAAGGCACTATGCCTCTTACTCTAACTACCTGTCAGAAGTTGAAGAGTCATCCAAAGTCTTTACAAGTTTTCATACAAAATAGTGCATTCAGTCACAAATTACCAGGCCTACAGAGAGATAGGGCCAAGAGAAAAAACAAACACTAGAAACAGACCCATAGGTCAACTGAATGTTGGCATTTTCAGACCCAGAATTTAAAATAACTATATGTTCAAGAAGTTTACCAGAAAACTATAATTTATCTTTAAAAAATTATCAAATAATAAAGGAAATTATAGACTGGATATATAGAAGCAAGAAATATTTCATGAATATAGAAGCAAGAAATCTCAACAAAATATTAGTAATACAGAAATATATAAGAAGGATAATATATCATAACCCAATTGTATTTATTCCAGGAATACAGTTTAACATTTGCAAATAAGTGTTTTCATTCACATCAGCAAAATGAAAGAGAAAAAATATGATTATCTGAAAAGTCATTTGACAAAATTCAGCATCCACTTACGATAAAGTGTATCTATGAAAAAGCAACAGCAAACAGTATACTCATTGGTGATATATTAAAAGCTTTTCCTTGAGATAAGGGAAGGTTGCCCATTATCACCACTTCTGTTCACTGTTTTTTTTTTTTTTTGTTTGTTTGTTTGTTTTTTTGAGACAGAGTCTCGCTCTGTTGCCTGGGCTAGAGTGAGTGCCGTGGTGTCTGCCTAGCTCACAGCAACCTCAAACTCCTGGGCTTAAGCGATCCTTCTGCCTCAGCCTCCCAAGTAGCTGGGACTACAGGCATGCGCCACTATGCCCAGCTAATTTTTTCTATATATATTTTAGTTGGCCAGATAATTTCTTTCTATTTTTAGTAGAGACGGGGTCTCACTCTTGCTCAGGCTGGTCTCGAACTCCTGACCTCGAGCGATCCACCCGCCTCGGCCTCCCAGAGTTCTAGGATTACAGGCGTGAGCCACCGCGCCTGGCCCTGTTCACTGTTAAACTAGAGATCCTAGCCAAGGAAGAAGGCAAGGAAGATTTTTTTTTTTAACAAAGAAATAGAAGGTATAAGAACTGGAAAGAAAAATAAAAAAGATTCAAACTAGGGGGAAGTAGACTCCACCTCTTGATAGGAGAAGATGCAAAGAATTTTTGGCTATTTTTAACCTACCACAGATACCTAGGAATAAATCCAACAAAATATGTACAAGACCTCTACACAGAAACACGGAAAACAATTAAACATTATTAAGAGAAATTAAAGATTTAAATAGATGAAGAAATATGCTATGTTAATACATTTGAAGCCTCATTATTATAAAATTGTCATTGTTCCTCAAATTAATCTATAGATTCAATGCAGTCCTGGTGAAAATTCCAGTAATTTTTTGTGGCAAATTCCAAAATTTATATGCAATTAAAAAGCACAAAGGGTAGCTAAACTAATCCTGAAGAAAAAGAGCAAAGTTGAAGAGCTTACTCTATTAGATTTCAAACATAATTACAAAAGTACAATAATTAATAGAGTATGGTATTGGTAGAAAACTAAAAAAAGTAAATTGGAAAAGAGAATCCAGAAATGGGTAAATACCGTCACTTGACTTATGACAAAGTTTGCACTGTACTGCAATAGGGGAAAGGATGGTCTTTTCAGTAAATACTACTTAGTCAATTAGATATCCACTGGGAAATAGTGAATCTTGATCTCAACCTCACACCGTACATAAAAATCAAGTCTAAGGCCGGGCGCGGTGGCTCACGCCTGTAATCCTAGCACTTGGGAGGCCGAGGCAGGCGGATTGTTTGAGCTCAGGAGTTCGAGACCAGCCTGAGCAAGAGCGAGACCCCATCTCTACTAAAAATAGAAATAAATTATCTGGCCAACTAAAAATATATATAGAAAAATTAGTCAGGCATGGTGGCGCATGCCTATAGTCCCAGCTACTCGGGAGGCTGAGGCAGTAGGATCACTTAAGCCCAGGAGTGTGAGGTTGCTGTGAGCTAGGCTGACGCCACGGCACTCACTCTAGCCCGGGCAGCAGAGCGAGACTCTGCCTCAAAAAAAAAAAAAAAAAAAAAATCAAGTCTAAGAAGATTATAGATTCAAGTGTGAAGAGTAAAACAATAGAACTTCTATAAGTAAACATGAGAGTATCTTTATGACCTTGGTGTAGATAATAATTTCTTTGTTTTAATTCTTTTTATTTTTTAGAGACAGGGTCTCACTCTGTCACCCTGGCGTGCAATGTGGCATGATCATACCTCACTGCAGCCTCGAACTCTTGGGCTCAAGTGATCCTCCTGCCTAAGCCTCCCGAGGAGCTGGGACTATTGGCATGTGCCACCACACCCAGCTAATTTTTCTTATTTTTTGTAGAGATGGGGTCTCACTATGTGCCCAGGCTGGTCTCAAACTCCTGACCTCAAGTGAACCTCCTATCTTGGCCTCCCAAAGTGCTGTGATTATAGGTGTGAGCCACTGCGCCGAGCTGATAGTAATTTCTTAACCAGTATACAGAAAGCTCTTACCATAAAGGAAAAGATTGATAAGGTGGATTTCCTTAAAATTAAGAATGTCTGATCATTAAAAGACACCATTTAAAGAGTAATAAGACAAATCATAGAATGGGAAAAGATATTTGTAATACATCTATTCAACAGAGGACTTATATACAGAATACATAAGAAAAACTCCTACAAATCGGTAAGAAAAAAAACAGAACTCACTACAAAAATGAGCAAAAGACTTGCATAGGCACTCCACAGAAAAAGATATCCAAATAGCCATATATATGCATACTAAAAGATGCTTAATCTCATTTGTCAACAGGAAAATGGACATTAAAACCACACTGAAGTACCATTACACACCCATCAGAATATCTGTTTTTTAAAAAAGCTACCTATACCACATGTTGATGAGAGAGGTAGAATAACAAGGATTTCTGTAGACTGCTGGAGGGAGCGTACATTGGTTCAACTGCTTTAGAAAACGGGCAGTCTATATCAAGGTTGAACATGTCCTTTCTTTATGACCCAACAGTTCTACACCCAGGTATATGTCTAAGAAATATGCACAAATATGTGCCCCAAAAGACATGTCTGATAATATTCATACTATTCATAATAGCGAAAAATTTTAAACAACCCAACTTTTTATCAACGGTAATGATTAAATAGTGTTTTACTTATAGAGAAGAATATTATATGCCAATGAAAATTAATAAATTGCAGCTATATGCAACAACCTAATGAATCTCACATAGTTATACTGTCTATAAGAAGCCACCTACAACAAACTGCATACTAATGATCTTATTTATATACAATTCAAAGCAGGAAAAACTAATCTGTGGTGATATAAGTCATGATAGTGGTTCTCTTTGGAAAAGAAGGACGGAGTAGTGAGTGGGAGTCTGCAAATGGGGAGGAGTCTGTTTCCATGATGGGGATAATAATTTACTTTCTGATCTGGGTGGTGGTTACATCTTTGTGTTCACTTTGGTAAAAATCATTGAACTATACATTTGATTAGTACCCTTTTCTGTATGTGTGCTAAACATCAGTGAAAAAGTAAAACATAATAAACACACAAGTACAAAACAGACCAAAAAGAATTATGCCATGAAGCTAACTGTTTATTTCTTTTTTTTCTTTTTTTTTTTTTTGAGACAGTCTCACCGTGTTGCCCGGGCTAGAGTGAGTGCCATGGCGTCAGCCTAGCTCACAGCAACCTCAAACTCCTGGGCTCAAGCGATCCTCCTGCCTCAGCCTCCCGAGTAGCTGGGACTACAGGCATGTGCCACCATGCCCAGCTAATTTTTTCTATATATATTTTTAGTTGTCCATATAATTTCTTTTTATTTTTAGTAGAGACGGGGTCTTGCTCTTGCTCAGGCTGGTCTCGAACTCCTGAGCTCAAATGATCCACCCACCTCGGCCTCCCAGAGTGCTAGGATTACAGGCGTGAGCCACCGCGCTCAGCCTAACTGTTTATTTCTGTGTGATATATGTGACTTTGGGTGTGTGTGTGTGTTTTTTCCTAATATTTTACTTTTATGATTATAGGGAAAATCCTTATTTATAAATGTCAAAACCTTGACTCTCATTGAAAAGTTAACATGACTTGAGGCTTTTATGGAATCTAGTATTATAGTACCCTGCAAGGCCATCATATGGCTAAAGTATATAATTTCCTTTCTTCCCTAATTAGGCCCTCAAAAGCACCTTGGGATTTCCTTTGATTCGGTTTGAAGATGCTGTGATTAATTTGGATCCATTCACTCGTGTACATCCCTATGAGACCAAGGAGTTCATCATCAATGATATCCTCAAACATTTCCAGGAGGTGAGCTGTGGAGAAGTACTTACTGGCTGGAGCATAAGGAGAGTGTTTGTTTTAGTTGTTTGGAAATTTTGGTTACTAAGACATTACTATTGAGAGCCCAGTTAAACATTTCAGCTCTGTTGTGTTATGAGTCAGGTCACATCCCTTGAAGCCCATTTACAAGAAAATCCTAAGACAGTACATTTGACTTATGAGCTGTTAGTCTTGTCCTTTAGAGCTAGTCCCAAGGGCTTCCACTAAGTTAGTCACAACTGTTAATGGTTAAATGGATGCTTTAATAATAACACAAAATACTGTGAGCTCTTTATTTACCAGCCATGGGCCTACTTTCAACAACCACACCAGTGTTCTTAGAGCCTATGAGATTGAACTGCCCTTGAGTTGAACTTGAAAATTTTTTTAAATCAAGTTGAACATTTTCCATTTGTTATCCAGAGTGCAAAGACCAAAAGGTAAAGCCAGCACATATTTTTCAATGAATAGATAGGTTAAGATCACATCAAATTAATTAGCTTTCAAAGTTAAAATATATTCTGTTCTTGCTTCCTTTTTTTTATCCCTCCCTCCTTTCCTTTCTCGCTTCCTTCCTTGACTTTTTTAATTGGCGCTATTTCTACCTAACTGTAAGGAAAGTGATACAGCAGATGTCACCGGAACCTGGAACCAGGCAATTGGAAGTACAGAAAGAGTGGAGGGTTGGTTAAGTCCTTCCATCTTCCCCATCGCCCTCCACAGCTCAGGAGGGGGAACTACAAATCTACCTCCCTCTCTCACTTTCCTTTTAAAATTCTCCCCGCTGCTGATTAATTAATTCTCTATTTGTAGGAATGATGGAAAGCAGAGTGTGGTGCATACACTAATAAATATACTCATGAAGACTATTTCCTGACATTCTTGGCTGGATGTTTAAAAAATAAATAAATAAAAGAATATTTCCTATTTCATAGCTATTTTTATCCTTCCAACTGGCTTTGTATTTCTAAGAGTATTGAAAGCCATCTCAGGGATATATGTATTGGGAGAAGTTTGGGTAGAGCCCATGAAAGGACAGGAGATTATTTTGCCATTTATGAAGGTTTAAAAGGTAATTGTTGGTAGTAATGGGAATGGAGGGCTAATTTTTTTGCTTGAGACACTGGTATCTGCAAATATAA
Organism: Varecia variegata; assembly: GCA_028533085.1. Classification (NCBI taxonomy): domain Eukaryota; kingdom Metazoa; phylum Chordata; class Mammalia; order Primates; family Lemuridae; genus Varecia; species Varecia variegata. The sequence goes on along the minus strand of CM052444.1, from coordinate 100,366,674 downwards.
ACAAGTGCTGATTTGATTTTTCTCTTCTTACTCCATTTGACAGGAACTCCTCAGCCAGGCAGCTCGAATCCTGGGATCAGTGGATTTTCTTGGCAATCCTATGGGACTTTTGAATGATGTTTCTGAAGGGGTTACTGGACTGATAAAGTATGGAAACGTCGGGGGGCTCATCAGAAATGTTACACATGGAGTCTCAAACTCTGCTGCCAAGGTAAGGAAATAGAGGTGAAATTCCGTTGTAATTAACCTCATGAGTCCTCTACATTACTGTAATTTCCTTTGTAGTTAATAGGCTGTGAGAAGTTACGTTCATGGCCTTTGCTTCATTGCCCACATGCCTTGCCTTTTCCTCACCTCTGATAACCTGTCACCAGGTCCACCGAGTCTACCTCTGAGACATCTTTTTTCCCTTCCTTTCCATTGCCACTGCCTTACCTGGTTTACTGCAGTACCTCCCTGTCCCCTTGTACTTCATTGCATCTTTCACAGTGCCGCTGGAATTAACCCACTTTTTAAAAAATAAAATTGAATCATGTCATTGTTCTGCCTAAAATCTACCAGTTAATCCTCGTAGCTTACAGGGACAGTCCAAACTAAAATACAGCCTGCTGTAGTGACACAAACCTTTAAGTCATCTAAATCCAGCAGCAGAAGGAAAGTGAAGTAATCGTTCTGTGTCTGCAGCCTAGTTGACTTTTTTGTTCACTGGCATCTTACTTGGTGGACATTTTGTTAGTCCACCATATATTTTCTGGGAGGAGCTGATTTTTTTCTGTGTGAAGATGAAAAATGTGTGAAGGTAGTTGAAGGGTAGTTACTATTTGCAACATACAAAAGGCCTCTTAAAAGCTCTGCTTTCTTGCCCTACTTTCAACTCCACAAACTTTTCTTGTAGAGACGTTTTCATGAGTGAAGTAGGCTATTGGACTTGACATAAACAGTTACACTTAAATATTTAGTTGTGAATGCCCAGTTTAAAGATTTTATTAAATTTTATTAACTTTATTAAATTCTAATTAACATGAGAAAGCCTCTCAGTTTCATAATTTCTTTCTTTGTTTTTGTATCCCTGGGCTTTACTGTAATTTTAAAAATGAATATGCATATGGTTTATTGAGAGGACGAGAGTACTGTTCCTCAATCTGGAATAGAAATGCACCTACTTTACAGGCTTATTGTGAGAATAAAATGATAAAATGATAAATGATACATTACAAAAATTTTGAAAAATACAGGCTGAAGAAGAGAAATAGGTCATCACTTTCACTGTAATATTTGTGTCGAGACTTAAGCCACCAGGAAACCATTAGTGCCCTTAAAATGAAAACCAATATATTACAGTCTACAGAGAAGGAAGGTATCAGGTGCTGAGAGTGGGAGAGTCAAACCCCATCTGGGCCAGTTTGGCTGTTGGGAACCTCTGTGGTTCTCCTTCTAGATAAGAATAAAGAAGCTGTTACAATAACTCACCTGTGACTTAGCAACAGGTCAGACCTCTTATGCGTTTCTCCAGAGTCCCCTGAGATGTCCTGTTGAAAAGGATTGGCCCTTTCTTTAATCTCCCTGGTTTGTGAAAGTCTTATCTATTTCCTGGTTCTTTTTTTCCCCTGGTAAACAAGTTTTGAAGCTTGAGGGTCAGCATGAGACTGTAAATTAGGCAGAAAAAAGGGGAGAGTCCTCCCTGTCCCTACCGTCACCCCCAGGTCTGTATGAAGGCCTGGTGGCAGTGATAATGCATTTTATTGGATATCATGCTTTATATTGTCACTGGATTTGCGTAAGAGTATTGCTTTCCAAGTTCTTTTCAATGGGAACCTTGTTCCCCATGTGGTTGGGGTCCTTCTTCATGTATTAGTCTTGACTTTAATAAGATAATTAATATTGGAGCCACAGGTTGCTACTGAGGAGAATTGCTGTGTAATTTACAGTCATGCGTCACTTGACAATGGGGATATATTCTGAGAATGATTTTATTAGGTGATTTTGTCACTGTGTGAACATCATGGAGTATACTTACAGAAACCTAGGTGGTATAGCCTACTATACACCTAGGCTATATGGTATAGCCTGTTGCTCCCAGGCCTCAAATCTGTACAGCATGTTACTGTACTGAATACTGTAGGCAGTTGTAACACAGTGGTGGTATTTGTGTATCTAAACATAGCTAAACACAGAAAAGATACAGTAAAAATATGGGACTATCATTATGTAAGCAACCCCTCATTGACCGAAACATGATGCAGCACATGACTGTATTTGATACTAAGAACTCTAGATGTATTATGAAAATGAGTTATATCTCTAAGATGAGAAAGCAAAGAAATGTCAAATTATCACTTCACATTGGAAATGGTAGATCCAAAATCTGAGTCTGTCATCTAAACACTCATTCAGGTCATCTGTGATTCTGCATATGTGTGGTTGGACTACAGATCTCCATTTTCTTATAGTTTTGTGGTTTGAAATCAGACCTTTAATGTTGCTTTGGGGGAATGTTTTGTTTGCTTCTCTGTGTACACAAGAGGAGTTTGAGGAAGTGCAAATGACCGCAATAATCAACAGCTGGCCTGTGGGAAGTATTCCTTTAAAGAGAGCCTGAGTTCCAGTGATTACAAAAGGGTCAGGGAGGACAGGGCAGCCCTTCACTGAGCCCCAGCCAGCCGGCCCCACTTTGCTGCAAAGACCAAACAGCTTTACCCTGGTTCACTGGGCTTTGAGTGGAGTGGAGAGGCTCCATAAACCTCTTAAATTAATTGTAAATATTGTATGACTGTGTGTTTCTCTGGGCTAAGGGTCTAAAGTGGGGGTGGGGAATCTGCGGCCTTAAGGCCACATGTGACCTTCTAGGTATCCTTAAGTGCAGCCTTTTGACTGAATCCAAATTTTACAGAACAAATCCTTTTATTTTTATTAATACATTTTTATTCACCTTTTTTGTTTTTATTTTATTTTTAAAATGAACATATTTAAAATACCAAAGAATAAAATAAGTTTCAGTGAAATAATCCTCCCAGATTGACCGGCACAATTAGAACATTAGTAAGCCATAGGGCTAAATTGACGGCTGCTACACTCATGATTTAGTTCTAACTTCCCCTGCCTGACTGGCGCACTATCGCATGAGGCTGGTTGGCGAGAGTTTATGTGGGTCGAGTACGCCAGTCTGTTATCAGCTTTTGACAATAGTGCACTGTTTGAAGTGGAATTTGTGAATAGTTGCACAGCTCAACAGTATTTTTTAATTCTGTCTGCTTAACAGCCCATCATGTCAAAGCAGACCAAGAGAATGCTGAAGGAAGAAAATAGATTTTTTTAATGAGGATTGGGAATTAAAATATTACCTTGTTTCTGCTAAAGATAAAGTGATTTACTTGCTTTGTGATACTACAATATCAACATTAAAGAAATTCAATGCTCATCAGCCTGTAACACTCATAAGGACCACATATATTAGAGGGAGAGGTGTGAAAGGTTGTACTGCACAAATTAAAAGATGAAAAGCAAAAAAGCAAAGACAATTCTTTTAAGCAGCAACAAGACCTGTAAATAATGCCACTGAAGCAACTTATAAAGTAGCTTATATACTCAGGAAAGACAAGAAGCCATTCAGTGATGTAGAAATTGTAAAAGAATGCATTCTCGAAATTGTAGGATGCTTAGATCCCAATAATGTTTCAAAGTACTAACAACTACCTCTTTCAAGGAGAACCATAACTGATCGGCAGCACGAATTAGCCTTCAACTTAACAGAACAACTTCATGCAATACTTCAAAAGGAAAATATATATTATTTAATCACTTTGGATGAATCAACTGATACTACTGACTGGTGCAGGTTTCATATTTGGGTCATAACAGATGATTTTCTTTGCCACAAAGAGTTACTTGCTTTGGGCACTCTTGCAAATAACACAGGGATTAGATATCTTCAACAACTTTCAAGGTAAATGTCATGAAGTTGGACTCAATTTGGTAAATTTAATGAGTGTATGTACAGACGATGCACCTTCCATGACAGGAGAACATGAAGCATTTATTGCATAGATAAAAAAGGGTATTAACAGATCCAGATGATCTCGTTTCTTTTCATTGTATGTTGCATCAGCACAATCTCTGTGCTAAAGCTGCTATTTTTAAGTGATACTTTGCAACAAGTTATAAATATTGTTAACTATATTTCATGCAAATGCAATATGGCATCATCAGTAACATGCTAAAGTTGAACGATGAAGTATTCCGTGTGGATTTGCAGTATCATACAAAAATGCATTGGCTATGGCAGGAACAGGTATTAGCCAAAATTTTATCTCTGAGAGAAAAGATAGTTAAATTTTATGGAGAACAGAATCAACATTGTGAGTTATTGAAAGAAGATTTCTATAGGAATGCAGTATTTCTGTGTGATATGTCAAATCAAAACGACTTGAGTATTTCTTTGCAAGGTGAAACTAAGTCTATATATGATATGTGGCAAAAAATCCAAGCATTTTGAAAAAACTGTCTTTTTTCAAAACACTTCTTCAACAAGAAATTTCAGATGAACATTTTCCCCAGTTAGCAAAAGTCATTGATGAGCAGAATGATATATGCGAATCATTTGAAGAATATGCAGCTCTTGTAGACCTATTAATCGGAGAATACAGTGAAAGTTTTACTGACTTTGAGAATCATGACATCACACTCAAATTAGCATTTCAGCCTCACCTAGTTGATATCACCAAGACACCTAAAGAACTACAGATGGAACTGAGCTCTCAGTAGATGGCATTTTAAAGTCACTGTTTGATGCTAAAAAGATCCAATTGAAATACGGAAAAATGCAGTAGAATACTCACTCGTTTGGCAACATACCCAAAAAATGCTTTCTTGCTTTTCAACCACTTATTGCTGCGAATCTACATTCTCCTACCTAACCCAAATCGACTCCCTTAAGGTCACAAATGACTGATACCCATCTAGAGCAGCTGTCCCCAAGCTTTTTGGCACCAGGGACGGTTTCATGGAAGACAGTTTTTCCACAGACAGGGAGTGGGGTGGTATCAGGATGATTCAAGCGCATTACATTTATTGTGCAGTCAAACCTCTCTGCTGATGATAATCTGTATTTGCAGCTGCTCCCCAGTGCTAGCATCACTGCCTCAGCTCGACCTCAGATCATCAGGCATTAGATTCTCTTAAGGAGCCGTAACCTAGATCCCTCACATGTGCAGTTTACAGTAGGGTTCACGCTCTTTTGAGAATCTAATGCTGCAGCTGCTGATCTGACAGGAGGTGGACCTTATGCAGCCATGCGAGCGAGCGTTGGGGAGTGGGCTGTAAATACAGATGAAGCTTTGCTTGCTAGCCTGCTGCTCACCTCCTGCTGTGCAGCCCGGTTCCTAACAGGCCATGGACTGAACTGGTACTAGTCCACGGCCCAGGGTTTGGGGACCACAGATCTAGAGGATCAGCTGGAATTGCAGGCCTCCATTCTACAACCAAATATTCACATGCTTTCCAACAAAAAGCAGACACAACAAAGTCATTAGAAGGTTAGTTAACTTTAAAATTAACAAATAGTTTTCATTTTTTGAGATTCGTAAGTACATAGTAGTTAGATTTTTACAAAATAGTGTGCATGTTTAAGTGTATCTAGTTGAAGTTTCTTGAATGCGGTCTTATTTGATTACAGCAAAATTAATGCAGCCTTCCAACATGAAAAGGTTCCCCACCCCTGGTCTAAAGTTTTTACTGGATTCTCAGAGAGATTCATGCCTCCAAAAGATCATAAACTGTTACACATAGGGTTGTGCTTTGAGGGGAGTTTGGGGCTGGTAGCCAGGATAGTGTGGGGCTTTAATCCCATTTCTACCTTTAAATATTCTTTTCCTCTGTTAGTCTTGAGAGTTTTGTTTTGTTTTTTAAATCTGTGAAAGGAGGTGGTAATTGCCCCCGTCCCACTGACCTAAAGAGCAAAGGAGATGAAGTGTGTGAAAACCCAGCGAGAAGTTAAAAGGGAATTCATTCTGTCACATAAAAAGATAATAGACCCACAGGTCTTAGTCATCTGTGGATAGATATTGTGAATTATTCACTTCTAATTTTTAATTTCAGGTCTGTAGTGCAGCTACTTGTGGAATTTCTCGTTTCATCTTTAACTCTTATTCAATTTATTTAATATTGGCCTCAAGGAACAATAACTAGGAAATAACCTATGCCTTTAATCCCCCTCATTTCTCTTTACCTTTTCTTCTCATTTCCCAACTCCTGGAATTCAGTGTGTGGATTCCAGATCTAAGGCGGCGTGATTTAGGTATAGCCACCAAGTTGTGAGCATCTATCCCACGACTCCCCTGCCTGGATCTTGGCAAGGTGACTCTTAACCTAAGTGGAACTTCAAAGATCTGATCCCATTCCTGAGGCCATGGCAAGACAGTGGTTTCTGGAATCATTCTGTGATTGAAGAAAGAAATCACATTCCATGCCTATGTCAGAGGAACAGGTTTCTTTCTGCATCATGAGTTGCAAAAAGGATGCTTTCTCCGAGTTGAGTGCCACGTGCCTATCTGCAAGCCCTTCTAGCCTCTTTCTAAGCCAGAGAACTGGGGAGGCCCCCTATTAAATAGATTCTCTCTCTTACATGAACTCTAACTTCATTTATATCTTGATTATTATATATTTTGTATAATACTTTCACATACTTATGGGAAAATTACATAGTTATCCTCAGAAAAATAAAAGTTCTTTTCAAACTAAGAAAGCCTCAGCTGTTAACAACAGAGCAAATGATTCCATTCCCTTTTCTGCCCCTGTAGAAACGCAGTGTTTGCTCTGCACAGCTGTGGTCTGGTCTTCCGAAGGGAAGAAAGCCCACAGCATACTAAATTTCTTTCAGCAAAGGAGAGGAGCACTTTTGGTTGTCACTAATGGAACCTCTGCTCTATTCTGCTTTCCATCCTTCTCTTTGTGTTCTTATCAAGTCAATAGACAGTGCTTTTGATTCTGGGGACCTTTTTGATCCCAGGTATGTTTTGATTCTATGTTTATGAATACAAAATTTTCATAATTTTCCATGTTTTTAACTGAAATTATTTTCATCATGGTCAGTTGCTATTTGTGGAAATTAGAATTCAATTCATTGTTCATTATTTGCTTCATGTTAATTACCCTGATAACTTTTGCAGTTGTATGGTAGGCTTCTTTCTTTTTCCCTTTGTGGCATTCATTTCTATCAAGCCCAAATTTCCTAACTCAAATTCTGCAGATCTAAATTTTTGTCAAGGAGTTGTGATTTTTCTGCCAGTTTTTAGTTAATGCATTTTATTCTATGTCATTTTAGCTGTTGTTTCATTGTTTTAAATCAGTTTTGTTTGCTATGAATTGCATAAAGACCTAATACTTTTGTATTATCTCTTGGTGCAAACATTAGAAGAGGGTTTAGGAACAGAGTGGAAACACCCTGCTTCATTGTGGAATACATACTAATTTATGAACATTAATTGGACACCTTCTGTTAGGCCTTGTGCGAGACTTTTTACTTACATTGTCTTGTGCATGTTAATCTCTGGTCTACAAGTTAGGAAACCGAGAGTTAGAGAAGTTAAATAATTTCTTTAAGGTCACACAGCTGGAAATGACAGGGGTGGATTTGGATCCAAGTCCAGCTAATTCTGAGGGCTTTGGTTTTTTTTTCTCCTGTGTGATGTTTTTGCTTTGTGTAAGGCAGCCTTCCAGGCACTGTGGAGAATATAAAGCATTAATTACTAACTTCCCACCAGAAGTTTATTATTTGACATCACTTTGTTGCTGATAAATTGACCACTATCATATCATATTCTTGTCACAAATCGGGCCCTCAGAACATGGTGGTGCTCATGGTCATTCTTGTGTTAGGTTGCTTGTGGCTTGTCACCAGCTCCTTTATAGGCAGTAAGAACCGTGGTGACTGCAAATGTGGTTGTACTCATGTGATATCATTTGATCATCAAAATAACCTGGTCAGTAGCTAGGGTAGGTGTTTTAAGCCCCATTATATAAATGAGGAAACTGAGGCCCAGAAAGGTAAGGTGACTTGCCCAAGGTCAGTCAGGTAACTGCATAGCCGAAACCTGACCCTTCTGTACTAGCACCTCAATTCTCATTTTTAGTTACACTTTTGAAATATCACTCACTGCAAGATTTATTCTAGACATGCCTCTGTGTATTAAAAAATAAATAAATAAAAGCCAACAGGAAAAACAAAAAGCAAAACAGTCCAAAAGCCCTGCCTAGTCTCAGAATGAACTTTGATAACTACTAGGAAAAGCACCTAAAGATAAACACAAGCAAGTAAAGTGAAAAAGAGAAATTCAGACTGTTTAGATTTAGCTAGGACTTGAGATCATATTTTGTTTTATTTCTTTGGTCTATGCTTGGGACGGCAGTGTGTGGATGAGCCACTCCCCTTCCAAGCAAACCTTTCACCAGCCCTTTGTCCCAGGAAAGCAGATCTGGTTCATAGCAGACCCAGTGGAAACTGACTTTCCTGTCCCTGCACCGGATTCTCAGCCAGCCCTGACATCAGCCAACCTCCTGTCCTGTATAGTGTGACCTGGCTGAGGGCAGAGGGATCCATCTGCCTTTTGTTTAAGAAACAGCATTTTTTGATGTCTGTTTTGCAGGCACTATATTTATAAGGCGCAAACAAGACTGAAAGCACTGTATATTCAAGGTGAAAGTTTTATCTTTGCACAAAAGAATGCACTGAGTGCCTGCATGGATTCTGAAGGGGAAAAGGCAATTTATGACTTGTATCTGTTTTTGTCATTATGTATGACTGCTTCATTTTATAGTTGAGCTGATTATCCCCATAATAGCTTTTCCATGTACCTATAAGCAAGTAATAGGTGAATGCCTTCTCATAAGCAGTGGGGTTTTAGTGTATTTAAGTTGGCACAAAACTTTAGGTTAAATGAAATTCACTTCAGACAGTGATCTTTCCCTTAGAAAATGTAGGGTTTTCTATTTTCAAAAAGACTTTGATCCTAAGTAAGTCACTCAAGGGATTTCCTTTCTAGCCAAGAAGAGGTACCTTCAAGTTGTTGTATATAGAGAAATGACTCAAATTTTTAGCGTCAGAGTTTTTGTTTTATTTTCCTCTGATAACCTTGAATACTAAAATGATTACCTTAGTGTGAGCTCTTTTAGGTTAGAGGCAAATTTTAAATGCTGAATGACCCACTCTAACTTTGGGAGATCTCAAGTATCTGGGAGGATCAGAAGTGTGTTTGGGGCGGAAGGGTGGTGTGGTGTCATGAGAACCACAAGTGACCAAAATTCGCAGGCAGTCCCCGCCTACCCAACTCGGCAGCCTTGCTCACAAGGAGCCAGGTGAGTGGAATGTAGCTTTCTTTCCCCTCCTTCTGCCCAAATCAAGCAGCTCAATAGCCAGAAGTGAAGCAGCAGGGAGTGAGTAACAGTGATACCACCCACCATTGAAGTCCTATTTTTGAAACAGCAAGATTGAAAAAGTTCAGACCTTATCTTCATTTCCTAATAGTAGTTAAAAACAAGGTACTTAGGTTATCTTCTTAGGCATGAACGTGTCATATTTCAGCGGAATTCACTTTATCTTCCAAAACTTCAGTCTGTGTGATGAAAAAGTATGTTCAGTTGCTAAGTTGAAAAGGCAGAAAATATTTGTGTCCCCCAAAGAGTAGTGGTTTTCTACCCTTGTGTAAACTTGGTTAGTAAAAGACTAATATTGTATGTTTAAGCTATCTTAGGCTGGCTGGTTACCCCTGGCGTGGGGTAATGCATCCCTTTTTTGCATTTCAATATTCTTTTTTATTAGTATTTGGTCTTTCTTGAAAAATTATGACAAACTTACTGTGAGATGAATTTTCAAGACACTCTGTTTGAAAGGTTCTATTTTTTTTCCTTTCTCCCTTGTAATTATCTGTTAAAATCACTCTCTATCTTGAAGAAGAGCTAAATCAAAGTGTTTTCTTAGGAGAAATAGGGAATTTCTTGGTCAACATCATGCTTGAAAATCAGAAAGGGATGTGAAGAGTATAACCATTGTTTATTAACTACTATATGTCAAATATGGGCCTAGGAACTAATGCTATCTCGTTTAATTTTCACACGTACCCTATAAGGAAGCATTAACCCTATTTTACAGATGGGAAAAATGAGACTCAGAATGGTCAGTAAACTTGACTAAAGTTAAATAACGAGTGACTACTATTGGAGCCAGAAGTTTTAGAAAAAAGTGAACTTGGGCGTCAGTCTCTATATTTTTCCTCCACACAATGCAGCTTCTCAGGTATAATCTTTTACCAAACCATCGTAGAAACCAAAACACAAGCAATTGGCAACAGCATCAATTGAAAGTAAAGCTCAGTTTTCCATTCATTCCCAACTTTGACTCCTCTGTGTTGGGCCTTGGAATTTTCCAACTGTAATTTCTAGGCTTTCTGAATTAATCTTTACTATCTGGGAAGCCCACTCTAGTGTAAAAGGGTTGAAATGAGAGAAAAGGATTGGAAGATTTTTCTTTATCCAAATAGAAAATGTGTGACTTGAAAAGCATTTGAGTAAACTGACACACCTGGTGTACCTGCCAGAGGTTTATTCAGATTTAAATCATGTGGGTTTTGCAGTCTGCAGGCCTCTCCTCCTGCTCTGCCCAGGTTGCAGAACAGAACTTCGGACCACTTCATTGTGCGTTGAGCTGATGGTGATCTTTAGACCACTTTCCTGATAGCCGTCTTCCTCTAAATGTGCATGTTAAATTCTGATTTCTTTAAGCCATTTCCTGAAATTCACTACTTTAAGCATTTCTAAACAATTAGGATGTCATTTAAAAATAATAGTCAGTATTTTTCTGTGCAGAATATCTGAAATTAGGGAGAGTTGTGCATTTCCACTATCAATTACTGGCAGAAAATAAACTCATTCTCCCCAGTAGTCCTTTTCCCTCACTTTCCTCATCTTAGTTTATCATACAGCTTTTCAAATTTTGTGGAGATGTTTTGTTTCTGAGTTCTGCTAGCAGGTTGGCTTTCAGATCCTTAGGGGTACCATTACTTGAGTTAAGAAGCCAGATAGAAAGTGTTGGGAATAGTGTGTTATTCCTGAGAGTTTTATGTTTAGTTCTGTTGACTTGTTCTATAGTTTGCTTCTTGGAGGAAAGGAGAAATATGATTAACTTATTAGAGTTTAATCATTCCTTATTAGAATAATACTAACACCACTTTATATTTGTCTTGATTTTTAGTTGATGAAGCATTTATATATCTTTGGGTCCTTTCTATAAACCTAAACCAGGCAGATGGTATTATTACTATTATTACTACTACCACCTTTTTCTAGATGAAGAATCTGAGGCCTAGTGGAGATAACCTGCTCAAGGTGGCCAAACGGAATGTGGTGGCACTTTGGACTTCCTCCTAAGTCTCCTGCTCCCAGAGCATTGCTGACCAGTACAGTCAGCTCTCCGTATCCACAGGTTCTGCATTTATGAATTCAACCAAATGCAGCTTGAAAATATTTTTTTTAAAAAGTAGTTGTGTCTGTACTGAACATGTACAGACTTTGTCCCATCATTCTTCCCTATACAATACAGTATAACAACTATTTACATAGCATTTACATTGTAAAGCAATGCATTAGAAGTAATCTAAACACAATTTAAAGTATACAGGAAGATGTGCGTAGGTTTTATTCAAATACACCATTTTATATCAGAGGCTTGAGGATCCATGGATTTTGGGATCCATTGGGGTCGTGGAACCAGTCTCCCCTCTCCCCCAGAGACCGAGGGATGACTGTACTTCTTGACTCTTAGCTGATACTGTAGAAACTGACATCATCTCCATATGATATAAAATAGTTGGGTTTTCTATCACAGTGTCATCTGTGAGCCTTATTAGCATGTACTTTCCTGCAGAGTGGGTTTCCGAGAACAGGTAGAGAAGAATGTGTCTTTCCCTTTTAGAGGCTTCTTGTATCATTCATTAACCGTGCTGCTATTTATGTGAGATATTTGCTAATAATATATTTGGGAGCTCACAAAGAAACAGTATATGACAAGAAAAATTTTTGGAGCAGAATGTTTGTGGTGTGGAGAGTGCAGGGAGACAATTTAAACTTATATCAGGACATTACATCAAGTAATTTGCACAATGTTGGGGATAAGGAAGACCCCCTCCCCTCCAAGACAGACTGGGGGAGGAAAAGGCAGATAATTCCAAAAGGGGGTGAGAGTCTGGCTTTTCCTTGGTTTACTGCCAGCCGAATGCTGGCGTGTCCAGGCCTAACATGTAAGGGCGGCTCAGCGTGTCCTGCGGTGGCACACAGCTGGCAGTGAAGTCAGGCAGAGGCGCACCACACTCACCTCCAGCAGGCAAGTGGGAACTGCAGCTTCTCCCTTCCTTCTCTATTCCACACCAGCGGGGAAGCCTTCCGGTGCCGTGTCTAAGAACAAGGGAGTTTTCTAGCTAGGCACATGAGGAAAGTGGACATAAGCTCAAAAACTGGGAGCCATGTTGGGGAAGTCAGGTTTAAAGTGTGAAGAGAAAGTGGCAGAAAGTGGGCTGTCCGGGTCACTTCCCCGTGGTGCTCATATTGTCCTCACCTTGCACTTGTGCTCAGAATCTTGCTTCTGTTTGAGGTGTCTTCCCCCATCTATGGCCAGAGCCTCTGAGTTTGTAAGGTCCAGTCCACGTGCCGTGTAAGAATGTGGTCTCTTCCCACTCTGAGTTCACCTGGCATTTTGTGCTTTGGTTATGGCAGCGACCACATAGTGCCTTGATTTAGAACCATTTGTGCACATCTCCAACATTCATCAACAAACATTTCTTATTGCCACTTAGGTGCTAGGTGCTAAGGAAGACTTTAAAAAAAAAATTTTATTTCTTTTTGTGAGGATGTGGAATGGGTAAGGCAGATGAGGAGTCAGTAATCATAATCCAGAGGGAGCAAGCATCGCGGTGGGATCTGTGCAAACCCTGTGTGGCTCCGTGAGAGAAGTGCTGTGGGGCAAGGGGCAAGAACACTTTATTCCGTTCCTCAAGGATGAGGTTGGCTTGAAACAAGACATGGAAGGCAATTGTCTGTGTTCATTTGCATCTGTAAAACTCATCTGATCTGACAACAATTTTTGCCAATTTCCCCTGTGACCAGCCACAAATATTTACTGTAAGAAAAATTGAAGTGATCCAGGTTGTATCCATGTGGACTCTCTTATATCTAGCTTAGCATTTTTCACATGGTATACATTCAACAAACATTTATTAAATAAATGAAATAGCTGCTTGATTTCTTTTTTTTGTCTGTTTTCTGGTTTTTATATCAATTAAACAGAATCTTTTAAAAGTTTATTTACAGCTTTCCCCCCCAAACATTTCTGTAAGTTGGCAGATAGCCAAAATCATATTATAGAGATATAGATAGGAAAAAGACATTGATTGGGGGGGGGGGAATCCTATTTCTCCTCCCCTCCCCACATCTCTGGTCTAGTGCAGCACTGGTGCATATCAAGTGCTTGGCAGGTACTGACCTGGATCTGACAAGGCCAGGTGTGCACTGTTGGATCAGGCCCAGCCTTGCCTTCAGGTAGCAAGAAGCCTTGGGAAAACTATTATAGGGGAAAGAGAGGAAAACCCAATTCCTCTTAATCTAATGAATTAAAATCATATTTATGGGGAATACCTGTTTGCTTTATTAGAGGAAAATGTTTAAGTAAACATTTCCTGCAAGCTATTGAATTTATATAATAAAACATTGGTTTGGAATCATTAACTTGTAACGTTTTCACTGAAATGATTAAGCAGAACGTGCTTCCAAAAACAGCCCATTGTTTCAGTTTTGTTGCCTCTGTAATGTTCAAAGCAGGATATTGTGGCCATTTGGGCGTTTTCTCTTTATTGGTAACCTGGAAATGAGCAAAGATCATGCCAAGGTTATTTGTAAAAGAAGAGGCACCAATGATGGGCTCCTTGTAGTTTCATAGAAATTTAACCTTTGTAGCATGCTCCTGTTATTATTTGATCTTCACAAACTTACACATTAAAGAGTTAAAGTATTGTCTCCCTTTTGACACATGAAAAAAAGTGAGTGACAGCGAAGGTAACTGACTCCCGGAGGGTCAAACCGGGAGCTTGTGGAAGAGGCCCAGGAGCCAGGGCTCGTTCATAGCCCTGCGCTTGCCCGTAGACCACACTGCTGCTTCTTTAGAAAGCACCTTTTCCTCCTCAGGAAGTGAAGCGCTTTAATGTCTGTGAGATCGTTTAACCTTGCGACATCCCTGTGGGGCCAGCAGTGCAGGTGTGGTCATCCCTTCCCTTCTAGTGATGGGAAATCAAGTCACACAGGTTCGGTGGTTTTGCCGAGATCATGCAGTCAGTGCTAGAACCAGGGGTTGGTGCCCGGGCTGCACAACTCTAAGGCGACTCTTCCCACCAGACCAGGCCTTCTCAGAGGACAGCCAGAAGAGCTTCTGACATGGGTAGTGAAAACTCCTACTTCCAAGAGGGCCTCGCTTCCCTAGCACCCGTGCTAGGTTGTGTGGATGTTTGGTTCTGAGCTCTCAATCGGTCATGCAAATTCTCCAGTCACACAAACACCAAGCAACAAAGGAAAAGGAGCAAAGCCCAATAGCCTTTACCCACCTATTTCTAGGCATGTTACCTACCTGTTTGGATTTTGTGTCCAGGAGCATCAGCAAGTGAAAGTTTTAGGATTGCTACAAAATAGTTGCTTAGTAGTCAATGGACATGACAAATTGAGGTGCCTCGATGAGTAAGTTATTTGGTGAGATAAAAGTTCTTAGAACTAAACAAAGGAAGAATTTACCACTTGTTTCTCTGTAAAAATAAAACATAACAGTGAAGAGTATCAACTTATGTAAAGAAATTGAGTTTGGTGAGAAACCTAGTTTCATATGGTAACTTAAACTCTCAAACGTCTGCCTTTCTATTGAAGCCCATCTTGTATTCTTCCTAAAAGATGTCTCAAACCTAAAACGTTTCTTTCTTATTCTAGCTGAACATGGCAAAGCTAGCTGTTCCCAGATTTGGACTCTTAACATAATCTCTGACACTTCAGTAGAAACTCTTTGGAGAGCAGATTTGGGAAAGAACCTTGAGGTCAGCTTTTAGCCCTTTAAATTACAGGTAGAAAAGCTGAGACCCAGTAAGGTCTTACAGCTAAATGGTAGCAGGCCAGCTCTTGAACCCAGGCCTTCTGGCTACAGATCTAATATATTGCTGAGACTGGTCCAGGGGCTTGTGGGTACCTGCTGCTTGTCCTTTAGGAATGAGGGAGAGAAAAGTAACAGGGCCTGAACCCTACATTATGTATATTTCCTCAGCATTCTTCACGTGGATTTTTATCTGTTTATGCATCTGTCTCCCACACTAGACTGAGCTCCTTGAAGACAAGGGACTAAGTCATACTAACCTGGTATCTTTAGCCCCAAGCACTGTGCATGATGCGTAGAAAGGCCTCAAGGAATTGTTGCGCAGAACCAATCTGTTTTGTATAAAGGTCAACTTACCTGTAGGGGGTGGAAGGGGAGCATAGCTCCTTTGAAGCACCTTATGCCACTGGTTCTTCAGCGGGATCTTGCCTAACCAGTAAACCCATGCAAAATTGCATCTTCCCTGAAAACAGAACAAGACCTTTCCCCGCAAAAAAAACCAAAAAACAAATTAGGGAATCCCTCCGCAATTGGATTTAGAGGGCAGTTGGTGAGGCGAAGTAGAGATAAAACTTTGATGGACACATAGTCTTGGGTTGATGCCAAAGTTAATGTAACTTTGTTGGTTAAAATAAAATTTAAAAATTTCTCTAAATGTTCATATGTTTACCTGTGTGTTGTTATTATAATTGTTGTCGTTGGGTTCCTTTTAAAGTCTGGAACTTTACTTTTTTTCTTTCTGAAAAGAGAAAGAAAAGAGAAAAAGGACCTTTAGTACTGGTTCTGACCCTCGGGCAGAAACAGCTGTGAGCCACTCCTCCGTGTGCGTGCTGCAGGTGTGGGTGTGTTCAGTTGCCCACTGCCCACTGCCTCGCGGGCCTGAAAGAGCGTGATGGCTCTGTGCTTGCTTATAAGAACACTTTGATCTGAACCTCATGCCTTTGCTGAATCCTCTTTCAAAAAGGAACGAGCTGCGCTGCCTCCGGCTGCTGCAAACAAAATGACTTCCAAGCCGACTCAGTAGGTGATGGGAGTGTGCACAGTTGATTTCTTCACAGCTTAGTCACCTTCTCTCTCCTGGCTTAGCACGGAAGCCTCACGAAGGCCCACGCACGCCTGCGTGGGTGTGCAGGCCCCACGGCAAAGTGAGCCGGGGGAGTCTGGACGCTCCCTCCTTGCCGGCGTTGCCGTGGCGTCGGCCTGACAGTGACAGCCCTCAGCCAGGCCGACTCCTGGCCCACACTGTCCTCACTGGACTAAGTGCTCAAAACCTTTGCTTTTTTGCCTTTTACTTGAATCTGGAACGCTTTTGGACCAAAACAGCCAACCAAATGGTGACTGAGCCCTGACCCTTCTTCAGGCCAGATGAAGTCATAGTCCCTGGTTGTGCCATTTCTCAGTCTCACAGTCCTCATTTGGGTTCAAACCCTAGATCACACAGGGGAGCCCCTCCACAGCCGAAGTGTTCTGTCAGAGCGAGATTGCAAAGAGTTAATGCTTTTGCTTTTTCGGAAAGTTATCTGTGAAGAGTATTAGTTGTTTAATAAAGCGTGCCTGCCCTCCCGATGAACCCGCCAGTGACTCTGCAGCTGGGGTCATTCCAAGTTCACGCGGTGGACTTTTGACTGCCTTCTGTGTCTGTGAAAACAGTCGGCAGCTCCTGCGGGGATCATTCATTCAGGCCTGTAACACAAAACTATTGCCAGTGGGCACCTGCTGGGGCAGCTCCCCAGGAGGGCTGGGAGGGAAGATACCAAACTCTTCAGGCATCTGTGGCGATCAGAGCAGCAGGGGGTCTGCTGGGATCCCGCTAATCAGGCCTGCACTGAGACCCCACTGCCTGGCCAGCAGGCTGGTGTCCGCATGTATTAGGGAGCCCTGATCAGGATAGGATGTGAGCTAATTAAAGGGCTTTTCCACGGAGGAGGGAAGTGGGCAGGGGGAGAGGGGAGGAGGAGGAGGGAAGGTTTAAGAGTGTATTCCCCAAGTTTCCAGCACATTCTTTATTCCTCTGTTTTATTCTTTAAAACAGAAGAAAACCAACTAAAGAGTCTGAGCATTTGGTTATTTCTAACCTTAAATTGTCATTCATTCTGCCTGGTACTATATTGGTTTTAACTATTTTTATATAATTACATATATCATCAAAGACATATTTTCTCACTTTTTCCATGGAAACATCCTGTTCTTGAAATACTGCAGGCCAACTGCTTGAATTTTGCCCTTTTCACCAAGTTTGACACATCTGGGCAGTAAGTACATACTTTTCGTGTACTCTAGGTTTTCCCCCTTTGCTTGGAAAGTCCACTTGCCAACTGTAAAGGGTATTACTGGGAGGATTAAATAAATCAGTACACAGCGTGTGCTCTTAAAGTTCACTTGAGGTGGCGATGGTAACGGCTTGGTGTTAGGTTTGAAATCTTAAATACTGGGTGGTGCTAGCATAATACTACATCTTACAGTGATACTCACGTAAGGAAAAAACTCATTTGAAAATGTTTGATTTTCTTGCTTTTTTTTGTTTGTTTATTTAGCCTGTATACTCCCCCCGCACTCCCCAATAAGCAGTAAACTGACTTAGTTATAGACCTTGGGTACTTTTAAATCTGTGATATTTTCTTAATCAGCGTGGTAATGATACATTTTTTGAAAGCAGTTTTGTTCACACAGAGACCTAAGTGTTTATTATATTATTCTGATACATTTCACATAAGCTTGTCTGTGTGCAAAGAAACATTTAGATTAATCTTGTACTACATAGTAACAATCCTAGGAAATTCCAATCAAAAGCCAACAATCTGTTTCCTTCATTCTCGACTGTTGGCATATCTGGTTTTGTCTGTGTTCTGATAAGGAGTAACAACAATGTTAATTTTGTATTTCCTTGGCTTTTGTCTCACATAATCAAAGTTGACCAGGAGTCTTTTCCCTGTCATGCAATTTGTGGAGTATGTAGTTACAATGGAGTACTTAGCTTGATCATGTGGAATATGTTAGTGAATTTTTCCTATAAGCATTTAAAATATTTATTACATTTATCTTTATTCCTCAGTATTGCTAAACAGAAAGCATGGGATAGACAGGATACTGATTGTGCAGTTGAAGTAAGTTTTGAATTTAAACTAGTAGCTGAATGGATATCTTTAAAAATGATACCAGCTAATATTTTTTTGACTGCTTCACCATGTGCCAGGTACTCTTCTGAGTCTTCAAACAAATTGACTTGTTTAATTTGAAAGGCTAGTTTATAAACGAGGACATTGAAGCTCAGAGAAATTAAGAAACTTGCCCAAGGTTTCGAAGAGAGCCAGGCTAAGAACCTGGATTCTCTGATTTTGAGCCCCTACCCTCAGCCCCAGTGCAAAAGCTGCACTGTATCTAGTAGGCTTCATTCTTGAACCTCCCACAATACCATATTTGTGGGAATTAACCATGTAAGGCTGTATTCTCAAGGGGACACAGAGAATTTGAGTCACAGTTTAAAGTCATTTCCTGTAGTACCCTCTGTTGTATAATTAGCTCTTTTGTAGGTGCTATACCATCCAGGCCAAAGTGTGTGGCTAAAACCAATTGTTCTAACCCTGTCTGAGACACTTAATGAAGGAGTTTTAACTTTGTTCTAGCTCCACACGCAGAGCTGACTAAATATAGGTTTATGTGCAAAAAGCATAACCTCATGTTAATAAATCTATTTATTGTATCTGTACAAGTTTACAACTGTATATGGACAGCTAGAAATGCCAGGCTCTGTGCTAGGCACAGGGGAAACAAACAGGAACAAAACAAAGTCTTGTCCCCTCCAGGTCACCATCTAGCAGGAGAGAAGGCTGTGCAATCACATGCCTGCAGGAAAGTGTTCCAAGTGCAAGGATGAAGTCCAAGGGGGTTCCAGTGGGGGCACTTAAGAAGGGGCAGACTTTGCTACCCAGAGCAAGGAAGGCCTCCACAGAGGAAGGAACGCTGGTGCTGGATCGTCAACTCCAAGGAGGTGTTTGCCGTGTGGACAAGAGATGGGTGGAGACAGGGGAAGGCACACAAGGAGCAGCCCCAGCAGGAAGGAGCCTGGGGGGGGTGCAATGGCAGGACCTGGGGAGGTGAGTCGGTGGCGCCAGAGCTGGGGGGGGGACAGAGGCATATGCCACTGGGTCATCTAGTCTAGTCAGGAAAAGACTGGCTACCATTTTACATCCCTTCATTTTCCCTCCCCCCATACCAGTTATAAGTGAGTTTAAAGGGGAAGTGACTTAACTCAATGTTTTACTTTTTGAGCCTAGTATTGTCATGATCCAACCATAAGCTGCGTATATAAAAGTTAACATTATTTTTTTGCACGTATTTTTATGTGAGTAGAATAGTTATACCTTTCACAGAGAGGGCCAAAACAAACAAACACAACAGCCTCTCACACCCTTGGGGGGTAAAAACCCTGACTCACTTTTTATATATATAACTAGAGCTAAAACCAAACCAAATCATGGCCTGTTTGCAGTAGGTAGATTGCAAATTCACAAGCTGTTCTTTCTGGCCAGAGTGACTCAGTCTAGTACTAAGTCATGGACTGCCTCTGGCATTTCCCATTAACCTAATATCTCCATCCAGACATAGCAGAAAATCACCCTCCCTGAAGGCCAGAGCAAACAAACTCCAAGGGTCCTTGTTAAAGGAAAAGAAGGCCTTTAGACCTCACTTAAAACAACTGACTAGAAAGGCAGGAAGAAGGGAGGGAGCAGGTTCATTCTTCAACTACGCTTTTCTGCATAATTTTGAACTCAGCAGATGAAGTGTTTGTCATTGATCCCCAGGCTACATTTTGGTAAATTAATTTATCTGACCCCCTTTGACTGGCCATCAAATGGTTTCACCATTTTCTTTACACAAAGCTAAATTAGATGTGACCTAAATTTGAGAGGAAAGAACACATTATATGTAGGAATGTGTTTCATGGTTTTCTCCCCGCAACCTTCCCCTGCCCCATCCATTCCAGTCAGTAGATTTTTCTCTGGAAATCCATCCTTCCTGTTTCCACTCAAGGCAACTAACAGTGTCCAGATTTTGATTTGGAATTTTAGTTTTTCATGTATAGATTAATAGGGGACATTTTTCTTGAGGAAGGATACTGTTTTTCTGCAAATATTTAGACTAAAGCTAGATAGGTTTCCTGTTGACTCCTTGGAACCTTTGAGCCCTAAATTTTCCTCTACACTCGAAATCACTGTGTTGGATGACATCTCTCTGGCCTTTGGGATGGGAGACAGGCGGGGTCCTTTGACTTCCTGGATTGAATTTAGGCTGGGCTACTTGGCAAATGTGGTAAAGAAAGGGTTCCTTGAGCAAAACTTGGGAAAATCTCATTCGGGATGAAATGTCCTATCTCAGCTTTTTCAGCACACCTTGGTGTGGATTCTGTATTTGTTTCCCACCCACCCACTCATGCTAAAACTTGAGCATTT
This sequence comes from Varecia variegata, assembly GCA_028533085.1. NCBI lineage: Eukaryota > Metazoa > Chordata > Mammalia > Primates > Lemuridae > Varecia > Varecia variegata. The sequence continues at coordinate 100,346,061 of CM052444.1, read as the reverse complement.
GTAGCTTGCCACTTGTGTCCTGAACTTAGTGAACTTAGTCACTGTTACAGGACTTACGGAAATTTGCATATGCTGTGGACTGAATGTTTGTGGTCCCTCACCACCAAAATTCATATGTTGAAATCCTAACCCCCAAGGGGATGGTGTTTAGGAGGTGGGGCCTTTGGGAGGCGATTAGGTCATGAGGGCAGAGCCCTCGTGATTAGGCTTAGTGCCCTTATGAAAGAGACCCCAGAGAGCCAGCTTACCCCTTCCACCATGTGAGGTTACAGTGAAAAGATGACAGTGTGGGAAGCAGGCCCTCACTAGACACTGAATCAGTTGTCACCCTGACCTTGGACTTCCCAGCCTCCAGAACTATGAGAAATAAATTTATGCTGTTTAAAAGCCACCTCGTTAACGATACTGTGTTATCGTAGCCTGAATGGACTAAGACAGCATATAACACAGAATGCCGTTTCTTTAAAATTTTCTTGAGATCTTTCCACATGTTTTATTTCTGTTTTCCATTGATCCTTTGTTTAGCGGGGAAAGCAGAGTTCTGCACTCAGCATCCACTGACCATGTGAAGATTGATGTCTCACCTCCTCCTCTCTGGCAGAATTATTATATATGAAAGATATTCTGTTTTTTTAGAGAAAGTTAATTGATGTTGGGATGTGTGCCCAGTAGAGCTGCCTGTACTCTTAATCAGCACTGAAATTTTGAAAGGTGAAGAAGCAGTATTTGACCATTTCCTGTGTGGCAGGCACAGTGCTAGGCCCTTCATACCTTTTTAACTAGTCTTCTCCAATCTCCTTTCCACCAGTTGCTCAAATACCTTGTAGCCATCCCTGACTCCCTTCTGCCATTCTGCGTGGCCAGACCATCAGCAAGTCCTGTCAGCTATACCAAAATTTGAACATATCACCTCCCCCACTGCTACCTTGCTAGTCCGCAGGATCATCTTTGGCCTGGTTTATTGTGGTAACCTTCTTCTTCCACCCATGTCTCCTCTTCTCACGTCTAGTCTCGGTGTGGCAACTAGAGTGATCCTGTCAAAACATAACTCAGACTGTGTCATTCCTCGGCTCAGACCCCTCCAATGGCTTCCTGTTTCATTCCGCGTAGAAAATTCAGGTCTGTGCAGTGATTCACAAGGCCCACGTGCTCGGCCTTCCCCAGCCTTTTCTGACCTCATCCCTGCCCTCTCCCCACTCTCCACCCTGCTCACCCAGCTCACCCCACACTGTCTTCCTTGCCGATTCTCAACCAGTTCCCTCAAAACTTCTGCCTTGGAGTCTGCACTAGCATTCTTCTCTTCCTGGAATGTTCTGTGGCCACCTGGTTTTCATCTGCATTTCTTTATCCAAATTTCACTTTCTCAGGGAGGCCCATCCCCCATCTAAAATTGCAACCCCTCCCCCCAATAATACCTCTTATCCTCCTTCCCTGCTTGATTTTTTTACTTAACATTTGTTACTGCTTTTATTTTATTTATATTATTTATAGTCTGTGCAACTGTGAATGCAACTAGAATGTAAACCCCATGAGGGCTGAAAGTTTTGTCTCTTGTTCACTGCTACATCCCCTTAGAACAATGTGTGGCACATTTTAGTGCTAAGTAAATTTGTGCTGATAGGAGGGAAAGAAGAAAAGGAGGCAGGAACAGACAGCCCCTAGAAGTTAGGCCTGCAGTCCCCAACCCGGAGGCTGGCCACAGACTGGTACCAGTCCGTGGCCTGTTAGGAACCAGGCCACACAGTAGGAGGTGAGTGACGGGTGAGCAATCAAAGCTTCATCTGTATTTATAGCTGCTCCTCATCACTCGCCATCTCCACTCCCCTCCACCCCCCATCCACCCCCTATCCCTCAGTCCGCGGAAAAATTGTCTTCCATGAAACCAATCCCTGGTGTCAAAAAGGTTGGGACCACTGAGTTAGGCATGATCTCCGTTTACACTGAGGCTCCTAGAAGTTGCCCAAGATCACACAGCTAATAAGTGAAGCCAGAATTTGAACCCAAATGTGTGACTCCCAAAGCTTCTCTGATTCCCACTTTACTATGCTGTTTTCCTATGAGTGTCTCACCCTCATTATATCTACAGTAAACATAGACTATGAATTTGTATACACATATATAGTAATACAAACACTTTAAAACGCCTTAAAGGGAATACTTTGCCAGAATCTCTTAGTCTCCTCTATATCATCTGGCACTTAATATATAGAACAGATAAATAATTATCAGCAGATTCCTAAACCAGGTGCCCCTCAACATAAAAAAAGCTATTAGCACTCATAGCTAAAGAGGTAGCATTTGAAAAAGGGGCACATTTTTGGAAATACAGAATTTCAAGTTCAAACCATTGAACAGTATTTTTGATCATTTGTTCCCAAAGCTACTCTGGGTTCATTCTGGGGCTTACTAGGCCAGGAGACTCAAACCTGTCAGTTCTGGTCCCAGAACAAAACACTGAATTGGTCCTGTCAGGTGTACACCAGGCCTGTGCTAGGCCCTGTCCTTAGCACTGGGGACACAGTGGTGGACAAGACAGTCATGGTACCAAGCATGCCTGCGACAAGCTCCACTCTCCTTTGACCTTACAGGCCTACTGTCAGTGAATCCCTGCAGTGGGTGCAGTTTTTTGTTTTTAGGATCTTGAAAAAGAAAACAGTCCCCCGATTTTATTTTCTCATCTCGTTCTTTGAAGTTCTGAAGTTCATTTAAAATCCATTTTGCACTCTTCTTTTGCTAATTTAGAAAGTTTGTGGCATTTATCTGAAGATCCAGAAACATCCAGGGCAGCGAATTCCTGGTTTACTGTCTCTCTCTGAGCCTGTGTTAGCGATTAAGGTTCAAGATTCTCTAAAATACTCCATTCTTGCCCATCAGCAAAGCCACAGGCGCCCTGTAAAAAGAAGTGATAGTTGTGCCATCCAGCTCAGGGAATTCTTTGTCTTATCTCCCACCTTTTGGCTTGAACTGTGCGTGGTTTTTGTTGTCTGAAGTTTATTTTGTAAAATGAATTCTGCCGTTGATGACATGCTTAGAAAACAAGTTCCACAAACATTTTTTAAATTGTGGAAGAATCAATCTATAGAGTATTGTGTAGTATATGCACAGTTTAAAGAACAATGAAATGAACACCAGGACGGAGCACTCAGCTTAAAATGGTAGAATATACCAGTACTTTTGAAGCCTCCCTGATCACATCCCCTTGTTTCACTTTATACGCTGAGGTAGTTACTGTCCTGAATATTTTATTAATCAAGTCTTTTCTATGTACAGTTTTACCATATTTACATATTTCATCAAACAATGTGTTTGTAGTATTGCCTGTTTTGAACTTACATATAAAATCATACTGAATGTATTCTTTTGTTACCTTTTTTCACTCAACATTACATTTTTGAAACCCATTGATACTGATATAGGTAGCTGTAGTTCATTCATTTTCTGCTATATATAGTATTCCATTGCCTGAATTTGTCACAATTTATCTATTTTACTGTTAGACATTTGGACTGTTCCAGTGTTTTGCTAGTATTAACTGAGGTTGTTACAAACATTCTTGTTAATGTTTCCTGAAACACATATGCAAGAGTCTCTTCATTATATGCTGAAGATCAGAGTTACTTGGTCATATTTATTTGTCCCTCTTTATTTTGTTTATTTTTTTTCCTTCCCAGGCAATGCAGGGTCCTTATAACACTTTATGTCCATTTTTCCTCTCCAATCTTTTTTGTTATTGTTGTCATGTATTTTAGTGCTATGTATATTATGTTTAACCCTCACAAAACACTAAATTTTTTGTGTTAAGTGATTGATATTCATTTAGATCTTTACACATATTTATCCTGTCTGTTATCATTCATTCTTTTCTTTGTCTATCTGTGCTTCTATCTGGATCATTTTCCTTCTGCCAGAGAACTTCTTTTTGTGGGTCTTCTGGCAATGAATTTTCTCAGATTTGTTTTTCTGAAAACATCTTTATTTCACCTATATTTTTGAAAGATATTTTTACTAAGTTTAGAATTCTAGATTGGCAAATTTCTTTCAGCCCTTTAATGTCCTTCCATCATTTCTCTTAAAACAGCTGTCAGTATTATTGTTCATGCTCCAAAGGTAACGTCTTTTTTCCTTTGACTGCTTTTAAGATTTACTCTTTAGCTTTACGTTTTAATAATAATGTGCCTTGATATGATTTGCAGAACTTCTTGAATTTGTAGTGATTTTTTTTTTTTTTTTTTTGAGGCAGA
>CM052444.1:100326652-100341720 GCA_028533085.1 Varecia variegata | reverse complement strand
CCCCCCCCCCCCCCCCCCCCCCGCCTTCTGTGGCTCCACTTACACAGAAATTGGGCCTTTTTACTATGTCTTGAATGCCTCTCATGCTCTTTTCTGCATTTGTTTTATTATTATTATATAAATGTTCCTCTCCACGGAAATCTTTAGTAAAAGGCGAAAGATTTATATGATCTAAAGAGAAACCAGAATGTCTTTTCTGTATTTTTACCCCCTTGGTTTTTCTTCATGTTTTGATCTGGATATTTTCTGCTGACTTATTTTTCAGTTCACTAATCCTCTTTGGTGCTCTGTCTACTCTGCTGTTTCACCATTTATTAAAATCTTAATTTCAGTTTTCTGCTAAAACTCTTCATCTTTTTATATACTTTTCTTTTGAAGATAGTAATCATACTACACTGGTAAGTGATTTTTTTTCTTTTTTTTTCCCCTTAGTTTTCAGTCATTTAGTCTCATTTTCTTATATGTCTGGTAATTTTTATTGAATGCTGGACATTGTATAGGAAAAAATTTAGAGGTTCTGGCCAATGTTGTTTTTCTGCAGAGAGCATTTAATTTTCTTCTTTCCTTCTACCTCAGGTGCCCAGTGCTTTGATTTTCCCCCCTGTATACCTCCCTTGCAAAACCTGTTTTCTGAGCTTTCATTTGCAGTAGGGGGTAAATAACTTCAAGAATTTCCCAGAGGGACTTGTATTTCAGAAAGGATCAAAGTCTGATGCTTAAAGGGAAAAGTCCAGAGGAAAGATTTTTTTTCCCCTTCTGAGTGGACAGTGGAAGGATGGGGGTGGGGAGGGTGTGTGGGGTGGGCAGAGAATAGATAAGCTTCAATTCCTGAAATCATAACAGAGGCCTTAATGAAACTTAGTCCTAAAGGATCAGTTCTGTTTAGGCAGGAACTTGGCTGAATCTTTTAGGCAAAGGAGGGTTAATTAGCTTTCTTTTAAGTAAAAAGTATGTTGAACCAGAGCCCCCATTTTCCTATCTTTCTAGTAATTGAAGCTTTTCTCTTAAAAGCAACATAAGGCATCGGAATAGGCCCATTAAGTCACCTTTGGAAAACGCAGCTATTGAGTTAAATGGACTGTGTTCTCTTCCTCATTCCAGGACTTTCCAGGCCTGAAATCTGTTAATCTGGAAGTGGCTAATTTAGCATGCTTTAAAACACCAGATCTGCAGGAAGTAGATGGGTGTGAGTTTTTAATGTCCTCTCCCAGGTCACCCTGTGTGGGGTGGGGTTAAAAGATAGCAAAGGTAAGAATGCCTATGGGAAAGACTACTGAGGAATCCAGGGGACATCCCAGTCAAAACCAGAGGTCCAGAGGAGCCATTGGAAAAGAGCCAAACTGCAGGTTTATTTTTGTATTAGCCTATCTGCAAAGAGGGAACATTTGAGTCCATTTTTAAAAGAACCTTCTTTTGGCCTATACTTTGAGAGTGAACTCAAGCCAGGTCTCAGAAGTGAGGTAGGACCAAAGTAGCTTAGATCTGAGCTATCTCCCATTCCCATTCTACCCCCGCAACATACATTCAAAAGATGGGTCCAACTTCTTTGTTCTCCCAGATGCTAAAGACTAGTTCCCAATTGGTGTTCTTACCTAGATTCATCATACTTGCTTATAAATAACTTCCTTTGATGTTACCTAGAAGTGAAGTGTTGGCTTTGTGTGCGTAGCTTTCCCAAAATGCAGGCCGTATCCCACCAACCTCTATAAAAAATTAGTTAGCTGTTAGAAATGGTAGCTTAATTTCCATTGTGAATAGGCGTGTTACTCTCAGGTGGATAATTCCAGGGTGTTTGAATAGCAGAAGACTGGCAAAGGTAGAGAGAATAATGAAGTCTGAACCGGGTGAACTTTCAGGATCTAGTCCATCTTTCCTCCCCGCGTGAACGGTACATGCTAGTAATGTAATCTGGTCTGGTGTAATGTGATCCACATAATGGACATGTACCAAGCCTCTATTTCTTTGAGGCCTGTTTCAGATTGTGAGAGTCATCATTTTGGGGAAAGGGGGAGGTGGATCCGGGGATTGGAGCCTGACTCCTTTTTCTTTTCTGGGGATTTGCATGTAATTTTTCAGAAACTTTATCATTTATATACTTTTGTCAGCTGCTATCCTTTGTCAATTCCACTGCTTGGGAGAGGAAAGATATATGCCTGGTGTCTCTTTGGTTTTCACTGGCATTTAGGAAGGAATTTTTCCATGGGGACAATAACAAAAATCATGGTTGGGTCCCTCCCTAGATTATGCAGTATCACATGTAGGTGGACACTTAGCAGACTTTTGCTGGAGATGATCATGATCTTTCCAGTTTCATCTGTAAAATGGACGTAATAATACGGCCTGCCTCATAGGGTTGTTGTGAAGATTAAACTAATTAAATGACTTCATAGATGCCAGGGCCTTAGAACAATGCCTGGTGCATGGTAAATGCTGCTGGCCAGTGTTTATAATTCTAGAAGTTACACGTGATCTTCAGTAACTGCAAGTTTGCCATACCTATTCTGTTCCATACTCACTCAAAACTTCATTTATTTAAAGAAACAGTTGGGAACAGATTTCTTTCTGAAAACCTCATCAAGATTATTTCAAACTCTTGAAAGCTACCTGACTTTTGCAGCAAGAAGTTCAGTTTATACTGGTGCCCAGTGTCTATGGTTATTCACTCTGACGTCACCCACTTCCTTTCTTCCTGAGCTTTTGGCTTTAAAAAGAATTTATCTATTCATTTGAAATACAAAGTACTTTGCAAGAATGGAGTCCTTGTGACTAGGAAGGAGGAGATAAGCTTGAGCTTCTTTTCTGTTGAGGAATGTCCTGTTCATGTCTAAATTTCTGTATTTTGAGATTTTAGGCTATTTGTAATTGATGCATTTGTGCTTTCATTTGTTCCAGAACAGGCATAAGGTGATTCCTGTATTTTAGGATGAGGGACACAGGATTCAGTGGGGGAGAAAGAGAGAGTGCAGGGAGAGTACTCGTGAGAAGAAAGAGTAGGATTTGTAGTAATAACCCTTGTGTTTGTGTTCTCTCCCAAGTGCTTTCATATCCAAGGTCTCAGTGGGTAGTGTTCTCCCTGTTTTATATTAATAGATAAAGATGTAGATCCTAAAGAGGGTGTATCTTTTGCTCATGGTCCTCCAGCTGAATCTAGTGACAGAGTTGGCATCGGGACTCTGTTTTTCAAAGCCAGTGTGCTTTCCTAGAGTTGAAATAATTTATCTGCCAAGTCAAGCATTACAATGTGACCACCACAGGGGGAATTTTTTCCTGCGTCATAATCTAGCTCCTAGTTCAGCACCAAGACAGGAGATATTTATGTATATTGAAAAACCTTGTTAGGATGGCAAAACTGGAGCTCTGCCAGGGTCGAAAGGCTTATTACCTATGGCCAGCATTAACTATACGGAAACCCACCTTTGACTCCCTCTGCATCTTCGTGGGGTTTTCAGCAATGGACAAGTGGGGTCCCGGCATCCTCAACATGATCACTTACCCCTTCTGTCAGAACAGCCGACGGTGAGTCCTAGCTAGTCAAGGTGGGACACAATTCCATCCACGGCTGGGCTTAAAGATTTATCTTGCCTACGTAATTCTTTATAACTGGTGTAGAAAATTCATGGGGAAAATAGAAATTGACTAAGCCCTGACAACTTGTCTGTTGTTGAAATTCAGTCGTCTTGATTCTACCTTTGTGCATCTTGCTTATTTCTGTGCCTTTAGCCTTATAGCAAATTCCAGCAATCCTTTTTACAGAAAAAGCAAAATCCTATTTTGGGAGTGCTTCAAACCACTCTGGGCTTCCAGATTAATCTGAAATAACATCTGAGTTCATAACTGGGTCAGAGTTGCAGACTATTAAGAGACTCACCAATGCAACAGGCCTGTGTCTTGGGCTAGTTAAAACACTGTGACAGTCCTGAGGTCTGACTTTGTTGCAGGCATTTTGACCTTGTGTGCTGAGATAATTCTGGGTGACTGAGGATAACTTTGTTTCTTAACTGAAAAGGAGTGTCTGTTGCCTGATAAGTGTTTATCCGTGAAATAGCAACATGGTGTATGTCTTAGGGTAGGAGAGCTTTTAGATCTCCACAGACCCCCACCTCCACCCCACCCCCCAAAAAGCAAGGTCATTGGCTTAGGCATGTTACTTGAGTAGAATGTCAGTCCCAGCTTTAAAATGTCTTTATTATTTTTATTCAAGGTCCCCTGTGTAGGTTCTTTGCCCCTTTTCTCTTTGCCTTAAGGGTTATACATAATCCATAACCAAGTGGAACTGAAAACAGACAAACCCGCTCCACTTCTAGTGGATAGAAATCTGGAATCCAAAAATGCCTCTTTCTTGCCAAACCTCAACTTGTTCCATGCCTTTAAAAAAAAAATTTTTTTTAGTGTCTCTCCCCAGTCTCCCCACCCCGTCATTATTTGGCCGAGTGAAGACTAGCTGTTTGGTTTGCCTTTTATCAATAATAGATATTCACTGCTTTTTGAATAACATTTTCCTTTAACTATTCCCTGTTTATAAGTATCACAAAAGGTTTCTTCAACATCAGGGCAAAATTCACACTCCAAGAATAATTTTTTACTGTGGATATTTTAACAACATCAAAAAGAAGGAAATGGTGAAGACTTTAGTTTTCAAATTGCTTAGGTCTTACATGACTTGAGGGAGGTTTTCCTGGTAGCATACCAACAGAATTGAAAACTATTCTGAACTTTAAGGCCCCAGACTACTTCTAAGAAACTCGTAAAAAATGATGGCCAGATATTGCACCAAGCATTTTGCATTAATTATCTTCTTAACCCTTCAAAACCATCCCTTTACAGTAGAAAGTATCGGTCTTTTGCAGACGGATGAACTGATGCTCCGGAAAGTTAAGCAGGATGCGTATTTAGTAAGTGACAGAGTAGGATTTGCCTCCTTTGCTCCTGCCTGTTTGACTACGTCATAGCAGCCCCACAAATTTCTTGTCAGCCTTACTTATAAACACGACATATAGTTGGGTTTTCTGAATTTACATGTTCAAGCATAGCTTATAGCAGGCAATGCTTAATAGAAATAGAGCTGTACTAGTAGCTGAGATTTGTAGGTATAACTTGTACAGATGGTCCCTGACATACAATGGTTCAGCTTATAATTTTTTCAACTTTATGATGGTGCAAGAGCTGTATGCATTCAGTAGAAACCATACTTCAAATTTTGAATTTTGATCTTTTCACAGCTAGCGGTATAATCCGATACTATCTTGTGATGCTGGGCAGCGGCAGTAGGCCATGCAATCACGAGGGTAAACATCAATGCTCTACAGCACACCATGTTGCTGGATGATTTTGCCCGACTATAGGCTAATGTAAGTGTTCTGAGCGTGTTTAAAGTCGGCTAGGCTGAGCTATGATGTTCGGTAGGTCAGGTGTAGGAAATGTGTTTTCAACTTACAGTATTTTCAATTTACTACGGGCTTATCCAGATGTAACCCCATTGTAAGTCAAAGAGCATCTATGCTTGGAAGAATATAAAACTTCTCCCTCATGCTGTAGAGTCATGTCACTTCTCTCGCTTTTCCTGTTGTATGTGGTCACCATCTGCCCTGGTAACAAGGAAGATATTGCTACCAGCAATTACTCAGTGGGGCAAGGATATTAAAGAGGAAATTTCCATTAGGTAAATAACTGAAAGAAGAACCCAAGAGAAGGGGGAGAAATTCAAGCCCAGGATCTTGTTACACTGGCCAAATACCTTTGGCATCCCATGCTTGCTGAATATCATAAAAGGGTCAAGAAAACTGATAGGACAGAACAGAAGGGCACAGCATGAATATTTTCCCTTGCACCATTCCAGCATCTACTTGAATTTCAGTTTTATAAAATCAGCTTTTCAGAGCTGGGCCCCAAACTCAGGCTAAATTGCAATGTCTCCATTTGTATAGATAATGGGATTATTTCTGGAAGGTGGGGTGTTGACACACACTGTGTGTTAGCCATTCAGTAGAACTGGCATCTTGAAGTATTTCTGATATTTTTACCCCCTTGCTGAAAATATTGCTTTATAGAAGTTATTGATTTTGGACTGTGGCCAGAATTCACAAGTAAGGCATGTGTTTAAGCTACCTACAGGGAAAGAAAGGGGAAAATCATTGTCTTTGTGAGTGTAATAGCAGGTTTTCTGAAGAACATTCTGTTCCTTGGAAGCTTTTTCATCTTAGCTAAGACAACATTCACTTGAAGCCTTAAGTATTTTGTGGACTTGAAATTGCAACAAAATGAACTAGGTTGACTTAAGTCTCTATAAATGCTTCTTCTGGTGTTGAGGTATTGTAGATAACGAGCAGTTACAAATTATCTACAGATTACCTTCCAGTTGCTAGTTGTTTTCCCATTTTGATAACCAAGCGCACACTCCCTGCTCTGGTGCTCTTATGCCCCTCTCCAGATAGCTTCTGCTTTACTGGGGCGCACCATGCCAGACACTTGTGCTATCTCATTAAATCCTTGTGACAGCCTGCAGAATCTGGGTCTTCCCATTCTGCATATAAAGAAGTTCACATTTAGATAATTTGATACGTTTTTATTGAACGACTCGTATGTATCAGGCTCTGTGCTCCATGCTGTCCATGTATCGTCTAATCCTTATGGTGTCCTTGTGGGTGACATTTTTAGCTCCATTTTGAAGATGAGGAAAATGGAGGCTCACAGAGGTTAAGTGACTTGTCTGTGACCTCACAGCTATTAAGTGTCACAGTCAGAATTTGAACTCAGGTGTCGTTATGTTTCTGTTATGCCACGTACAGACCTCCCAACTGAGGTCTTGAAGGCAGGAGGCAGAAACCACTTCTGATTTCTGAGTCTCAGTCTCCACCCTGGCACACTGTAGGGGCTCCATACATGTCAGATCGCTTGGGTGGCTGACTGCATGCATAGCTGAATTGCACTCGCTCACATCCTGGTGATTTTCAGCCGCTGGGATTCATTTCTCCTTTGTTTGAATACTCTGAATATCTGCCTCCAGGATCCATTTGTCACAAGGCAGTTGGGAGGGGGGTGTGAAGGATGTCCTGGGCCAACCACTCCCTTTGCCATGATTTAGCTCTAGTGGATATCTCTGCTATATTTTGATGATCATCTTCAAAGTTGAGGACATGGATAAAATAATACTTCCCAGTCTTGGAGAAGACCACGGCCAGAGGGCACCCATGCTGAGTGTTGCTGGAATCCGCTCCCTCTGCAACCCACGTGTTCTCCCACTGTCTTTGTGTGAGAAATAAGGGATGGGTCTGATTTACCTTCCCACTGAAGTTGGAAATGAGAGGTGGAATTAAGGATGACTGTGTGCTCCCGCGGTCAAAGGAGGCCACGTGCTTTGTGCTGGCCTGGGTTTAATACTCAGAACCCAGTGAACTGGCCCAAGGCCCTGCGTTTGACCACTATACCTGTCATCTAGCTGGCTTTGTTTTAATTCCTACAAAATGTCTCTCCCAGTAAAATCTGATTAACCTCCCATCGATACGGTTTGGTTGGATCACAGATTTCAACATCTACCCAAGTTTTCTGAATTCTCAAAGCCATAGTTCTAGGGATGAAGACTTTTGTAATGGTTGACTGTTAATAAGTGACAAAGGCCAAGTCCAGTTGGCTTGCACAAGTAATTTTTTATGGACAGAGAAGTGGGAATTCAGATGAAACCCCTACAGTAAAGTGAGTTAGGCGTAGGCGTCTTTCTACAGCAAAGGTGAGGCAGCTGAGAAGCACATGGAAGAATCCGGCATTTGGAGGGAAGAGTGGTCTCTTAGACCATCTCATCCCATCCTCCTTGGGTCAACGCAGTGTCATTGGACAGAGAGCACCCAGGAACCAGTCGGTGCAGGGGAGCTGGGGCTGCGCAGCAGACTCCATTGGAAATGAAGCTTTGGCATGGGCTCACTCACAAACCTTGGATGTTAAACTTGTTTAATTGACGGGGGTTAGAAAATGAGAGAGTAGTATTGAGCAGTTTGCCTAGATTATTCTCCCTTACTCTCTTAAGGGGGAAAGTGTTATGGGAATTTTTAAGTTCTTCTGGTCAGCTGCCAGAGACAGGGAAAAAGCACCTTAACATAATCTCTCTTCTCAAGGAAAATCAGAGCTTGAGAGAAATGGGAAAGATATGAACAAGACCCTGAAAGTAACTGGGGTGCACCTGGGCCTCTTCAGGTGGAGCACATGCCTCTCAGAGACACACAGGGCATGGACTCACTTCACATGACCACGGTCTCGCTGCTTCTGAGGCAGCGGGGAGAGGTGTCTTTGTCCAGACGCTGAGTGAAGAACTCTGCCAACCTCTGTGACTCCAGAACATAGCAGGGGCTCTTGTTGACCGTTTCCAAGACAAGGGTCACAGTTCCTCCCTCTAGATCCCTGAGTTAGTACAGTTTGTGTTCCAGGTTCTTGTCGCTGGCTGTTTTCACGTATGTTGTTACCTTCCCAATGAGACTGTCAGCTCCTTGAGAGTAGGGTCCGAGGCTTTGTTTGTATCCTCAGCAGTACCTAAATCTGTGTTGGGCCCAGAGTAAGTGCGTAATAGAGACATTCTGCCTTGGGTCGTAGATCTGCCACACTTTCAGAGCTGGAAAGGATTTTGGAAATCATGAAGTTCAGCACTCTAATTTTATAGATGGTACCACTCCAAAAACTTACTTTGGAGGCTGGTGTTTATCTGCTGGAAAGAGAGGGGTTTATTGTGTTAAACTGTAGTGCAAATGAGCATAATTCTAGAGCATTGAAAGGCTTTTTTCAAAAGACAACGCGATTCAGCTGCTACCTAGACAGGTAACCTCAGAAGAGGCTGAGTTTCGCTCTCAGAGGGATCTGTGAAGGCTCCTGTCGAGCAGCTCTTCCTCATTTATTAGGCCGTCTCCTACGGCTTGCTGGGTTATCATGTTCTTCCTTGAACTAGTAGCTGACTAATAACAACAATAAGAATGCTAACTAGATGCCAGACCCTAAGCCATTGTCTCTAATCCTTTCAGCCCTATGACAAAGTAGGTAGTATCACCTTTCTCCAGATGCAGAGGGAGGCTCAGGCTCATGTAGCTACCACAATGGTTGAGAGAGGACTGGGGTCTGGTTCGGTCAGATGCCCCCAAGCTTGTGGCCCTTCCCCCGCACTGTGGTGGCTCTCCATTGGGGTCCCCATTGGGGACTATAGCCCTTACTTAAGGGCTGGTTTTGCAACACCCCATTGTGTCTCCAGTTTCCTAAAGGAAGTGGTAAAATTAATTTTCATTAACTTTAATTCTCTTAATTAGACAGGGAGTGATGGAGAATGTATGACAAAAATCAAACAAATAATGATAAGGATTGCACCTCCAGAAAGGTCAGTAATTACTGTCCTAGAGCATAAAAGCATTTGGACTGAGTAGAAGGAATGAGTCTTCCCATAGCTTGCTCCAGGAGCCATTGCTTTACATGGAATTACTGCTCCTTTCTCTAGTCCCTCTTCTGTGCCCAGAACTCACCTGTCACTGGTGTCAGGAAGCCTAAGGGCCAGGCACAGTGGTTCAGGCCTTTGGGAGGCTGAGGTGGGAAGATTGCTTGAGTCCAGGAGTTTGAGGCTGCAGTAAGCTATGATGGCACCACAGCACTCTAGTCCGGGTGACAAAGCAAGACCCTGTCTCCAAAAAAAAAAAAGTGTATATATAAAAAAGAACCGTAAGGCCTAATGGTTTACAGGGCAGATCTGATCTGTATAACACACACCACTGCCCTCACTACTGCTGCCACCCCACCCCTGACTTGCCAATCCAGAAAGAAACAGGCCCCAAAAAGGCTACCCAGTGTACTAGTCTTCCAGGCAGGCTGTTTGCCTTGAATTTTTCCACTGAGCTTTATATCTAAGTAACATTCCTGTGAGTTTTCTAAAAGGTTAGTCCTGGGTCATTGGCACTTAAACCACTTGTTTTGGTAGATCTTTCCTGAGAAGGTTAATTATATATTTGATATCCTTCTCTTTTTATGCCTGAATGATGAGGATAAGTACCCTGTGGTTTATTAACTGTCACTTTAAACCTTTTCAAATTGTTTTGTGACAAAACAGAGTTTTATGTCCTTTTTATCCGGCTTTGATGGATGAGACAGCTTTTCTGGTTGTCACGTATGCCAGGATAAATAAAATATCTCTGATTTGTGGGGGAGGATGTGTTTGCATTAAAGTCATGAGTTCAAGTCTTCTGCTTCCTATGAAGGATGACCTATCCTGTTGATCTTTCCATCTACTTAATTTTTTTCTTTTGATACACGGAGCTTGGCACCCAGTAGGCACTCGGTAATTGTTGAATGAATGAAAGAAAGGATTAGGTGAGGAAGGTTGATCTCTCCAAAATTTTGATACCAAACCCTAAAGCAATAATATGACACATTTTCCGTTTTCAATCCCACTGATTCTTAGAGCAAAGAGCCTGTGTCTTTACCGTCATAGAATCCCAAAGTTCACCTTTTCCCCTAAGGCCATTTTGTGTACCTTTAATTTTTCAGTAAATTTGCAGTAGTATTGTGGAAAGTAAATGTCATCAGGGATTTTTAGTATTTGCTTTGCAAGTCTACTGTCCCCATTGTAAGTGTTCCACAGTTTGTATATGTCCAGTGTTTTTGAGAACCACCCACCTGAGACAGACAGTATATGTAATTCAGCAATTAATCTCTCTCTCTAGTCACTATTTACTGAATCCTGGCTAGGAGCAAGGGAAAGTATTTATTTAAAATAATTAAAATAGTGAAAATAGTACTGAGGCTTTGAAACTCTTCTGTTTTAATTCATTCCAGTTTGCAGGGACATTATCAGATGGCTTAGGGAAGACAATGGACAATCGGCATCAGTCAGAGCGGGAGTACATCAGATACCACGCAGCCACCAGTGGTGAGCATCTTGTGGCCGGCATCCACGGCCTGGCTCATGGTAAGTCACTTGATGTCGGGCCCTTCTGCCTCAGTGCCTCAAAGGTGCCTTTGCACCCTTCCGATTGCAAAAATGAAAAAGAAAGCTGACAACAGAGGAAATCCTGGCTTGGTATCTTGGTGTACCTGATGGCCTTCCAGGCTCTCTTATTTTGTCCTCTTTTCAATTGAAATGTGACAGCCTACGAGAACTCCTCGTTCACTTCCAGAATGTTGTGCACATTGCAGTTCCCTCCTGCTCTCTGGCTTCTCTTCCCAACGTGTCATGAGGTTTACTCATCTGAACCTCTTCTTAGAATTGGAAGGAACTGCTGCTTCAAGACTCTATCTTCTACTTACCGATCATTCCTTCCAAAGAAATTGAAATGAGAAATTGGCAGCCAGGTTTGTGGTGCAGATGTTTTTTAGTTTTGCATAAATGTGCATTCATCAAAATTATAAATCCATCTACGTGCCTAAGAGATACAAGTGATGGCATGAATGTGTTCAGTCTCTGAATTTGTTTGAATTCCAGCTTTAATAGTTTAATTCTGGTTCATTTGCCTTTTGTTGCATTTTTCTCCGCAACTTCTTAGTGTGGCATTCAAGTCCCTTGAAAATATAAACCAGCCAATTCCCAATCACCGTCCCTGAGGCACGCTGCATTTCAGGCACACAAAGCTATGTACTGCTTCCCAAACATGCCCCTAAGTCCTTCCTCACTCGCGGTCCTTCTGGACTTTCCTCCTCTGCCTAACTTCTTTGCCTATCAAAATCCTACTCAACCTGTAAGTCCCAACTCAAATGACATTTCCCCAGATATGCTATCCCAGTTAGAATTAATGACAGGTGGGACACACATGGCGTTCTGGGTTGTGAATGTCACCAGCTGTGTGTATCCTGCTCTCTGATAGATTGTGAATGCCAGCAGAGCAGAAAGGCCATTTTGCATTCACCGTTATTCTTGTATACCTCACATGACACCTGGCATGTAGCTCATGCGTAGTGATGGTTAGTATCTTAAACTATGTGTACCAGATCCTTAGGAATCATCTGAAGCTGAGTCCTATCAAGATCAATCAGTCTTGATTATCTGCATTTGGAGGAAGAGGAAGGAATATAGATAATAAAAAATTTATATTTCTATTTGTGCTTAGGACACAATGTTTAGGATAGGATTTTTATTTGTCAGCTTTCCTAGTGGTGTTTTGGCTGAAACTGCCTTTGCTTTTCCTACGGCTGCCCAACTGTAAAGGGAGCAGTCTCCAAGGTGACATCAGGCTAGAAGTAAAATTTGGCTGAAAGTAATCTGTTTATGGACTTTAAGGTGACTGTTCGGCACTCATTTGGGTTAAATATTTAATGATTCTTTCTGGTAACTATAAAATGCTTTGCTATGTGTAATTGCCGTTATCTGGCCAACATCCTTGGAGTATGAAGAGAGAGCTGTCCTCACTTTCTAGATGAACACACAAATGTGCTGAGAAAATGGATGATTTGTTGAAGGTTGCAAAATCACCTCCCACCAAGGATTATTCCAATAATGTGTACAGCCTCTCCAGGAGCCAGTAGGCTCATCCAAAGAGAAGCCATTGAGCTCTGAGTTCTATGAAATCAATAGCCCAGAGTGAGATTATTCCCTCAGGATGAAGAGACCTTCAAAAGATGAGGAGCAGAATCCACTCAGTCCCCTTGGCTTCAAAATTGCGAGTTATGCTCAGTTCTCTCCGTAGGCCCTGCTTGACCTGAACATTCAGTAATGTTCTGTCTCTCGGGGCCCAGTCTGAACTCCTGTACTGTGCATGCTCTGCCAAGAACTCAAAAGTTTGGGAAAGGGATACTGACTGACTGGAGCAAATGGACCCAGAATCCAAAAGCAACGTGAATTGTTAGTACATTCTCACCCAAGGAGTTTCCTTTACCAATTTGTCTCACTAGAGCTGAAGAGTCTAGAGAGCTTCCTCACACCCCCACTGTCAGAGGGTAAACATCCTGTGAGTGTCCCTGGCACAAGTCCTGGGAATGCTCCCCGGACAGGGCCTGCCTCTTCCCTACAATGCCTGTGACCTCCCCAGCCTTTGCCAACATCTGGCCTCTTCTGAAGTTCTTAAAGCCATTGCTGTCAGTTTTCAAAATGTTTGGAATATCTTTTTGACGTGGGTTGGAACTGACACCTTTGAGGGTCTTGGCTAGTTTTGGCAGCTTTTGGGGGTGCCCTTCATGAGGGCTTCATCATTTACTGTGATTGCCTACACCTGATTTCAGCAAAGCATGCAGTAGCTTTTACCCTATTTCAAACATTTGGTTGTGTTGGCCAATCACATAATGTTCTTTGAAAACTGAAAACTTACACAGTCAATACAGTCAGCTCTCTGTATCCATAGGTGCTACAACTGTGGATTCAACCATGTATCAAAAATATTTGGGAAAACAGAATTCACAAAGTTCCAAAAAGCAAAACTTGAATTTGCCATACGGGCCAAGTACTATGTTGAATCCACACAAATGAAGTAATGTGTGGGCATTGTATTAGGTATTATAAGTAACCTAGAGATGATTTAGAGTCTACAGTAGGATGTACATAGGTTATATGCAAATACTGTGCCATTTTATTCCAGGGACTTTAGCATTCTTAGATTTTGGTATCTGTGGAGAGTTCTGGAACCAATCCCCTGTAGATACTGAGGGATGACTGTATTTAGTTATCTTTTTGCCTTATGTTTCATAGGATCCCAACTTCTTCAAACTTTCACCAAGGGCCCCATTTTCTCATCTTCTAGACTTAATCCTCTGTCTGTATCCTCTCTCAATTGCCCATCTCTAGAATTGAAAAAACGGCCACTGTTAACCTCTCAGCTTTTCTTTGATTTTTCTTAACTGGAGGACACTACTTGTGACTATGATGTAATATATATCCTCTGACACTGGGCTTAATGGGCAAATCTGCTGGGTCCCTGTCTGTGAGTTGGCCCGTGTGTGGCCCGTCTGGCACAGAGATTAACTGAATGCCCTTAAGTTAGCATCCCAGGTGCATGGAATTGAGGGGTTTGGCTTTAAATGCTTTTGCTTTTGTCCTTGGCCAGGTTACAATAGCCCTTGTCTTTTTCACTAGGTATCATTGGTGGATTGACCAGTGTTATAACCTCGACAGTGGAAGGTGTGAAAACAGAAGGGGGTGTCAGCGGTTTTATATCTGGCCTTGGGAAAGGGCTTGTTGGCACTGTAACCAAGCCAGTGGCAGGTGCCCTGGATTTTGCATCAGAAACAGCCCAGGCGGTGAGAGACACAGCCACACTCAGTGGCCCCAGGTCAGTGGTCGTGGGGGGAGTGGCTTTTTCAATTTCCAGCCCAGGTCTGCTGCTTCTCCTAATACATAGCGATGTGTTTAATCATATACTTTCTGCCTTAGTTATGTGCTTCTTAATTTGAATACTTAAAACGAAAATTTCTGATCGGCCTAATATAAATACATGAAAATGAGGTGCAGAAACCTGGCATGAATTTTTCAGATGTATTTCTAGCATACGATATTATTTTTCTTCATGAGAGAGGTTGGAAACAGGATTACATTGTTATAAGCTCCCCTGTTCACCCAACTGACTGTATCCCTACATGCCTGTGAAGAAAACTATCGGGTTATAGTGTGGGTTCTTGCTTAGGCCCCAAGGTACAGTTCTAGAATCCCTGCAGTTGCAGTTCACCATGTGGGTCTGTTCCTTCTTGATTTGCCTTCTACTTGAAAGTACCAGCCAGTCCCCCAGCCTCATAAAGAAAACCTCCGCATCCCCTATGCAAGTTAGCAGTTCTACCATGGGATGCTGTCTTGTTTTTTTGTCTTGTTTTGTTTTGTTTTTTAAGAGAAACAGTGTCTCATTATAATTTTCCAGGCTGGTCTCAAACTCCTGGCCTCAAGGAATCCTTCCGCCTGCAAAAGTGCTGGGATTATAGGCATGAGCCACCGCTCCCAGCCTCTATCTTGTCTTGATACCAGCTGAGACTGGGAATCAGGGACAGCCCATACAGCTCCAAATCCCACAGAACCCAACCACTTTAACTTAGCTATTCGCTTTAGTGGCCTATTTTAGCCTCTTTTCCAGAGTGACTAATTGGGGAGTCTTATCAACAAGGGGTATAATGAATGTTAAAAGTTCCCGGCCAAGCTGGAC
>CM052444.1:100306808-100326152 GCA_028533085.1 Varecia variegata | reverse complement strand
TCCTTCCCAGCCTGCCTGACTTACTTTTCCAGCGCCGTCTTGCTTTTTGACCCCAAACAGCAGGAGAGAGGGCTTCTCTCGTTAGCAGTAACTGGCCAGCTCAGAGTAACAGTGCTCTGACTGAGGAGTGGGTGGTGCTGGCAGGGCCCAACTGGACCCAGGCACTCACAGTACTCTCCCTAAAGAGCTATGAGGCAAGACACAATTTGCAGATGGGGGTACCCTAAGAACGGGCAAAAGCAAAAGCACTCTGCCTTGCAGCTTGCCCCAAATTTCCTTCTAGCCAACCCAGACAGAGGGACCATCTGGAACTGGTTTTGAGGCTCTCCAGCTGCAGAGCCACTAGGGTGAAGGGGCTTACAGACTGTCCTGTCTGATTCTCATCAGGGTGAAGCACAACCTAGAAGACAAGCCAGTTCAGAGACCAAATCAACTTTGCTTTGAAATGTTCTCCACCCCCCACTACCTTTGAAAGCAGAATTAGTGGTCCAGGCCAGGTGCTGGGAAATAAAAAAATGAAAGAAAAGGACTTGGGTCACCTCAGGTGCACTCTTTGGGTCAGAGCTGACACCAAACCCTCAGAGCACTTGTCCTTCTAGGAAACAAGAAGCAAGAAGACTGAATCTGTTTGAATTGCTGGACTGGGGGTTTGCCTCTGCTGGACTAGAATACAATGTGTATTTAAAATGTGTTAGAACTTGTGGGAGCCAGGGAGGCAGTGGGGAAAGATGTCAGACCCTTTCAGACAGGGCACAGTAGAATAAAGTCCCCCCCAGATCTGGTGACAGCCACTGCTCATGCCCCACCACGTGCTTTTTCTAGCTGGCACTGGGATCCAGGCACGTGAGCAGGACAGAGTGGTTGGCGGCAGGCCCCAGCCCTCCTGCCTGTGCCTCATCCACTGTGCGTCTCAGAACGGCGGGTGCAGACGAGGGTCTGTCCCGTGCAGAGGCACCAGCACCACTTCCTATCGCCCTTCAGGGGGAACAAAGAACCTCTACTCTAGCCTTTCCTCCCACTGAGGGTTTGCTTCTCCTTCTGGGTTTGGAGGCAGAAAGGGAGGGCAAACACGTGGCTATGCGACGACCAAGTTCCTTGGGGTGGAGAGAAGCAGGCAAGCTTGGAACAACCACCCTGAAGTTGACAAAGGAGAGTGAGTCCCACAGAAGGCAAGAAGTGACTCTTCAGTTATTGCTCTTCACTGCTCTCTTTCCAAAGACTGCTCAGATCCAAGCAGCTGAGACCACTGGGAGCTTTCTAGTTAGTATTCTGTCTTAAGATTTTTTTCAGATAAGAATTACTCAGCTATAAGAAATAACGGTGATACGACACCTCTTTGGTTCTCCTGGATAGAGTTGGAACCCATCCTATTAAGTGAAGCATCCCAAGAATGGAAAAATAAGCACCACATGTACTCACCAGAAAATTGGTTTCCCTGATCATCACCTAAGTGCACATTTGGGAATAACACCAATTGTGTATTGGACAGAGGTGGGGGGTGGGGGGAGGGGGATAGGTGTATACCTACATGATGAGTGCAATGTGCACTGTCTGGGGAATGGGCACACTCTAAGTTCTGACTTGGGGGGATAGGGGTGGGGGAGGGGATGGGTGTATACCTACAAGAAGAGTGCCATGTGCACTGTCTGGGGAATGGACACACTTGATGCTCAGACTCGGGGGAATGGGAGGGACATGGGCAATATATCTAACCAGAACTTTTGTACCCCCATAATAAGCTGAAATAATAAAAAATAAATAAAAATAAAAATAAAAATTGTAAGGAAGAAAAAAAAAAAAGAATTTCTATAAATCCCAGATAGTGGATCATCTGGCTACCTCATGGCATCCTCAGTCATTGTTAAACTGAAACAACAAATTTTAAAAGAACAGTAGAATTTCTTCATACAATTTAACCTCAAATACATGATGAAGAGAACCCTCAAGCAGGTGCCCCATTAAAAGTCACCCAGTACCAACGTGTGCTAAACTTTGGGTTTAGCAATTGTTCAGTGGAGTCCAGCTTGTAAGTTAGCTACTGGGACTCACTACCAGAGCCCATTTCTAGGCTTTTTAAGTACCTTGACCACGGAAGCATAACATAGAATCCAACCATCTGAGGGCTGGCCGGCCATTTAGTCTCTTCTCCTACCTCTAGAATCCCTTTCTTTCAGGCTCCACCAGCACCAAAGTTCTCCTTGGCCTCCAAAAGGAGGAGGTTATAGCATGCTGCACACAAACGACTTGGACAATCTATTGCCAAGGCTTCCTGTGCTGAGGACCAGCTGGTGAAGATGGTCTTGGCTGGATGGCAGAGCAAAGGACCCAGGTGACCAGCTAGTGAAGATGGTCTTGGCTGGATGGCAGAGCAAAGTCAAGGTTGGAGCCAAGAATGTCACTGCTATTTTGTGACAAACTGGCAAACTCTGAACTTGGAAGGCTACAGTGGTTCATCATTTGGGGATCAGGGAGGGGTACAGAGGGCAAAACCAGGGGGGGCAGCACGGACCCTGGATACACAGTTCAGTGACCTTGTCCTCCAGGCTGGCAGCAGAAAGCCCAGGTCTCTCCATGCGCAGGCCCACTGCTGTGTGGCCCAAAGAAGCCTTTGAACATGAGCCCTTCCCAGCTTTCTAGCTACACTATATCCCCCACGTTATCTCTGGGGAAGCTGGTGGGGGTGACTTTTCACACTGTGAGGTCCAAAGTTTACAGTACCTCCCCTCCCAAATGCATTTGTGTCTCTGGCCAAATCTTCTTGGTCACAGGCAGAGATCCAATTCCTACCTTCAAAAGTAGATCTAAGACCTAGTCAGATGCCTCGGATTTAAACCCTAAGGTCTTTTTATGAGAGAGACCAAGAGACGACCCAGAAGCAGCATAGACGTTAGGAGTGTGCACTCTACACTCAGGGTTTGAATTCTGGTTCCCTCTCTTACTACCTTTGAGATCTTAGACAAGTTATGTAACCTCTCTGTGCCTCAATTTCCCATCTGTACAATGGGAAAATATGGCATCCACTTCACTGGGCGGTTGTGAGGATTAAATGTTAATGACAACAATACATAAATAATGCTTAGTGTTTGGCACATGTAAGCTATTTAATGTTTGGATCAATCACCGCAGCACTGCCATCGAGAGCACGGGTCTACCTAAGACGCCCTGTCCTCTGCAGATGAGCATCACTCCGGAAATGACAGAAATAGACATCTTGCTGGACAGTATGGACAAAGCATGGGGAGGGTCCCAGTTTGGCCGAGGAAGGCAACTGCCTGCAGGACACGACTAAACTACTCCTTAAGCCACTTTTTTCCTTGGGTCCTTTGAACACAGACAGCCCTTTCTGACTATGCTACTATGCTTATGCTAAATCATTGTTTGTCTGCCCCCTTGCTCAAGGCAGTATCCTCTGGGAGAAGCCAGGCTGCTCCAGGCCTCGCTGTGACAGTGCGCCTATTTCCACACACCCTCCCTGGGAAGGGACAGGGCTCCTATGGGGCCGCCTGCCTCTGACAGTAAGAACGCTTGGCTAATAGGTCACTCCATGGGACAGCCTTCCACCTGCTCTGTTTTAGCAACTAGGTTTAGCTGTGAACAGCCAGAAAACAAGGCTATTAACAGCTGAGGCTGCAGGGAAGGAAAACAGAATCATCCTGAGCCTCAGCAGCTCGACAAGAACGCTCCACTGCGGGCATCCGACCACCTCTGCCACCGGCACAGCCTCCTTGGAGACGGGTAGGTTTCCTGTTGTGTCAGCCCCGTTTCCTCCAGCAACATTATACTGCAAACAGAGAGCTACTCTGAAGAAAGCACTATGGTGTCCCGTTTCTGGCCGGGGGGAGGGAGACCGACTGATTTGCTTCTCCAGAGAGAAACATCACCGCGCCTTGACCCTCTCTGGACCGTGTTTCTTCCCTCGGCCCAGTCCTGAAAAGCTCCGTTTGAAGAAAAGAAACGTGCAGGCTTTCCTTTATGACCTCAGATGGGCAAGTTCTGAATGGCAGCTGGGTCTATTACATGCAGTGTGAGAGGGTTAAACAGGACAGCCTCAACTCTTTATAAACTTTTGCCCTGTGGATATGTACTCATTGGCGGCAGTACAAGACTCGAGCTGTATTACACGCCTTAACGATATGGTTCAACTGTCGGTCAGGCTTGGGCCTGGCGCTGGGCCAGACCGCAATCAATGGGACACAGAACCTCCCCCTTTCAGATCATCACGAAGGCTCATATTATCTCCTTTTCGTCGTGCTGGTTAAATTTATGGAGCAGAACCCTGAAGCCGCATTCCTCGGCCTGCGCCGGCCCACGCGGCCCTCCCTCCCTTTGTTCCGTACTGTAAGCGAGCCGTGCTCGGAGGACTGCAGGGTTGTTAGCTCAGGCACTGACTGTTTGCTCATGACTGAAATGAAAAGAGTTCAGGGGAAGGGCAAAAGGACAGCCCAAGTGTAAAACCCCATCCCAGCAGGCCCTGGGCCCCTATATATAGGCCTCGGGCTGCTCCTGAATGTAAGATTTCACTTTGTTCTCACAAAAGCAAAATCTTCAGTCTGATCCCTGACGAACTTTCTATAAAACAGCCACTGCGTCCTCCCGCAGTCCACCTCCTCTTGAACTCATGGATTTTCTGGAGTACATGGGAGGCAAGGTTGCCCTTAATATAACGAAGGCACTAAAAGGAGACATATTTCTACAGCCGTCTTCTAGTCCTCCCAGGTTTCCTGGGACATGGGAATGCAAACACTATTAGCTGTCACTTATTTTTTTTTTTTTTTTTTGAGACAGAGTCTCACTCTGTTGCCTGGGTTAGAGTGAGTGCCGTGGCGTCAGCCTAGCTCACAGCAACCTCAAACTCCTGGGCTTAAGCGATCCTACTGCCTCAGCCTCCCAAGTAGCTGGGACTACAGGCATGCGCCACCATGCCCGGCTAATTTTTTCTATGTATATTTTAGTTGTCCAGCTAATTTCTTTCTATTTTTTAGTAGAGACGGGGTCTCGCTCATTGCTCAGGCTGGTCTCGAACTCCTGACCTTGAGCGATCCACCCGCCTCGGCCTCCCAGAGTGCTAGGATTACAGGCGTGAGCCACCGCGCCCGGCCGTGTCACTTATTTTTAATACAGAAAGAAGTAAACTTATTTTTCTGTCCTTGGCTACAAGGTAGGGACACGTGAGTACTGTATGTGGATGTGTGTGTGTATGCACAGAAGAAAAGTGTTTATAGGGGATTTGGTCTCATGGAATCAAACAGGAGAGACCTGCCAAATCTACCCATTCGTTCTCATCCAGAACCTTTAATATCTCTGATTAGTGTCTGAAGTGTTACACAGTCAGCTCACACAGGCAGGACTTCATTTTAGTTTTAGAGTTTAATCCAAGAGGAGAGCACTCCTGGGATGGTTCTGTAGTGGTGCACTTACAGCTCACTACAGAGGAGGCTGTCAAATGGCTGGAAAGGCAGGTCATCCCAGAAGCAAGGAAAAAGTTAGGTAGGTTAATTTAGGGCCCGGCATGGTGGCTTCATGCCTATAATCCTAGCGCTTTGAGAGGCCAAGGCAGGACAGTTGCTTGAGGCCAGCAGTTTGAGACCAGTCTGAATAACATACCGAGACTCTATCTTTACAAAAATTAGAAAAATTAGCCAGGCACAGTGGCGCATGCCTGTAGTCCCAGCTATTTGGAAGGCTGAGGAAGGAGAATCACTTAAGCCCAGGAAGTTGAGGTTGCAGTGAGCTATGATGGCACCACTGCACCCCAGCCTGGGCAACAGAGTGAAACCGCGTCTCCAAAAAAAAAAAAAAATAGGCTGATTTAGGAAATTCCCAAGAAAAATGTGTAATCCATTCAATCTGTCCCTAGTTATTCATATACATGTTCAGGGTCCAATTAAGTCTTTAGTCATAATAATACCTCACATCTCCAGGACAATCTACAAAGCACTTGCACTCACATTATCACACAGGTTACATTAATACACATAAATGAATCCAGTCTCCATTAGGTGTAAAGTGTGTAACCCAAGGACTCCTGAAGGCCCACCATGAGCCCAGATGCATTAAGAGTCTCTGACATATTAAAATTGGAAAAGCTGGACCTACCCCTGAGAATGAGACTCTATTTAGGACAAGACAGACTTTGAGAACTTATAAACTCAGTGCTCCAACTTCCTGTGGACTTTTTCTATCTCAGGATCACTTTTATGTCAAGATACCAGGAACATACAATTGTAAGGAAACAAAGAGGCCAAACTCCAAAAATGCAGGAACATAAGTTGTTTACAAATCGGATGTGGCAGCCAATGCACACAGAGCTGCCATCAGTAGACTCGTGCCCGGACACACTTCTTTCCTTTATGTTTTGTGGATTTCCTTTTCCATGAGCTACCTGACACTGCTGTTTACTCCAACATTGTGGACAGGGCTAAGAAGTACTAATCTGATACAGGTATGGGAACTAAAAGGAAATATATTTTGGAATTTGCTTTTTCACACCACACAAATCCATTCTTGGACAAAATGCCTCTGTCAAGTTTTTTTGTCTGTTTTTTGTTCTTACATGGATTTCTTGGCCATCAGCTAAAGAAATTGTGAACATTCCAGTACCTCCACAATGAGCATGTGGGAAGTGGTCCATTTGCAACAGGTTCCCTGGACATTATATTTTATGTAGGTGTCCTGACCCACTCCACCCATATGATATAGCCTGTTATGTCTGGGCCACTTTGTAGTTTTCCCAGAGGTGAAATAAGAGGGAGGGCTGAAGCAGTGACAAGGCAGCCTTGGCTATAGACTCAACCCCTTGGGGGGATTAGATGTAACTAACTTAGATGGTGCTAAGCCCAGCTGGGACTAGGGCTAGGGCTACAACCTGCTACGGAATATCTTACGTACAATACAGCCTCAGATTAACCTAGTACTTCTTTATTTTTAAAAAACATTATCAAGCTTTCATATGTCCTGCACAGGCTTTCTTCATTCTAACATTCAGCTTCCTCCGTGACAGCAGAGCCAGCCCCAGGAAGGGAGCCCCCTCTGTGCCATTTCTCCAGGAAGTTACACAACTAGTTATTCATCTCAGCCTCCCCCTTTGCCAGTGGGGAGAATGACCTGAGGGGGGGATAAAAAACTATCTGCACAGGCCACGAAGCAGACTGGTGTCAGGGCTGGAATCGGGGTTTTGGCCTCACGATTTGCAATCCTGTTCTCTTGCCAAGAGGCCAAGCTGTCTCCAATACCCAAAGGGAACACCCAGATAGGTTATTTTGATCACAGAGACTTGAGTCTAGAAGGAACTGATCCTACACTGACAGACTAAAAGAATGTGAACTGCTGTCACTTTAACACAATAAATGAGAATGATGTTCATATGTTACTTTGTCAGTTCCATCGCTGCATTTTGGGAATAAGAATAAAATCCTATGAATCCTACCCTGAAACTTAAAAAAAAACCAAAATCTGTGGTATATTAGACTTCAATAAAGTTTTAAAAAATCTGTCACTAGAGTACTTTGCACTTATCATATGGTCTAGAGGAGTCTAAGTCCCAAATGAATTGCCTGACCTGAATGCCATTCCCCTATGAGCCAACTCCCTTGCCCCATGACAGACAGAATTTCCTAGGAGGCTCAAAAGGCAACATTTAAATTTCTGGGAGCAGGGCAAACAGGAAGATGAAGTTTGAAATGAATTACAAAATGTAAATTTCTAATCTAGAGAATGTTCATTTTCAAAGGCTCAAAGCATTATAGTAATCCAAAATTATCTATCTTGTACTTTCATTATGCAGAAATTGTGAAATAAAAGGTACATGATGAAAGCAGTGTTTTAAAGAGGCCATCATACTTAGCTAGAAATGAAAGAGTTTATCCTCTTAAACTTAGCCCTGAACCCAAGAGCACTTTTTATTTAAACAGAGAAAACAGAGATAGGGGAACCCGACCTACTTGATAATATTGTTGTGAGATTACCCTGGCAGGAGTCAGACAGATAAGCTCGAGTGTCCCAACAGCCCCACGGAAGAGGAATCTGATTTTATAATTCAAAACCCTTAAACAATCCTGAACAGTGGACTGTCATGTGTCTGGAAAGCATAACCATTTTTGAAGAATGGTTTCCAAACCACGTAATGCTTTTAGAGCTGTTTATCAAAAGAGCTGGATGAGCCACAGTGGCCTGAAACGGTCTGTCAGCTGTTGCAGGTCGCATGCTCCATCCTAATTTCCGCAAGCACTCCATCATTCTCGGTTGTCCTGCTCTCGGCAGACAACAGATGCCAATGTTTGGAGACATTGGCTACATAACTTTTACCCGACAAACCTGGCTCCAGGACAGATTTCCATGTCATGTGGGGCTTTTGGCTGAACTCTGCTCGAACCCAGAGGCATATCATTTACAGCAGACACTAACAATAGTTTGGGATCACCTGCTCTTCACAAATGGGTTCAGAGCAAGTTCGTGGCCTCTGCACACCTTTTCCAGTGCGGTTCTCACACACAAAGGCTGAGAGCCAGGTGAGTCCCTCCACCCAGCAACTCCAATCAGGTGTGTAGGGCTCAATTTAACTGTCCATTTTGTGTGAAGAAAGAGAATGGGAAGGACAAAAACCCAGAAAAACATATCAAATCCTAGTCTTAGCACCATAGCAAGTGGTCAGCAAGAATTCAGGGACAGGGCATATTGAAATAACCCATTTTACTTTCACGTAACACTCTGTATTCAGGAGAGACTATCGATACAAATACCATTTCTTGAGCCCTAACTACACGCCAGGCTAAGTGCTTTATACACATGATATAATTTAATCCACATAACCACCCACTGAGATAGGCATTATGATCCCAATTTCATGAGTCAAAGGAATCTCACCTCAGAGAGATTAAGAGGAGGAAAACCTTGCTTCGGGCCACAGCTAAGAAACAGCAGTATAACGACTCAAACCCAAGGCTGTCTGACTCCCCCGTAGGCCCCCCTAACTTTGTATTGCAGATATGGGAGCCAAATAGTGCCATGGGAGCCTCTGCTGGATTCCTGCAAATGTCTGGTTTCTTCTTACACTACCACACTGCTCCTTCCCATTTCTTTTTCAGAACTGGGGAAGAATCTGTGATTTTATGTTCTTTCCACATCTCTTTCTGAAACAAGCGCTTTTCTTTGAAGAAAGACCTCTTGCCCTTGGAGTGTCAAGATAAGAAAACTTTCAGCAACTTCCCTTGGAAACTACAAAACACCCATCAGCACCCAGGATCTAAGTACAGTCGCTCACCAGCTGCTGGCCCCTCTGAATAGCTTTTATGGTTCAGCGAGGGGTGGTGACAGGACCATGTCACTACGGTAGGGTGTGCTATTTCTTTCATGTTCCTGGGATCTGACAAGAGCCTTCTACAACCTGTTTCTTTACAACACACAGAATGAGAGATTAAAGACCAATACCAGACTCAAAGGTGGGGTTGGGACTGGCAACAGCTTCTCACCAGATGCATTATAAATCTTTCTGGGATAGAAGGGCCACAGATTGCCTGAGCGGACGCTATCCAAAAGTTGCTGTGCTGATTAGATGAGATAATACATGTAAAGTATATAGAACCATGGCTAGATCATAGTAGAAGCTTAAAAATGTTAGCATTGCTATTATTTAATACCAGCAAACTTATAAACATTGTCTTTTGCAGAATTAATGGATATGGATTTCAGTAAAACTACACTAATTCAGAGCTATTGGAGGTAGAGGGGAAAGGACATCAAGAAAGGATAAATGAATTAGTGAAAAGTCTAAATTATAGGACTTCTGATTAAATACGACAGATCTAGTCCAGAGACTCCTCTAAAGGGAAAGCAAAGGGATACAAATGGCATGCATCCAAAAGGATAAAGAGAAGGTGTCAACAATATTTTAGAAGCTGAAAAGCAGATGGAAATATGGTGCTGAAATGTAAGCCTGAGGGAGTGGAAGCCACAAAGCGCTAAGCTAATTAGTACGGTAGAACCACTACATTTCAGAAAGATGGAGGCACCAAGTAGCCCTGAAGGGCTGGGGGGTAAAGGAGGAACAAGGAGGCATGTTTGTGAAGTGCAAACGGGAAGAAGATTGGTTAAATTTCTGTATGAGAGGCAGTCGGACCTGTAGCTCCCCTCTCTCACCCCCATCCAGCCTGCTCCTCTCAATGGAAGACCAGGGTCAACAGGTCCTCACTGGATCACTCCATGGTAAGGCCCCTAGCTCCACACTAAGAGCTCCTAATTGGCTTTTTAGTGTTTCATCTTTAAATAGAACAGATAGTCAAGAATCACTAAACATCTGAGGACCGTGTCTATTCATGAAAGAAAACGGCCAAAACAAATAAATGGAAGAAAGAAACTCAGAACAGTACTAAGACAAAAGCCACCAGTCAGGTAACAGCAAGAGAGATCTAAGGAGAGAATTTCCAAAAAAAAAAAAAAACGAAATGGATAAATTACCCAACATATTGTTAAACATATGGAGGACTGTCTGTGGATAAATTAGCAATAGGAAGATAGAAAATTATTTTAAAAACAAAAAGGAGTTATTAATTCCAGGGTAAAAAAAGTTGAAAGTAAATAAAAATTTGAGAATTAGGAATATGCATATAGAAAGCTAAGCAAACAACAATACTAAAAGCATTTACTAACTCCAGGGAGAAAAAACAAACCAAAAAGTTAAAAAAGTAAACCACAGTAACCTATGTGGCTTAGGTTCCCAGTGATAATAATGTAAAAACTGAACTGATTTATCCAAATGAATGACCTAACTATATTGAAAAATGGGGAGAGGGAGCACGTATGCATAGCAACAAGAAGTCCAGTGATGTCAAGAAAGAGCCGTATACTTATTTACTTTAGAAATCTGGAGGTAAATACCTCCAAATTGAAGGAACAGCCAGAAGTATTGAAAGTGGTTTCCTCTGGGGGATTAGGAATCAGGGACAGAGAAGGTGGGGCAGTAGATTACTGTTTTTTGTTTTCAGACATTTAGAAAGACTTTCTTCAAAGCAATTCTTCAATTGTCCTCAATTATTTAAATATTCTTAGTACCTAATACCTTTTATATGCCTGAAATACAGGAGGAGTTCAAGATTTAGTCAATTAATAAATATATACTGTCAATTTGCCTATACTTACTAAGCAATGATCTGAATATCACAAGTTCAGAATTGGCTAAAGTAAATTAATGGGGCCACTCAATACATAGTTCAGCCAAAAACATAAAAACTCTTTGTGGTTTGCATCTTTTCACTAAGGCATATAAAAGCACTTTACATTGGGAATTTGGCCTGTAATGCCAAACTACATTACAGGTGGGCAGGTGCCAGTTACCACTACCCTAACCGTGCTGCTGGGGTGAAGTCTAGGGAATTGATGAGCCCTGCCCTCTGTCCACCCTGGCATTACTCAGTGAGGTTACCATGGATTCTGGCCAGGATTCCTGTGACCCATACTCCTCATAACGAGAGGTGAGGTTTTGCTCTAAGGCCCCTTTGAAGTTTTCTGCAGTCCCTGGGATTTTATGATACAGCTTGGGTCACCCCTGCCATTATGGATGTTTGAAGTATGTTTGGGGAAAATCTACTAGGAGCTGTCTCTGGTGTGAACACAGAACAACTGCCTCATAAAAATGGCTTTCCACAAGGAGTTCAAAGGAGCTTATCCAAATATTGTGGGTTTGTCTTGCTCCACCAACTTTGCTAGGGCAGAGAGCTGAGGTTTTGGGAAGTAAATTCTAAAATAGATACACCTTCTCGGTTACTTGAAAGAGTCAGGGCAGTGCTAACACAACCAGGTGGCCTTTTGACAAGATCTTGCACTTTGAAGTGATATGCTCTGTACTTCCTATGCTGCTGAAATCGAAATTTATTGGATGGTAGGTTAAGGTGAAGGACTAAATTAGGTAAATTATTGTAAGAAGTCTTACTGATATGTGATAAAATCTTTCCAATTGTTACTTCAAGAAACCCAGTAAAAGTCAGGAGCAAACCAAGGAGGGCTGACAACTGTTGGCAGGAAGCCAAAGTGAAACATCACATTACAGTGGCTCCTATACGTTTAATTCCAATTAATCCACCACTGCCGATATGTGCTACTTATCACCAAGATGATAGATCATCACCATATTTTCAAATAGAACAGCTTGTCAAAAAAAATTAACCAAGTACAGGTATATTTGTTGGCTGGTAGTACAAAAGCAGTCACAAAAAATGAGAAGAGTGGTCCTTTTTTACATTTTTGCAAATCTCCTTAAAATTTGCTTAACAGAAAATAGCTATCTATATGCTCATATCTGCTTCTACATTCAAACTGTTGCAATGTCACATATTGTGTAGCTTCTGGAAAACTCCACTGTACACTCATTGGAGAATATTATAAAAATCATTATATATATTCATATCTAAATATGTGAAAATAGGTTTGATGCTATGGATCTTGTGTTCCCCAGGGGGTTCCTAGACCATATTTTGAGACCCTCTGTTCTAAAAGAACCCATATGTACAAATTCTGTGCTAATTAGAAACTGGTTTCCTGCATGTATTAAAGTAAATCCACTAAGGATATAGATAAGTAACATTGTTAACTTGATTGAACTATATAAGCCAAACATAATACGACACTGTTTCTTTTACAGTATATTGTGATAAAAATTGTTCTATTAATTCAATCTTATTTTTCCCCCATTTGAAAAATTAGAAACTTGGCAAGTTTCAAACTTGGAGAAACAATCTGGCAAGAGAGTACTAGATAAAGGTATCAGGACAAGAAAACTAAGGGTGAATTCTAAAACCCAAACCTATCTTTCCTTCCCCCAAAGCTTACAAGCCACTATTTGTAATATAATACTAAGTCTTTAATTCCCTGCTATTCTCTATGTCCTCTGTGTATCTCAGAATTATCTTACAGTCTGAAGCTCTCTGGGAGCAGGGGATTTGAACTCAAACCTGGATCTTCTCTTTAAGGAAGATTTCAATTTCATCCTGGGCAAAGATGGATGATTCTGTAAGGGAAAACCATGAAAGACAGGATAGTCATCAAAACCTAAAAATAAGTAAAGCCAATGCCTTTGCAGAGGAGTTCCACAAATTATAAATAGTCCTTCATTCTTCTCTAATGCATAAAACATAAATTTTTCTTAAGAAGAAATATAGACACAGTTCTATTTTTCTTGATGTTCAAATCAAGAATCTCAAATGTGCGTCTTATGTACATACTATTAAATGTTCCCCCAGAGTTTTAAAATCAAATTCACTGAACATAGAAGGGACTATAGATTTACAATGGCTAGATTGCTTAATTTTTAAATGGAAAAAGACAAAATCAGAAAGCAATCATACTTTCTGTTCATTTTCTTTGCACAAGGACCTGCTGGTTGAGATACATCTTTAAAGATGTACATGCCCAAATTCAGTTGATTTTTACTTTTGGAAGCAGGATTGTGTGGTTTCCATGAAGTCAGTTAACTCTGTATGCCAAAAATGGCAAAAATTAGACGCTTTCCTTTCTAGAAATGATTATAATGTACCATGACCAAAAAAGTGTTTTTTTTTCCTTAACAGATAATCTTGCATAAAAATGAGTCATGGGATTTCAGAAATGGAAAGGCTTTTCTCAAATACGTGTGTGCATGAACACACACACTTTGCATTTTTTTTTTCAACAATAGTTCTGAGCTTTCCATAAGTTCTGTTATAATGAGAATGGCATCGTTTGAGGCCCTTGAGTGAAAGGGGAGTACAGTGTTTAGAGTTCAGCAAGAAGGAAGAAGTCTTTCTCAGAAATAGGATTTCTCTGCTGTGTTCCTGTGAGAGGAATTTTAACTTATAAGGCATGAAGGACTGTTAAAATGCTTCTTAAAAATATCTTATCCTATAATTTCATCATCTTAATTTCAGACCCAAGTGAGACATCCAATGCCATTAACACAGATCTTAATGTTGTTTCTTCTTCTGGGGTTGTTCAGGTAGAATGAGGAATGAGAACATGATCCATCTACCTTCAAGCTTTCTCTGGAAAGACCTGGTTTGGCAAGATCAGGGAGTGAGACTATATGGCCCTGACCTCATACATACACATGCAAGGGTGAGCAGAAGATAAAGTAGCTGCCACTAAATCCACTGTGCCACCTTTGGATAACATGGGAGAGAGATGACACACTGGCTATCCCAAGTGGCAGATGGTTACTAAGCCAACAGACGATATGCCCAAAGACATAAAACAGAGCCCCAGGGTCAAACATATACTAAGCTCTAGCTTTTCACCCTTACCAATATACATGTCTTTATATCAATGCAACCACACTTTACGTTACCAAGACACATGTCCTTGTATCGATGCTACCACAGTCTACAGGACTCATCTGGAAGGAGTGGCTTGAACTTCTTAAATGAGCATGAGGCAGCAGCCACAGGATGGCATGGTACATCTTTCTGGAAAGTTTCATTTTACTAGGTAGCAATTAAAAACACTTTCTTATTAAAACAAACAGGGAATAAAATATGATACTCATTTATAATCTTAAGATAAAATAGGAACTTTCAAAGAAATGCTGAACTTGCTCTGCCCCCAGATACAGGGAATCGTCAGTCTACTGTCCTCTGCCTTAAATGCAACACTGGAGGAAAAAACTGAGGTATTGGTGTATCCTAATAAACATTTTAATTTTTACTGGATTTTTACCTTTGCAAGTTCCCTAAAGGCTCAATTCAAGCTATTAATAATTCTGCTTGATGTGCTATGTATAATATCAAGTATAACAAATGGCTGCTTTCAGAGCAGAACAATTAAAAGCAGTATTGCCAAATTAGAATGAAAGAGTTAGTGGAAAGATTCCTTAAGTTCGCTTTGCACACATTTTTCTGACCTGTCCAACCTGACTGCATTCGGGCTCTAGTGACACAAGAGGGTCCCTTTTATCCTGGAGAGTCATGAGTAAGGTGCAAACACTGTCACAAAAGGGCTTTTCCTAAAGAAAATCCATTTTAATTTCACATCTAAGAGGCTATTAACAGAAAGTGTCTTTAAGGAATTTTCGGTGATGTCTTGAGAATGTTTTTACTGAGAAAGTCAAATATGCCCACCATAAATCTTTTCTGTGAAATCAACGGAAAGCTTACTCAAAAACTCTCAGAGCAACTGGAATTTACATCTACGCACAATACAAGGGTCCTGGGATTCCAGAACATTATCAGTCCTGATGGCTATATTCTTAAACATTGATCTATCATTATCTTTCAAATTCCCCCTTCCTCCTTATCTAACTTAAATAACGAGATAAGCTCCAACACTCCTGGAGCTTTGCTAAATTAGTTTAAATATTTCATGTTCTGCCAACTCCCACTTCTACCCCCCTTTCTGGCTGGGTCTTGACTAAAAAGGTGAAGAAATATTTTGGAGGAAACCTCACTGTCCAGTTTCATAAATCTTCATCTGCTACTTCCCTAAAATGTCATGCACCCCAAAGTTTACAACAGATGGTATTAGGAGAAACAAATTAGCAAATACATAGCACACAGTCAGAATTCCTCTCTTTTCAAAGGTATTTTTGCCTTCTTTTGCAAAATGGCTACTCCTGGGTCTCTACAGCTTTCTACTGAATCATCTGTTCAAATGCTACCATCACATACCACCACCATGTTCGTGCAGAGAACTGGGCACTCTCCCAAGACGTGGGGCCTTGCTTTGGCGTGGTCTGTTTGAAGGGTGGCAGGCTTTTCACATGGCTTCATGGCTTCAATGGCACCACAAGTGTGGCTGCATCTTTGCCACTTTTATAAACTTTACTTAGGAACAGACAAATGTGGCCCAATACACGTAGACAAGAAGATGCAACCTGAGCCAGCAGAACGTTGCCTTGGAAAAGGCTTCTTATTTCAGTTCCAAACCACACATACTTGTACAGTTAACAAATGCAGCGGGGGATATTGGTCCACAACATTCGTGTTGAGGCCAAAGGCTCTGCTGTCCTCCGCCCTCTTCTCTCCCCTGCCCCCACCTGCCTTCCTCAGAACTATTAGGTTGCCTAGAAATATCAGAGGAAAGTTAGGTGGCTGTCTTTTTGGAATGCCTGCACACTCCAACAAGAGAAATTTGGAAGTATTTTAATCTAAAAGAACATAAGGGGGAGGGTTCCCTATAAATAAAACCATGTTCAAATAAACACAAAAAGAAGCCAATGTTTCCTGTAAGGCCACTTTTCAGATGGATTACTGGAAGGAGTATTCTTTCACAGTTTTATGGCTTACTTTGGTATCATCTGCTTAAAATTTGGGTCTTTTAAAACATAGATGCTAAGATCTAAGCCTTCACTTGGATGAAATATTACAAAGGAAGCAGAAAGTCTTATTCCAATTGTAGGCTCAGAGGCAGAACTCTTGGACTCTTGGGTTCTATTCCTGGCTTGGTCCCTGGGCTCAGGTCAACCCTCGGTCAGAGTCTCACTTCTAATCCCTTCAAATCATTTGTTAGTCCCTGTTGTCTAAACAGTGGGGAAAAACCCTGAGTAACACCCCTGGATCCTGTTCAATCAACTGGGATAGTTGGAGATGATTATAACTCACTTCCAAGAAACCGGGGTGATTTATCCCTTGGGTAGAACCAGTATGTTCCTAAGGGATACAGTTGTCATCAGAACAAACTGGCACTGAAACATTCTCCACCTGCACAAGATCTCCGTGTCCCTTTAATATGACTCAAAAATTATATTGCCCACAGTTTTATAGTTCTTTACAGCTTCCACATTAAAATAACTCTGGTTGGGCTTCAGACCCCTGAGAGGTAGAATAAATAGACAGGTATATTTATCCTCAACTTATAGATGAAAAAAACTGAGGCTCAGACAGGCTAAAAGACTTGACCAAGGGCCTAAAGCTAATAAGTAAGGGGCTTGGGACTCTGACCTTCTGTTTTCCAGGTCAGGTGCTCTTTTCTAACACATGGCTCCTCATTAATAACCCTACTTTTGGACCTGGACAAATGGACTGAGGGAAATTGGTGCAAGGGCTATTTCTTATCCCTTCAGAAGCATCTGTAATGCTTTTTCAGTGCAATAAAGGACACTGTGATCCACTGTGGTCCCCAATTAGCATGAGTCCAACATACGTCCCACTCACCTCTGGCAACTTCTGCCATGGCTCTGCTACTACTGACGCCTCCAGGAATAGAAAGGGCACATAAAAGCTTAATCCCCCTGCCCCTGAGCATCCATGTCCATAGGCCCATGACTGCCTGGCTGCTCCTCACTTACCATGTAGCTTTTGTTTCTAGGAAGAGTGAATGGTTAGGCAGATAGCTGTTCCATGAAATCAGCAGTTAAACTTCAATTAGGCTGCCCAATTACTGTTTGCTTTGGGGCAAGCTGTACAACTTTTCTGTATCTCGGGTCCCTCATCTACATGGAAACATAAAACTTCAATGGGCTGTGATAACGAATGGCCAGTGCTGGCAGTGAATGGTTCCACTGTGCCGTCACTAGGTATGGCTCCCAGTGAAGCACATCCTAGAGGGCGTGGTCTCTGCTGCTAACATCCTGACAATGCCAAGGTGCCAGGCCAGAGGAACCAGAGAGAGAAAAATGCATGGCGGCCAAGATGCTGAATCATATCAGGGTTTATTTAGCTAATAGTAAATCTTGAGTCAGCAGAGAAGAAATTGTGCCGCATGCCATATCCTGACACCAACTGACTCTGACACGTGTGCAAGAGAAATCCAACAAGGACCACCAGGCCCAGGCAGTGCAGTGCAATGCAGCAGTGCTGGGCACAGAGTCAGAAGACGGGCCAGGCGTATCTATCTCCAACCAGCTGTGTGGCTGTGGACAAGCCACGTCACTACTCTGAATTGTCTTGTCCTCGTGTGTAAATGAAGTATGAAGACTGAGTGACATTGCACATGTGGAGGCACCTGGACAATGCCTGGCTTAACTGATGAGTCCCTTCCTGCTGGTGTTGCACACACAGTTCCCTTCTACCTGGAATGTGATTCTCCCTTCTCGTCACCTGGCCAACTTCTACTTACATTCAGGCTTCGTCTTCATACCACTTCCCTAGAAAAGCCTGTCTTGACTACACTGACCACCAGGTTAGCTAATACAGTCGCATGGCACCCCGTAAATCTCCTCTGTGTCATTTATCATAGTTTTAGCAAATAATTATTTACCTGTTTGTTTTATGTTTGCTGCCCGCCTTGATCACATGCTCTTTGAGACTAGGGACAGTTTTGCTTTCTGCTCTATTCCCAACCCTGAGTTCATAGGGAAATTTTAATCAGTATTTACTGACTGGAAATGAACGGATGACAGATATATACTGGCTGACACTAAATCAAACCTTCCATGGCAATGCTGGACAACTGGTAAAAATGACAAGAACACTTTCTGCAGCGTGTCTGGCTATGTTACTTAGGCCCCTAAAAAAATGAAAACCTCATCAAGATTTTCAAACTGACAATGTACAAAATTCAAGTGATTTCTTTCTAGTCAACCTCATTAAACTTTACAGTATAAAATAATCTTTACAAATTTTAGCACATATACCTTAAACCCTTTTTCAAACAAATCAGTCAACCCCTTGGCCATTTTGAGATGTTAAGAACAAGGACGGTCCTTCAGGAACTCTCAGGGGTCTTCTGCTTTATCACACTTCATTAAGTCCTATTACCTTAACGAAGTACTGCAAGTGGACTTCTTGGGTTTTAAGCAGAAATGGAAAAACTAACTGGAAAAACTTCTGAACCCTCCTGACTGCCCGCTACTCCACACAGCTTCACAAAGCCTTCAAAATATACTCAAGGATTGTTTTAGCTTTGTATCTGAGAATAGAATGGTTACTTAACTAAAGTAAACTCTACAGCTCCTTTTTTTAAAAGCAGCTGCTTCCAGATGGAAGACATTCTGGCAAAACACGTTGCGTGGCTCCAGTCTACAATCTAAGCATTTCCCCTACTGCAGTAATGTGTCTTCAGTAAGGGTTCCTGGTGACAGACAAATGGATTCACTTTAATTGGGGATGATTTCACTTCAAAT
Source organism: Varecia variegata (assembly GCA_028533085.1). Taxonomy (NCBI): domain Eukaryota; kingdom Metazoa; phylum Chordata; class Mammalia; order Primates; family Lemuridae; genus Varecia; species Varecia variegata. Next base: position 100,307,134 of record CM052444.1, on the reverse strand, counting down.
CCTATTGGAGGGAGCGACAGGGTGTGGACGTGGCCCAGGCCCTAGGCATTCTAAAAGGGCACACTAATTCACGTAGAGAACATCTATTATCCAGGCAGCAGCAAAAAGCCTTTTGGGCTTAAGGCGAGTCCAGCTTGGCCGGGAACTTTTAACATTCATTATACCCCTTGTTGATAAGACTCCCCAATTAGTCACTCTGGAAAAGAGGCTAAAATAGGCCACTAAAGCGAATAGCTAAGTTAAAGTGGTTGGGTTCTGTGGGATTTGGAGCTGTATGGGCTGTCCCTGATTCCCAGTCTCAGCTGGTATCAAGACAAGATAGAGGC